>CM070074.1:82303716-82949090 GCA_036250285.1 Pyrocoelia pectoralis | reverse complement strand
CTTCGTGTTGCTGTGACACGTTATCGAAATGATTTTGGAGATTTAACAACTGTTCGTGCAAATTGTTAATTTCAGCATCTTTCTCCTGTTTTTGTTGATATAATGACTCTTGCATACGTTTTTCGAGTGTTAACCTAATCTTTTCCCGTTCCTCTGTGAGTTTTTTCACATTTTCGTCATTTTGACCTTGTAATTTTGAAATAGTCTGTAAAAATTCGGCTTCTTTATTTCCAGATTGTTGCGTTAACGTGTTCCTGACATCTTGACATTTTTTCTCCGATCTTTCCAAATCTTTTGTTAGCCGAGCAATTTGTCCTTTTAATGTTTCCTGTTTCACTAACAGATCTTGTTGGTCTTTTTCGAGTTGGAACTTTTTAGTATCGGACGTTTCAAGATTAGTTTGGGTGTCAAATAAAACAGCTTCCAGAGCTTCTTTCTCCGATCTGATTGCTGCCAATTGTTCTTGTAGACGTTGAATTTCCTTATCGCCCGTGTCCAGCTCACACTTTTAAGAGATTTTAATATAAATATAAAGTTAAATGATAAGTTTACCTGCTTTTGTTCACATTCCTTTACCAGTTCTTCTAAGTTTCTGTTTATACGACCATTTGTTTCGTTTGATTGTTCTAGTCGCTGTTTTGTTCTCATTAGTTCTTCGTTTAAGGCCTCTTTTTTACGATTTAGGACAGTGAGTTGATTGCTTAAGTCTGCTCGTTCTCTTAAAATTTGCCCCAACTCCATCTCCACCTAAAACATGTGTATGTGTGTATGGTATCCATAGGAGTGTGTGTAGGTACCTTTCCCTTGTCAATTTCTAAAAATTTAATTCGTTCACTCAGAGACTGTTTATCTGCCTCTAAATCCAAACGATGTTGTTCGGCTTGTAACAATTCCTTTCGTAAACTCTGTATATCGTTTTGCTGGTCATTGCATTGTGTATGTAGTACCAATTTTTCATCTAGAACCTTTTTTAAATCTTCCTGCAATTTCTTCTTATCGTACTCCAGATTTGTTGCCATATTTTCCTTCTTCATTAGTGACTCATGTGCGTCAGTTCTTTCTCCAAGAATACGATCCACTTGCATTTCTAAATCTCCTGTAATGTCCAATATGTTAAGTGCGTGTAGTCTCTATACCATGCATTTTAATAAATTAAGTCTGTGGGCGGGAATGAACTGGGATCCGTATGTTGTTAAAGTAACACTCTTTCCCACTGAGTTAGTACCAGCTTCCTATCCCTATTATTAATTTTAATTAAATTTTAATTAAGGAACTCTTGAAAATCAAATCCGATCTGCTCTGCTCAACAGGGCAATTTTATTTAAACCAACAGGTATTTAAAAAATCCGTCGAAAACGCCGTTCCCAAGCGTTCCATGACAAAAAGAGCACTGCTTTTGACCAAATGGAACTTGTTTTCCATTTGTGTTTACATTGAATCAAATTTATCATTTACTTCTTGCTGGTTATTTTCTACTGTTTGTTAGCCTGTTTCAATTTGTTCTTGCATATTTTCCAACATCCAACATTGGATAATCACTAATATTTATCAATTCACCTACCCCCTGACAGTGATACCAATGTATAAAGCCAAGAGAAATATGAACACTACATAGATGATTTCTACTATTATAATTGCAATCTATATGGATCTTTACTAACTACCTAGTATGCGAGAATTTTTGTATGGCAACTTACCACTCGGCAATAATTCCATACCTTTAGATTTTTCCAAATTTGTAATAAGATTTTCGCATTCCATTTTTTGTTGTTCTAACACATCGTGCGCCAAGTATAATTTGTTAAGCTCTTCGCGTGTGCTTAAAAGTTCCTCGCGTATTCTGCTGCATCTGTCCTCTTCACCGCGTAACGTAATTTCTCTTAGATCCCCCTCCTGATGCAGACGATCAACTTCGGCTTGTAAGAAAATTTTCTCATCATGTAGGGTGTCGGATTCTTTTTGTAATTTATGATTTTCTTTTTGTAGTTTTTCGTAATCCAAATTAAGGGTATCTATCTGTAATTGATTTGTTATAAAGTTGTAGAGCAAAAAATGTGTTCACCATAGCATTAAGTTCAATTCGATTCCTATCCAAAGCGTTCTTTTCAGCTTTAGAGCCATCGAGCGATTTTTGTAGTATGTCTCGTTCTTGGAAAAGCTGTGAACATTGTGTGCGACAAGCGTCTAGTTGTGCCACCAGTTCAGCAACTCGCCCTTCTAAGGATGATACATTTTCTTCTGAATTTTCGTATTGTTTACGAACTAACAGAAGTTGCTCCCTATTGGATTGGAGTTTCACCTGAAAATTTTATATAAATAATTACCAATTTTTGATATAACATAGCTTTACCTGTAGTTCGTGAATTAATGATTGGTATTTGTGAAGTGCTGCTTGTACTGCTGATATAGTACTTTCGGCAAATGCTGCTGGAGAAGTTGTAGCACGTGGTCCACCCCTTTTAGGTGATCTAGTGCACAGATAGATTATTTGTTTCGTTTTGTCCTTATACATATGGGATGTGAAACTTTTTTGGAAAAAAAATTAATTTTGAATAATTGAACATTTTGTATAAAATTAGTTTAAGGCTGTATCACTTTGTATTACATGTCCCAACCTTTTTGAGACATCCTGTACAAAAAATATTATTATTTACTTTTGCGGTATTGGAGTTGATGGCGTCAAATGCAAGTGAGTTAAGGATTCGGGACCAGTAACTTCAGCATCTTGAATTAAAGCATGAGCAATATCTCGTAAAGCTCCTTGTAAAATATCGACATCTTCATTAATACGCACTACTTGCCCTACAGATTGTTCCGCTTCAGCACATCGTTCTTCCTATAAAAAATCCGAGTTACACAAGTCACAAATGTTAATATTTACCAATATCTGTATCTCTCTCAAAAGTTGTTGGACACGGTCGTCCTTAATTCGAATTTCTGTTTGAAAGCTTTCGTGCTGACTTTGTATCAATTGCACTTGAGCTTTTAAATCCATTATTTCTTGTTCGTACTGGTGTTTTTCTTTGCCCTAAAAAAATAGATTAATTGTTTGCCGTGCGAAAATGTACCTATACCCCTATAATTGATTCTAAGGCCATATTTCTATCCATTCGACTACAAGCAAGAGAGAGGTCGCGTCCCATACTACCAATGTCAGATTTAAGATTAGAAAGGTCTCTTTCTGTAATTGACTGGACATCAACAAATAAACGTTTCACAGAGACCACGTCCCTCCATAAATTCAATAAACGTGCATGTTCTGAGCTGTAGTAGTCATTAAATGCTTGCTCTTCATCTTTCCATTCATCTTCCTTTATTATCATTTCTTCTCGAAGATTTTCAAAATCATTTGTGAGTTTTTGAAGATCGTTAGTAAGAGCTTCATTAGTCGAATGAGATTCTTCCAACTGTCCACGTAATCTTTCATTTCTGTGTTTAAAGTATGAAAATAGTGATAGCGTTATTATATTATTACCATATACCTTCTGCGTTCTTCATCTAAACGTCTTAATGCGGTATCGAGATCTTGGATATGTTCTTCCCTTAATTCCCTGAGATGCTGTTGTGCTTCTTCCAGTGCCGAACTGGCAGGAGCCGGAAGATGCAATGAAGTCGGTCTTATAGCCTGCAAAGGTTCTGTCGCAGGATCAGATTTTTGTGCTTCTAAGCCTGCACATCTCTGTTTATATTGCAAGACCTAGAAAACATTTATTTTTCACATTGTATGTGAAGATGAATGGCTCATTACTTTAGCCTGTAAACGACTAACTAAAGCAGCTTGATTTTGTTGTGCTTGCCGATACGTATCCAGACGTCGTCTGTATACTGCAGCTTCCTCCTGAAGCCGCTGTCGTAAATCCATATTTTGCCTACTTAAAGATTCTTCATCACTGCTACCACCACCATCATCACCTCTAAAACGGGCACTGTCCATTTTGCTACTGGTAGTAGTAGGTGATGACTGTAGAAACAATTATTAAAAATATTACAGTCAAATTTGAAACTTACTTCAGTTCTCGATTTAGGTCTATAGACCGTCGGACGTCGCATCTTGGGCTGTTCTGTCTTCTTTACTGGTGGCTGTAATAAGACAAATTATTTTGTTTATTTTTATAATTTACTTGTTACACATTCTGCTATTGTGTGAATTATAAGTACATCTCCATTTTTTCGCCTTCTTTATACTTACTTTATTCTTAAAAATAAATAAAAAATATGTACTTTTTATAATTTGTTATATTTTCTTAATTAATCGGAATTAATAAACAAAGTTTTGTGTAGAAACTGCATTGATTTTCCTTAATGTCACGTAGTTATCACAGAGACATTGAGGTAGGGCACCCTCATATTCTAAATTAGGCAATCAAGTGATGCCTATCCTAAAGGGGAAATGGATTCTTTTGTTTCTAAATACATATGTAATAAGGAGGGACTACTACATCTTTCTTGGTGTGTACCTTCAAGAATGGATCTAAGACCACAAAAACAGGCAAAAAACCGAACTTCCATGACCCAAGCACTAATAGGTATTCCAAGCAAAACTTTAAAAAATAACATAAGGAAGGTTCTCATGGATAGCATACCGAACAAAGTAGTTAGAATCTTTAGTGACAGCGAAGCTGCTCTCCAGTCACCAGACAACTCTAAAATTACCGCTAGAGGTTGTTTTCCGAATGTCATCACACTCTAGAGCAGGCAGCAAACGTTAATACCATCGAGCTCATATGCGCCAAATGACATGATGGAACAAAACAAGTGTTCTGTACACAGAATCGCATTTTCCACTTATACTACTAACTGTAAACAAACTACTAGCTAGAGCTAGAGAGGCTTGCATGGGACCATTTTGCAGCTTGGCGCGTTTCTGCACAGGCCGATCAAGATAGAATGTACGCTTGCTAGTGAGCATACGTTTTGAGCACTGTAAACTAAACAAGTACCTACATGCACCATGGGGTTGATCAAATCACCATCGCGATTAGAGCCACTTTCCCTGCCAACACCCTCAAGTTGACGCCCACCTTCCTACCTTGATCCATAATATCCCCGATAATGTAAGTAAATATCACGTAGCGTAGTATTTAATTAGTTGTATTAGATCTTGTCGTTATGCTACTTAAGCAGGAGGTTATCCTTGGGCAGGTTTTCTAGGTTTTGCTTAGGCCATGCTTTCTTTTTCTTCTAGGTTTTATTTAGAATAGAAGTAATGCGAAACTTCGTATATACAATACTGCACCACGAAATTCGTCTTCCTACGGTTCGACTTCAGTATCTTCAGATCTCGTGGATGGTACAGGTAAGAGCTTGTTACCAATGCTGATTTTTTTTCTTATTTTGGAAATACATATTCTGAATCTGTCCTATAGATTTACTTAGAGCTTTGAATATAAAATTATGTAGAGCCACAAACTAGCATAACTGTCTCTTTTATAATCTCTATTACTTCAGGTATGACTTGACGACTGACTGAAGTGAATCGCGGCTAGATTATTTTAGCAAAAATTGATTGGGCTATAAACTTAAACTAATTATATGGAGCAAGTGCTACAAGATGTAGCTTTAATTGGGAATCTTCTGTTTCGCTTTTGATGCGCACAAAGCTTTATCTAATTATAAAATTATGTATTAATATTGTTTTATATTCAAAGCTTTGAAGAAAAAATACTCTTCAGTATCTAGATATGTACCAAAAATATAGGTATAGGTATCTTAGATACTTTTCTGAATTCAGCAATTGTGCTATACTTATTTTTGAAAAGTGTTAAAAAATAATTGTTAAAAAATGGCTGCAACCCTCTATACTCAGAAACTATTAAAGTTATCGAAATGCGGTTTTCGCCAATCGATTGCCTTCGAGCGAAGGGCGAAAATGCTAATATTACCTTTGATGAGGTCACTTCCGGTATAAGCTAAAATGGCGGCACTTATTTTTTTTATAAAATAAAGTTGCAGTTTTTAATGTAGTTTAAGAGTAGGTATTTTTCCTGAAATCAGCTAAGTATATTTATTTTTTGAAAAAAAAGTGTTAATACGAGGGAAGTCTCATGGCAACTTGCCAGATTGTTTTAAACGATTTTACCTGAACCAAAAAATACACAACAGCTCGTGGAAGTTAAGGGCGAAGAATATGGCTGCCCATTCATTCGTTATAACTGATTATTTTAACCTTCTTATTAAAGGAACTAATGCTTGGCTTCCTACTCCAAAACGTTTGCAACGCTAATGAAACCAGTAGTGTTGAGTGTTCGTTTCGACCCTTTTCGCATTACAGAAAAAGAGATCAACGTTCGCGCCAGAAAAGGAGAACTGGTGTGCATATTGGATCTAACCCTATTTCAACGAATATTCCCTCTTATTATTTTAACGGCTGCTAAAAAAGCTTCCCTCGCGCTTGGTTTAAAATGGCTTAACTAACACTATTGGTTATTATAGGAACACTCAATGCTTCTGGCATACCAAAATATCTCTGGATAAACAACTCTTTTAACATTCAACCCTCCCACCTGCACGTTTCTCTTTCGCTCCAGAAATGGAACAAATTTTCTTTTTCGCAGCAACTGGGTGCCAAAAACGTCCGTATAAGATTGTTTTGTGTTTGTTGCTTCTATTAGAAACTGCCCCATGCACAAGGAAAGAGATTAAAATATAGTTTCCAATAACCGCTTCTTTGGTATATCGTGAAGAGGGGGGGTTCAAGGAGGCCAATTTACGTCATCGTCCGATGCATGTCTTTTCTTGTTACTTTCTTCGGTTATGAAATCTTCATCGTTGTTGTTTCGTAGTTTCATAAATTTTGACGTTATCTTCTGATGTATTTTCTTCTTTCTTGTTTGGAACACTTTTCTTTGCACAATTTCTTTAAGAACCTGATCTTCTCATATTAAAATTACAAGTTATAAACAGAGTTTCAGCTGGAGCCTGTGCTTTGCAAGCAACAAAGGAAATTTGGCCTTCGAAAGTTTGTCGTCTTTTACCATTTATTGTATTTCAGGTTGAAACATATAAGCTCTTTGATATAACCAAAGACCAACTTAATGCGCTGCAACAAAATGATTAAACTAATTGAGGAAAGTTTACACGTATCCGTTAGTTTCTTCTGCGTATGTTGTTCAAACGAACTTCGCATCGTTTTTTGCCATCCATGCAAGAGGGAATTTGGATAGCAACAGGGTTGGTTCCTTTTTGCATACTGTAGTTTCCCTTTTTCTGACTCTTTACTACTATCTATAGGTAATGTGAAAAGGGTTGAAAGAAAAACTAGTTTTCAGACATTTTGGGAAATAAATCGAAGCAAAGATTTAAAATAATCAGTTGTAGGTAAGAGTGAATCGACAACCCTCTTCCCCCTACCTCGATTTTCTCTCGGCTGTACCTAATCGTTAGCAACAATTTATTGGGTGAAATAGTGAACCCCTGTTTGTGTGTACTATATTGACGTGAAGATTACATAATGAATAATTCAAGTACCTACGTTGTACTCAAATTGAAAATACTTAAGCGAAATATTGGTTTCGATAGTTTAACTTTTTCCACAAATTTCTGAATTTGTAGATTTATTTAGTCTTCTAGAGTAGGTAAATGCATATAATAATAATTTGAATGGATGTAGTATCTTGCCTAAATTTGCGAGGAAAACTTTCACACGCGACTGTCTCCACCAGGCACATTTCACCCCAACTCTTTCCATTTTGCATTTAAATTACTAGGTTAATAAACCACATGAAATAAAAAAAATGTCTGATGCGTATGGAATTATTTTTCACAAACTTACTAGTACAAATTGATTTATGTCTTATGGGAAGTTTTTGTGAAGTAGGTACATAGTTCAGGGGTTTTAATGTCTTGTGTATCGTGTACTTATTCGGTTTTTTTCTGGTGTTATCGACTGACTTTGGACTTATTTGTAATCGGTTTGGAATATTCCTGAAATTAATATGTCTGTGTCTGTGTCTGTGTATGAAGGACATTGTCCTATTAATTACATGATAAATACATCAATGAATTAACTAATTACGTTTAGAACGCTCTTTCAGACAATCGGTTTTCTGAGGAAATATGTATCTACACGTGTGGTCGTTCTTCGAGCTTCTGCATTTTTTTGTATTATATGGTCGTTTGACCCCTAATTAATAATTATATTCAACCTCAATTTTGTAATTTGGATCAAATTAATGAGTCATAAGACACTTGAACAAAGTGCAAAAAGTTCATACCAAAAATACATTGTGAAATAGATAAAAGCAGACTGAATCACTTAGGGTCGTATATTGAAATAAATGTGTGGGTTTTTGAGAACGGAAGTAAGAGAATCAATGAAACCAAGTTGGTGCGTGACCTAAACGCATTATAAAGTATAGTAGTCCGGGGTACACGTGCAAGTCAACATTAATGGGATTCAGAAACTTTAAAATTAATTTGATTAAATTATGATACCTTAAGTACGTTTCTTTATATCTACGAGGGTGGTTTGAGAAATAGGTTCCTTTAATATGAAAAAAATAACGCTTCAGTTTCGCGCTGTAAATTTGCAGGAACGGATGATAATCCCATTTTGGGAATACATAGTTCAAATCGAACCGAACCGATTTGGCGTCATACTAAAACGACATTTCTGATTTTCATCGATTTAGCTAATTCTCTTGAGTCCAAAAAACCAACGACATAACCAGAGAATGAAATTGACTTGGTCTCCTTCGGAGCTGCTTTATCTTCTGTGATCCAATTGTCTTGACTGCTGTTTTGTTTCTAGAACATAGGTATACAACCAAGTTTCATCCATTGTTCACTGTGTTGGCTCCAATCTGAGACTTTCATTTGATATTGGGGCTCCAGGGGATGCTTATTCTTTCACGTTTGGACATACACGTGTACATGCAAATGTAGGTAAAACCATACGAATTTCCTACGCTATCATGCCTTCCAGAAAATAGCATCGAATTAAACCACGAATTCCGATGTTATCCATTTTTCATTATTACTCAAACAAATGTGTAAGCAATGAATTATTGAGAGAATGACCCGTATGTATTCATAGGAAGGGAATTGTCACTATTAGTATCAGGCAAGTTATTTATCAAACCAACCGACTTTGAGTGTGCACTATTTTAGAGGTGAGGGGCGCAGCTGAAATTCATAGAAGAATGATTTGAGAAAATCAACGGTTGAAAATTTGTTGGAAGAATTGATCAGTTTTGGAAATTTGAAGGTCGGTGGTTGATAGTCCGTCGTTGGTACTTACCAAAAGTTTTTATTTTAATTAATTAAGGAATTAAAGGAATAAAAAAACTACCCTTGTATGAGTTTTTGAAATAAAACAATTTCGTAACGCAGAGTGCAATTCTTGGACAAAATGAAATGAACCGGCTCATTTTAGAGTTGTGGTTTTTGTTAATCAGGCACTTCCACTGTCGGATAAAACAGAATCTTATCCATGATCTTGTGACTCTTCCATGTTTGTGTTTCCACACTTGAACCCATTTACTCAATCCAGTGTCATAGGAAGGACATTAATCATATCCAATGTATAAATAAAATCATTTGTAGTTTGTAGCTCTAACACAATACCTTTGTTCTGTCGCTATTCTGCTTAAATTTCAGTCGTAAAAACAATTGCCCTATTATATATTTCGCTTCAATTGTCGAAGTGTTTTACTGTTCGCAAAGATAATGAAATCAAAAATCTCCTTTTGCATTTTTCTGTTACAAGTGATTGACGAAATAGGATCAAAATTTTGTTTGAACCCTAGTCTAAGACATTCAAAAAAGCGATTATTTGCCACGTGTCTAAGAAAGCAATTTTATCACGTCGATATTGCGACAATCTATTTCTGTTTTAAAAACCAACCAAAACACTTATGTTGGAAAAAATATGATAGAGAGGGCCAAATTCCAACTTTAATGTTTTCGCAATTTCTGTTGTGCTTGTTTAAAAATCAGCAATATTTGCTCAAAGAAAAATTAGACATAAGATTGCATGTTCATCGTGGAGTTGGCGATGGAAATTCTTACACGTGGATAACAGGGCCATTAAATGTGATGGTGCACGAAACTGGAGTTTTGTCAAATATATCCGTGTTTGGACAGTTTCAATCATGTCAAAACTAAGTTTTCCGTACGAAGAAATTTGGTTTAATTTAGTCTCTTTTTTACCATCATAAATTTTACTACGCACAATATTCTCTATCATCGTCTGGTCATTCTTTAAATTTCTGATTCGTTGTTCATAGTTTCACTATTGGCATTTTTGCATTCCTCCTACGTTTACTCTCCTTTCCAATCTTAGTTACGAGGAATCAAGCTTTCGTTTAGAAATGCTGTTGCTAAAATCATTGGCTCACATCCAAATTTAATGCTTTAGATCGTCAACTTAATAATTCGTGCAATGCAACTTTACTCTAGATTTCAAATTTTTCAGTTTCAAAAACACATTGAAACTGACCCGTTTTAATTAGAACTGTGACTATTTTTTTCCTTTTACTTAGTCATTAATGAAGACTCTTAACTTTCAACTCGATTTTTTCTGTCACTATCAAAGCACAATTCTAATTTCATACAATTCTCAAGCCTTCATGCAATCTAAATACAAATTTCAGTAGGTATGTTGATTAGTTACATTTGGGAATATTCTTGTACAAAATGGAAATTTTCGTTTGTAGGCTGGTTCAAATTAGAAAGAGCGCTTCAGTTTTCAAATCGAAATTTGCAATAATGAAAACTACCCTGGAAACACTTCCCATCTGAAAGGACGCTAATTGCATGAAATTGTTGACTTTTTTCAAAAAAGTTCACTTTTTCATTTTTTTTAAATTTCACGAATACTTTTCGGTAAATTTCGAGAAAGAATTGTCATTTAGGACATCGAATTCGAAAGGCGGAAAAGTCTAAATAATTTAGATAACATCAACTTTTGGATTTTAGGGCAACAACTTTTTTCTAAAAAGTAAAAATTAATGAGAGGGCCTTAAAAAGATAAAGCAGATATTTGTTTTCAGTTCGGCGTGACAAAAATATAAAACCATGCCGTACCCAGAATAATAAAACAAGCTTTTGCTCGTAAAAATGCCTCTCACAGGATTCAAAGTATCGGAATAATGTCCTTTGTCAGTAGGAACGTACGTTGAACTAAATTGTAACACCAAAAAACCATAAAAATATATAAAATTGATTTCAATAATTAAATTCTTCCATGACGGATGTTAAAAAAGTTAGTTATTTATTAATGTGATAAACTTTCGTAAAAATGTCCCTGGGTCTCGTCCGGTCAAGTTTATTTTTTTCAAAATGTAAAAATTTCATACTTACTACAGAGAACATTTCCGTTTTCTATTATTTTGTATTGGAATCTGAATCAAAGTACATGTACCTACGAGATTTGATCAAAATCTAACGAGCTTAAATATTATGCGCTGTATATTTCTATTTTTTTTCATTTTTTTACTTTCGGAAAAAACGAATGAAAGGGCTTGCATTAATATTGGTTAGAAATGGAATAATGCATCGAAATGTTGACTGTTTTTTTAAAAAATAGGTAGAATTAGACCATTGTTGAATGTTGATGGTTTTGGGATAAAACGCGTCGCAGCAAAAATTACGGTGGCTCAGTTGCTAGACTACAACGGCAATGGTCCAGATTCGATTCATGGTTCTGCCATAAATCGACCACCTAGAACTCTGGGGTAAAATAGTAAACGGCCAAGGAGTGTGTTTTTTGTTTCGCGAAGCTAAATAGAACCATAAGGGAAACTGAACGCTATGAATCCCAGAGAAGATTGGGAAAAACGCCGGTAAAAGGAGTACTTTGAAGGGGATAAAATTAATATAGAATCAAAAAATTGTTGGAAAAAACTGAAATTCTCGTTCAATTTTGATCAAACCTCATAGATCGAGTCGATTAAATGCGGATTTTGCTGATACATTTCGGGTCCACATGTACGGATGCAGTTTCTAGGTACACAATTTTTAGAAATGGTGTACCGTTTCTTCTTTGGTTTGCGTCCCTTTTTCAACTCAGCTCAGAAAAGGATAAGGGACTAAGTACGTGGTGGATTGTTATGTACACGTACGGCGATTAATTGGAGGCTTAAGAGACTATTTACATGTTGCTTTATTTAAAAAAAAAGCGTACACTAACATGATCACGTAGCTTCAGATATAATTAATTATTTTCCTCAATTTGGCAATATGTGTCAGTGTTTGTAAACAGATTTCGTCTGTGTCTGGTCAACAACAATTTTTAGTACCAGAAGTGATATTGTGTAGACGTGACGTAGGTACTTCAGTTATTGCACTTCTTAAGCTCCTCCTACAGGTTAATATAATCTTGGCTCGACTTTAGACCTTTAGTTTTTATTAAACGAAAATAGGAAAACATTATCTCCTTCTTCCATGTAAACAATTTTACTAATCTTTTTTCGTTTTGCCGTACGTAACCAAATTCAGAATTCGTTTGAAAAAAGAATTCAAAAGATTCTATTTCCGGGTTTTCTAACATGCCCTATCTTTTCTCTCAGCGTTTTCCAACTATGCAAATTGATCATAGGAGGTTGAAAGCGGTTGCTTTGAGCTTTTTGTATTTCCTAATCTTTTAACCTGACTTATTGAAAAAACGCAAAATACCTTTGGAGAATCCCGGCTTACAATACAAAAATCTTTATACGTATCGTCGCCCGACACCTCTGATGAAACCACTCCATGATTTCCTTTTTGTTGTTTTGATCTATGAAAATGAAGAAGATGGGATATTTTTTTCGTATTTTTTATATTTTGTTTTCTCAGGTCAAATTTTTCTCATTAATTTAAAGAAAATTGCGTTGAAACATTTTGAGGAAAATATAACGATGCAAGACGTCCTCGAAACTACGCCTCGACATTCATTCGAGTTAACATTTTTTATTTGAACCGAACCTAGTATACGAAGATGTTTCTCTGTGACTGGGAAGCTTCCATAAGATAATAGAAGTTCAGCGACAGCACTCGTTTGAATGCCAGCAACTGGAAGGTATGGCCGTTATAGTTTCAAAGTTCCATTTTAAATATTGGAACTTTGAGTAAAGTGCACCTTTTGTTAAGCATCAAAAATAAGTTTTTAGTGAAGCAGCCTTTGTAGATTATTACTCGTAACTTTGTAGAGAGAGGAAGAAAATTGCAAATCCGCTTACAGTGGAGGGGGGGCAGTAATTCCGGCTATGGATAACCAAACAGATTAATATACAGATAAGTTTTGGAAATGTTTGGAACACCAGGCGGCAATAATCGAAGAGCATGCGTTCTACTAAAAATTCTGTCAAACCACGACAACTTTAGACTTAGGCCTTTGATTTGAAAACTTGTAAGCAACCGATGGAACCCAAAGGGGAGGCATTTTGTCCAGTCGAAAATTATCATAAGAATTCTTAAACTTCATAGAAGATGGGTTTCAGAAAATGTTAAACCTCGTCTGTCGCCAGTTACCAAGAACGATTTTCAGCTTTTCCAAAAATTACTGATTTTCCCAATTAAGTTTTTTTGCAAATGTTCAAAAAACCCCTAAATCGAAGTAAAAGAGGGCTTCGGAAGTTGTGGAGCCTCATATAAGTGAAAAGAACTTTTGATAGCAGGATGCTGAATGAATCATTAATAAAAATGTGAGAATGGACTTCAAAGTTTCCAAATTCCAAATCGAAGATTCTAATGCAATTTATTAAATACGTAAAATTGAAAATCAGAACTGGAACCTTAACAATCATTAAATGATGAATTCTGCAGGTTTATTCATATTTGGGCATCAAGAGCAAATTTTGCGTTTTCATTTAGAATTTTCGAAATGTTTGGAGGAGGTAGGATAGATGAGTTTTTTATTCCGTCACTGTCAAGTCTCAATGTCAATACAAGAGTGGAAGAGTCCAGACTCTTCCAATTTTTGGCGCTTGGTTTGCAGTGTGAGGTCTAGCGTTATAATGGAGCACTAAGAGCGCAGAACCTACGGACTAACACTTTGACAAACCCAAGCTCATTTTGAGTGATTCTTTAGACACTACCATAAGAAGTGAAATCTAATTGAGCAACAATTGCAACTATCGTGAAGCGGAAATCGGCCCCAGGGAGTTCACGATGCTGGTAAATGTTTTTCTTTGCCGCGCTGGTCCTTCAATTTTGTTATATTATATTATTGAGCCCTTACATTCTTTCTTTTGCAGACATGACTAAGACTATACAGAAGGCGGATAAGGTTGTCGGAAAAACTATAATGAAGTACGTAAGTACGAGAAAGGAGGAGGTGACTACTGCATGAAGCGCCAAAAAAGACTGTGAGGACCTTTATAAATCTGTGACAATACCTTCAGATATGGAACTGAAAAGGATACAGGAATCTGATACTTAGAGTTGCAACCGGTAAAGATGTAATCGCAATTCCGAGTATTCCGTCAATAAGATGGGTGGTCGAAGAAAGGCGAGAGGAATGAGGAAATTATTTGAAGGCAAAGATTTAAGGACCCATTCACCATTTCGAGTCATGGCAAAAATGTGACAGATGATTAAGCCCCCCAACAATATCAGATGAAGAAGTTTTTGATATTAAGGGGAGAGGGGGTGTATTAACTCCATTATTTTCAATTTGCTCCTCCTAATTCATTCGGTTTCTTGCCCAACTCCTCTCTTCCTCTAATCACACGGGTGGAGTTTTTTCTTGGATTGTCTACCTCAGTCGTTAATTTGGGTTTTGAGCTTATTTTGATTCGTTGCGATAACATAAGAAATGGATCGGCGAACTGTATCAATAAAATGAAGTACTACCAAAAAATCGAAATTCATAATAAAAAATTGTGCTGGTTGATTAATCTTCATCTTCGTTTCTTAGTTACATAAACATTCCAGGATCATTCAGTTTAAGAGTTGAGTAAACACAATCATCTGAATGTAAATTATGTTTTGGTCGCATAGGAAATCGTTTCTTCTTTGTTTCCCTAGAAAACCGTTAATGATTTTGGCAATACAGCTATCTTCAATAGCGATAGTGTTAAAAAAATACATATTCGACCGCTTTACACCACTTTATATCTTAGTAGGTGTCATTTTTTAAGTTACATAACTCCAAATGTTGAGTTGGAGACTCGTAACTTTGTTTGCATCGCAATAAAAAGGGATATCTATCCACTGATCTGAGGAAAGTGGGTGAAACCCTCTCATTTTCAACTTTTAAATCCTGAGAGTTCTAGATACGTGTTTTCCAAAGTACGGTTGACCTACCTTCGTGCATATTCGTCACATAACTTATAAATACCGCATTACTATTTACTACATTACCTACGTTTAATTTTGAGAGAAATATGATAAGATAAATAAGTCTATGAGAAATCTGGGGCAAAGATGAGCTAACGTGACAGATTACATTGCCGGAATTTGGACTTCGGTCCTACAAATGCTCTATCTATGGAATCCCATTTCCAAGAATTGTTTTTTTGCTTAATTTTATTGACATAATGAGGCAGACGAAACGTGCCGTTTATTTAGTGTAAAGGCTACTTTCGGTTTTCCAATGACATCATTCGAATGCAACCCCCTGCACCGGTTGGCACAATCAATATTATAGCGGAAGATGAAGTAGGGGGTTGTAAAACTTTTTAAGGAAATATCTCGCGTGTCCTTAAAATATTTTTTGAAGGAAATGAATATTGAACTTTAGACGAACTATTGCATCTACCAGACATAGGATAAACAATTTTTAATGCATCATTTAGTAGTACGATGGTCGATGATAATAATTACATATACGTAATAAGTTATTAGGTTATTACAAATAATTAATTACTGTTCTATTTTTGGACTGCCTTTTGCAAAATGAAGAAAAAGTCAAACTTTGTTTTTACAGTCGAAAAGATTTAAAACACATCGTTTAATTAATTAGATAAAGTATATACGGAAAGGTTATCTAACATATATAATATTAATTAATTGATTTAGACTTTAGGTTCATTTGGTTAATAAAAGATAGCGACTTTAAGGCGCCTCCATTTACCTAATTTGGAATTTTAATGTGCGTATTTGCAACAACAACAAAATAATTTTTCTTGTTCTATACCTTATTTACACAAACTATGCACGTCCTCCTCGATAAGGCGGGGAGAAGAGGATTGAAGACCACAATAAAGAGAAGTCTGGGAAACCGCAAAAGAGATGGGTAATCGACACAAGATCTGCGATTGGAAGGCAGTGGATGTGAGTAGGACAGAATTGAGAACAAGCGAATGTTTTGGAGACCAGAAGTGGACAAATACAGGGTGAATTGTAAAAAGGCGGACGGCCATCTTTCATCAATAAATAGCCCTACATTTGGAGGATACACGATAGATGGGAATTTGTATTTGTCGGTTTGGCATTTGTTTTCTTAACCCGTATGTGATTGCGAATAACATCCACAATTTCTTCCTCTAGCTTTAACCCAAACGATTCACGTGAACGACTTTCTTTCACTGCAATTCAGTAATCTCGAAGCACAATGACATTGAAGAATTGGATCTCGTTATCCTGGTCATAACGAGGAAACATACGATAAATACACTTTCGTGAAAAAGTTCAATAAACGTTAATTGATGTTAACAGGTGTGTTAGCGTCAAATTCACTGTCATTCAAATATTAGAATTTAAAGAGCGGATCTCAAACATTTGGACACTTGGCCCAGACAGTCAGCCACCCCTGTTCCTTCAGATCAGATCCCGCCTTAATTATCCTATCATGTAGATCACTAAGCTTAAGCAGATAAATGACCTTTACAGGAACAGACCTGTTTCTTATCTACAGATGAACATGTCTGTTCTTGTAAACAGATCCCTTTATCTGTGTAAACAGGTCTGTTCCTGTAGAAGCCATTTACCTTTAATTACTTTTAATAATCTACATTATAACTATAGGATACTTAGGCCATGATCTGATCTGAAGGAAAGAGGAGTGGCACGGCACATAGCTGGGTGTCTGTCTAGATAAGATGCCTCATAACATTGACTTTACACACTATGTAAAGTCAATGCTCATAATCTACCGATGTTGAATTTCGAGGAAATGTCTGTAAATTAGAAGAAAAGTTTCAGGATTTAAAAGAATATAATTTAAAAAGGTTTTTTTTTGAGAATTCTGAAAACTTTTCTTTGAATTTTAAGATTACGAAGAATTATACTTTATATTCTAAAATTTCGATAAAACGAATGATTTTGAGTTTTGCGACTATAATAGGTTTGTGTAACAGGCTGCATTTCGATCGAAGGAAATCATTAAGAAGAGTAAACATTAAGAATTTAAATGTTTATTCGTTAGGATAGAATTGGTATCAAGAGAACATAAAACCTTGAAGAGGTATTTACCACCCTGCTATGCATTTTAGTATGTTACTTTACATTGTTTAGTAAATATGTTTTATTTTAAATTGCTAGCATTGAACTGGTGTCAAAAAATCATAAATCTTGAAGGAGTTTTGTGATCGAACATATAATCTGTACTATACTTATGTTATGAGAGCATAAATCATGCACAAGTTTTGTAATTTTACGTTTAGTTTGCACCCTTAAATTGCGTATTTGGGAGAATAGATTTGGTATTAAGAGAACATAAATAGTAAAGAGGTTTCTGTAATCAAACTATACAGTGAATTTTTGAATTGCTTAATTGTCAGAATAAGATTGGTATCAGGGAAACATAAAGCGAAAGGAGGTTTTTCTGATCACACCACGTATATTTCAAGTGTCTGGTATTGCGAGAATCAGTATAAAGGGAACAAGGCAAGAAGATTATTTAATTGCCAAGATAGAAACGTGACAGGAAATCATAAATTGTTCTATTGATATCCAGAAATTTTTATTATCAAAATATTATAATTTGAATGGTTTAATTGTCAGAATGGAATTGGTATCAGGAGAACGAAGAGGTCTTTCTGAATAAACTACGTAGATTTAATATGAAGTTTTAAATTGTTAAATTTAAATTCCCAAGGGGACACAAGTTGCGATTTACGTCCTTTTGACTCGGTAGTAAACATTTTGGAAAAAAAAGTTGAATGAATTAAGTGCGATAAGAATTTCTTTTTTTTTCGTTTGAAAAATTCGACCAGTCTTTGCATTTTAACAAATAGCAGGTAAGAATGATAACAGAACAGGTTACTTCAAGGTGAGTAATATTGGCCTAAACTCATTTCGCTTTCATTCATACGTTAGATTTGTTGCTAAGTGCATGTGACTGAGATTGTGTTTCTTCATGGTCTAAGGTTTCCTCTATTTTAAAGGGCTGTCAAATGTCAACGAGTCAGATTTAGTAAGTGTTTTTGATTTTAAATTTCTCAATTACTTGACAACAGGATGCAGAATGTTAAGGAGATAATACCTACCGGCTACCTGGCTACCTACATTCCAAAAATTCCTGCAAATTTATTGTTTATATCTTTTGATTACTATACGGTAGTTTATTTACTAATTACTAGTAAATAGTTTACTAAGTAGCGCAGTTGCATGTTTTAGGCATTTTTAAACAAATTACGTATTCCTTTTCGTTTTATATTTTTCCTACCTTCACAGAAATGTAGAGGAACGACTGATCTCAAAATCTGGTTTGGGACGTTTGATAATAAGGAAATTTTTTTATTTTTTTATTCCTATAATGACGATAAAAAAATATTTGTTAGAGTTGGTAGATGTACCTGTTGAAAGTGGGGTGGGAAGGGGGACTGAAATCATTTTCAAATATGATTTTGTTATAATTAACTTCAAAAAGAGTCTTATGCGAAGGATGGCACATTTATTAACTTTTGGCGGTGATTGAAAATGAAACATTAAAAAAGGTCCTTTTGGACGAATTTTACCATCATTTTCTTCTTTTAAAGAAAGTTTTTATATACCTAACATTTAAATGTACAAAAGGGAATTTGGGACCGTTTCAAAACCATTTTGGTTTATCTAAAGGTCATAACTCAAGTTTCAGCACGATGAATCAAAGCTTTTTTGGTTTTATGAACTGAATGAAAAACGTAGTTTTTTATTTACGTCGATAGAGGCTTTTAATGCTTTGACACTACTTCTTTTTAAGGCGCCTTTATATTAATAGATAGTTATATTTTTTCAAAAAACAAGGATTTATTGGTCAAATTCTTTTTTGGGCCGAAAATCTTGATTTGACACATATTCCCGATAGATATACGATATTTAACACTGCAACGTTATTAGAATAGTTTGATTTCATTTAGTTTATTCATGCGCAGAGAGATGCGTTGTTCTTAGATTTCGATTCATAATATACAGTGTGTCCCCGGATAGGTGAAACGACTCTTGTGAAAGATAAAATGATTCTAAACAACTTTTGTTAATCAAATTTTGTTATATCTTCACTAACAAAGGTAGTTTACTAGAACAAAAAATCAGATTTTTGAAAATATCCAAGGCATACATGATTTTAGAAAACTAAAATTATGCCAGAAATTAGTCTTTAACTAAGCAGGGCTGAACCCCAAACAATGAAATTTTATATCGAAATTTTTTTATTTTTCACAAGAGTCGTTTTTGCCAAAACATCAACGTTGGCCTAGGTGCTTGAAATTCTAGAAGTAGGACTCTTTCATGATTCTAAACAACTTTTGTTAATCAAATTTTGTTATATCTTCACTAACAAAGGTAGTTTACTAGAACCAAAAATCAGATTTTTGAAAATATCCAAGGCATACATGATTTTAGAAAACTAAAATTATGCCAGAAATTAGTCTTTAACTAAGCAGGGCTGAACCCCAAACAATGAAATTTTATATCGAAAATTTTTTATCTTTCACAAGAGTCGTTTCACCTATCCGGGGACACACTGTAAATAGGATTTTTAGGAAAGGAGAGAGATTATATTGAAAAATAGAAATAGGTTCGTGAAAGTTTATTCGGAATATTTTGGTTAAAGGAAATTTTGGGCCTCAATCTCCATTCAAAATTTCAGTAGAAAAATAATGAGAATATTTGTAAATGTTGAAGGAATGGTAGGTACAGCAAAGTGAGGCTGTATCATTCCTTCAACATTTACACTTAACAAACAGCAAATCTAAAGAAAATCGTTAAATGAGAATATTTGTTTGCTTGTTGTTTTTAAAACAGACTCGTCATGAAAGCATTGTCCCAAAAATATCCTAAACTCATATAGTACCTACCAAACAACTATAGGAAAGCGATAATTGACATTTTAAAAATGTGGAAAAACTACCTAAACGAAAAATGAAATTGTGGAGTTCTATCGGTGGTGAAATCGAAATTACGCCCCCTGTCTAAAGTATGGTTGGCCATACCTGTTTGTGGCGTCCCAAAATTATTTTCCATTTCACCTCATTAAATAGCATTACAATACTTATTAATAAACGTTGGCACCAAATTTATGTTCGTTATCTCCCGAATCACAAGTTCGTGAGGAAACACAGTAATACGAACGCTACTGTCAATTTTTATAATCACATTTTGAGGACTATTCGCATGCGTTTTTAGGGTTATATTATAGTAATTAAGGTAACTAGGGCGTTATGAACTAAATAACGCCTAAGGTCGCCGACAGTGTATTGGCCCAAGGGATATACGTCGACCGTAGGCGTTATGTTCATAACGCCCGTGGTGCCTTCATAACTTTATGTCATACTTGCAAGAAGTTGATTAAGATGATTAAAACAGATGATAACAATAAAATCAGTATAGACTGACATTTAACATCCTTGACCGTATCTATGGTGATGAGTTGATGACTGATGAGGTATAATATTTTACATTTGCGGGCGTTATAAGCTAGCTTTATAAAAAATAACGCCCGTTGCTATGTAAAATCCCGTTGTCATGTAAAGGGGCGTTATTTAGTCATTAATGTCTCTTGTTTTAGTAGTTGTTATGGTGAAATAATAAGCTACAGTATGATATAAAGAAAACAATATTGAGCATATAAATGGTCATTATTTCCATTCCCTTCATACGAACACCTTTTTCAAATTCTGCACTATTTTAAGGGTTTAAGTTAATAAGATTAAGGGTATTCTTCAAATCAATTGAGATTCAATTTAATCCATGATGGTACAACCAACCCTAAGTATCACAAAAACAAAAGATTCATGATTAGAGGTGAATAACGACGAAGCTAACAAAGCTTTCAAGCATTAGAGTCGCTAAATTTTTTCAACAGTTGTACTGTAAATATTTGGCACTGAATTTGGTGCTTTTTTCCTCAATATAATCGTCGGAGTTTTTCAAATCATGGCTTTCGTATAATTTAATTTTCACTAAATCTACAATTGGAAAATTCGTGCAAACTAGTCTGTTTGAAGTGTAAAAATTTAGCCTGAATTGTCAACATTTAGCAATAATGATAAATTATTTCTAACATTTTTATTTATTATTTTACTAATGGAAAGTTAGCACTAACTTTACCTGGATTAATTTGTGCAGAATTTTAGCACTATAAATGCGTAGGGCTGTTCGTTCAAAACGTTTGCTAAAATTTTAATACAATAGGCATCTAACATTTTGCCATCTGCCATCACTACTGCATTTGTTGCAAATTTTGCGCTAATCTTCAAGTTGATCTCCAGACACATGTTTTAAATCTTTCAGGTGATTTGAAGATAGGAGGCCCTACGAACGCAAAATTACCGTAAACTTTCATTAATGTTACTACTAATTACGGGAATAATAATATTAATATTATACCGTACTATTTATGAATACAATAGTGCTTAATTATCCATCGTTATATTTAGAAAAGCCAGTATGACACTTAAAACCTTATAATAAATTGCCCGCTTCATAATAATTTAAAAAACTTGTCTTTCAAACCTACAAGTTTCGACCAATCAGGCTATGATAAAAATTTAATTAACTTTAATAAAATTACAAAATTCCTTAAGCGTAACACACTTATTAGCTATTAGCGGTTTAAATTAAACAATGAGATAAACTTTTAATTATTGTATATGATCGATTGTCAGTGTCTTTCGCATGTATAGGTACAGTGCAAAAAGCATGATTCTTACGAAATTAATTTCACAAATAAGTACGTTTATCTGCACGTTCGTGATAAGAGCCAGACGATTTTTTTTTATTCTGACCTAATTTCAAAGTATCTTCTACAAAAAATATTTGCGCGTTTTTAGACAGTTCTCAACATTCATGCGGTAAATTTGAATTTAAAAAACGCCATTACAGAGATCTGCGCATAGGCGT
This sequence comes from Pyrocoelia pectoralis, assembly GCA_036250285.1. Classification (NCBI taxonomy): domain Eukaryota; kingdom Metazoa; phylum Arthropoda; class Insecta; order Coleoptera; family Lampyridae; genus Pyrocoelia; species Pyrocoelia pectoralis. The sequence continues at coordinate 82,926,905 of CM070074.1, read as the reverse complement.
GTTGTAACTTAACAACAGTAGATGGCGGGTTAAGTTTAAACAATTTTATTTATTTAATATTCGAAAGTGCAGTTTAAAGTAGAATATGAAGTGGGTACACTTACTCTAGGCATTTCGGTTTCAGAGGCTCCAGTAGGAAGCGGCAAGCGTCGCGGCGACGATGCGTCACGAAAGAGCGTTCGCGGTGCAGTGCTAAAGCTTACGGTTTCGGCTGAGGGAATGTAAATTGGAGCACGCGATCCCGCTGGAAGACACCCCAACGTACCCCACATATATATTACTATTATATCAATAGTAAATACGGAAACGATTTTTATTTAACGTTCGGTCGAATGTCTTCTGGTAGTTTTGCACAATTTTAGTATCACAAACTTTTTTCTTGCATGGAAATGACTGGAAAACAGTCCTAGAAATTCGAAACTTGTTAGCTCGCTCATCTTATAAATAATGAAAACTGCTTTATTCATTTTTCTACGCAGAATGGCATTGTCCGAATAATTGATGACTTATATGAACAAAACAAGGGGTAGGTAATGTTGCAAAAGGTTAGCTAGAGAAAAGTCAAAGCAACAATTTTTGGCTTATACAGAGAGTCCAGAATAAAATGGGGTACATGGGAATATCGCAAACGACAAACAGATAGAAAATCAACGAATGGGGAAAAAGTTGCGTTTTCGAATAACCTCCATATCTTATTTATCGTAATAGCCTCATTCTTTACATTTTTAGGGCAGAGGGCAGAGCTAAGGGATAATAAGGACTTAAACGCACATTTTTCGTTTTCGACTAGATTAATATTTTGAAAATCCGTAAATACGTAACTTTTCCCCCATTTGACTGATTTTGTATATTGTATTCCCGTTTCCGATATCCCCATGTACCCTATCTTATCCTGGACACACTGCATAACACAGGGGTATTGAAAATTCGACCGATTTCTACTGCAAATTTGCAACACATTTTCTCCTCATAAGCTTATGTAGTTTTTTTTTTAAATTTCCCTCTTTTGATCAAAAACTGATCACATATAATAATTGCGACTGAACGGGTGTCCTGTCCGTCCGTAACAAATTCGCATTAAAGTAGATATACTTTAATCTCATGCATTAAAGTAGACATGAGATTAAAGTAGATATACATGTACTACATGTATATCTACTTTAATGCATGCGCTTCGAAATTGGGTACGGCAAAGATAGCTCAGTCACTACAGTAGCAGATGTTTACTGTTACCAAGGCGTGAAACGCCGAAGAACCGTCCCGGCGCGCGAAGCGTTCTGGTAATTATTATAAAAACATTTGCCCACTTTAGACACTTTCCATTAGTTAGCAACTCAGAGAGGCTGCCAATAACTACTATAGCCTCTAAAGAAACAATCATAACTCACAAATTTTATTAATCAATTTTAATCGATTCAAAAAATTTGTATGGCACTTCCTCGCTTCAAAAACTTTCATGTTTGGCAGAGAGAAGGTAGCATATCCTAGAAGAATCTACGATCACAGGAAACTGCCTCTTCACAATAGAGAATACGTTGAATTAAACTTTGTGATGGGCAACGCTGAGAACGAAAAGAATACCAAAAACGTTTCTCTAACTGACATGAGCATGTTTCGTATAATATATCGTCGAATTAAAAAAATTGGAACAAATACAAATAAGCGAAGCCGATTCTCAATTAAGCAACCAAGGAACAAGAAGCGACCCAACAAATGAAGATGTTAGCTAACATGAAAAGAGATGCGGCTTCCAGAAAAACACAGGTATACACCTGAATGTACCACAAAAGCAGGTTCAAAAGGCGCAGAAATAACGTCTTCTCGTGGGAAATGCAGTGCGCTGGGGCCGAAAAAGTCAATATATAAGTGTTACGAGATAAGCTTCTCTTACTGCACGGTCAATATAACACCATACAAGAATTGCACTGGTAGTAACTAAGACGCTAATATTGGAAAATGGGTTTCCTTTCGTGACCTATATAAAAACAAAATTGCAAAGTTTTTTTTTAAATAAATGATCGATTATAGTTCTGGGTATTGGCACAGTTATAGCCTTAATCTATATAAACATTATTTAAAAACTCCCAGAACAATAGGGAAACATGAAACACCGTCACAAGTAAGCCTAAGCATACATGTCACTTTTTTATTTTTTTATGATAACATATAGTGCTGGCATTGCTGGCAATTTTTTTACATATTTTGCATGATCCCAATGGTACATAAGCAAACTTACAGAACTCAAATCTTACAAAAAATAACGAAAAAAAATTATAATTATGTGCACGTCATACAAAGTGGAATTTATAGGTATCTGCGGTTGTCACAACATGTATTTTTATATTATTATAAACTGATGAAATATAATTGTAGGAAGTAGCATATTCTATATTCACACATGTAATAACAGAATCAAAAAACCTGGAATATTAATATATTAAATATTTCGATGTTGTACAGGGTGTACAACTAAGAAAGAAGGCCGGCAGTAACTCGGAAACTATTTGAGATAGAACAGTGAAATAAAAAATCTTATAATAAATGTGACCAAGAGAAAATGCTGGAAATGTTTTCATTTCAATTTTCAATTTCCTACCATTGCCGCCAGATGGCGTTTCACTGATTTCAATTTGAAATTCCCATTTTTTGGGCAATTTTCCTCAGTAAGGTATTTAAAAAAATATTCAAATGGTATCAAATATTTTGTTGACCTCTATTGGAAGGAAAATTAATAAGGGATTAATTAAAAAAAAATTATGTCAATAGCCCTTATAGTGCCGAAGATGTGGTTTATGCCTCAAATTGCCTCATATATACAGTGTGTCTGCTTAAGTTCGCACCATATGGAAACTTTTTTATTATTACTAATTTTACGAAAAAAAGTTATTCTTTATAAAAAGTTCTGCATGTTCTAAAATTAAAAATACAATCATCAGATATTAAATTTTTTCAGTCGTGTACGCGGTTTGTCAAAAAATATGAATTTCGCTCAAGAGTAAAGTAGGTACCTTTATTTTTGACAAAATCGAAAATTGTTATTAAAAGAAGTTGATCAGAACTAAAAACTACGTTCAAATATGCAATTACATCCTGCTAGTTAAAAATTTTTTTTTACAACTTTTTCTCAATTTACTACCTACCGATACTGACACGATTTCCTATTTTTGTCTACAATAACAATGCAAATGTAAGTGTAGTTACGTGAAATCTTGGATGCACTGATAAACAAATGTTTTGTATTATATCAAGAAATGTTTGGCAGTGAGGTTTCTGAACGGAACTGAAATCGTATCAGTATCGGTAGGTAGTAATTTGAGAAAAAGTTGTAAACAAAAATGTTTAACTATACCCTGTTCTACAGTGACTTTATTTTAGAACAGTGACGACAATAGAGCGTAAGTCCCGCCTCCGCGCCATGTTGCGACTAAATTCAAACAGTATTAGTAAATAGTCCAGTAAAATAAGACCAAATTTAACGATTTGGATGAAATAATGGTTACAGCTTTGCAAATTTGGGAACAGGCTTGATTTGTGCTCCCTTTGAAGTATTCAAAAGTCCCCACCCGTACCCCCTCTCCGAGATAAATGGAGGGGGCGAAAAAGTGTCAAAAAACAGATTTCCGTAAATAACTGAAAAAGTATCAATTTTATCAAAAACAAAAACGTTAAGAAAATTGTAGCTGACAAAATTCCGCACATTTTCGTGTTTTATTTTTGTCTCTACGACCAATAGGAGCCGAGATAGATTTGTTTTAAAATGTCGACTGTTTTGCGGCGAAACAGTAACACGTGCGCGCATCGCGCGTATTTCGCTTATATCTCGAGAATAATTCGTAACGCAAAATGCTTCAAATAAAAGTTGTAGAGAATTTAATTACGAATAATTTTCTTTTTTAAACATTTCCATACGATTAATATTGTATTGACAGAGATATAATCATTTAAACCTTTTTCTAAGACACAATCGCTGCTCGTTTTGCATAATAAAATCAATAATAAGTCGAAAACTATTGATTCTATGTACTTAGTGCATATAATAAAAGTTGTAGAGAATTAAATTTTGAATCTATATGAATACACGAAATATCATTGTGGTAATTTATATAAGGCGATAGAGGAAGAAATAATGAAAAATTCTCCTCATTTTCCAGCGTTTCTTTGCAAATAGTTATGTTTTGACTACTTGTAGACAGTAAAGTGCCTTATTAGTTTTTTAAAGATATAATGGACCTGTAAAATAAGCGCAGGCAGAAGTTCGTACGACAAACAGTTCGCTAGTTACAGCTCTTTAAAGGTACCTATACCTACTCAAAAATTGACATTTTATTAAGAATCCCGATTTTCGCTAAAAAATGGCCGTTAAATTTTTGTTAAAAATTGGTTTTATCCTATTTTCAGTACTTTATATATATATACAAAGGTAATACAATACAATAAATCGTTCGCAAGTTGCACTTTATTGTAAAAATACATCTTTGAAAACTATATATTTTCACAGAATTTAACTATAATGTATGTTTGTATTCAGTTTTTCTTAAATATCTTCGTTTCCATTTATTTTACGACAAACTTTTATATAAACTAATTGAAAGCTTACAAAATTTGCTATAAAAAACACTGGCGCGTGTGTTTTTCTATAAACAGCGGCGAGAAACTGACGATTGAAGATGCAGGTAATGTTTAATTTTTACAGAAATTGTATCTTTAAGCATTGTTTGTATTTTCTTCTGGAGTTTCTCCGTGTTGGTTTTTATGTAGAAAATGCCTACGTTTCGATTCCATCTATGGAATCTTTATCAAGACTTTTTTATCAATTCTGAAGTTTTCAAATTTAATTTAAGGTCTGTGGAATCGAAACGTAGGCATTTTCTACATAAAAACCAACACGGAGAAACTCCAGAAGAAAATACAAACAATATATACATCCGTGGAAACCTTAACGAAAATATTTAAGCATTGTGTATATACATACAGTTCCTAATTTTAAGTTAAATAAATAAAATGGAGTAGGTAGGTGGGAAATAAAAAAACAGCAGATACTTAATTTTTCTTATAAAATCTAAGTTAAACTTAAAAACGTCCAAACAGGTGATAAAACATAAACACCGTTCAATATCCTAGCACTTAAAACCACATTATATTGTCTAGATTTTAACAATTTACACAAAAACTAAACCGACACTATAAGAATGTAATGCAAACTATTCAAATTTTAGTCGCAACATGGCTGCCAGGATCACAACCAATAAAAAATGAGACACCCATTGTCATCACTGTCCTGTATAAAGTCACTGTACCCTGTTCAAGTGACCAGCCGTTGCACGTCATTATTCGTGTACCAATACTATAATTATAATTTACTAAACAACTTTAATAAAATTTGCATTAAAGCCAAAATGTCATCGTAAGTACAGTTGGTATTAAAAGTCATTAATCGTCTAGGGTTAGCGACCATATTTTATCCTTGTCGCACACTTTGCAGTTCGTACTTACAACTTAAAACGTAGTACGAATATAAACTCATAAAATATCTCGATGTTGTCACGTCAAGTTTTGTTTACTTTGTTAAATTCACCGGTACGCCTTTAAGCTATTTTTTTTAAAATTGCTTTACTAAAAACAGTACTTATCAGTACTCTTATTTTGTTTATGTCTACATTAGTTGTTGTATTTTATTATTACATAGGTATACAGTATCTATTTGTTCCTAACCTAAAAATGTCAGCCTGACAACACGTACATTTGACAACGCTGATTGCACGTCATTGATTTAGTAAGTTTTAAGCTATGACGTGCAACGGCTGGTGACTTGAACAGGGTATAGCAGGATGTAATTGCATATTTGAACGTAGTTTTTAGTTCTGATTAACTTTTTTTAATAACAATTTTCGATATTGTCAAAAATAAAGGTACTTTACTCTTGAGCAAAATTCATTTTTTGACAAACCGCGTACACGACTGAAAAAATTTAATATCTGATGATTGTATTTTTAATTTTAGAACATGCAGAACTTTTTATAAAGAATAACTTTTTTTCGTAAAATTAATAATAAAAAAGTTTTCCATATGGTGCGAACTTAAGCAGACACACTGTATTACCACATTTTTGGTATCTTCGGTACTATAAGAGCTATTGACATAACTTTTTTTTAAATTACTCTCTTATTGATTGTCCTTTCAACAGCAGTGAAATAGTTATTTTTGTATCTAGTGCGCGAAATGCCACTTTGGTGATCGAGATCACCAAAAGTATTTCGCGCACGAGTTGCAAACAAAATTTTTTCTACAAACGTGAAGAAGTTGACAATTATTTTAACGTTAAAATACAAAACTCTCATCTAGTTTGCGTGCAGTGCGTACTTCGCGCATGGCGTCGTCATTTCGGGCACGCTGTCATGGTAACGTAGGTAAGTGAAAAAAAGGGTCACTTCGCGTATTGTTATCGATGCGCAAACCTTGTCATTTTTTGACGTTTGTAGAAAATAGTTACCTATTTTTGTATCTAGTGCGCGAAATGCCACTTTGGTGATAGAGAACTGATTTTTTTAACGAGGCACAGCCTCATTAAAAAAATAGTCGAGATCACCAAAAGTATTTCGCGCACGAGTTGCAAACAAAATTTTTTCTACAAACGCAAACGAAACGTGAAGAATTTGACAATTATTTTTACGTTAAAATACAAAACTCTCATCTAGTTTGCGTGCAGTGCGTACTTCGCGCCTGGCGTCGTCATTTCGGGCACGCTGTCATGGTAACGTAGGTAAGTGAAAAAAAGAGTCACTTCGCGTATTGTTATCGATGCGCAAACCTTGTCATTTTTTGACGTTTGTAGAAAAAATATATTTTAGTATTTTTAGTATTTGAATTTTTTTAGAAAAGTCGACAGTTTTGTTCCTTTACAGTAACTCTATTAAAACAGTGGCGACAAGCGATGTATCGATTTTTATTGGCCGTGGTATATTTTGCATCTTAATGGCGGCCTGACTGTGTTTACCTTTGATCAGTGTGTGATTTTTATTTGGATTTAGAACGTTGCTAGGATACACCGTTGAGTTCATAGAAACCCGCCCAAAATTTTGCCTCCTAATGGCGGATGGGTGGAGCTAATCGCTGCTTGTCGTCACTGTTTGTAATAGAGTCACTGTAGTTCCTTCAACAAGGTGCGCCCTCTATTGGTAGACGGAGATAAGAAATTGTTGTGGTTTTGAATTTTTTGGAAATATCAAATATTCTCTTTACATCGAGACCAATCTTGACAAATTCAAGCAACCCGTTTCGAAGTTACACGATTTTTTCCAGTAACACGTAATTTAGTTCCCCCTCCTTTTATTTTGACAGCAATCGTAAAAATTTATTAAACAAAGTTTTACATATTGATCACTAGTTTACAATGGATATATGTATTTTTTTAAACTATATGTTATCATTAAAAAAAAGTGACATGTATGCTTGCTTGTGACGGTTTTCATGTTTCCCTATTGTTCTGGGAATTTTTAAATAATGTTTATATAGATAAAGGCTATAGCTGTGCCAATACCCAGAACTATAATCGATCATTTATTTAAAAAAAAACTTTGCAATTTTGGCCGACCACCCGCCCTCTCCTTGTCACCCCAGAGTTCTGACTCCACGAAATTTACTATACACACCACCGCGTCATCCATTCCCCCTATAAATCCTGACTATAGTAGATCATGGCCGAATTTGCATGCCCGCTTTCCATCTAAAAGCGCTATATTAAATTAATTGAAATAGGATGAACGAACTAAAACATTTTGAAATTGCTAATACATATGAGCAAATAAAATAAAGTATTATCATTTAGACATTGCCATTTTTGTTATTTAAGTACTTGGAGGTTTTACACGCAATTCGCACTTCACAGCACCTTTAGGTAATAGTAAAAAAGCTCGCACACGTCACATACTAACGTATACTAAAGACAAATTTTTACCAAAAATTCGTCGTAGGTATCGATAGGAAAGAAATATTCAATTAATCATTCATTGACAGCTTTATTTCCCCTAAGGAAAGAGAAAAGTGTTAGTAGGTAAAATCGAAAATCAAGATTTTGAACTGAAAGTGAGATGATGAGGGTATCGTAATTCCAAAATTAATTACCCACTTTATATTCGCGTTGCTTTCGTAAATAGATACAAATTTCCAAATATTGATGTAACAAAGTTTATCACAGCGTAGAAATTGGTGTTTTAGTATTCTACCTATATTTTTGTATTAAGTTAGTATTATTGTATTCAGTCATAATGGGTTATGGAGACTGGTACGATCGGTACGGGGAGTAGGTAAAATAGGGATGAACCGTATATATCGAACAGAGATTTATCCTATGATAGAACATCCCGTGTATTCTAATCTAATGTATGTACGTAATATGATTTTATGATATTGCTCATTCATTTATTCACGTAATTTATGCTATTTCTCTAAATTGAATATAGAAAAGCTGCATGAAAATCTAACAATTTCTTTTAATTGAAATTAAGATATAATCAGTAGGTAGTTTTATATCCAATTTTGGTTAAGAAAATTCATTTTTCGATTTTTGTTTCGTACAGCAGACTCAGTAGGCCGTTTAATTATTTATCATATGGATCGTGTAACAAGTGGCCTAAGGATTACCATATTGCTACAAAAATGTCATTATTGTATCTGATTTTCCACAATTTCTTCATTGCAGTTGAAATTTCAAAAACAACGACTTTCTATTTCTTTTATTAAATGTTGAGCTAATACAAGAGATGGAGACGTACACAATTTAGAAGTCGCGGCGTCTGTGACTTTGCACTTTTTCGCTTTCCGCTTCTTTTAACTAATATCTTTGTTTATTTTCTGGCGACATTTTCACTTTTAATTGTAGATCATAATGATCCCAAAAGTGAAGCAAAACCTTTTGTATATACACAACACATTGAGTTGAATTTTTTTTACTTTTCCTAGAAATAAAAAAAATGTAGCGTACCTACGAGATTTTTAGTCAACAAAACTCAAACACCGTATTGAGGTTAGTGTGTTTGATGACTGGAAATTCTCTAAGTTCGACAGTACTATTGACTTTTAGTCAATGCCTAGGACTTTGTTCAATCGGCCCAGGCGGGGTGCGGAACGATCGAATTCGAAAACCGTGCACCACGTGCTGATTGAGCTGTGGCATGGTGGCCATGTATCTCGCGCATTGATAGGATGAAAAATGCCTAATATGATACGTCTTCATCCTTTTCAGTTCATTGATTAACAGTGGGACATAAAGAAGAGAAGTCGTTGTTGGACCACTCCAAAATACGTCAAACTAGTACCTACCAATCACAGGACGTGATAGTTACAGTATAAGGAAAGAGTAACACGATGGTAACTTTTTTTGTCGGTGACAACATACCTCCAAAATGTTAATATCATTGTCATTTATTTAAAATTAGACTTGTAACTAATAGTTTGTGAGCTTAGCAATTAATTTATTTAGGTACACTTATCCCACCGATAAATGAGATAAAATATTTATCGTTGACGCAAAAGTTTGAGAATTGAACAAGCCCCCCAATTGATTAACAAGGTTACGCAATGATATGTGTACTCATTTCTCATTACCGTATTCAATAGATTTTCTTTTTTACATTCGCATAGTGTTGGAGGGGTAGCAAATTTGTATAAACGTGAAGAAAGTTCGTAGGTATAAGTACTCATTATCGCATGGAAGGTTAAGGCTTATCTTCCAAAATTGTACTTTGACTTTAAGAGGCCCCAAATTTCACACTGCCTTGCCTTCAATTTTCGTGGCAAATGAATTTTTTATGCATTCAGATGGAGTTTGTAATGAAATTACAGTTCACCCTTACCTAAGTCGATAACTTACGATAAGCAAACATTTCCAGTCATTCCTCATATATAGGTATATAGGTACCTATACTAGCTGCTTACCCCCAGGTTTGTCCGCGGACTTGGGAAATTCGTATTTTTCGGGTTTCCCGGTGTGAATACTCGATTTTGCCCGGGGTAAAGTAAAATTTAGTTTGAAAAATTTTAGAGCTATTAAAGACCCTATATACAAATTTTCAGCGTTCTAGCTCAATTCCCTGTTAAAAAACCGAAATTCGGATATTTTTCGGGTTTCCCGGTGAAATTTTGGAACGGGACCTATTTTAAAACTGTTTCCTGATGACGTAAGGTATGTGTGCCAAATTTGGTGAAGATTGGTCAAACGGTGTGGATTTGTATAAAGGACAAACACACACACACAAACTTTCAACTTTATACAGGGTGAGTCAGAATATGTGGGAAGTACGATAACTATAGATAATAGGCATAAAATAAAGATGATTGTTTAAATAAACTTACATCCTAGCATGCACAGGTAAAAAGTTATTAGGTCTTCAAAGTTGGAAAAAAAATTACTGTTTAATTAATAACTTCTAAACTAATTAAATGTAATCGACTATTTTTTGTGGTTGTTAATGAATACTTAAAAACCAAAAACTGTGAAAATTTAATGAAGTTTAAATAAACAGAAGATGGATTTTTAGAGTACCTACATCAACTGTTAAATCCTCTGGAACTTTTAAATCTTGAATTTTGTTTTTTATTTAAAAATTGTGTTTGATAGGAAATTTTATTCGCAAGCTTTTTTGTCCCTTGTAAAGTTTTGATTAAGCGCATCGCAAAAACAAATTCAACTTCTTATTTATTTAAAGCAAAACGATGCGTTTAATCAAAGCTTTATAAGAGACAAAAGAGTTTACGAATAAAATTTCCCATCAAACACAATTTTTAAATGAAAAAAAAACTTCAAGATTCAAAAGTTCCAAGGGATTTAACAGTGAAGGTACCCTAAAAATCCATCTTCTGTTTATTTAAACTTCATTAAATTTTCACAGTTTTTGGTTTTTAAGTATTCATTAATAACCACAAAAAATAGTCGATTACATTTAATTAGTTTAGAAGTTATTAATTAAACAGTAATTTTTTTTCCAACTTTGAAGACCTAATAACTTTTTACCTGTGCATGCTAGGATGTAAGTTTATTTAAACAATCATCTTTATTTTATGCCTATTATCTATAGTTATCGTACTTCCCACATATTCTGACTCACCCTGTATATTAGATATCTCGACCCAATTTCTCATTCTCGATGGACGATGACAAGTAATTTGTCAATTTTAAATGACTAAAATGTCTACCCTAGGTGCTCAAGAGAGAAACCGAATAAACCACTCATTTTTTCACTTTTGGCCGTAATGTAAAAGACGTAATATCCTTTGCAAACACGAGAAAAAGGCGTGATTTTTTTTATCTCTAAAATTTTCCTTTGCATGTCTGCAGATAACATAAACAATAACCTTCCATAAGCTACTATCTAAAACAATTGTAATTGCATCATTTTTACCAGACAAAAACACTCAACAAACACAAAAGTTTCACGATTAGATAACACTGTTCCTATTAAATTATTGATAAGAGACAATTTTGGGAAAATATTGGCACTTTTTGCTTCCTATTTTGGATATCTCTCGACACTCTTCGTTATTTTTGCTTTCTTGTCGATTCCGACAGTTCTACACGTTCCAATCATTTTCAAAGTGTTCTAGTATGTCTGTCTGTCTATCCCTAACACGAAACTCAAAATATACCTACACAATGGATTTTTATAAAACATTTACATTAGGACGATTAGGTAACTACAGAAATTTGTTGCTTTTGTCAGTTTTTTGTTAAACTACGTTCACAAATACCGAATACGGGAGAATGTACTAGGGAACAAGAGGCAAGAGATTTACGTAAAGATAATTAGATTTCATTAATTTTTTCTAAACTTACGTTGTAGAACTCTGTAAGTATATACACAGTGTCCCAAAAGTATGGAATATCGTAGGTATATATCTTTGCAAATACTTATCCATGTTGTGGAAAAATGTTTCAAATAAAAGTTATTTGGTACATTTAACTTCTCAACACAAGGCATTTTTTGTTTTTTTTATTTTTTTTAAAACAAAAGACAAAAATTATTTTTTTTATTCATGTTATGGGCCGAGATCTAGGAACAGCGAATTTCCAAGCACCTCTACGAGCATCAACTGCTTTGGTTATTAGCACTACCCTTACTAAAATTTTTTTAATTATTATGTATTATTTACTTATCCAATAGCCAACTAATTTGATAAGAGTGTTTTATTCTCTTTCCAAGAAGATAAAATATTAATACCCTTGCCCTTGCATCAGAAAAGAAAATGAAAATGTGATGTTGGGTGCCGTGGAAAATCCTCACGTTTCTATTCGCCAACTTGCTAGAAATTATGATATACATAAATGTAATGTATGTACACAGAATTTTAAAGAAGGAAAATGGGCATCTGTGCAAGCCTAGTACTGTTCTAGAACTATTGACGGACATACTAAATATCAGTAGAAAGTCAATGTTTGGGCTGCAATGATTGGAACATAAATGGGATTTTAAAACGAGCAACGTTTATTTGGACTTCTTAAGGTTTAGGTTGGTTCCTTGCGTTAGCCGTTTTATTTCCTAATGAAGGTTATCCCGATATACCCCATAACCGAATATGGTTTCAGCAAGACGAAGCCCCTTCTCACTTTGGAGTTCGAGTTCGCCATTTCCTTAACGAAACATTCCGGAATCGATCCATTAGACTTCTTAAAAAAACAATGCACATCTCGCGTGCTGGAATAATTGCAATTTGCACATCTCGCGTGCTGGAATAATTGCAATGGGGTAATTAATAAATTAAGATTGTAACCACAATAAGAATTTATTTATTTTTTGAGATTTAGTAATTTAAGACCGCATAAACCCTTAGGTAACTAGGTAAGTTTTTTAAATTTTTAAAATATGTATCCAAAATTGTAAATTGAAAAAAAAATTGTTTTAGTCATCATGTTTAGAAGCGGCACAATTTCAAAATACGAAATCATGATGGTACTTAACTTATCATGTCCAAGACACCAATACAGTTGGAAAATCTACAAAAGAAACAGGATTGTCAGCAGTTGGAATTTATGATCTCACAGGAATAAACCGTAATATCTGCCACTTACTGCCTAATAATAGACCATAACAAAACGAATATACAGGGTGCTCCAGATCGAGTGGGATTGCACGGACACTTTCTTATTATCAAAGATTGATTTACAATGTATTTCGAAAAATTTTCTAATTTTCTAACTATGTGGCAAGTGTTGATGATGACTGCCTTTTGTAATTGTATGTATATGTTCTTATCTAAGCCTAAAATGTGTAAACTGTGGTGTATTGTTTTTGGTATCACTCCGGTTGCACCAAGAACAATGGGTACTGTATTATTATTATTATTATCAGCTTCCGCATAGTTTGAAACAAAAGAGACCAATTCGTTAGCAACCGTAGTTCCTGTAATCGCTTCTTGCATGAGCATGCTACCAGTTTCAAAAGGGCATCTGGGACTGGGCTCTTGAGAGTGGTAATATGAACCAAGAAGTTTGCTGCTTTCTCCAGTCCCAGAGTCTTTGGGTGATAACTTCGTTCTCGGCTTGGTAAAATACCCTTAATCGTTGTCTCGCTGCGGCCTCAGTTGATGGAAAATATGCTAAATTACCAGTCAGTTTATATACTGATGAATATAGGCTCTTGGCAGCTTATTAACAACGACCCTTCGCAAATAATTCACTCGCGAGACATCACGCACACATAACAACTGAAAAAATATTGTAATTCACAACGCGACACAAATGAAAAATGAAAAACATTCTCGTAATAATACACTGATATCTTCTTACAACTTACAACTGAATGCTGATTAACGCAGGGACCAAGTGAGAAAGTCAGGAATGCAATGCAGTCACCTCTCCCTTTATTCAGGTTCGGTTGTACTGTGTGCATACGTTACAATTATTATTATTATCTCTAGATCGTTGCATATTTGAAGTTCTGAACTTCGTTCATTACTCCGACCAGTGGAGTTTCCAAGGGAGTTCTGCCTATACTTTCTTTTCACTCATCACATTCAGTTGCATTGAGCGGTAGCAGGATGTAGTTAAAATGAGAGATTCGCGGTTTTTCAAAAACTGGAGTTCTCGTCGATTACGCAACTCACAAACGTTCGCTAAGGTGCTGAATGCGAGCAAAAAAATCAGGTAATCATAATATAATCCACTTTGGACATATAAAATTCATATCGTGGCGTTTTTGCTTTAAGTTTGTATAGAATAGTCATTATCGTTGGTGAACTATTTGTAAAAAAGTAATACAAATTCAAAAATTTTGCGGTTTTTTCGCGATTCGTGAAGTTAGCTCACCTCTGGTGAGGTGGCAAAATTGAAAATTGGATTCAGCGACCAAAAGTACATATACAACTGCCCAAGATAAATATTAACAGCATGGGGATCTTGAAAACGATAAAGATACAAAGGCGGTTAAATTGGAGAAAAATTGTATAATTTAGGGCATGTTCACATGTAGTTTGCAAAAGTTCATTAATTGTTTGTCATTTCCGAGATTTAAAACAAAATGCGATTTTGGGTTTTTCTTTTTTCGTACCTAATTCCTTCGTTTATTTTAAAAGATTTTTAAAAACTATAAACTATAAAACTATAAAAAAAAGATACTTCTTCATTGTCACTGTCTTTTTGAATTCTGTTAGATGGCGTTTGCAAATTTTTTATTCGACCTTTCGTCTCCGAAAAACCATCATCAACTTTATTTTTTTATATCGTCGCGACCATCGAATCACCCTGTATTCGATAGTATTTTTTTTTTTATTACGAATTTAACGATGTATTTACACATGGTTTTGAAGCTAATTTTTAAGAAATATTCGGATTAATTTTAGTATTTGATAATATTTTTTATGTAGGTACAAATTTAACAACTCCAATCTTTTAAACCTATTTAATTAAAGTTAAATAATTACAATAACTGTTCAAATAGGTTGTCGTTATTTTCTGGACACAGGTTTACTGTGTTTACTGAAACTTTTCTTAAAAATTAGCTTCAAAACCATAATGTGTAATACATCGTTAAATTTTTAATAAAAAATACTATCGAATACAGGGTGTTTCGTTAGTTGCGGCGATATAAAAAAATAAAGTTGATGATGGTTCCTCGGAGATGAAACGTCGTATAAAAAATTTGAAAACGCCATCTAATAGAATTCAAAAAAATGAAGAAGTATCTTTGGTTTTTAAAAATCTTTTAAAACAAAGGAAGGAATTACGAAAAAAGAAAAACCCAAAAATTGAATTTTGTTTTAAATCTCGGAAACGATAAACAATAATGAACTTTTGCAAACTACATGTGAACATGCCCTAAATTATACAACTTTTTTCTAATTTAACCGTCTTCGCATCTCTTACCGTTTTCAAGATTCCCATGCTGTTCATCCTTATCTTGGGCACGTTGAGAAAAACACTTTCAGAATTTTTTCGCTTGCATTACGAGGTGAAATGTCTGGATTAGCTGCTACAAAAGCCATTAAGTAGTATTAACTCAACGTGGCTATTATGAATACCGTTGCATATTTTTCACCCTTGTTTAATCTTGTAAACGTTTAATATTTGGTGTCTTCTTTCCAGAAAATTAGTTAAATAAGATTTAGCAGCAAGATAAGAATTTTTAGGATAAATGTAAAAATGTATCTAGCCTTTAGTGGTTGGATAATTCACTATAATTTTTATAATATGTATCTATAAATACAAATAACTGTAGAGAACACTTTAATTTAAGTAGGTACCTGCCTTTTGGAAGATTACACAGTATTATTGTTTTTCATTACAAACCTAATCCTCTGCTTGATAAAAATGCAAAAACAATTATTGTAATTTTATTGATATTTTTTATTCAATCATGCATTATGCTGTATCATTAAAAAAAGATTAAAAAACTCTAATCATCAACCTAAATATCCAAAATGGCTTCCATTTAATCTAAGATTATACATTTAAATTGGTCTTATCAAAAACGGTGACTTTCATATAACACTTTTATTTTTTATACTTACGACATTTGACATGCAAGAAAATTGCAGTTTTTGGGTTTACTTCTAGAGGGGTCAACATTTTGAACAACTTCAAACACATTTTAAATCGGCGTATATTAAAGCTACAAAGTATTACCCACAGCCATAACAGCCAAGCTATTGGTCCAGTAATAAAAAAACTTCCCAATCCATTAGATTTCTTGCTAATAAAAGGAATGAACCGAAACTACTTCCACGTAGAATAATAATTCCTCGATTTATCTTCGGACCATTCGGCCTCGGCAATCATAACTTCAAGATTACTGAAAACTCGAGAAAATCGAAGCCTTCGTAATTACAGAACAAACTGGGACGAATTTAGAGAACATCTGAAGGCACAAAACGACAAATCAGGAGTTCACAGTGTAGTTGTACAGAAAGCAACAATCCTCAACTATCGGCAATATAAAACAAGGAAGAAATTTTTCTCCCCACAATCAAGAAAAAATAGGAGAGAGGAGGTGGCAGACATCAATAAGCGTAAATGACAAAGCAAAACCAAATAAGACAAAAAAGCCATTTAGGTTTTTTACGGTTCCTGAAGGCACAGGCTGCTTCTTTGTAAGGTAACGAAAAAATGTAGACAACCACAATAGAGTTTATAATACCGGAATTCCGGGATTTCGAAAACCGGGATCCCGGACAAAATTGATGCAGTATTTAGAACCGGTATTCATACTATACGTAAATACCGGTATTTCGGTATTAATTCTATTTTATTTTTAGTAGAAAATATTTTGGATTAATGATATTTAGTACTAGTGCAAAATATTGTATGTATACAAGGTGGGCCAACAGTGTGTGGATGGATGACTGTGGGTTTATTAACGAACATTTCGAAAGTTCGTTCATGGGATATGGTAAGGCTACAAATTTAAAATATTTTCACTTGAATCGCAAAGTTTATACAGGATAATTTATATCAAAGTTGCATTTTTATAATGGAACTCCCTGTATAGACAATTCTAGTGCGACTAATGTGTCACACATATGTGTCAAAAAATTGAATATCGCAGGGATCACAAAGCTTAGAAGGTCGTAACGATGCGATATATTACTAAAACATTAAATGTAGGTACGTACTATCGTAAACCGGGCGGTCAAATCCGAAATCTTCTTGTGTTCGGAGATTCTACGTCAATTGACAAAATTTCTATAAACGGTAACTTGATTTTTCAAATGGCACTGCCAATTATTCTTTAATACGTTTTAATTTTTCAACTATGAATTTACAAAATTATAATTGCGAGTTTACTATTTATTTTAATTTAATTTAAACTTTTTAACTGTAAGTAGCAGTAATATTTTGCGTTTCGAATTTTGAAATTTGAATTTTCATTTTATAATTTAGGATTCATTAGCATTAATATTTTGAGTTTCAATTTTTTATTTCAAATTTCTATTTTGAATTTTGAAATTATAATTTAGGATTCATTAGCATTAATATTTTGAGTTTAAATTTTTTATTTCAAATTTCTATTTTGAATACGAAATTTTTGAACTTTATGTGGATTTATTTAATTTAGATTTTATAGTGACATCTTTGACTTTGACTTTGAATTTGGAATTGTGAACTTTGAATTTCTAAGCTATGCGTTTTTTATTTTTATTTTAGTTTCAGCAGTAAAAAAACTCAATACCGGTATTAATACCGGGATAATAATAATAATAATAATAATAATGTTTATTGAACTGAAAAAAATCATTCAATAGGGACAAAGATCGGCATGGCCGTTTTTCACTTTTCCCTTATTAACTATAGACAAAAGTAAATAATATACATAAGTACATATACAAGAATTAAATATACATTTTTCCGTTTATCGTGACGCTTGCACACTTGACAAAGTATTTTAAATTTCTTACTAAAACTTAGAATAGAGGAGCATTGGGTAAATAATAGCAGATGTTTATTAATTAGTTGAGGTGCGAAGTATGAAAAACTAGATTTGAACTTATTGCTGGAGTGTTGCGGGATACTAAATGAGTTAATATTTCTTAGAGCTAGATCATGTGTTGCAGATTTTCTAGATAACAGCGTATGGAGATATTGCGGTTCTTTGGTTTTTAAGATTTTGAACAATAATTTACCATAAAGAAGCATAAATCTGTATTCTATTTTCAAAATACCTAAATTATTGTAGTAGGGCGTGATATGATTGTACCGGTTAATGTTAAACGAAAAGCGCATACAACTGTTTTGTAGGATTTGCAGTTTATTTTTCAATTCCACGGTTAAGAAGTTATAGTACACATGACTACCGTAGTCGAGTTGACTTAGTATGAGAGCGTTAACTAAATTCCACTTTACATCTTCTGGTAGAATTGATTTAAATTTCCATAGCGACTTTAACTTCGCGTATGCTGCACCACACTTTTTTATCACATGTTTTTCAAAGTTTAATCGATTATCCATAATTATACCCAAATTGCGTGTGTTCTCACTATCACTTATAGTTTTATTATCTATTACTATAGAGTCCTTGACAATGTTCTTAATTTTGTTGATTGTACCACTAGTCCCTATACTCAGCACAACAGTTTTGTGGGGGTTTAAACAAAGTCCATTTTTCTTAGACCATTCCAAAATTAGTTTGATGTTATTGTTTAATTCAGACAGCAGTTTATGTCCTTGGTTTGGTAAGCACGACTTATATATTTGCGTATCATCCGCGTACATATGAATATTCCACTGATTCTGTAATATTGTTGGAAGTTCAGCTGTAAAAATGGCAAATAGCGTTGGTCCTAATATACTGCCTTGTGGTACACCGTGTTTAACTTTCAATTCGTGGGAGACGTCATCATCTATTTTGACAATTTGGGACCTATTGTTTAGATAACTGTGAAACCATTTCAGTATGCGATTTTCGAGTCCGTAATGGTTCAATGGGCTCATTTAATGAACCGTGGATATGGCTCAAAATTGTTTTACATATAAAATCCTTAAACACTAAATAATCCTGAAAATTTCAAATCAATCCGATAAGCCGTTCACAAGTTATTACATTTTAAATACGAGCGCTTCTCGATTCAGACGCTGAGAGTTGTGACGTCACCGAATGGGAAACCGTGAATCGTCGGTATTGCAACTGTACATTTTAACGCATTTTCATTCTCACAATCCATCACTTTTGTGCCATTTAGAAGCGGTTTTGTATTTTATAATAAATTGTTTGTTTTAAGAAACATGTGTGAAGCAAATTTTATTAAAGGTGACTCTTCAAATCTACCGGAAGGCGGAAGTAGACTTATTTATGGTCATGGAATATTTTAATAACAGTCACGATTTTATAAGTACAGAAATGAGAGGAGTTAAAATGTAAAACTAAGTTAATGTTTTACATATTATTATGTCACAGTTAAAGCTGAAAATTAGATTTCTTTCCCCGTAGTAAATAACGGCACCTTAGCCTTGTTCATGCTGCATAGGAGTATAACATTACACACAATCTGGTACATTTTTGGATTTCTACGCTATCTACTCTAGAGCTATACATCAACGTAGGTAGTTAAATTTTGACAGCGTGAGAACGTATTTGGCGGTAAAATACACTCATTATTAAGAAACAAAGCAGAGCTTAGTAGTAAACTAATAACTTTATTGAAACAAATCCTTGCAGTATAGTATAATCTAACCAGTAACCACCCAGAGTTACTTAGACCTTCGAAAATTTTTCTTTAACATGTAAATAAGTACTAAACAAATTGCAAACCTCGCAAACGGTAGGGTACAAAGTTGTTTAGATTTTTATAAAGTAATTTTACGTGGAAGAAAATTTAAAATGTACTAGGCGCTAAGTTGAAGTTATTACGAGTTTTGGATTTGATGAATACAGTATTTATAACTATTTTCTTCTTTCCTGTATCTGCCATGGCAATATCCAATAAATATCTAGATAATCTCTAATAATAAAAAAATTAATTTCGATAAGAAACAGTCGACGTTTGCTAACAACGGTAAAACGAACCTCACGTATCGTATGCTGCCGAACTATGAATTCGCATGTAGTGACGTCACAGTGCAATTTCGCGGTGAAGCTCGAGCGTTCGGGTTTTTATTATTTTAAAGTTATTTGTACGTCCTGAAAAATTTTTGTTTTTTGCAGGGACTCATAAAATTGTACAATCTTTCGATTGGGCCAATAAAAAAAAAATCGTAAATGAGCCCTAGCAAGTAAAAGAGTGTGGTCTATAACATCGAAGGCTTTGCTAAAGTCTAACAATACTAAATACGTGATTTCTCTATTGTCTATGTTTCTGGTGATGTCGCTGGTTATTTTTAAGAGGGCCGTAGTGGTGCTATGACTTTTGCGGAAACCGGATTGAGTTAAAGGCAATATGTCATTATTGTGAATATGTTGATTTAACTGGTTGTTCACTATCCTTTCGAGTAGTTTAGACATTAGTGGTAGAATGCTGATGGGCCTGATATCCTTCAGCTCCGTCGCTTTTGTAACTTTAGATAAAGGATTAATTACAGCTTTTTTCCATAGATCTGGTACAACGCCCGGGATTCACTTGATTGAATACCGAAAACCGGTACCTATTGAAAATTTCTTCCTATATTGTAAGCTCTATACCACAACAAAATCGACTAGAAATAATGACAGGATACAGTTTTCCGGCAACACCAAAATGTACGTATTTCCAAATTTTTCAGAGCAGTTCAGGGTGATTCGTATATCACTCCATGTGAAGAGGATATTCCTAATGGTTCACGGTCATTTCCCCGCCGAAAAAATCCCGCCGGTCAATTGCCCGCCGGTAAATTGTTCGCCTGGTAAAAACCCCGCGCGGTGAAATGTTCGCCGGTAAAATGCCCGCCATGACAAAATCCCGTCGGTCAATTTCCCGCCGTAATTTTTGAAAGAATAAGCAATTAAGAAAGTTCTTTTTTAAATAACTTCAGTTTTGTAAACCTGTGTGTCATGCCACTATTTTAGTATCAATTGAAAAAAATATACTAAACCTGCAAATAACCTAGGCGCTTTAGTGGGGGAATAAGCGTAGAAAATGGTACAACATTTACGTGTTAAGAACGAGCAAACAAGAGATAGTAGCAGGCGAGTATTCATGTATAGTGCCGTAGGTCTGTAAAGGATGTCATAATGCCATCGGGAAGTGCTTAAAATGGGCGTCGAAAATATTTTATAAATTTATATATAACGGTTCTTTTGTTAAACATGGCAATGTCTGGTTTATTAATACAGTCTTCTTTTTTGAATTTAGCATATTTTAATTTACAGTAAACAGCGGCCTCAAATTCATCTTACGCCTCCTGAGCGCATAATCCGCCACTGGCTGCACATAACGTAGGTACATATGTAAGTGGATCTTTATCACAAAAATAGGGGAATATAAGGGGAATCATTTTGCCTACAGCGGCGGGCAAATGACCGACGGGATTTTGTCATGGCGGGCATTTTACCGGCGAACATTTCACCGTGCGGGATTTTTACCAGGCGAACAATTTACCGGCGGGCAATTGACCGGCGGGATTTTTTCGGCGGGGAAATGACCGGATACCATTCCTAATCTTTGAATATACAGTCTTAAGGGACTGCCGTAATTGTAGGTGAAACACTCATATTAAATAAAAAATCTAAAAAATATTGTAATTTCTGTCAGTAAATTGAAACATTTTGCCTTGATAATTTTTAATCTGGATACAAAGTTGTATTGGAAATGTGCAAGCGATTAAGAAATATCATAACTTTGGCCACGTGCACTGGCAATGCTGATGCAATTACTTCTTTTTCGTTTTTGGTAATTATTCATTTAATTAGTTATATCATATATGTTTAAGATAACCTACATACGAAAATAATATTTAAGTGATAGAACTTTGGTCACGTTTTTCTTGCATTAATGTCAGATAAAGGTGAATTAAGACTGTTTAATTATAGTAGGTACTTTGTAACTTATTTAAAAAATTTGTTTCTTCACCAATCTTTTTCTTGTTGGTATTCCCTACAATGCATAGTTAATTTTAGACTAGTATTGATGCCAAACAGTTTTTTAGTGAAAAGCTCGAATTATCGACCTTTCTTCCATTATTCGTGGAGAGAATCTTCACTACCTTACCATTTAGAAAGCGATTCTACACCTTGTTGTTGAGTGAAGCCTTTACGAAAATCGTAACAAATCGTCCAACCAAAACTTCTTGAGTAATTTTAATTTTTACTCGAAATTGGTTTTTCTAAACGCTCATTGTCGACAATCGTGTGGTCGTTTGTAACAGCAACCCTTGTATTCGGAGATTCATGAAAACGTGGTAAAATCTACTCACTCACTCACTACTCAATTTGGGATGATAAAAGAACTTTTTTAAAGAAACGGCATTAAGGACCAAGTGGCAAAAAGTCCTTTGATGCCCAACTGCCCAACCTTGCACGCATTTATTCGAAACTACGTCCTTCGAATGTAAGAAGTATGAAGAATACTGAATAAGTGGGCGTGAAGTTCAATTCCTAAAATATCATCACTTTTTTACCTATATATTTGAGATAGATATGTTCAGTTTATAATAAATGGAATTTCATTCCCCCGGGTGTGGACTAGCGTAGAACCTTGTTGACTGTGTTCGGAGCCGTTTCGACGACGTTTCGGCGGAATCACATCTGCCATTATCAAGTTTCCTCTAAGTGTCTTGTTTTGCTCCAGAATCGGATAAAACTGCTGTTTTCTGCTTCAGTTGCCCTTTTATCTACGGTGCGTTGTAATTCTAGCTTGTTGACGTTGGTTACTTAGTGCTAGTTTCCATGTGGAGTTTCTTTGGGAGTCACTTCGCGTGTTCATATTTCGTATGTGTTTTTCCGTCTTCTCTTAGTATTATTTTTTTTGTGTTGTAAAAGTTCTTTTTTGAGAATTCATTCTGTAATAGTGCAGTTTGCCATTTCTTGTTTTTCGTTCTCTGGATCCCCGAGTTTTTTGGACCTGGTGACTAGCGCTTAATTACTGACTGTAATTGTGACGAGTGATAATGGTGTGATTTGGCATTCAAATACCGGTTGGTGTGCATGGATTTTCGGTATACTGTGCGTCCAAGTCGTCCATCTTCACGTTTGTATATTAATGCAAACAGGAACAGTAATTTTCGGCAAGTCATACAATTGTGGGCATTTTGAAGAATTTTCTCTTGGTATAAGTTGTTACTGTGTTTCTTCTTTGATGCTACTCTTCTTAATTTTCGCTTTTGTTGTTTTTTCTAGGTACGTTGTTGGGTCCGTGGTGATCGGTCGATTAAGGTCCAAATTGAGTAAATACGGGGGATGGGATCGTACCTCTAGCATAGTATTCTTCGTTGGCAGCGTGAAAGATCATTTAAATTCGAAAATTGATAGGTAGGTACCTTAACTCTCTCAAAATGATTTTATGGGTCATGGTCATCGCCTCTTTCGAAGGTGGAGAACTTCATTATGCAAAATGAAATGTGTTTTCTTAAGTAACTTCGACATTTTTAACGATGACTTTAAATGGTGAATTTTTCTATGATTTTTGGAATAGCGCGAGCGTCTATGATGGCGGGGCTTATCTTCAGCCCTTCAAGACGATTACCTACGCCTAAATTATTATTATGAACTTTTGCAAAATATGGAGAATCTTTGCCAAATGTTATTCTGTCATAACAGTATCTATCTGTTTTTTGCTGCCAAAAAAATAAATATTTGGTAGGTTTGATTGATACTTTTTACATGGAACCTCTGTATATTGCAGCATTTTTCGATAGTTCAGAATTATAAAAAGAAAAAAAATTAGATGAAAACCGGTCTACCGTCTCAAGAGCAGAATATGATACAAATAAAATCACAATAGTCGAGGGGGCAGAAGAACTAATTCTATGGGACCCTGTCCCTACAGTAGGCGGGGTGTACAGCCGTGGCGTTAGGCTTTAGCACATATAAACAAGAAGCAATGAATGCTTAACGCAATAATCAAGAAAGTAGTTATGCGAATTTTGTAAATGGTTCAGTATTATTAAAATAAGTGCCAATTTGTAAAAGAAAATGTGAAGATATGATTGTGTTCATAAACAATAAGCCCAGGACGCGATGGAGTTATGTTTTATGACAAAAAGGGCTGAAGGAGAAATAATAATACATGATAATATAATAACATAGCATCCGCGCAGCTTCTGGAGTACTTCTTCTCGTTGGATAGATGCACTGTACGATTGCACCACTTTCACCAGTATGACAGCTTAAACGAATGTATTTCGCAATCTCCAGTTCAGATACCTCCACATCTAGATATGGGCAATTATAATGTAATATTAGTATACATATTTTGAGTTTCCCGTTGACTGTACGTTAAGTGCAATAGTGTAATAGGTCAAACGCCTATAACTGAAGACTCAGCATTGGACATCCCCGTGTTTCCTTGATTATTGCATTCATTCAATAAATGATAACACAAACATGTGAGTGATTATTAACCAGAGATATCACAATAGCCGCGTTGCATTCTGAAACTGCAGTCAGTTAATTATAGACAGTGTGTCATTTTTTATCTACAGAATGGTGTTCGGGAGTTTTAAATAACTTTAACGTACCTTCAAGAGTGTTGGTCAATATAACTTATGTTATAAGAGTGTTCCGAACTCTTAATAAACATTTATATAATCCTTATAGAGTAAGGAGAGTTCATCTTCTACATAACGACGATCTTTCCAGAAGACTAAGTTTGTGTCAGTGGTTTATCTATAGAAAAAGTCAGACAAGAAGCGCATTTTCAAAGAAGCATCATTTGGTCCGATGGGGGATTCGGTCATATTTAATAGATGTGACTTTCATTACTGGTGTACTAACAATGTTGTAGATCCACAAATCCCACAAGATCCATATGATTTGAATGTATGGGATGGTATTTAACCTCTTCTTCAAATTGGAGGACCCCCGTATAGCGTTAGAATTACGTCTGAGCTTTTAAATGAAGTGTTTGATCAAAATTAGGTCGGTACCAACAGCGCAGCTTATGAGGGTGGCTAAGAGGTTGAATATTTGAGGGAAGGATACTAATAATTATCAACACGAAAAGAGATGCAAGGTACAATAAGCAAAGTTTTTGCAGCTATTGGTTCTATTAACTTCCGTGATTTTGTCAGAACTTGTTTAATATACAGTATGTCTGTAAAAGTTGGCAACATATGGGAAACTTTTTTATTATTAATTTTACGAAAAAAGTTATTCTTTATAAAAAGCCCTGCATGTTCTAAAATCTAAAATACAATCGTCAGATATTAAATTTTTTCAGTCGTATACGCGGTTTGTCAAAAAATATGAATTTTGCTCAAGAGTAAAGGACCTTTATTTTTGACAATATCGAATTGTTACTAAAAAACGTTAATCAGAAATAAAAATTACGTTGAAATATGCAATTACATCCTGCTAGCTAAAAATTTTTTTTTACAACTTTTTCTCAAATTACTACCTACCGATAGGTAGGTACTGATACGATTTCTGTTCCGTTCAAAAACCTCACTGTCAAACATTTCATGATATAATATAAATCATTTGCTTATCAGTGCATCCTAGATTTCACGTAACTACACTTACATTTGCATTGTTATTGTAGACAAAAATAGGAAAAAAAAATTTTAAGTATCAGAATGGGTAGGTAGTAATTTGTGAAAATGTTGTAAAAAAAAATTTTTAGCTAGCAGGATGTAATTGCATATTTGAACGTAATTTTTAGTTCTGATTAACGTTTTTTAGTAACAATTCGATATTGTCAAAAATAAAGGTACTTTACTCTTGAGCAAAATTCATATTTTTTGACAAACCGCGTATACGACTGAAAAAATTTAATATCTGACGATTGTATTTTAGATTTTAGAACATGCAGGGCTTTTTATAAAGAATAACTTTTTTTCGTAAAATTAATAATAAAAAAGTTTCCCATATGTTGCCAACTTTTACAGACATACTGTATGTTCAACGAGAAGGTGTTCAATTAAAACATATTTGTTAGGGCATTGATGCTTATCTTTTATTTAACCTAATACTAAAGGTAATGGCTACTTGGTGTTGCCGAGGATGATATTACGATGACGGTTTCAGCACTAGGGGTTTCTCAAAAATCGAACCCTGACCACATAAGTCAGTTGTGTCTTTAGAAGTCAAATTTTGACCACACTGTACAACTAAACGAGAAGAGCAGTTTTTATATACGAAAGTTTCCACACTTAAGTTTTATGCAAGTGACCTATTCAATTAATCAGTGCCAGCCGACATATAGTGCAAAGTACTGAGATTAGTTTAATTGCATTCAAAGTAATTAGTGATATAAATGTTAAGAAAAATACAACATATTGCAGTATTTCATCACAATACAAAACAGTAACTTTTTTGTGTAATTCTTATCTAATTTGCTTATTACATATATGTATAGCATACGTATTTTTAAGTATATCTGACCTGAGTCCATTACAGATTGTTCTATCTATAGCGTTTTGATCTATAGTTCAGAGTCCAGAAGATGCTATAGGTCATGAAGTGTAGCTGTCGTCTGCGTGATTAAAACATCTAACGGGTCGATTGGAAGTATGTAGAAGGGTTCCAAAATGGGCTGTAAGAAATATAAAAATTCGTTAGATGCTAATGATACTTTGGATACACATGCATAGGGAAGAAAATATCGTAAAGTTAAGGCTGTTCGTGTTTCCATTAATAAATACATAAAGGGGGTGCAGTTGGTACAATAAATTATCTTCAATTTTTTGAGGTAAAGTTTGCGGTAATATTTGATGTTGGTCTTTGGGTCATTTTACAATTTCTGGTGTGTGCACTAACACGATTATAAATAAAAAGCATTGTTGAAGATAACTCATAACTTTAGGTAATAAACTGTTTCAAAAATTCTTCAATAGAACACTCGTTGGACTGACATTTCGTTAATGGGTTCTTCCATTATATTTATCATAATATCGATGAGACCACAACAGTACCAAGGAGTACTCCTTTCAGGCGAAAAACAGTAAATTTCGTCACAATTCTTTACCTTACATTCAATATTCGGTTGTGGAGATATCCGAACTGTATAGAGGGGATGCCAATATTTATAATAATAATAATAATAATTTGTTTTTATTTCCTGCTGAGACAATAACATTGTATAGGACACGTCAAAAATAGTACAATATAACATAATATTTCGCAGCCGACTTTCTATTAGTTTTTCTTACGTCTGCAGTCTGCAGGAAATCTGACGATATTTGTTCTTCGCTTGCTGTAATTGTACGCGATAGACATCGATAATGACCATACGATATTGTTATAACAATTGCTATTCAATTGGTCAACAGTGATCCTTCCAAGAATACAAAATTACCGTGGGAACGTGAAAACATCTTTTTAGGGTTGTTTTATTGGTTTTTCGCCAGGTGTTAACCACTGATTATGGCAGTAATGGTTTATTAT
The DNA here is from genome assembly GCA_036250285.1 of Pyrocoelia pectoralis. Classification (NCBI taxonomy): domain Eukaryota; kingdom Metazoa; phylum Arthropoda; class Insecta; order Coleoptera; family Lampyridae; genus Pyrocoelia; species Pyrocoelia pectoralis. The sequence continues at coordinate 82,899,471 of CM070074.1, read as the reverse complement.
AGGAATCTATTGTCATTACAAAACTATTGTCTTCAAAAAATGGAATATTATCATTGTCATTGAAAGAGTGGTGTAGGTCCTTTCGGCAATTTTTTTTACAAAATTCACGTAAAATAAAAGTTACACCTGCGGCGATTAAACTCTCATTCATGTCAGGTGGGTCATTACCAGGTTAAATGTCTGTGGTTTACATTTCGTAATTTCGAAAACCACTCACCAAAATCTAGCGTCTATATAGGTTTCATTAACCACCCTTCCATCGTAATCCAGAATCTATAATATGTTTCATTTAATTTTCTGGGAGCAGCAGGAGCAAATGAAATTCAACACAAAGAAGGCAGTTGGGTGGGACAAAGTCAGATACAGTTGAAGTTCCCTAATGTTGGATATTTGGCCTGGTGATCTGCCATTGTTGCAACAAATGTTTCTACGATAATGTAAGGTGATTGAGTTAATCAGATCGAATTTTCAAAAAAGCCTATAGAAGATAATATAGATAATTCTATCAATAATCCTGTCACTGCTCTTATAGACGCCTGTTCCAAATCTATTTCTGCTTCATTGTGGAATTAGAATATTGAGGTCTAAAAATTATGTGTGCCATTAATAGTTTTCGAAAGAACGACATATTTGTTGAAGCCGTCCACAAATCCCCCCCTTTTTGGTACAGTAATAATAATAAAGGCGACGTTCACACAGACCACGAGTCATCAGTCGAAATGATTGGACTTAGCAATATCTGAAAAACGCTGCGGGTGGCAACCATATTTCTTTGAACCGATTTCGCAACATGTGGTCGAACTGTCGAAATGCCTTTTCGCATAACTTCGTACTTATAACTTTAATTCCATCAATCGTTTTTATGGTAGTACCATGAGCGATGATTCCATTGTATTGTAGCAGCTCATACACTACACCTAACGGATTCCGCCAAACGCAAGAAAATCAAGTGCTAGCAACAAAAAAAAGGAGATTTCCTATGAATTGCCTTCTGTAAAATCCAAGAGTAGTTATTAAGCCCATTGAGGGGACGCCGCGCAGAAGAGAACTTTAGAGCTTTTAAACGAGTAAAAAAAAGGACAGAACATACATGAATACACATCCACTCCTATAAGGTGTAGTTTATAGACCGAAATATGGAGGAAGGTTACAAATACATTCTTTGAACTGGTTTCCCATCGAAACAAACAAAATTGTTGGTTGATCACTGATGAAGTACAAACTAATACAACTTTGTGGTAAATGTTCTGACAGATTACTTCCAGATTATTACTACTTTCATGATTAGGGTCGTCACTCGTGCCACTACAGGTAAAACGTATTTTGAAGATGCCGAGAGGTAAAACTGCTCTAACTGTAGCCATATTCTCCAGGATTTACATTCGTATGAGACACACACAAAGAATGCGATGCACTGTATTGTTGTCTATGTGGCATCTTCTACAACATGGCGATTCCACAAAGACCATGCGATGCGCGTGCTGTTTTAGTTTATAGTGTCTACAAAGTATATCCAAATATTCCTTAAAAGTCATGACAGATCGATTTTATAAAATACCTAGTACTCCGCCACAAACAGATTCATCGAATTTCGCAGTAATAGAATAATTGAAGGCTTACACACAAATGGGAAGAAGGGGGAATTCGACATCGGGATCGGACCGCAACAAATATGAGAGTAAAAGAAACACTGTTACAGTTGTACAATAAACTCTGGAATCAAACACTTGGAAACTAGCGACCATAGTCCCTTTTCCCAAAGAAGAAGCGCCGCACGTATTCACTCTGACATTCAAAACAAATTTTCATACTATTCAACTTCACATTTTATCATCGTATTGATAATTTATTATTTTCTCAGATTTTTGTCCAGCCTGAACCTAGTGGTACATCAAGCCCTAGGTCACCCTCTCTGGTAAAAGGCAAAGATTTTGGCCATCGCCGCCTTGTCTGCTAATAAGGCGGCATTGAAGAAGTATCTTCAACCTCCTCATAAGACGAACAATTGAATACAGAATGTGAGTGGATTAATGTAGATTTAGGTAATAAAAAATAATTTATTACCATTGGAATATGAGCATCCAAACGTAATGCTGCAGCAGTTAAATGAGTTCAATTGAACGGAGGTCCCTGAATAATTTTGATCTGAACCTAGGACGAGTAGGTAGCGAACTTTTACGACAAAATATGGTCTACAACACACGAAGAACCACCTAGTAACCTAGTTTCCATCGCACTTTAACCATGATGGTTGCCCGGCCTTTTTTGTAAAATAAAATTTCGACAAGAATTTCATAATTTGAGCCTACGAAATGTTGATTGTATCCAAGTACATGCACATAAGTCAAAGGTATCACTTTTGATATTTTTATTTTGCTTGTTATTCGGCGGATTGTTTCATTTATTGCCACCACGCCACTATAAAGAAATGTTTCTGTCTTCTTTTCCGGTTCTGCTGTTTCTTCTTTTATCTGTTCCTCTTGGATCTCATCTAGTTGTAAATTTTGTTGCTTTATTTAATTTGGTTCATTACTTATACGGGTGTCCATTTAGTAGCCCGTTCTTCAAGTACGGCTTTATTGTTAAATTTACTAAAAAATAAATATACGGGATTGCAATTAGGTTGGATGAAGCACATTTGCAAATTATTTAGACACATACAGGGTGTCTCCAAAAAGTATGGCGCATAAAACGTATATTTTTTTAAATGGAATGACCCACTTTTTTTAAGCGCAAATGTAGGGGCCTTGGGTGAACTTTTCAGTCGTAGATTATTTTTGTATTAATACACGGCGTTGCCAAGTTATTAATTAATACATATTTTTTTGCTAAATATCAACCCTTCCATTATACGCTTGTATTTTTTAACGTCTTGTTTTTGTTTTTACGTAAGTTCTGTGGTGGACTTGAGTTGAATCAGAGTATTCAACCGTGACGAAACATTAAATTATTTCATACCGGATGTTCACTTTTTCTTGCTCCAAACATCGACATTTTTAAACTAATTTTTCTTCATTTTTTTAAATGGCACACCCTATTTATTATTGCATATCTGGAATCCCCGGTAAATTTTAGTGCAACTTTATTAAGCTTACCCTATACCTAAGTGCGATAGTTTTTTTGTAAATTGAAATTTTCTATTCCTTACGGCAGTAGATAGTGGCGCGATGGTTAAGGCGCGTGGACGAGGCAACGCATAGGCTGGACACTCAAATCGAGGATGCGATGAAATAAGGTTCTATTTATTTTTTTAAATATGTGCTGTTTACGGACGAATGCACGTTCCATAGAAATGGTTTTGTAAACAGACACAACTTTCACTTGTATGACACGCAAAACCCGCACATTATCCGCGTCAACCATTTCCAACATAACTGGAGTCTCAACGTTTGGGAAGGAATCGTGCATAACTACCTATGTACTTGGTCCTTATTTTTTTGAAAATCCACTAACAGGACAAATCTTTTTAAATTTCTTGACAGAAGACTTTCAAAATTTAACTCAGCATCTTCCTAACTACATTACGGAGATAATATGGTTGCAACTGAACGGAACTCCGACTCACTTTTCCATACAAGTCAGACAACAAATTAGTGAATACGTTTATCGTAATGGTGCCACTACTAGATAGAACATGATGGAGAGGATTCAACAGTCTTTTCACCACATTACTCCAGCTATGTTGAATGAAGTGATGAAATCTTTCACCAAAAGAGTAGACTCGTGCTTAGTACATGACGGCAAACATTTTGAACGGTATCCTCGATTCGAGTGTCCGGCCTATGCGTTGCCTCGTCCATCGCGCCACCATCTACTGCCGTAAGGAATAGAAAATCTCAATTTACGAAAAAACTATCGCACTTAGGTATAGGGTAAGCTTAATAAAGTTGTACTAAAATTGACCGGGGATTCCAAATATGCAATAATAAATAGGGTGTGCCATTTAAAAAAATGAAGAAAAATTAGTTTGAAAATGTCGATGTTTGGAGCAAGAAAAAGTGAACATCCGGTATGAAATAATTTAATGTTTCGTCACGGTTGAATACTCTGATTCAACCCAAGTCCACCACCGAACTTACGTAAAAGAAAAAGAAGACGTTAAAAAAATACAAGCGTATAATGGAAGGGTTGATATTTAGCAAAAAAATATGTATTAATTAATAACTTGACAACGCCGTGTATTAATACAAAAACAATGTACGACTGAAAAGCTCACCCAAGGCCCCTACATTTGCGCTTAAAAAAAGTGGGTCATTCCATTTAAAAAAATATACGTTCTATGCGCCATACTTTTTGGAGACACCCTGTATGTGTCTAAATAATTTGCAAATGTGCTTCATCCAACCTAATTGCAATCCCGTATATTTATTTTGTAGTAAATTTAACAATAAAGCCGTACTTGAAGAACGGGCTACTAAATGGACACCCTGTATAAACGGTAATTTTTATTGTATTTCTCCGCATTGTTGGTTGAGAAAAACAGCCAATCGCTGGTCTCCACCAGAGAAAAGAAAGTTATTATTATTTTATCTGGATTCTGGATCACGATAGGAGGGTGGACATAGACCACCTGTACGTAGGCCCCCCATTTGGGCGGTTGCACTAGGGTCGCCCAACCCCGCAACGCCACTCAAGCCATCCCACACGCGAGATGAACCTGGGGATACTGACAGGGGGAGCGGCTCTAATCGTAGTCATGTCTGGTCAAGATACCACCAACATGGATCGTCCCAGTTCGACAAGTGCGGGACACTCACAAAGTATGTGGTGCGCTGTCTCGTCGTCTATATAACATCCTCTACAAGATGGTGATTCTATCAAGCCCAAGCGGTGCATGTGCTTGTTTAGTGTCCAGAAAGTATGCCCACAAGTAGTCGCAGGTTTTTTCTTGATAGCCCTGTGCAACAACACGCTACGAGATGGTCCTTGAGGGCCTCTCTCGCATGACCTAGCCTTGTGCTGGGAATGGGTGTCTTGAGTTCTTAAGCTGTTTACAGTTGATACTGTAAGTGGAAGAGCCGGCTCCGGACCATAAAACAACTGTTTTGAGGCCAGAGGGTTAACTCATCGGCTTTCCCATGGGCTCACAGTAGGAAACTTGCCATGTGGTTGAGTGATATGGAAGTTCAGTTCGTTGGAGTCCTTCCAATGTTTTAGAATTGAGTATATCACGTTGGGATGTCACTTACGCATCAAAGAAGACGTGGTAGTTTATCCCTATTATAAATTAAGGGATTATAAGTGAGTCAAATCACCCCTCTTATTATAATAACACCGTAAATTGTTTAAAATCGATTCATTTTCTAAATCATACGCTAAATCTATGTTGATTACCGACCTGAAATATAGTTTCGAGGCTCATAGGTTTTAAACCATAGGCAGTCGCTCCATTGCCCCGCTCAGGCATTATTAAAAATAGGTACTGCAAATATTAGGAAATTCAACATTTCAATATTAACTTTTTGTACTACCTCTACCCATCTGCAGCCTTCATCGAAAAGAGCTAAGGGGAAAGGTGCTAATTCGTAACACTGATGGTGCCTCAGATCTACGTCACTCTTCTTAGAAATTGCGAGTCTTTGGAATATGAGAAGTGGATCAACAACCTCCACTACGTTATCGATTTTAATGGTGCTGCTCATGCAGGCCAAGGATGGCTTGTCTTTACGAGCTAGTTTGATATCGCTCTATCAGTTTCCTCATTATTTTTTTCCTTATTCTTGGATTCTGTGGCAATTTACATCGCAGTGTGCGACAATACCTGGAGCCAGTGATTCATTCATACTTTCATTCCGGTGGCAGGTTACTCATAATAAATAAATTAATTGCGGGAATTATTTGTTATTATAAAAACACCGTAAATTGTTTAAAATCGATTCACTGCGTCTATACAGAGTGGGGGAGTGCGGGGTTGGAAGATTGTGGGTTTATTAACGAACATTTCTAAAGCTTGTTGCTGGGATATGGTCGGGTACCCTTAAGGCTACAAACCTAAAATATTTTCACTTGAATCGCAATACATATACAGGGTGATTTATATCAAAGTTGTATTTTATTAAATAGAACTCCCTGCATATTATTGCATATTTGGATTCCTTGGTCAATTCTAGTGCGACTTTATGTATCACACGTAATACCTAAAACGAATCGTTTAGCCGCAATTGGTCATTTTTACAAAAAGTAGATGTCTAAAAAAATTGAATATCGCTGGGATCACAAAACTTAGAAGGCCGTGACCATGCGATGTTACTAAGCATGAAATGTACTAGTGCTTGTGTTCGGAAAAATTCCTACGTCAATTTACAAAATTTCTATCAAAGGTAACTTGATTATTTCAAAAGACACGTAGATACAATTTTTTTTATGGCATCAAATGTAAAATTTTATTACCTTTCCAACGATATGAGTTTGTCGACATCTATCTCCGATAGATTTCTTGTAATTTCACATTTTCTGGTTAATTTGCTGTATTTTTCAATTTTCAGTTTCTATTGGTATCTATAAGTAGGCTTGAATGATAAACCAACATCCAACTGCACCAAGAGCTCAAGGAGACGGATTTTCCAATGAAAATGAATTAGTCGCACTAAAATTGACCAAGGAATTCAAATAGTATGCAATAATATACAGGGGGTTCCACTTAAAAAAATTCAACTTTGATATAAATCACCCTGTATATGTATTGCGATTCAAGTGAAAATATGTTAGGTTTGTAGCGTTAAGGGTACCGGACCATATCACTGCAACAAACTTTAGAAATGTTCGATAATAAACCCACAACCTTCCAACCCCGCACTGTTGGCACACCCTGTATAATGTTGACTACCGACCTGAAATATAGTTTACAGGCTCATAGGTTTTAAACTATAGGATCTACGTAAAAACAGGTTTCAAGCAATATGAGAAAAACTGAAAAAGTCCCGTTTAGAAGCCCCCTCGGCCCTCGAACTCAGCCACTCCACCCCTCCCCCCACTTCCAGGACTTTTGCACCATTCAGTGTAGAATTAACGCACCGACTTTCTCATTACATGACCTTTTAAGTGCCAGCGTACTTATGTAACTTATGTGGTGGCATTCGAAAACCCTCCCAGAAGTCATTTTGCAGCAGACTATCACACACATTTTAAGCCAATTTTCGGAAATATATCTTTATATTTGCCCATTTTGAAACAAAATTGACCAGCTGGTAAATCTGGTGGTCAAAGTGTAGGTATAGCTTGTCTCAATTTATATCGTCTCGAATTTATCTCATAAAAGGATTTATTTTCAAATATGCATTGTTAGTAGATAAACACGTTGTAACCTGATTGACATAACAAAGGGGACCTCTAGGTATTTTATGACAGGGCACCAGAGGCGGACTAAGGTAAAAATATTAATATAGCAATTTCTTTTCAAGGCATCCGTTTTATTTTAAATAAATTACGAGTTTTAAACTAAATTATACGATATACAAATTACTCGTATTATACTTACAACAACGAGGATTCTTAACGACTGATACTAATTAGTAATTATTAATTTGAATTGTTATAGCACTGGGTGACGCATACCTAACCCAACCCTGAGTGGGCAGGTAGGCATTTACAACGTGTTTATCTACTAAAAATGCAGATTCGAAAATAAATCCTTTTATGGGATAAATTTCAAGACGATATAAATTGAGACAGACTTTACGCAAGTTTAAGCGTTATTCCATCTGGACATTATAATATCCATCGGGTGTCTCTCATCTTATCCCTTTTTAGATAAAAATTAATACATGGTTGAACTTTGCGTTATTATTGAAATGTATCCTAAATGCGCATGTGAAAATCGTGAAAAAAAGACGTTAAAACAGATAGATTCCAATTAAATGTTGTGACCCTCATGTCAATGATAACTTCAAGTTTAGAAAAATGAGTAATGATTAAAAGTTCAATCAGTGGATTTACTTTTAAGTGATTAATTACTGCAGTAAAAAATTTGTTTGTAATGAAAAATCGAAAACAATCCGAGATATCGCCCCAAAAGAATCGCGTGATAACTTAACATAAAAAGGAAAGGGGGGTTAAATTATGCATTTCTTTAGTTTTCTTCCATATTGCATACATATTTATTATCAATTGGTTGTCTATAATTAAATATAAAAATAAGATGTAGAGGTTATCAAAGCATTTAGTTGCCAACTTGCATTGTTTTTAATAGTCTCGACAATAATATAAGATTACTACATCCAGAAAAATAATAATATTTATTTCGTTTCATTGATACAATGGTTTTAAAAACTATTTTTCTTATTGCAAAAATAGTAATATCTATCTAATCTACGTAACATAAATAAAAAACATTTTTAGGTAGGTATCTACTTAAACGCTATTTATACAAAGATACCTTTAAAATTATCTTAAAATAAATGTTGAAACATACACAAAAACAAAATCGATCATTGACTCATACAAAATATAAATAATTTTTTCAATAAACTGTTACGAAAAATGATAGATGGGGGATTTCAGGCTATGTTTCTCTCTCCTCGTGCGATGAAGCTTAATGAATAGGAGCCGCTACGGGTTGAGGAAAGCTATTTTGTTGCCTCTGTACAAATCCTAATATATTTTTGAATGGCAACTGCATGTGGTAATAAGCGCAGTAAGGTAAAGGGTCCCACATTGTGAAGAGAACTTCCCGTTTGTCTAACACTGTACCAATTAATCTAGTAACTTTTTCGACACTCGGATTTTTTATGGTGTTCGCCACAGTTTCCGGCATCCAGTACCGACCATTTTCGACGACGAGTGGCCCGGAATTTTGGCGATTAAAATGTTTACAAGGCTTCCATAGAAGCCTAGGATGTACACTGGTATAGCAAATATACGGTAAGGAGATACCGACCCTGCTACTTAACGGCATGATCGTGTTGTTACTCTTGCGGACTACAAAACGAAAACTGATATGTCCCGTAACTGGTCGCAAAAGGTTCAGTTTGCTAAAGAAGTTGTTTAACCACACATTAATGTCTTTATTCTCCACAGGTACCAAACCTTTACTGTCTTGATCTAGAAGACAGGTAACGTTGGCAATTACCTTGGATTCTTTAATAGTGGTGCACGTTAAGTAATGATCACCTTCGATATCTTGCACGATTAACCACGGACGATGATCGCTGATATCAATGGGAAGTCTCAGATCCGCCCTGGACGGAGGTAAAACGATTTTAGAACGTTCTCTTAGACCGTTAGGACCCGCCGTTGTCATCAGATATCTTCCCGTTCGAATCTCTCCCGATTCGTACAATTTCAACACGTCATGTTTTGAAGTAGCAACATGATGGACCGGAGTTAGCACCCCCATTTTCTCACACTTTTTAAACACCTCTAATGTATCGTCTAAAGCCCAAACTTCTTTAATACCGGGACAGAAACACGTACAACCCAGCAACTCTAAATGCGGCTTGGCAACGGCATCGTAATACGCCGACGTAGTCGAACTTACAGGGATGTAATAGGTAGCCTTTTCCTTCTCGGCAATCTGGCAGAGTGCACGTACGTAACTTTGTTGATACTCACTTCTAGGTTTTGGAATGGTATAAAATTTGTTAACGGCCGTTGAAAATCGGGCCAACGCAAATAGACCTTCCACTTCGCAAACTACAACTCGAGCGCCGGCCGAATAGAAATTTCGAGCTAAATGTAGTGCCTGTATTGTGCTACCTCCACTGATTAGCACGGTCCTTTTCTTGCGACTTCTTTCTGATATAGGTGTAATCAATAACGTCATAAATATCTTGAAGATTGTTAAAGGAAACTGGATACATTCCCAAATGATCCACAGCCAAAGATTAATAGTCCACATAGGAATTGCAAACAATATTTGACGCCAAGCCATAGGAAGAATGGCAAAGACAATCCCTTGAGCAACACGAAACAGAAAACACGGATACCAACCAATTACTTTTGCAATCAGCGATGGAGGCTCCTCTTCAGGAACACTTTCGACAGGGCTTTGGCATCTTGAATCTCTCTTATCCGAACGTATTATGAATGGTTGAGGAGCACCTCCGTCTGACGATGTACTTGGTATTGGCTTCTTTTTTGAAAATTGGCTCTCGAGCGACGAAGAGATTGGCGAAAAGGAGTACGGCGAACTCGGGCTGTGAAAGCCAGAACTGGTACTGCTACCCCCCGAATGTACACTTTCGCTACTTGGCCACATACGTGTAAGACTTTCAGTCGCACAAGCAGGCATTTTGCCTTTAACTGTTAACTATTTCGCAAATTCACGCACTGTCACAGCGACAATCAAAGCTTTTGAAGTTAAAATAATTACAAACTCATCAAAGCGTACTCTTTTATAATCGCGTAATTTGTACTCTGCCCTTTCTTAACGATATCACAATTCCCCTTCCTATCCGTCTGCGTCAAAATAAGCGGCTTATTCATTCTATTGAGGTAGTCTTTATTTTTATTTTCTTTATCTGGGAAAACACTTACCGTTCAATCGAAATGTGAGCGGATGCCACCTTTGGAACTTTTATTAGAACGATGAAAATGTTGATTTTTTTTCCAAATGTTTGCGTAAAATAAAATAAGTGGATCCTTGATAAGGAAAAATATCAACCTTTGGAACTTTACAACGTATGCGAGACCCGCCTTCCGAATGTTACATGAACATGTTGTAAACAAATGAGCGTGCATGATCATTTCTAGAGAATCAAAGTCTAACGTTTTCGACCTGTTCTAAGCTTTTCCAAAAAAATGTCGTAAGTAGGTGGCGTACTACCACCTTTACTGCTGTACAATTTTGGAAATACCGACTCCCACCATGAGCAATGATTATGGAAAAAAATACTCTGTTGCAACTGCAAGGACGATTAAAAAGCTCATATACAAACCTTCTCTGATACGCTAATAATTTTTGCTTTCCATCCGTCTAGCCAAATGACGTATTTTAATTACAGTAATAAAAGATTGACGTTAATTTTATCTGTGTAAAATATACCTACGTCGTAAATAGTACAAAAATAGATACTGCGGTCGCCTAAATAAAGAAATAGATTCTATATCTAAATTTACAAGTAGCAACATCGGCAACAAGAATTTGCGCACTTTTTCCCCAGGCACAATTGTACCCCACTTAGTAATTTCCAAAAATTGAAAACTTTGCTCCAGATTGTTCCTAGTGATCATTAGGTACAGTAAAGGAATAAAGCCGGTGAATGTCACTAGGCTCAGCAAAGCAGGTGACATTGGCAGCGTGCATAGGAAAGTGATACTGTTTCTCTTTGTAGGCAAGCATGTGAGATGCACAGGCACACGGATGAAAGATCAGCTACAACGATGTTATAAGTGTTTCCCATCAACATGGATTGCTCGGATGTAGTCCACCGTTTGAGTGTTTCGTGACTAAACGAAACGTGCGTGTAACAGTACGTGTTGTGAAAGGTTCGACAGATGCACCTGTAGCTAGGATCACACTGGATAACATAGGTCCTAGGATATTACCGAGGTCAAAGGATGATGGGAAAGAGGAAAAATTGATCAAATGTGGATATCGTCATTGGGAAATCTGGCTATTTTGTAAGGCAAACAACCCGAGCCTTCTCGATTTCAAAGACGAAGAATGAAGACCCGTTGCTAGGTTTTTACCTATCACACTTTAGATATAAATCCCAATAGGTCTGGTAAGATTTGGCTAGTAATTGACTATGCTGTCGATACCAAACTTGATGACGCCTTTGGCTTTTGCTCGATTAAGATAACGCGAAATTATCTTCAAATGAGATATTCGTAATATGTTTCGTATGTTCGTATACGATTTGCCTTCGCAAATCCAGTAAAATAAAAATTTGAAAATCAGAGGAACTGCGCGATAAATACGGAACTAAACTGCGAAGGACGCGGAGCGAGTGCTGAAGAGATTTACTTCTGCTACAAGCTTCCCTTTCGTACTGTGAGAGAGCAACTCGTGAATATGGTGTTATGTTATATCCAAAAAAACGTATTTAAGTACTATTTCCATTCAAAGTCTCACCGTTTCGAAGATATCGCTCTTTAAATAGAGGGTCTCTTTGCAGACTCCTTTCCTCCATTATCGTACAAATGAGACACTTACAGGTTGACTTTGTACACTTTTTGTACTTTAAACTATCTTTTATGAAGTAAACTAACTTATTCTGAACCGTTTTCGATAAAATAATTTCTTCACTTTTTTGCAAAAAAAGCAAGGTTAACCCGAGGGGTAAACCGCTGGGAAGTTTGGTGTACAAAAGTTAGGAAGTAAAGGGAAATATAGGAAGTATCGAAGAAGTATAAGAAGTATGGGAAGTACCGAGGAAGTACAGGAAATATCGAGGAAGTATCGAGGAAGTTACGAAAAAATATTAAAGTCACATTAAAGAAACAACATTAAAAGCCACATTAGAATTATTACACTATTTTGTATTGTAAATCATAGATATAAAAAGACTTTTTGCTATGCAGACGATATTTGTCTGCGCGCGCATGTTTGTTGCGACCACGTGACGGCATAATAATATAACCTCAAAATTATTGTTTCCAAATACGCTCGCAAATACGTCATTGCTGTGCAGAGGCGGATTTGCGAACATGCGCAGGAGGCGCTCGCCTCGGGCCACGGTATATTTTCAACCAACTTCAAAAAGTTGGTTACTAAATTCGTCCGGATGTCTGTGTGTCTGTGTGTCTGTGCGTTGGTCGATGTTACAGGGTTTAGAAAGCTGGAAGTGGTGTCATCTTATAGGAAATTCTTCACTGATTCCAAATCGCTGGTAAATTTTTTGATCGGATCACCCGTTCGCCGTCGGGATGCCATTAAAGTCAAAATACACACCCTTTAATATCTCGAGAACGACACGTCCAATTACAAAAAGAAAAAAATACGTTTCCTTTATTTGCTGAAACCTATTGAGTCATGATACGTAAAGATCACCCTCACCCCTCCTGTGGGGTGGAGCGGGGGTTAATTTTCAAAACTTAAATGGGAACACCTATTTTTTATTACTTTTGGATTCTCCATAAAAAACGATACTCAAATTGTAAATTTCACCCCCAACTGCAACCCCTTTTTTGGGGGTGGAAAGGGGGAAAATTGCATGTCCGCAGAAAAACAATCTTTTTTACTTTTTTTCCTCTAACATTTTTTCGTGATTTACAAATTGTCCGTCACCCTCTCCACTCCCATCTCCCTTAAGGGTGGAAAGAAAAACAATGACTCATTTGTGCAGAATCCGGCGTGGTTATGTCTGAGGTGGGGAGGGGGTAGTTATATACATATATATTGTATATAGTATAATATGCCATAATTAGTTACAGATTTGAAGTTGGTTGAAATTAAAATTCTATAAGAATTTGCGCCTTTTGATACTTGTTTAAAAATGTAATTTACAGTATAAATGTGTCTTGGGCCTTATGAATTTATTTTTTTACACTCTAATCACTTAATCGGTAATAGAGATTATTAGTTAGTGGACAGGAAATCTTAGAGAGTACTATGATTTTGTCTGTTTTTGGTATAAGACCTATAAAATGATCTCTTCCACATTACTAACTTTATTATTTACACATATTTGAAATAAAAACATGAAAAAAAAGTAAAGGGAAATATAGGAAATACGGGAAGTATGGGGAAAGTACTGGAAGTATGAAGGAAGTACGGGAAGTATCAAAGAAGTACGGATGGAATAGAGGAAGTATAGGAAGAAGGGGAAGTTTATTGTATACTTCCTGGAAGTAAAGAAGTATTATCAATTAGGGAAGTTTAGTGTACACAATTTGGCCAGCGGTTTACCCCTCGGGTTTAACCACTTGGAAAATTTTATCGACAATCCAACTCAAAATTTCAACCAATCGAAACTGTCTATTTTTTGAATTTGAGCCAATTAGGATCTGATTACACTGGCAATCTTTCCATACTAAGGACCAGATGATTACAGCGATAAAACAGGTGAGTATAAAGGTAAAAAATTCAGCAATAAACTTTATTAACAATAATTATTATTTATAACACAATTATTATAAACAATTTTTGCTTTATTTTCTTTGGATTGTCTTGACGAATACAACTCGTGGTAGGAATCTTTTGGTAATTTTTGTCAGTGAGTACCACTCATAGTTGTTGTCTTTAGAAAATCGTCACGAGTGCTTTAGCACAACAACTATTCAACTTGAATGTTCACTGTGAATTGTTCGTATAATTACAGTTATTCGTAGTTTATAGATCTGTTTAGATTAAATATTGATTGACGAGTGTAGTGTGCCCAAACACGTTCAACACAATAAAGATTATTATTATTATTCGTGATTTGACTGACAAGTTATTACCGGCAATATTCCTACCACTTGTATTATATACGATAAAAATCTAACTCTCGAAATTGGTCCAAACAAATTTTTTTCCTTATAGATCATTGGACGACAATTAAATAATTACAAATAGTTCCATTCAAAGTCTCACCGTTCCGAACATATCGCTCCCAAATAGAGAGTCTCTTCGGCAGATCCCTTTCCTCCATTATCGTACAAACGAGACACTTACAGGTTGACTTGGTACACTTTTTGTACTTTAAACTATCTTTTAAGTATCATATTCTAAACAGTTTTCGATACAAAAATTTCTTCACTTTTTTGCAAAAAAACAACCACTTGAAAAATTTTCTCGCAAGTGCAAATATTAGGTAAGTTGACAAAGTTTCATCGCAATCGGACGAAGGGCATGGCGGCGCATAAGGATAAGATACGAACAAACAAACAAACAAACATTGATTTTTTAATACCTCTGGGTCTGAGAACAAAACGAAATGAAAATTACAAATGAACTCTTTCTACACGAAACATACCTGCACAAATATACAGGATGTTTCTTAGGAGCTTTAGTTTCTGGGAAAGTTTTAGAAAAAGGGTTTTTGAAAATTTGCACTTAGAGATTACTCTGAAATCCGAATCGATGTAGAGTATTTCCAAATTGGTTCCAAAATTTCGGAAGTAACGTTGTTATTTTCGAATTTTACGTGCAATTTGAGTTCTTTTGATATCCACGTGTTAACATCTACAATTTTGAATTTATGGTTTTAAGCTATTTTCATTTTTTTTAAATAGCGGTACTTTTAGAATTTATCACTTGAGAACCGTTGTAGTTACGGCTACCGAATTTTTAGTTTTACCTGTGGGTAGAGAAAGAATAGGGCTTTCTTTCGGCGGTTTACTTAAAGTGGTATTCATACTTGTGCATTTCAGCATTTCCATGCTGCATTTTTAGATGCGGCGTCACCTTGCACCTGCTGCAATCTTTCATGCAGCAACTCCCATGCGTTGACATATAGGGAAAATATCAGTAGGATTTATTTTTTTTGACAAATTATAACGCATGCGGACTGCGCGAAATCTAGTACTGCATATTTTGGCGCATATCGTACAAGGTAATAATAAAAATAAAGTTCAGTTTGTGACGTAGCTTTCGCGAAAGACTGCACGGTACAACAATGTCATCGACTAGTAAATACAATCAAAGAAAGCATAGAGGAAAAGAAAGTCTGACCTGCTGTTCTCCTCAATATACAGCAGGCATTTCATAAGTATGTGTATGGTATGTGCTACTCAATTCATTGGAAGTCATTTAGACTCACATAAACAGGTTGACGCCATTTACACAGACATGGCCAAGGCATTTGACCGTATAAGTCATAATGTATTGATACAGAAGCTACATATGGATTTGATGAAGCTTAGCTATCACTAATTGTTTCCTATCTTGATTGCCGCTTGCAATATGTGTGTTACAACAATTACAATTCAGAAATGTTTGTTGCCACTTCTGGAGTGCCCCAAGGTTCGAACGTGGGACCATTACTATTCCTGTTGTTTGTTGACGACATTACTGAAGTTATATCTTGCGATAAATTGTTGTTTGCAGACGATCTGAAAGTGTTACGAAGTATATCGTCAGCTGAAGATTCCAAAGACCTCCAAGCACAGCTGAATCGGATCCAGGACTGGTGTTCACTCAACCAATTATCACTTAACATTTCAAAATGCACTGTTGTTTCTTTTTGTCGACGGAAGGATCCAATGATATTCAATTATAAAATTGGAAATGAATTATTACCACGATCAACAGTTGTCAAAGACCTTGGAATATACTTTGATCAAAAGCTCTCGTTTAAGGTCCATATTGATAAAGCTGTAGGTGACGCTTTGCGAATGTACGGTTTTTTTGTGCGAAATTGCAAGTTATTTAAAAATATAGATGCGATGAGGGTTCTCTATTTTGCACTAGTACGGTCAAAGTTAGAATACGCTTCACTGGTATGGTATCCCATTTATGATATTCATATCAACAGAGTTGAATCAGTTCAGCGGAAATTTTGTAAATTCCTGCACTTTAAAATGTATGGACTCTATCCAGAGAGGAATTGTGAACATCAAACACTGCTGACAAGTGTGAATATGGTATCTCTTCAGCATCGCCGCATAAGATCAAGTCTAACATTTCTATATAATATTGTAAATGATGTTGTTGATGCTCCTGAAGTGTTAGCGAAGATTAATTTTCTAATTCCACGCCAAGGGTACCGTGGGAACAGTACGTTTTACTTACCCTTACCCAAAACTAATCTCTTAAAAAGGTCCCCAGTATATGTAATGTGCAATAACTGTAATTTATATACGGAAGGATACGATATTGTGTCTTATACTAAGTATACGTTTATTACACTAGCTTTAAATAGAATGTAGAATGAAATTTGTTAATGTTTTGTATATTGTATTTAGCATTATGACTATTAATTTATACTTGCGGTATGTTGATAATTTGAATTTGTCCATTTGATGGATGCTTTATATCTGTTGGGCAAATAAACATTATTATTATTATTATTATTATTATTATTAAATAAGGTATGGTACGAAGGTCTATTATATAAAATCAAAATGCATCTGCCCAGTCAAATGTACCTAATCCTAAAATTATACCTTGAAGAACGCGATATTAAAGGCAACAATGCATTCTCCACATTCCACCCTATCCAATCAGGGGTACCTCAAAGCAGTATCTTCGGACCTGTCCTCTACTTAACACAATATTCTACAACCGACGAAACGGAAGTTCTATCATCACATAGTGACCCTCCAAGAGCCTCTGTGAAGCTACAAAACCACCTAAATACGCTTCAAGATTGGTTTCGAAAGTGGGAAATTAAAGTAAATAATGATAGTATCATTTACAACTAGACGATGTAACTGCCCTAGGGTCACTCAAAACAACGACAGTGTTTAGAATTTAGAGGTGCACATTGCAGAAGTTGCAGAGAGGAAGTACCAACTTAAAACAAACATCAACTGACTATTGGGAAGGAATAAATCCCTGCAAAGTCACTAGAAAACTGCTCGAAAATAGAACACGTTCTAATTACGTGCATCATTGATCATGCATCTTGTGATGCTACAACTTTTACAGTGTGAACCAGTGGCGGATTTAACAGGAGCAATTGTCGCCTGGACCCCCGGTAGAAGAGGGGGAAATTATAATTAAAAATATTGTTGTATACCAAAAAGTGGGCCCCCGGACTTTTTTTTGTTAAATCCGCCACTGGTGTGAACCAAGAAATGCATGCATTTTGATGCTGCAACTAAAAATGCAGCATGGAAATGCACAAGTGTGAACTGTGAATACCACTTAAAATTAAGTTAGTAGGACGTTACTTGTCTGTGACCTCACTTATGGGTTGTATGAGTTGAATGCGACCAAAAATGCCAGTGATTGTCACTGAACTCAATTGTATATTATTGAGTTCAGTGGTGATTGTAAATGAAAATTTACCTATTTCTATTTAAATAAAACAGTAAAACCCTTCTTTATAATAAACAAGGGTAAAACTAACAAAAAACGTAACATGTAGTTATCAAATTGTGATTCAATAAAACGAAAATTACGCGGTTTTAGTAGGTTTTCTGTTCTCAAAATATTGAAAATGTAAAATTTAAATTTACCGCCATTTGTTATTACACATAACTTTTAGCGCCCAAGAATTTAATTTTTCGCAATTTCTACTTATCAAAATTTGTAACCAACAATTTATTGTACAATAATAAAAATCAATGTATTACTCATTGCATATTAAAGTTTAGTGTGTTATGTGTTACCTACCGAAACATTTCATCTTGAAGAAACTGTTAAGTAGGTACACTATAACAGATAGTGTTAAGTGTAAAATAGTCAAATGTTGATTAATTGGTAACTTATTAAACTTATTCGACTTACCCTAATCAAATGAACAGTTTAAGCACAAATTAGGCGTGGAACAACATCTTCACTGTTTTAGAGGTTACCAGGATAAACACCATACAAACAAACCAATTGGTTGCTGCAGGATACAATTAGATGGCTTTAAATATGAGAATTACCGATCTATTGCATTTTCAAAGATTATCAATATTACTTAATAAATTATATGAGGACTTAGATCTGACAGAAGAAACAATAGTCGAACTCTCCAATTTACTTCCGTGTGTGAACAAGGAATTAATCGAAAAATTGTTGCCACAAATTTTCATTGGCATTACTAAATGTTCCAGTTCTTGTAGTAATAGTACAGGGTTTGTTTACCGTTCGTTATGTATGTGCACTATTAAACTATTCATTTTTAGCGCCAATCAAAGAAAGAAGTGTCTGCTTGCCGATCTATTAAAAATTGTCTTCACTCATACACAAGTTAATTCGTTAACTATCTTTTTTCAGTTTTATATTTTCCTTTTAAATGATATTTACGATCCTCGTCAACAAGATTATGGTAAATTTTAATGTTAATCGTATTGACTAACTCTTTCGTTACTCTATCAACAGTTGATGAATTTTGAAAATCGGTTATAGTGATATTTAGCCCACAGTTGCAAGTAAAGCTCTCTGTATATTTAAATGTAGTGGTCTCCTAAGAATTTTAACATGTTTTCGGACACCAACTCGGCAATAATGCTCGTCCCGAATTGTTTCTATACTTGTTTTCGTTCAAGATTTATCCAATTTAATTGTATCGTGTGGACATCAATTAGTCATAGTTATACTTATACAGGGCAAGAGTTAGGTTCTTTAACACCCTTGAGTCTACGTAAATTGAGTTGAATTTTTTTTAACATGTATTTACAAATGTAGATAAAATATTACTTTACATCTAATCTAGACTGTATTGTTTGCTACTAATGCCAGGTTGGCCAACATCTCTTGCGACATACAGGGTCTTAAATAGTAGATAGGACTACATCAACGTATGAACTTAGGGCAGTAATGCAAAGAACACATAATTAGAATGCACAGGGGTGGATGACATACTTAACTTTTGGTGTAAATAATTTACATCTCTACACCAACACTTAACACATCACATAAATAAAATTATTCGCGAATCACACAAACTACAGGGTTTCTAACACAAGACGAAACATGCATTATAGGTAGGTACATAAAACTACAGACCATAGATTTAAAATCCAAGCTATGCTACAGATCAGTTTTACCAAAACGGCGCTAAAATTACAAATTCATCAACATTTTGAATTAAACAACCTATTTTACTATCAGCAATTTGGCTTTCGAAATAAAATATCGCCTAACGATGCAGTTGTGCATCTTCTAAATCCAATTATTGTAGGAAACGTGACCTCCAGAAGGCGTTTGATTGTGTCTCACTCAGTGTTAAAAAAACTAGCAGGTTTTAACTTCAACTCTTCGTACTTAACCAGCAAGAAGCAGTTCGCTAAAGATACTTGTTTTACTTTAGAAAACGTAAAAATAGGTGTACCCCAAGGATCAGTCCTAGGGCCTACGCTCTTCCTAACATTCATTAACGACTTAGCCACTTTTTTAAGTACTTTTTCAAGTACTAATGTAGATGTACTGCTCTTTGCTGATGACACTACGATTGTCATGTCCCACCCCAAGGTAGAGGAGTTTTACAAGAACGCTTAGCGGATACACGGTCGGGAGTTGTCGAATGGCTTGCAAAAAATAAGTTCAAACTAAATGAATCTAAAACTATTAAGGTTATCTAGGATGTCTACAAAAAAGGGCTAAAGCACTGTTGTAACCATAATGTTGACCATTATCATAGTATAATCTATATAAACTCATGGATACAATAACGTATCACTTAATTAAATAAGCAACATTTTCCTGCATTCGACTGATATGATTGATAGCTTCATAGAAATTTGCAAATTGTTTTGAACAGAAATCGGCAAGAAAAGACCTTATTTTAAGTCATTTTTTATTAACATAATTAATAATGCGAAAAATTCGCAGACATTACACACACAAAAAACGAACAATTAAATGAACGTGTTACAACTTGTACCGTCAGATTTTCAATATCATCTTGGGGGGTATTTTCCCATTCTGCTATTAATTATTGCTATTAACAGGTGAGGGCCTATGCCTATGAACTCTGTTTTTAAGAGCCGTCCCATAGATGTTCTATGGGATTTAAATCGGGATCGTTTCCATTTCATTAATTGAAATTCAACTACATTTAAGTATTCGATCACTTGCCTATCCACATGGGGATGGGCATTATCTTGCATTATTACAAAATTAGGCCCTATGAAGGGACCAAATGGCATTACATGTTCAACTATGACATTTTGATAATTTTTTTAATCATTTCACTTATGGACACAAGCATAAAGTCTATAATAGGTTCTTTTTTAATTTTTATGCATAGTACATCAATTTTAAATTAAATTTCTGATTTGAGTATCTGAATTAAATTATTTTTGCAATGCACAATGACAATCCCATTTCAGTTGCAAATATACACGAGGAGTATAAATTATCAATAATGGCAGCTATGGTAGCACTTTCAAAATCTCTTTCCGATCAGGCCAGAAAGGAATTATACACTTTGGAAAATGCATTTCACCTTAGCAGAATGTTATGTATTGCACTCACTTTGGCACAGAAGGAAAAGCTTCAAAGTCTAAGGTTTGTTTGTTGACATTTAAGCCATCGCATGTAATACGATTTTCAGATTAACATCAATTGAATGTGTAATGTCATTAACCCAAATCTGTGATGATTCACAAATTCAAGATAGACAATTAAGAAAGCAAGTGGCTAACATATTTGTGCATTTCGCTCCGGGAATAATAAGCGGCCTCAGTTCTATTTTAAAAGGGGGCAACAAATGTGGACATAAAATTATTCTGGTAAAACAATGTTATTTTCTTAGTGGTATCAATATTTATCATTAATAAATAATAACAAATAATTTCACTAAATTATAAAATTATGAAGTCTGGTATTCATAAATTAAACTGTGGGTTCTGTAATTCGTTGTGTATAGGTCGAACAGTTTTAAATTTTGATTAGTTCACATAACATCAAATTCTTACATTTTCATGAAGTGTTCAGGAAGATTTTGAACTTCATTTAGGCCTAGAACAACGGGAAATTCTAAACTTAAATTATCTAATTGACTGAGTTACCTGTTAATCACACATGTCTTAACTAGAATAATGGTTGTAAGTGTAGCTTCTATATTTATAGTCTTATCTATAAATATAGCCAATTATACGAAATACTTTTAATAATTTATTGGGAATTATTTGTTATTATAATGTATGGAGTTCCACAATGTAAACGTTGGTAAGATTAATTATATTTTATTATTTTTAGTTGGCTTTCCGAGGTCTGGGCAGATTCGTTGCACTTCAAATGGAAAATTATAATAATGTTGACGTTGGTTCGTCTAATTTTGAACCAACTTCAACTTCGAAAATTCCCACATCGAAATCGATGCAAAATCGAGAAAATATTATTGAAAGTTTAAAGAGTAAGAAAATTGACGCGGAATGGTACAGAGATACTGACGAAAAGTTGTGTCAAATATTTGGCACAATTGCCGGTGTTACGTGGCATTCTCATCAACAAGTTAGGTTAGAAGTGGCAGTCATTTTTTTGTTACTCGTTGAGCATTGCGCCGAGTAAGTTACACACAATGTTCTTTTATTTATATTTGTTTATCGGCATTTTTGTAATTTGCCAAAAATGCTTAGAGTTACAGTTTTTGACATATAGCTCTGTAACTGCAGGTGATTTCAAGACGCCTGTTAGGAAATCGTTTGGTTGGCTGGAGAGCTTACTTAATACACATGATTTTCATAAATGTTGGTACACTTCTTTGACCAAATATTATGGAGTGAAAGATAAGAAACTGTTGTAAGCATAATAAACATAAAAATAACTATGTTTTCTTGATAAGTTAACATTTGAAAGATAGATTATTGGGGAACACATCACAGTCAAGCAATAAATGAAGGAGTTCAATCACATACTAGGTTTTGATTAGGTCTTCTCCATACATTGCTTTATTTGTAATGAAGGTGCGGTCAAGGGATTGTAGCGTGTCCTGGACATGCACACTACCAACATTTTTAAAAAGCTAAAGAACTCAGCTTTCGAATAGTGTAAAAATATACAGGGGGTTCTATTTAAACAAGTCAAGTAATTTTTAGTTGAAGATAGGCAATTTTTTTCCCTCGCCCTGTAT
This sequence comes from Pyrocoelia pectoralis, assembly GCA_036250285.1. Taxonomy (NCBI): domain Eukaryota; kingdom Metazoa; phylum Arthropoda; class Insecta; order Coleoptera; family Lampyridae; genus Pyrocoelia; species Pyrocoelia pectoralis. Next base: position 82,876,936 of record CM070074.1, on the reverse strand, counting down.
AACTGGTACATTTTTTAAATATGATTGGGAAAAAACTTTTCGAAATTTGAAACTCATTAGTGAAAACCACACATTTCTATCTTATTTCGTGTAGTCAATAATTAATCACTTTCAAAATGTGACAGTTTTAACAGGGACACCCTGTATTTAAATATTCTGTGAGTAGTGTAATAGTACTTTTGAGAGTACATATTTAAATACTTCAAAAACATTTTGAAAAGCATTTCAATATTACTAATTTCTACAAGATTTTCCATTACCAATACAAATACTGCCAAGCTGTATGGCAGAACTATTATACTGTTCTTTTAATAAGTCAAATATGCAATTGTGGATTGTTTTATTGATTCCACCTTATAATTAGTAACAAAATTACTACCTCTTTGCTAGTTTAATCTAGTTTTGACGTCTAATAATAGCAAAGTTAGCGTACCATTTTTCTTCTGCAGTGGACCTGCAAAGCTATATGACGAGAACTGTAACTATATAATTGTTTTACTAATACTTTGATTCTTAGCACAATTCCTAACTTTGCAAGTAAAGCATTAGAAACCTTAATCAAACTTTCGGAAGATGAAAGCGAACAGATTGCCGACATGGTCAAAATTGGTCTGAAACGTTTTCAAGACAGTTTACCTGCAGCAAAATTAAAAGATCTATTTGAAAGTTTAGAGGAAGCTTTCTTTAGATCACTATCTGCAATACCTCGTATTTTTAATAGTTTTGGTAATATTCTTTGTAATACTAATAACATTAATTAATAACGAGCGAATATCTTAGATGAGGAGCAACAGTTGTCATCCCTTAACTTACTAGTAGGACATTTGCGATTATTTGGTTCTAATATGCCGCAAGTGCTACACTCTGTTGGACATTCGCAAAGATTAATCGATACACTTATTCATATTTCAGAATTCGAAAGAAAAGATATCCGTTTATTCGAAGAATATGTAATTCAAGGTAAATGTTAATTTTTATATTTATAAACGAAAGAATAACGGAGATGTTATCTTTTGAAATAATCTCTTTATATTTGGTTAGAGCTTCAAAACACTTTGTGTCCTTTATCATTGATATCTGTAATACATAAATGCAAGAAAACAACTTAATTAGTGTAAGCAAGGTTACCTAATTTAGTTGTTTTTTAACATTTACATTTTATGTATGTTTTTTATTGGTTATTGGTGATTGTTGATAAATGAAACGAAAGTGTTTCGAAAGCTCTAACTAAATATAAAGAAAGTGAAAAGGCTGCATCCCTGTTATTTCCATTTACATATAAATTCATATTCAGTTATGAATTATCTCTTACTTAATTTATATATATGTATGTGTGTATTAGATCTGGAACAACAAAGTTGTTTGAAAACTCCCTGGAAAAGCTTTCGTTATATAAACAGTGAAACTGTTCAAAAAAAGTTAGAGACTGCTTGTGAAATTTTAGCCAAATTTGATGCTAACGAACAAATTTCGTATCTACTATTAGACATATTTATATCATCGAACGAACATAGGCGAGAAGTGACCTATATTTTAAATAATATGCTCTCTGGAATAGAAGGTAAATCGACTGCCTTGGTATGATTGATCGCAAATTCATTTTTCATTGCAGATGACAAAATTTTGGATCATTTATCGTTGTTTAAAAATGTGTGCAAATTATATATAGACTCAGAGTATTGGAATTTGCCAATTGAAGTAAGCTACAAGTGCCAACTGTTTCAAGTTCAGTATAACATTATCCAAATTTGTTTACAACTGGAAGGAATTGGTAAAATAGCGATAAAGCTGAATGAAAGTTTTCAGTTACTTTTGTTGCCTGCACTTGCTCCGGTTTTAGAACGAGCAGGTATGTGCGTACCTGTAAGGCAAAGCTGGTGCAACACCAAAGTTTTTAGGATCAACAAATTCTCTTATTAAACTGGCAGGCACGATGGCTCTTACTAATATATCTAAAGCTTGCGATTATCCAACTGTTTCACAGTTAATTCAATGTAATTATGATTATTTGAACTTTCACATCAGTAACAAAATACGTAAGTCTCAAGAAAGTGTCTCCATGATTAGTATTCTAACTACAGTTCTACGATACAGCGATATTTCAAATATGTCAAACATTATAATATTTATCACAGACGTAAGTGCGGATGTAGTCAATATAGGCATATTTCAATTTCCTTATGTGTAGGTTTTGGCACACACTTACTATAAATATTTTCAAGAAGACTCCGCTAATGTGTATTTATATTTGTTTAAAATATTTACAAAGGCTTTACTTCGTTGGCTTTCGATCGAAATAACAATTCTTCCAATAAAATCGAAACAAGAATTGGCAGATGAATATGTTGAATTTCAAGTGTCTGATTTGAATTTCGATGACGATTGTAATGAAAAAACAGTCGAAGAAATGTACCAAGAGGATCTAGAGAGAAACAAAACGGAAGATGATTTGAAAGATAATGTATCGCAATTATCAGGTAGTAATTTATATCTATCAAAACTTTTATGCAATGAGTTGTCGTCATTTACAAATAGTTCACTATTTTGTTTTGATGTTTTCCTCATTTATACCAGACAGGTCATGCCTTTCAATCATTCATTATCAAATAGTTTATTTTTCCGCCGATCGTTCAAAAATTGTGACATTTCTGACAGAATTTTGAAAGGAAAAGGTCAAGATTCCGGTGCATGTAGTCGTTGCTAGGCAGCCAACGATTACTGTAAGGAAATATTCATTTATCTACTATTCATATATAAAGTTCAACATTACGACACTCAAATGAGTATCGTAATGAACTATTTTACCGCACTCATTTATTAAGGTGACAGATGACAGATATGCCTACTAAATTATTTCTAATTTTTTACAAATTTCTTTCGATTAACAATATTTTGTGAATAGTAGATAAAACGTTGTACGATATTCGTATCGTAACATCATTTTACGATACTCGACGGCTTATTAAACTCGGCCTGCGGCCTCGTTTACTAAACCGCCGTCTCGTATCGTAAAATGATACGTTACGACACTTGTATCGTAAATAACTATTCTGTACTGTAAAGAAATGTTCATTTCCTTACAGTAATTATTAGCACATTCAACAAGGTAATGACAACACATTTAACAAGTCATATTTAATTATTTCGTTCTATTAATAGTTATTGTTACATTACATATTATTACAAGTGTTAATTATTGAGGGGATATTGGTATTAACATTAGTAAAGTTCGATCCACAAGAGTTGGCGTTCACGTCATAGGTTTCCGAATGAATGCACGACATTCCTTTTAAACAATCATTAAAGCTTAATACATGTTTGTGATAAAGATGGCAATATAGTTTGCATGTGTTTTAAGTAAAGACGTGCGTATAGATGATCGCCAGTGAAAATGAGAGAGAAGTGAGTATGTCCGTATGTCCAACAGCTGACTTCAATCAACACTATCTGTGAATGTCAAATTTATTCATTATTTATAAATAATCTCGTATTATTTCTGTTCGTTGTTGTTTTGCCCTTTTATTTACTCGTTCTTTACAGTTATTTTGTTCTAATTATCAAATTATTAATAACAGTTCTTATTAGAACGGATTTACGAAAATTGCAATATTTTTAACCACAAAACAGCATGTTTTGACAATCCAATATAACAATAACATTAGTGCCAAACGTACCGCCCAGAGAACGAATTCAATCGCAGCAGACGTTAATATGTTTATTGCACTTATTAGAATTCCGCATTTAGCTTTACTAAGCTCTAATTAATTTTTTAAGATACGTTTTATACGTAATGGATTAATTAAACACGTAAAATATTACTATGACAATTTTAAAGTAGCACAAGCAACTACCTGTGGGTAATTAAAGTATTATTTGCAACACTGCCTTGTTACGATTTGGCGACGTCATTATTTCTTGACTTCAAATTTTAATCTTAATACATACAATTACAAGTAATGACGTGCACGCCAACTCTCCTGGATCCAATTATATTGGAATTGCAAATCGCGTCTGATAACTACAATGTTGATACTTCTCCATGGATACCGACGTTCGTTATTTTCAAGGCATCGCTTATTATTTTCTTCATAAAATAATTTTTAGAATTTCCATGTTTTCAGTCTGTTTTTTAACAATCGGCGGAAAAATAGTATGTGTATCTCGTAGGAAAAGCAACATTCTCCGACTCTGTGTTGCTGGGCTCGGCTGACGCTTTTCCTACTCGATACACAATATACTATTCTTTTAAATGAATTGCACGAAATGGCACAATACAATAGGTAAGTTAGATCACAAAAAATTGAACCATTGTCATTCTAAAAATCTGCTTATACGACGCCTGCGCCAACTTTGGTTGTACCAACAACTACATTTCAATCAAGGGAACGATGGTAAACACGTAATATAGAGTTACATTACTATTTGACAACTACTATTAATATTACAAACTGACAAGCAGGTGGTTGAATGACTTTTGTTTTCCTAAGCAAACCATATTCTGGAAAATGGCCAAAGAATGTCAAAGTATTTTTCAATTATTTCATCAAATAGGTAAAAAGTTACAAGCAAATGAAGAAATTTTCAAAATTCAGTTTTTCCTCTGTAGTTTGCGAACGGAATTTTTTTTTTTTAACTTTCAACATGACTTCTGCTTGATCTCAATATTATAGAGGAACACCATGAGTAAGTCCCATGGGCAAATTTGGCATCTACTTCAAGATCTAATTAGACTCTTACACTAGAACCATCCCAATTAGTAACACTAGCATGAAATTCTGCTATGAGATGTGCAATTTTGTTCTAATGGTACTTTTTTTTTCATGATATAGAAGTTGAAGATGACAAGCAACGCCCTCCTCATATAACTGTGATGGTTGATTTGCTCAATCGAGTTTTGAACTTTCTACCGTCCAAAGATAAATCTCGAAAACTCCTAGCCTTGGATATCTTAATTGATGGTTTAGAAGTGTTGCGTGATTGGGAAAATGATCTCCTTCCATTAGTGCATAAAATATGGGGACCGTTCATCGGGAGATTTCGAGAAGTAGACGAATATTTAATTATTAATAGAAGCTTTGAACTGCTAGTAACGCTTGCACGTTTATCTAAGGATTTCATACGTTCTCGAACCGTCAAGTAAGACTATTTATTTTGTAGTTAACTGTCGAATCAAAATTGTTTTTAGAGATGTTTTGCCAAATATACTGAATATTTTAAAAAATTTAGCCGAACATAGCTATTTAAAGGACCACGGTGCTGCATACAGGTACACTCAGGCATATAAATTGCAATTAAATATATTGCAACATTTATCTAAAGTTGTAATTAATGTTGATGTGGATGATAACAATATTAAAAATGTTATGAAGACTGTTCTGTTGTACCTAAGCAGCAAACAGTGTATTCCTTTACAGGTACTGGTTTAATATTTAAGAAAGTCGTTAAATTATTGTGTTTATAGCAAGCTAGTATTGGCCATTTTAATGATCTAATGATCTACGACAGACCTTTAGTTATCGATGTGTTAGAACACTTTTTAAGAGAAGAAAGTGAAGAACATTTGAAACAGTTTAAGAAGAACATCGAATGCATTATAAAAGATCGTACAACCGATTAACATATATAATCATTGTTTGTTCTAAAAGCATTTTCGTTTCCAAACATTTGATGTATGTTTTTCATATATAGTTGACTGTCAGTCATTTTAGTGTAGGTATTATTTTGTAGCCAGCAATACAATTTTGATTAAGTTTAATTCGAAAGTCAAATTTCGAAGGACTTGTGACCATTGAACTGAATTAAAACATACGCCGAACTACTTTTGATATTTTAATGTAACAATGATCATACATTGCAAATGGTGAGAACGGAAACGTTATTAGATAAATACAAACAGTAATTAATGGCTGTGACATTAGATATTTAAGATTTTAAAACTAATCAAAGTAAAGTTGATTTTTTCCACAGCCCATTCAAAACAGTATGACACGATTTTAAAAGAGATTTTTTTGTCAAATTTCCGCCTCGCTTTTTTAATATTTTATTGATCAGTATTAATTTGTGGTGTAAAATTATCATTAAGCATTTCTTAATTATTTCTGTAATTTATTCAGTTACTTCTTGATTTTTTGCCAGAAGCGCAATAGTAATATGTACAGTGAAACCCCTCAAATCCGAACTAATTGGGGCTGTAGCCTGTTCGGATTTCAATTTGTTCGAATTAGCCGAAAACTATCCATAACATAATAACGAGTGAAAGATTAAGTGATATTTTGTGTGTTAATATTGTTATTTCATTGCTTTTGCAAAGTGATTTTCAATAACCAACTTTTTCCATTTTTCAATCCTGGGTGACATAAGTATATAGACACATTTACACTTTTTTAGGTATGCTAACTGTACTTCTTTGTTAATTTTTTAACTAATTATGTAAAATATGGTTATAATGTAGAATATATAATTGTTTTATGACTAAATAAATATGTTTCTCTTTTTTCAAACTTAATTTGTCAAAAAAACTCGTTCGGATTTGAAGGGTTTCACGGTATTCAATTTTTGCAAGTGCAAGTTTCATATGAAGTGATACACCTATTTTATGGCAAACAATTAATGTTGTTTAAAATATTATTGAGTTTTATAGCTCGTTGGTTTTTTGTTACTAACCAATGTTTAACCTAGTTTTTTGGCTGTGATCGACCAGACATGAGCGTTTTGATCTTTGATGTCTATTATTTTTAAAATAAAATTGATCTACAAATTCCATTCGAAGGTCGATAATTATAATTTGGTGTGTATGCATTTCTCGGGCACCTGTTGTAGAAAAGTAAAGTGTCCCCATCTTGTAACTTAAGGATTACTTTGTTTAGTTTGCTGAAATTATGCACCTTTTGTGCAGAGTGATCCTTGAATTATAAGGTATTTTTAAAGGGAATTGGTAGGTAATAGATAGGGCACATTATGTGCGTGACTGATTAATTTTTAATAATGCCAAATCTGGGCCAGCTGTGTTAAAAATTTGATTCTTCCATTCATTTTTATACAGCATAAAAAGTATTTTCAAATTATCAAACACCTTCAAGAACTTGGATGTTGTCTGTTCGAAATATAAATTTTCTCACACACTTTGAATAAAACTGTTTAGTGTGTTAAAACATACCATGTAGATTTTTTGAAAAAATGTTCACGAAAATATTTCCTCATTGTTTAAAGATAATCGGATTGTTAATGGGCAAAATATAATAGTACAGTTGACTTGCGATAATCTGACATTTGACAGTCCGATGTGTCGTCACAGGCGCCTCCTTCTTTCTGCTCAATTACTCACGACAGTTTCAGTATTCAATGTGCTATTATGTGTGCTCCTTTAACGTTGTTACGGTACATATTTTAATGCTGCTACGTCTAATTAAGTTTCTTTATATCTTCTATGTCGTTATGTATATTACAATACGTACATACACATAACTTGAATCTTCGTCAAAATTTGGCCTTAAAAAAGCTAACCTTTGGTAATCTGACATTTTTGATAATCGAGCCAGCAACTGTCAGATTATCGTGAGTCAACTGTAATACATTTCCTTTAATTTAATACCTTTTTGATCTGACTGTACTCTACATAGATTTTATAGCTGTTATGAACTATATTTTGTATTTTAAATATAAACTCGATAATAAACAGTGTTTTACTATTTATGTAATGATCGATATGTTTTATAATCATGTGGCAGTGTGTCGTTTTGAAAAATATGTTCTCACAAAATGTGTATATGATACGTACCATCCCAGAACGATTACTTCAAAGAACCAAAGCATATGAAGTTTGTCCACCAAGTTAAGTTCTTATCAATCTGTTCGGTAAAAAAAAATACAAAAAATGGGGATACTGCTTTACTAATATTACACTAATGTTCACAACCGCTATTCTGTGCTTACAACCATTACCCCCACCACAGCTTAATGCTGTGTGCCCTCACAATAGGCCGCTCACCTCTCATACCATTTCCAATTCTCTTCCTTCTAACCTCCACCTCCTCTGTCCACCCCAATCTCTCTCCACTGTCACTTAGGATTTCCCTCCAACTCCTACCTCTCCTCTCTTCTTAACTCCTCATCATTCCTCAAACATCTGCCCAATACTGTGTTGGCCTCCCCGCATAACCTGCACTTTCTCCTCTCTTCCTCCCACCAATATCTATTGTTCCACACCTCGTTACCGCACCTATACCTTCCCAGCAGTCTCTTTTTCTTCAGGTTCATGCCACTAATCAGATTACCTCGGGATGCCCTCTCAGTCCTTCTATCCCAATATCTTCCCTCCTTTATTTCCCCATGTCTCTCTTGTGTCATTGATTCCCTGTCTCTCATCACAATCTCTTCCCTCTTTCTAGTTTCCAGCCCCCTCTCCCTTCATCTCTTCACTTGTCCTCTCGCATATCCCTTTCAAAATATTTGCGCCTATTGCTCCTGGCCATACATTATCTTCTCTTTCTTTGCCTCCTCCGAACAACCTTGCAGCAGAGCACCTTCCTTCCCCATCTCCAGTTTTTCCTCCTACTTCATAGCACTTAACTTGAGGTTCTCTTCTCCGTCATGGACAGCTTGCCTCACAGGCACGTTTGATGGCCATGTGAAAGTTTATTTCCATGGCCTCTCCGCTGATAATGTTACACCAGTTTGGTAGCTTATGAAAGAGTTTGTATCTACACATAGTTTTAGAAATGAAATAAAATTAATACAACTCGAAAGATTTAGTTTAAGATCTTTTTTTGTACAGTATGATTAAACATTCAAACTTCAAATATTAGTTCCATCGAATTAATTAATTCTTTGTTTACAAGAGGTTGATGATACAATAATTAAGAAAACAAAAATAAATACATAATTACAACGAATCCTCAGTAGTAAATTTAGATTCTTCCTCTTTTCCATCTCCTTCGGATGAACCATTCTTTTTCACTGTTGACCATCTTTTAATGCTCGATAAGGCGGGTAATGGGAAGTTTAATTTTTTTGATAAATAAAGGTAGCATCTTTTGTTACTTATGTGACGTATAGTATAACTTATGGCCATATCGTCATCGCTCCAATAAATCTTTTTCTTACCCGATAATATCTTTATTTGTGATTCGGAAAATACTTTCGATAATATATATTTTTGTCGAGCTAAAGTCATATCATTCGTACGGAGAACGTCGATGTAACGTAATATTTTTTTAATTTCTTTATTTAAACATTGTATTTCTTGTCGTTTCATTTTAATACTTTCTCGCAATTGATTTACGGCAACTTTATGTTCGTCACAGTTGCGTTTTAAAATAATATTCGCATTTTTGATAATTTCTAGTTGACGTTTGCTTGTTTCACATTTTGGCTCGTCGTTATCGTTATCCAAATTTTTTCGAATTGCCATATCTACTATTTGGTCAGTAGTTAACGTAATAACGGTGTCGTAGGCTGGAAACGGAACTGCTTCAACTTCATATAGTAACAGCTCTGCAGGATTAATGGGGTTAGTAGTAGCTACAGAGATGGGATGTTCCGATGCGCTTAGTAGGATTGACTGTTGAGCGTCTGGAAGATAAAGATTGGGAATGGCATCGTATTTTAGTACTTTTGTATAGTCCCCTAGGTAATCCAATTGATATTCCGTAACAAAACAGGAATCGTTAAAATGAATTGAGCATATTTGCGCTGAAAGGATATTTAAAGTTGATATATATGTAATAGAAAGTTACCATTTGCAATGTCAACAGGTTCAGGTCTCCAGCATGCTGCTACCCACTGTTGAGCAACTAACGGATGTTTTGGAAAGGAATAAAACTCAATTGTGGGATCTACTGTTGATGTGTTGTTGGTACAACCATACACAGCACACGAGTTCATTTTCAACAAGACACAACTAAGAACACTTTTTATTATGGTAAATATTTCTTGAATAACATTATACAGTAATTTCCTAACCTAACTTTTTTTAATTTTGAATTTGACCAATATTGCTATCCTTCTCGTGCAGATTAACACAAGTTTGCATCTTTAATCGCAATTACGCAAGGAATGATTACAATAAGGGATTAATCATGGTACAGTTTTATTGTACGATGAAGTTAATATAACAACAAAGGTAAACCTTAGAACATATAGTACTATATGTTCTAAGCCTCTAAGATCTCTGAGGTAAACAAACGTATTTGCACTACGTCTAAGCGCACTACTTCAATAACATTTTTCTACGATGCAATGTTAAAACTATTTGCTACAAACGAACTACTATGTCAGAGTCTAGACAACCTACAGTGATTTGTGACCTATAATCGTTAGTGTTTAATTCGCATAGAATCTTGTCGATTCTGTTTAAAGTCATTAGGTGTTTTCTTTTTGCATCGCCACAGGGTTGGGCACATGCACAATTATCACGTGATTAAAGTGCCTTGCGTCATAAGACATTTCTGCCTCAGGTTAATATAAAACTTAAAATAAAGCTTTTAAAACGAATAGGGTTATTGAGAACTGAGTCAAATTATTTTATAAAACGAATGGTGTGTATTGACAGAGCTGACTTAAAGCTACTACAAAAGGCAAAAAGAAAACACCTATTGTATTGTAACCACGTTTCGGTGGAATCACACCTACCATTTTCAAGTCTTCCTTTCTTAACTTCCTTGTTCTGTTTCGCGGTAATCTTATTGAATTGCTGTTTTCTGTTTCTGTTGCTTGGTTACGTTACATTATACCATTGAACTGTACGCTATACGCAACTGGAAAGGAAACGCGCATAAGTAACACTGAAGCCAAACGACTGGGTATCTCTATCTTTTTCTTTTACACGCAACGTCATACAAACGATGACACGGAGCATAAAATGCAGGTGACAGATTAAAAAATATATTGCAGCAGTTATCTCTCTCGTCCGCTCTACTACCGCAACAAGCAAAAGGCGACAGAAGTACCCATTCCGCATCTGCCTTTGTCAGCCTTCAACGCCTACAATGCATTGAAATAGCCCGTTTCCCTTCCAGTTACTTATAGCGTACAGTTCAATGCATTATACTTACGTTACTTCTTTTTTCAGCCTTTACTATGTATGCGGCTGTTGCTGTTAGAGCTGTTATTGTTGATGTATAGCGATTACTATAGGTTTTCCTTTTTTCTCTTTGAATAAAAATCTCGTGTGGGGTACCATCGAGAAAAAATACCAAGTGGTTAACCTTGCTTTTTTGGCGAAAAAATGAAGAAATTTTTTCTTGGAAAAACGTTTAGAATATATTAGTTTATTCCATAAAAAATTGTTTACAGTACAAAAAGTGTACGGGATCCACCCGTAAATGTCCCATTTGTACGATAATGGAGGAAAGGGCTCTGCGAAGGGACCCTCTATTTGGATCTTCAAAGAGCGATATCTCCGAAACGGTTCGACTTAGAATGGAACGGGTTGAAATTATTTAATTGGCGTCTAATGATCTAAAAAACGGACTCTTTAATTGGTCGAATTTCGATAGTTGGTTTTTCAGCAAGAAAAAACTCAAAGGGGTTAACCTTGCTTTTTTGGCGAAAAAGTGAAGAAATTTTTTATCGGAAAAAAGTGCAGAATATCTTAGTTTACTTCATAAAAGATAGTTTAAAGTAGAAAAAGTGTGCCAGGTCCACCTACAAGTGTCTCATTTGTACGATAATGGAGGAAAGGGCTCTGCGAAGGGACCCTCTATTTGGATCTTTAAAGAGCGATATCTCCGAAACGGTTCGACTTAGAATGGAACGGGTTGGAATTATTTAATTGGCGTCTAACGATCTAAAAGATGAACTCTTTACTTGGTTGAATTTCGATAGTTGATTTTTTAGCCAGAAAAAACTCAAAGGGGTTAACCTTGCTTTTTTGGCGAAAAAGTGAAGAAATTTTTTATCGGAAAAAAGTGCAGAATATGTTAGTTTACTTCATAAAAGGTAGTTTACAGTCCAAAAAATGTACGAGGTCCACCTGTAGGTAAGTGTCTCATTTGTATGATAAATAGAAGAAAAGGTTCTCCGAAACGGTGGCACTTTGAATGGAACGGGTTGGAATTATTTATTTGTCATCTACTGATCTAAAAGAAAACAGCTTTGTGTACGGTCGAATTTCGACTATTTTTTTGAGTCATTAAGAACAAACAGGTAAGAAAAAATACAGGTAGAATAAATAAAGGAAGACGAATGGCAAGATTATTATGTACCATGTCAGAATTTATTTTTATTTTGTATTATTTTGTAATTTGGTACCTACTAGAGTTTAGTTAGGTATATATTATACTTATGTGGTAATGGTAAACAAAATATATTCTGTAATAAATGTATTTTTTCTGTAGAATATAATTAAGTAGGTATAAAACATTATCAGAAACTGAAAGTAGACATAAATCAGGTAAATATGACAATAGGACTCATAAAGAAAATGAGCTAGAACCAATTAAGGTGAGTTCGGAGTATGGAATCTATAAACAATATAATTAATAAAACGCCTGGATATTACCTGGATCAGTAGGTAGGTAATATAGGTAGTTTCTGAACTCATCAAATACGACCACTCAAAAGTTAGGTGTGTATGATGTAAAGAATTATTGTGAAAACTATTGGGGAATCAGTGTTGGGATTTATGGAAAATTAATGACAATAAGATTAGAAGACATCAAGAGAGGACCAAGTTGGATTTACAATAGGGAGAGCTTGTATCGATCATATATAGACAACATAACAAATTGTCAAGAGAAAACTATATTACTATACCCAAGGGCAGATCTGCCTTGTAAACCTACAGAAGGCATAGATATAATTCCATTTCAAAAAAAAATCTGTGAGAGAACATCTTCAAAAACGTATACAAAATAAAAATAAATTTAGACAATTTAAAACATGTCAAAAAGGCTGTTTCACTTCCCCCATCATTTTCAAAACTACATATAAACATAATATGGAAACCATGAGGAAGAGAATGTTAGGATACAGAGACAAAGGCAACGCTACAGAACCACATAAATAAAAAAATGAATTTGCCAAATAATGTTTATTACAATAGCTTAAAGTGCAAGAACATTTCACTATTTCGACGCAGCCCATCTTTGCACACTGCTAAGCGAAGGAAGCGGTATGTTCAGTATTTCTTTCAGGTAAAGGTAAGTTTCTCTATTACCGATTTGCCTTAACGTAAATGCCATTGCCATGTCGTCGTCGGTCCAGTACACTTTTTGTTTATTCAATAAAACGTCAATTTGTGATTGTGTAAAGACTTTTCTTAACAAATTTTTCTGTTCCCCCATGCAACATTTCCTATAATGAATCAGTTTTCTCTTAAGATAATCTCGTTTTTTCTTCTTTAGGGTAGTACACCTCTTTAATGTTTCATATTGTTTTAATAAATCCTCATTTTCATTATCTAATTGATCTAAAGTTATTTTCAATAATTTATTTTCTTCAATCGCATCTTGAACTTCTTTATCGTGCAGTATCTGACTTTCCTCTTCGATACTTTGTAACACAACGTCCATAGTGTACACAAGCAATTAATAGCTAATTATTTGATATAAACCATATACGTAATACGTATATGATATAAAGTATGGAACAATTATATATGTACTGTACTATTAACAATGTTTATAAATTAAAAACAAATAACGTTCATAACAACTACTATATTGATACAAAGAAACTATCTACCAACTCATTTTCTCTACTATTCAATTATTCAAATGAAGGAAGAACTACAATTCATTTAACGGCGCTGTTCAGGGTGTTCATAACGCACCATGCTAAAGGTGTTTTCTTTTTGGACCGCCACAGGGTTAGGTAAAGTCACAATTATCACGTGACTGAAGTGCCTTGTGTCATAAGACATTTCTGCCTCATGTTAATACAAAACAAATAAAACAAAAAGGGTTATTGAGAACTGAGTCAAATTATTTTTATAAAACAAATGGTGTGTTATTGACAGAGCTGACTTAAGTCAACTACAACGTGCAAAAAGAAAACACCTAATGCATTATAGCAAAATGTATCAAGTATGGGTATAGAGAAGACTTTTCTGCGCCCATTAACAAAATTAATTCATAATTTTCATCGTTTTAAACATGACATTGGAAAGCGAAACCGACCAACCAATGTATGCATTGCTTAAAGAATGTTTGTGGCTGCTGCTTGAATTGTTAGCTTTAGCCACAGACAACTAACCTAGTGCTTTAGCATAGCTTAAGAACTTTTTTCGATCCAATCAGATCGATTCTGTTTGTAGTTAGCAATATTGCTACGAACGTTTCTTGCTATGTAACAACTTGTTTTCAAATTTCGTATTTTGTTCACTCTTTTTGTAGCAATACCAGGTGTCAACTTAGCAATTGCCTGGTTAAGCGTAGCAATCAAACTTTACTGATTGTTAAGCATTTAGCAAGGTGGTTTACCGTGAAAAAAATCAAATTTAGCCAACATGAATGCCTTTCATATACAATTTGTTTATGAATTAGACCTACTACAGGAAAACTTAGAGAGAAGGTATAGGTACCAAGTGATTATAAATTCTAAGTAGTGGTATCTATATAAAATAATTTATACAATTATATTTATAAAATTTGTTTTTTGATTTAAGCTTTAAGCTAATCACCAATTCGCCCCACACTTCTTCGGCCTCTTTTATATTTAAAGGATGAATTTTTCCGCTATTTATAATGGGGTGATTTTTAAGGTGATTAATTATTATTTCCATTTATTCCGCATTTGTTCTTTTACTTCGTTTGTTATTCACTTCAGACATAGCTGACATGTTGATAAACAAAAACAAAAATAGCAGATACAAATAACCTAAATGCCAATCGCTTTGCTTATTATGGCCAATATGCGCATGCTCAAGTTGCTAAAGAATAGCAAGATTGCTAAATCGCGTCTGTTAACAATTCTTGCTAAATAAGTAAGAACAGAATGTCCATTTTTGACAGTAAACTAGCAATATTGTTATGAGTTACAACTTAACAATATTGTTAGATAGCAATCTGGCTAGACTATTTTGAAACAGAATCGATCTGAATATGGCATGTTGGAGAATTGTTCTTGTATTCTGTATGTACAAGAGACACAACCGGTAGCGTTAGCAGTTAAGTAAAATCATTGAATAAAGAACTCAACGCTAGGGGAATGCAGCGACCAATAGGCCTCCACGTTTACCCTCTCTCTCACCTGCAGTATCCCGGCTTAGCATAATCACGCGCAGTCCATTTCTATATGTCCTTCGAACAATGTTCGAAGCACAGTATACATACGAACCAGTATGATATCTCGTGACGTCACGCACTAAACTTTCTGTGACCTTCAACGCTGCTCGGATGAGAATCTCATCCGACGGCCATAGACATGCATAGTGAAAAGTAAAATAAATCGTGGAGGGGTGCGTTCAAGGTCCCTAAGAGCTCTGTCGATTTATGAATGAAATGCGTAGGAGTTATTGTACTGGTTCGTTTATATACTGTGTTCGAAGTATATGTCGATGCGTCGATGCCAAAATGTAAACAAAGATGACTCAACAGTGGTGTACAAATGGCTGAACTTCCGTCACCAATTTTTATGCAGCAATGATACGATACTCTCCTTCCTCTCTATTCTTTATTCAATGGATTCCCAGCTTTAATGAACTGAGAAAAGTTATTTTTTACCATATTTACTCGTAAGGTTGAAATTTGAAATATGTTACTACATTGTTGCCAAAAATTCATTGTACTATTACAACTATTCACTGCCTATGTAACTACTACAAATGGACTGTGTGCATTTGACCTACTAACGCGTAGTAGTTCCCATTATATGCTATTAACTACCACAGACAACTAACCAGACCCGCCACGCTTATGAGTTGAACAAAACGCAGCTTTGCGCAACTAAACTAGATGTCACTACGGTCAGTTGCGCAAACAGTTGTCCAATTGAATAACAACAACTTGTTTATTTGTTTGGTCAACAGAAAGTTAGGTCAGTTATTTGCGTGGGTGGTAGCGTGGTACATACCTAAACAGAAGAAATGTCTTGTCATGTAAAAGATATAATAATAATTTAATTATACAGTTTGCGAATTTGCGATACGATCCTTTTAACTATGAAAGATCATTCCTCTACTGCCATATTTAGCACACCTGTGAGAAGCGTTATTGTTTATGCTGCTGATCATTCAATTGTGTATCTTTAATTGCTAAATTAGTAATTAGCGTAATAAGAAGTGAAAATATAAGCCGTCATTCAGTAAATTAGGTCTATCTCTTTAAATTTAAAATTTTATGCAAACTTTATCAATTTGTTCTGTTTACTACGTCACACTACAGACAACCTTTAAGGTTGTATGTGTTTACGTTTACGTTAATCTGCAACTTCGAATAAAGCACACTACGATGAATTTTTTACTTTCATCCCTTTTTGTGTTTTTTTTTGAGAATTATGTAATTATAAATATTATAATATTAAGGAATAATAATACTGGAAGACATCTCAAGTATTGTTAACGAATCTCACAGTGTAACATAAGATATGATATAAAGGACATTTAATGAATTACCTATTTATTTGTAACAGAGGTGTGACATGATGTGAAATCTAATAAAACATCACTTTTTTCTTTTTTATAAACTGTTTGTAGTCAAAAAATAATCTACAATGTGAAATTTAACCTCCCACAGATATATTTTTTTGATATCGCTGTTTTGGCTGAGTAGGCAACTATTAAGTAAATGGCAGAGACAAATTATTGTCTGTGGTAAAATAGCAATGACAATTACAAAAATATATATTTATCTCCTTTTCTAAGATAGGTAGGTACATGCACTCTCATAAAGTTATGTTATTTTTTACAAGCCCACAAATACCTACCTAAAAATTTGATTTAAATATATAAAATTCAGGTTAATTTGTTTTATTTAAAAAGGGAAGAGGTAATATTGAATTGCATACCTATGATGAGCTACATTTAAAAAGTCATTCACCATTGTGATTGTTCTGTTATATGATATAATTGTTTATTATATGTATATTTTTAAAAAAGCAAACTAAGCTGTATGGGCAACTTGATGAGAAGTAATTTTTGAATATACCATGTAATTTGTGATTTTTAAGTGCACTCAAAACTTATTTCTAAGCTACTAATCTAAATGACAGCGACATCTCATTACGATAATTATACTAAAACGGCATGACAAAAATTTAATACACGGTGGCGGGTCTGGTTAGTTGTCTGTGTAACTACATTATATGTTATTGATATTTATAACAGAAAAGTAAGCAAATTCGATGAGATACAGTCGTTCTTCTAGGCTATGAACTGCACTGTGAAGTATCAAGGATATACGATATGAATTTTTCAATTCTTCGCCCTAAAAAGTACCCTTTCTTTGAGGTAACCCCACAACTAATAGTCAGCTAGATTAAGATGTGGTGACCTAGGAGGCCATTCACTTGGAAAGTGTCCTACACGATCAACAGAAGTGTTGCTTAATAACGTTTTTACAAGATTGGGTATGTGAGGGGGTGCGTTGAAAGAAACCCTGTTTCTTTACAAAACAAAATGGTAATTTTATTTTCTCAAAATCTCACAAATTAGTAAAGTAATGGGCATTTCAAACTGGGAACTTACTTTTGAATAACCTTATACCATTATATAAATCTTGGTTAGTTGTCTGTGCACTGTGCTTGAGGGAAGAACTTTGTTTGCGATGTTGTCGTTTATATATCTTTCCACTGCTAATTTAACCACAGTTCAGCCGTCATTCTTCAAAACTTAACCTTAAATATTAACGTTCTTTTAAAACACGTGTTTTTTGTTTAAATAATGGTAAATACATGAATATTGCTAGTTATCATTAAAAATGGTTAAGAAAAAGAAGGGACGTTCGGTTAAAAAAAATCCAAATGTAAATTTAGAATCTGAAGAACTAACACAAGCACCACATTCCTTTATAATTCAAAGAGGTTTAGGTCATGGACATATCGTAGAACTGACAAGAGATTTTCGAAAGTTAATGGAACCATTTACGGCAAAATCTTTACAGGTAGCTAACTACATATTAATACACGGCAGCGATCTTTCTTATTTAACTGTTTTAGGAGCATAAAAAGAATACTATTAAAGATTTTGTATCGGTAGCCGGATTATTACATGTCACACATTTATGCATTTTTTCGCAAACAGAAGTAGGGATGTATTTTAAAGTGGGTCGATTACCGAAAGGACCGACGCTTACATTTAAAGTTCAGAACTTCTCCTTGGCAAAAGATGTTGTTTCCTCATTAAAGAAACAGCTTGTCGTCGAAAAAGCATTTAAACGTTCCCCACTCATTGTTCTAAATAGTTTTAATAGTGACACTGCTCACATGAAATTAATGGCATCCATGTTTCAAAATATGTTTCCGAAGATTAATTTGACAAACGTAAGTTTATAACGTTTTCACCTACGTTCACTGTAGTAATTATTACAGGTAGATTTAAACAATATAAGACGTTGCGTCCTACTCAACTATAACCCGGCAACGGACTTAATCGATTTCAGACATTACGTCATTAAGATTGTTCCTGTAGGAGTTTCGAAAGGTGTGAAGAAAGTGATTCAAGGCAAAATTCCCGATCTCTCAAAGTGTAACGATATTTCAGAATTTTTCACAAGGTAAGTTAGGAATCGTTTGCACTTTGTAACATTTTACCTAATCGCAGAGCGGCAATTCTGTCGGAAAGTGAAATGGAGGATGACCCCAACAGTCACATTACAGTGAATCAGAAGTTAGTCTCACGAGGTAATGTCGAACAAGGCCAATCGGCGATTAAATTAACAGAGCTTGGACCACGAATGACGTTACAACTTATGAAAGTAGAGGACGGACTTTTGGATGGAATAGTTCTTTATCATCATCATATACATAAGAGCGAAGAGGAGAAGCTAGAAATACAAAAGAAGCGCGATAGTAAACGGTAGGTTACTTTTCCTTGTATAACACATGTGTTAAGGCGTATTTGTAGCAAACTGAAGGAGAAGCGAAAACAGGTACAAGAAGCAAACAAAAAACGTAAAGAAGCAGAAAGGGAGGAGTCAAAACAGAAATCTCTCAAAGGTATGCCCAAAAGTACGGTTGACAAAGACTCCGTGGAAGAGCGAGACGACGATGTACAGTATTATCGTGAAGAAGTTGGAGCAGAACCGGATAAAGGTATAAAGTTTTAACTGTCAATTTTATATCGTTATTCGTATAATTGTAGATCTATTTTTGGATAATAATCAAACTAAAAATGACGTGTCAAAAGTGCTTCGTAAATTTAAAAAGAAGAAGAACGAAAATTTCTGTAAAAATAAGGAAGATAAGTTTGAAAGAAATAAGCAAAAGTTTGGTGTAAAAAGAACGACTCAATTCAAACAGAATAAATCACGGGTTCGTAATCGTCTTGTTGGAAAAACTTTTAATAAAAAATCTAATGTTAAAAGAAAATCAAAGTAATAAAAACATATTACCTCATCGTCTTGAATTATGACATTTAATTCCAACCTTTTACAAAAAGAAAATATTAGTCTGTATTTACAGACATATTCTATACAGTAATACCGTAGGCTAATTAAATACTTAAGACGTCTGATGTAAATGAGAAAGTTATTTCAATTGTAAACGACTGGGGCGGTACTACATATGGCACCACAAGTTATTATTTTCACTGTCTGATCGACGGTCGCCATACATAGTCGGCACCCCACAACTAACCAAAAAAATTAATGCATTGGTCAGACGTCTATGTATTTATTCGCCTATGCCCTATGGTAATACTTGTTTTTATACCTTTTAGTACCTACGCTTAAATATTAGCTTAAAAGTTATTGCAGTTAGTGGTGGCATCTAGCAATGAAGTTTATTTAGATTAGTTAGCCTACTGTTCAATAGGTGGCGTTACAGTGACTATCACAAACGGTGGCGACAAACGATGTTTCGATTTTTATTCACCGTGGTATATTTTGCCCCTTAATGGCGGCCTGACTGTATTTACCTTTGATCAGCGTGTGTTTTTCTCAAAGGATTTAGCACGTTGCTAGGACACCACCGTTGAGTTCATAGAAAGCCGCCCAAAATTTTGCCTCCTAATGGCGGATGGGTGAAGCTAATCGCTGCTTGTCGTCACTGTTTGTAATAGAGTCGCTGTAGAATTTGTTACAGTGACTACTACCAGTCATTAGCTCCACCCATCCGCCATTATGAGGCAAAATTTTGGGTGGGTTTGAAAATATTTTCAGTTATAAAACGCCTTAAAAAATGAACTCAACTTGCTTAATCTAAATAAAAATCACACTGATCAAAGGTAAACAAAAAAAGTGTGCCTCTTAATGGCGGCCGCGTATACCAAGTGACTAGTCAGGGCAATGAAAATTGATACATCGATTGTCGCCACTTTTTGTTGTAGTCACTGAAGTTTGAGATGAAAATACTGTTCTTCTTCTTGAGGAGATTCTTTCTCAAATAATAATAAAAAAATAATTCTTGTTGTTCTAATTAATTTGTAATAAAATACATGACAAAAACAGTAAAGCATTACTCAACCATTAATTGACAAGTCAGAAATTGTTAATCAAAAGAGAATGGGTAACTGTTTATTATATACCTGGCATATATGAACCAGAGAGTCGTTTTTATCTTACTGACTATGGCGGTCATGGGAGGATCTTATATAAAGTACTAATGAATACATAAAGACACGTGTTTAATGTGTGCCAGTAATAAATAGAGAAGATTTCACAGAAGGGAATCCTCTTCTCAACCTAAAGCACAGATCGATGTGTAAAATTGATTACAGTTAGTTTAATATCGCTTGCTTGAGAATTAGCTCTACATAAGTAAAACAGTGGCATTTACACGTGTTGGAATATAAAGTAAAACGCATTTTGTTTCTTGTTTCTAAATACCGATAACAGGTGCCGACCTCCTAATTTGAACTGAAGCAGGCTAAAAACAAAATTATGTAAAACAAGTATCAAAAGGCGCAAATTCTTATAGAATTTTAATTTCAACCAACTTCAAATCTGTAACTAATTATGGCATATACTATGTATGTACAATATATATGTATATAACTACCCCCTCTCCCACCTCAGACACAACCACGCCGGATTCTGCGCAAATGAGTCATTGTTTTTCTTTCCACCCTTAAGGGAGATGGGAGTGGAGAGGGTGACGGACAATTTGTAAATCACGAAAAAATGTTAAATGAAAAAAAAGTAAAAAAAGATCGTTTTTCTGCGGACGTGCAATTTTCCCCCTTTTCAGCCCCAAAAAAGGGGTTGCAGTTGGGCGTGAAATTTGCAATTTGAATATCGGTTTTTATGGAGAATCCAAAAGTAATAAAAAATAGGTGTTCCCATTTAAGTTTTGAAAACTCACCCCCTCTCCACCCCACAGGAGGGGTGAGGGTGATGTTTACGTATCATGACTCAATAGGTTTCAACAAATAAAGGAAACGTATTTTTTTCTTTTTGTAATTGGACGTGTCGTTCTCGAGATATTAAAGGGTGTATATTTTGACTTTAATGGCGTCCCGACGGCGAACGGGTGATCCGATCAAAAAATTTACCAGCGATTTGGAATCAGTGAAGAATTTTCTGTAAGATGACATCACTTCCAGCTTTCTAAACCCTGTAACATCGACCAACGCACAGACACACAGACATCCGGACGAATTTAGTAACCAACTTTTTGAAGTTGGTTGAAAATAATAACGAACTGTCAAGTATAGCAAGTAATTGTGGCCGTGCTAGTCTTAATTAATTTCTACAAACATTAGTAATTAAAACGTTCAATAAAAGATTAGTTTTTCTCTAATACGCTACAACATAATATATCTGCAACAACACAACCTTATATACCAGCAGATAACCTGTAAGAGTCGCTATCGATAACTCAAGAAACTGTAGAATAATCAAAGTGGATAACCTATAGAAGAAAAATAAAAGTTAACACAATTTGTACAACTGATGATCGTTTTGAAAAAAGCAAAATACAAACTCGTATTAAGACCAGCATACGCATAAATATTTGTCGTAAGTATTGATCGGTTTAAGAAGCCACGCATGGGCAATAGTATTGAATGGTAAATTTCCATTCTTTTTATTAAAGCCATCGCCTATGGACAAAGTTGTCTGGTAATACTCTCTTATGGGGGAAAAGTTCAAACGACTTGGTGCATGGTCCGTATACTAAATAATTACCAAATTTTGTTCTTGTCTACTTTAATCGTATAAATATGTCTGGGTCCTACTCCAAAAGCTAGCTTTTCTCTATTTCTGTGAAACTTCCATACATACAATACATTAGTACACTAACTACGCATTTGAATAAACAGACATTAGTCTAACAATTCCTTTGGCTTAGATTTCTGCACCTACCGATTTATAAAACTTACCAACTGCACAACTGCCAATGGGTATGCAGCTCAGTTGCTCCCCCAACTCAAAAATTACAAGATTTTGGTACTGCAACCTTACAGTTTTTGAGTATAACATTTTTAAAGTACCTATACCGTGGTTTGAATATAGGTAGATTCAATCTCGCCATTTTCTGATATACCTACTATAATACATATTACAGTAATATTTCAGTCAATAACTATGAGCTAATTAGAAGTTCTTACATTTTTGAAACCCATGTGTAAGCGTTTGGACAGTAGACTAACACTTTAAAGGAAAGTGAGTTTCAGTTATTGCAGTTACTGTACGGACTCTGAAAATTTGGATTGGAGGTTAGTTAGTTACTCTTTGACCATGATTAGCCTTAAATTATTCACACTACTTCACATGTGAGACATTCTTGAGGGTGCTGTCTAGAGAAGCGGGTCTAATTGTGGACACATTCAGGTAAGATTTCGTAATTTTTACAACTAAACAATATAGAATTAATCAGACCTCAATGGGACGCCAAGGTAGTTTTAGTGCGAAATTGGAATTGTTTGTAAGAGCTTTTAAATTACGATTGAAACTATGAAAACGACCATTTATTTACGAAAATACTAAAACAATCAATTGCTCAGCTTTGTTTGTCGTTGTAATGCTTCCAGTCTATTCTTTTCCCTAATATTAGCTTCTTTAACTCTCCTTTCGCGTCGATTTTCATCTCTAGCTTTATAATACTTGTTCCTAAAATTAGCGATGGTATTGGCACTATTCAAATTTTCCTCATTCGGTTCACAAATTTTTTCATACGTTAATAATCTTCTAGATGTATATTTACTAAGTACCTGCTCACTATTTGAAACTAATTTGACGCATTCATGTGTAGGTAGACCTTCTTCAGAGTAATCCTCTCTAAAAATGAAAATTTTAGTAGGTACTAAAAAAATCTAAGACCATAATTCACCTAAAGACGGGAAACCAACAGACCAATCTTCCTCCTATCCTTAAATGTTTTGCCGAGAATGCTAAAAGATCTTGATAAAGTTCGGAAAATTCGTATTGAATTTTTGCGGGAATGTGAGTAGATAAATGCTTTTCGCTAATACTATAATTTTCTTTATGTATTCCAACTTTTTCTGTGGCTTCCCTAATTCCATACGGCGCTACCGAGAAAGTGAATTGAGATATATAATAAACTCTATGTTTGATTGGCTTACGATCTGTGATGATCGAATCAAATTTGATGTCGTCTCTCCAAAACGATGTTGCGAAATCGTTAATTAACACATCAATGTACTTATCCTGCAAACTGTACTGTTCCATGTTCGCCTTAATACTTTCATTTTCCTCTCGTTTCTAAGTAATAGAATAATTATTTAATATTACGCCAAAATATTCTTTTTTGTTTAATATGTGTTTGATGTACCATTAGTGGTAGTTATAATGTATGTAAAGGAGAGTTTGGTACAACCTTGGAGATTCACTGTTCCTAGATCTCGGCCCATAACATAAATAAAAGAAAAAAAAAATTAATGGAAAAATGTTAAATTCTATTTAATCTCACAATAAGATGGCGGACGTTGTTTCTTGCACAATTTAATTTTATTTAGTAGTTTTCGTGGAATGTTACTTTAAAATGTTTGAATGTCTGCCATTTTGAAATTTGATAATTTTGAAAAAAATATATTTTTGGAAAGTATAAACTTCTCAGAAATGAAGACATATGCCAAATTTGATAAAAATATATTGAAGCGTTTTTGAAATAGTAATTATTTTCAAGAAAATACAAAATGGTTGATTACGGCTTAACCGAGCTGAAATCATAAAAATGTT
Organism: Pyrocoelia pectoralis; assembly: GCA_036250285.1. Lineage (NCBI taxonomy): Eukaryota > Metazoa > Arthropoda > Insecta > Coleoptera > Lampyridae > Pyrocoelia > Pyrocoelia pectoralis. The sequence continues at coordinate 82,852,703 of CM070074.1, read as the reverse complement.
ACTGAACATCTTAGGCTTATTTTCATATGTAGAATCCGGATATGCATAGCCCGCTACACTTTTTGTAAGACCCTGTATAACACAAAATAAGTTTCTTTGGGCTTGTAGTAAATAAATGTAAAGTAAGCTACTGTTGTGAACTTGTTAAATAATAGAGTTAATAGCACAAGTGCATGGAAGAAACGGATTTTCTTGTATCTACTGATTTTTTATTTTCTTGTACTACCTAATTTTTCTGTTTAGAAATATAAAGTCTCTATAGTGGGGGAATAAATACATATTGTTATTATTATTATTACAATATATTGGCAAATTTTAAGCAACTCTGTTACTTTAAATAGGTGTAAAATATTTTCTGTTGATGTCTAAATCTTATATTAAGTTTTTTAAGAGCATGTGCTGCCCTCGGTGGTGCATTAATTATGAGTAGGTACTGTAGGTGGCACTTCGCTTTAGCTGTCAATTTTTTTGCATTAGAAACGCCAATTGTGTTAGAGCACCTTACTTAATGTACAATTTTTCTACTATTTGTACTATTTCTTAAACATGCTCAAACAATTTAAAAAGATATTTAATGTCGCCCTTTGTTAATTTTTAATTCAATCATTTTGTTAGTCTGCACAACTAAGAAAAAAAGGCTGTAGTTGTTTCATATTAAGTGTAAAAGGAATAGTTATTTGTACAACTAGAGAAGAAAGTTATGCTTTTTTCAAATTGAGTTCAATTGATTGAATTGAGCTCGAGTTGAAAAACAATGTTTTCTGGTGTTTCACACAACAATGTTTCTAAAACTGCATATAATTAAAAAAAATCTGTGAAATTTGCATTTATAATATTAACTTGTAAAGTAGTGGTGTTCACACTTGTGCACTTCCATGCTGTATTTTTAGTTGCAGTATCAAAATGCATGCATTTCTTGGTTCACACTGTAAAAGTTGCAGCATCACAAGATGCATGATGCACCCCTATAACTCGTTTCACTTAAAAAAAAAGTGTAACTGCCCACTGTTAATCACCAATTGATTGGCCTTCTCTATATGCCTGTGCTAGGAATAAAGATGGAAATAGAGTTCGTAACCTAACCACATTAAATGCTTGTATCCGCCCCGAACTCTATATCCATCTTTATTATTAGCATAGAGATATAGAGAAAGTCTAGAGTCTAGAGGGCATTTAATGTGGTTACGAACTCTATATCCATCTTTATTCCTAGCATAGAGATATAGAGAAGGTCAATCAATTGGTGATTAACAGTGGACAGTTACACGATTTTCCCACGGATTTTTTTTAAGTGAAACGAGCTATAGTTAGTTAATTCTATTTTCGAGCAGTTTAATTGTGCATTCCTAGTGACCTTGCCAATAGTCAGTTGATGTGTGTTTTAAGTTGGTACTTTTGTTTTACAACTTGCGCAATGTGCACCTTTCAACACCAACATATATAGGAAGGAACATGTATATGGCAAAATGAGTAACATTAATGGTTTACCAATATGGCTACCTACTGTGACGTATTCCGTCGAGTCATTGGTGTACTGTTAAGCAGGGTCGTAAATCCAACATTTGTATGTTTACGCGCCTGCTGTAAACAAAATAAAATGCATAAATTTTTTTTTAAATTTTATTGCCCTTTAAACATAATTAATTTGGTATGCATATTTCTAATTTTTTGCACATTCTCTATGTTCTTAACCGTATAATGAATTCTACGCTACTGGTAATTTTTTTGCTTTAAATCGAGAAACTGCACGCTACACCCGTTTGACCAATCACAAATGGTTTACTGTTACGTCACTGTGACGTAAAGCCTGCGTAACTTCCGTTACATTGTACCATCTACTAAACTATAGGGATATTCCTTCCTAAGACCAACATACAGTTATAATTTGTGAAAAATTAAATCCCTACAGAGTTTACTGAATTCATTTGTTTTCCTCCAATACATAAATGGTGTTGGCAATACTGTTTACTCTCATCTCTAGAGAAGAAAATGTATCTTTTTTCAATCATTCTATTAAGTACTCTTGTACACATTTTTTCTCAAACTGCATTAATTAAAAAAATATTCATTAATTTTTGATTTATAACCTTAAATAGCGGACTTCTTTTTAAATTGAAGAGAGAGGAAAGTTCTACCCTATTTTCATTTCACTTTAACAGGCTTGCCACATAAAAAGCCAGATATAATCAAGATGTTAGGAACATTTGCCCTAAAATTGGTACTTTGTTTATAGTTATTTAGTGTTTTTTTCCTAACCTTATCTTATTTTTTTATTTGCATGTTTTCATCTTTTCATTTTATGATATTTAGATACCATAAATAAATAAGAATCCATTAAATTCCCGTTTTTATTTACTTTATCATTTATTTTCCGTAGAATATTGTTTTGCTTTTAAGCTAGGTATAAGTATTTAATGGTATGTATAAGGTAATTGAGTGCGAACTTCAAGAAATCGAAAATAAGAATCACATAACAATAATATGTGATACGAATACATAATTAAGATAAAGTTGGGTTTTCGCGCTTATTCAACCTGTGCAAATAAAACTGAATTGTTTTATCCGTTGCCACGGTCAGTCTAATTTGCCCAAAGTTCAGTTCTTTGTATAGAGTAACGCGTTTGTGAGCAGTGAGCATTTAGTTGTTACGATGGACCGCGAACACCAATTATTAGCAGTAGATGGAATTTATATAATTAAAAAGTTCAAAGTGCCAAGAAAGATAAGATAAGATCAAGAAGATGGCAGAAATGTTGGATTAAAAAGACAGCCACGTACCTACTCTCGTATTAATTTAATTAAGGAACTAAGTAATGAACGAAACGATTTTTGTAATTACTTAGGTACCTACATTTATTAGATTAAACTTAAGTTGGAGTATTGTTTACATGTTCATGCATTTGTACCAATCACAAGTAAACGGTTTAGTTTTCATGCAACAACTTGCCCAAATTACTATTCACAAGTCAATTTGCACAAATTGCATGAGTGTGAAAACCCACCTTCAAATAGATTAAGGCCGGCCGCACATTGAACACAGCACAGCGCAGCAGAGGATTTTGTAACACACGGAAGTAAAGCGAACACCGCATATTGCACGCAGCCGAGACGTAGTACCGGCAGAGGATTATTTTTTTCCTCTGCTTGCCTGCGTCCTCTGTAAACTGAACACAGTTTTCCTCTGTGCCTCTGTCGGGCTCCGAGATATTTTATGTGTAGTACCTTATAAAAGCGTATGTATTTCAACAATCTGCTCCTGGTTTAAACGAAAATACATTTGTCTTCGACTATTATTTAGTCCCTTTAAAAGGAGAAACTCTCCATGGGTATTCCCTTGTTTTAAATAATCATGCATCCATACAGACTTTCTACGTTTTTTAATCATACTGTATTACGGTTTCCATTTCCGAATCTGATTCTAATTCAGAATCGAAATACATTTCGGTAGCAGTACTCATAATTCCGTACTTCACCCGAAAACTGCACAGAGGAAACTAAAATCCCTGCGTTCAATATGGGGTGACCATTAGTCGCATAGTTGAGGAATAGTTTTCCTCTGCTGCCCTGTGCTGCGTTCAATGTGCGGCCGGCCTAAAGGTGCGAATTTAAAAGGAGAATACACTTGGATTAAAAAATGCATGGGGAGATATTTATAATGAAGGGAATGAAACAAGAATAAAACAAGATGAAAATGAGGTTATAGGTAGTTAAAGGTCGCGAACGCCGCGAAGTTTAAAATATCAGGGAAATTTACTAAGATCTGGTTATATTGTGTGGTACGTGTGGCAATACTGTTAAAATGAAATGCAAATAGGGTAGAACTTTCGTCTTTTTCTTTTCAAGGTCAAATTTTAACAGAAGTCCGCTATTATCAATGTTGACAGTTTAACAAATTCATTTTTTTCGTGCAATAGATAAATGGGGTTGGCAATACTGTTTACTTTCATCACAGGTGAGGAAAATGCAACTTTCCTCGCTCATTTTACAAAAGAAATACTATTTTCTAAGGCAGTTTTAGAAAAATATAATTTTTCAAGGGAGTTTTAGGCAGTTGAGGACGCTATTCATTAATTGTAAACTATCTGGATTGTACTTAATTCAACTCATGTAAATGATACATCACAAGTACCTATTATATGAGAGGCGATTAATACCTTCTGTTTAATCCTGGACGGTCTACTTTTGCCGTGCAACATTAAATAATCTATATCGGATCCGACAACATAACCACCGAAATAAGCTACCGCTACCAATAACGATCCTGATCCAACAAACGGATCTAACACAAGATCTCCTAATTTAACTTGGGCTTGATTTGCCATTAATAACGACAACTGTGGATCCATGCTTGTGTTACCTATAAATTTACGTGTTTTTAAAGAGAGTTCACGAATAAGCTGTCGAAAGCCAGAAGTGATCTAGAACGAAACTAAAGTTAACATTTAAAAAAGCACAATTGTTACATACCTACCCATCGTCCAAAAAAAACATAATAGGGTTCACTAGGTGGATCATTTGAATCTATTCCGTAATATTCCAAATAAAGTAGATGCGTATCCGGATTATTTAAATTAACTGTCCCTTTAAAAGGTAGATATGAAAAGGTCTGAAACGTATCGTCCATAAAAAACACCTCCAAGAATCGCATGTACCTGAATTTTCTCTACTTTCTCCGCTTGACTTAAATGCTTACAAAAACTTTGTACCGCTATTTTAAATGTTTTATTTTGTAGGAAATGATTTTCGAAGAAAGTAGGAGGTATAGTTTTAAGGTTTCTGTGCAAACCGTCAAGATCGGTTGAATAACCCCATAATTCCAAGCAATATCTTATGGACAACGATCGACTGGCAAGTAATTTTGCATCCTCTTCCCTTTGAAATTCAACTATCCAGTACGGTTGCTAAAAACGATCTTCGCTTTTTATATAGAAATTAAAATCGAGTTACTTACTAAATCCTGCGGTTTTTCAAGGAAACGTATGGGAATTTTAAATAAAGAAAGGAGAGATTGGACTTCCTGAAATGTTGCACTTATTAATAATGAAAAAATGCGGATACGTTTTAATTACGTACCGCAAATCGAAAATCAACGTGTTCCTGGGCAAAATATAATAAAAACTTTTTCCATGTAGTATTCATGTTATTCAAAATTATTGCAATTTATTTTGAGGTTACATTTACACTGTTGCCAAATTTCAAATGTTAAATTATGGCAGCATTCAATTTAAACGTAATTATTGGGACGTTTGTAGTATTGAAGATGAAGAATTGTCTAGTTACAGGGCGGTTTAAAGTTTGATATGACTGTGGGCTATGCGGTAATGCTGCGATTCCTCGTACGTTTTTCAAACAAATAACAGCGTTTTATTTATAACAATTTTATTTAATTACGCTCTTCTGATCAGGTTTGTGCGGGGAATCGGGTAGCATATTCTTTTTGTATTTTTCTTCTATTACAAGTTGTGTGTCCGTGCCATCTTTGTTATTTTATTCCATTACTTCCTATTTTTTATTGTTTAACTCCAATTCACCACCACCAGAGTTAGGGAATATACTACAATAATACCTCTTCTGACCTGACAAATCTAAAGGTAGTATCATCACACACAGCTACTTTTTTCGCGCTGCACATTAAAAAACTGCGCAACTTGAACTGCTGCAAGTGTGTCGCCTCTTATTATACTTTTCACTCAACGCTGTAAAGTTGCGCTCACAGCAGGGTTGCATGCAGTAATTTTTTATTGCGCGCAGTTTAAGATCTAGCCGCGAGCTATTTCGGAAGGTTGCAAACGCAGTAAAAGTTATTAAATCATTTGAAACTTTTACTGCGGCTGCCGGTGCAGTATTCAATATTATTTTAATGTGGGAACTAAACAGAAAGTGAGTACAGACTGAGAAGGGAAGAAATTAGGTAACTGATAGCACCGATAAAAGCAAGGGAATGCGTATTGAATGTAAAAAGTTCATTATATCATAATCAAACAAAAGGAAGAGCAGCTATTTCGGAAATTTCTTTGGAACTTAACATGTCCGTTGAAGAAATAACGAAGAAAATACATATGTTAAGAGCGCCCTCATCTATTCTGTAAAGAAACAAATTTGCACAAAATTCAGCAAAAAGCTAACACCAAGAGAAATATTTAATCACGATACCGCAAAAAAATGTTCTTGGAACAGGTAACTGCTACTTTTACTTCATTTTTTATTGAAGAGGAAGGTCCAGAAGAACCTTATAATGTATCTGGAACGGTTGTGATGAATGCGAACAAACAGATACCTAGGAAAAGTTGGTTACAGTGTGATTCGTGCAAAATGTCGGCCTGCAGTAAACATGCGGATATACTACATAAGACAAAAAGACTTGTATACCAAGCAGGCGCGTACCGAGGGGGGGGTGGTTCTTGGGTTAAAACCCCCCCTGAAATATTCATTAAAGGCTCAATCTCTGTTTCTAAACACAAAGAAAAAGAATAATATTAATAATGTTAATTTTGAGATTACAGCTTTCATCCCGAAGAAATAATCAATCGTCTTGCGCGTTCATCTAGACGTCTTAACTTTGTTATTTAGATTATTATTATTTAAAAAAAATGCTACTGTTTATGTTGTTTTTAACCCCCCCCCCCCCCGGAACTAAAATCCTGCGTACGCCCCTGATACCAAGGCTAATTTCAATAGTTTTTTTTGTAAAAAGAGTAAAACGTATTTTCCTAATTTAAATTTCGTTGTAGTTTGTAACCCATATTTCAATGCCAAAGACATACAATTTGGTTATCACGATTAAAACAGGAACAGGTGAGCACCTATCCGACTCCCTTCTAACTCTACCATTATGTCGTGCGAGGAATACAGTAAAAAGGCTTAGTTGTATTGTGATGTTTGTGTAATCAATACCATTTTAAAAGCATCTTCATCAGTAAAATGGCATACCGACAAACAGCTTTCTTGGTCTCTCAAACAGAAGAAAAAACACTTTTCACCATGTGTTTTATTTAAACAAAATAATTTATAATAATAATTATTTATCGCCTACTCGTTCTATTGGATTAATAATAAAGTTGGTCCCTAAAAAAATAATTAGAGGATTGATGTACTAAATATGACATTAAACACTATACATACACTTTTCTAGGGTTGTGCGCCCTTGACGGTCCATATCTATTATTATCGTTTTCTCCTCTTAATACGTTTGATGGTGGTGGTCTTGGGGGAAAGTTTGGCAAAGAGGGATATTCATTTTTCTTATGGTCGGAAGGTTGTCCATATGGGTGCTGATTGGACATTACATATCTCTGACTTAAGTCGTCATTGGGTTGTGGTGCTCTTCCACGTGATCTAAATTTTAAAAGAAAATAAATTTTGTGTCTGCTTTTTATAAGTAGGTAGGTAGGTATAGCTGACGTTCTTGCACGTGGAATACTGATATAGGCAGAGTAGTTTGTTAGGTCATCTTAAGATATCGAGATTCCTTTTATTTTTCTTATCACGTGATGATGCCTTCGTATTTGGAAATCATTCTGCCAATAGGCTTGCGTCATAAAATATTATAGGCCCTTACTTACTGTAACAATGAAGCGTGAGAATCAAGAAGCTTTCCAATTCTTCGTATTTTCACACATAAGAATATAACAATTACTAGAAATAGCACAATTATAACAATAATAATTACAATTGTAGCCAAAACCCCTATAACAATCTTTTTAAAAGTTTCTTCTATATGTTCCTCGGGTTCCTAAAATTAACCTACATTTTAAATTCTTTACATTTTGATTGGAGTTAAATTCTTACCATCCTTTTTTTGATATCACACCTTTATAACATGTAAGATTACCTACCTATACTGTTCTATTCATTTTGAGTGATACTATTGCACTTCATGTGCTTTATCTAATCTAAAAAATATTGAAAAGCCCGATTTGTCATGAATTCTATAGAATATTGATTTAAAATATTATCAAGGTACCTAATGTTATCAATTTATCACCTACGTACTGTTTTAAACAGTTTTATATGCTTTATTTACATATGTTTTAAAATTATTGCCTTACAGTCCTGTACATCAACAGCCGCGTGACTTTACAAAATGAAACATAATTGGCCAAATACCAATACCAATGTGCAGATAGGCACTAATTAATACCTATCATTAGAAAATTAGATCCTGAGGGATTGCATGGTAGGTAGGTACCTGGCGCAAACCTGAATTTAATCTTCATTCTTCTGCTGTTTTGGGCCATTAACCATTAACCAAATAACAGATTCTGCAAGTCTTGTTAATAGATTTGACTCACACAAGCATATTGTAACAAGGTTCGTACCCACTACCCACAGCCGAATGTATCACTAAATTAAATGACCAATAAACTGGCACACAACTTTCCCGTGTTTCTACAATGTGGTATTAAAAAAAATAGTCTTTTGGATAATAAGGCAAAATAAAATAGTTTTTACGTAATAACTGGAAAAAATATAAAAAGAAAATACATATATTAGTGCGTAATATAGTTGTATCAGAAAACGATTTCTGATTTTCTCCTGAAATAATATACAGGGTATGTTATAAATATTTTAAATATTTTGCTAATTTTTCCGGCTAAGCCGGAAGTAAATCGGTTACTTATTATATACTCGATTAAAAGAGTCGTATGTTCTCTAGTTCACTGTACAATTTTACTTCTTCATCTTTGTTAGCAAAAAAGTTATGAATTTTTATGGTTTTCAACTTCAAACATTCATCCCCCTTCCCCTATGGGAAATAGAAAAATAAATGTAGTGCCAATAGTTTTTCATGAACTATATGTATAACCAAAGAGTATTTAGATACTGTTTGGTATAACATTTCAAAAACTAAAAAAAAAGCTTGGAGCAGATTTTGAGAAAATCGATTTTTAATTTTTGACCTATTTTGGGCACCAATAAATTGGTCACCTTAAATTTTTGTTCTTTACCAATTATAAGTAAAAGTTCTGCCCATCCTTTGGCTATAATTTCCAATTTTCAAATTTTAATTAAGTTAAACGGTTCTTAAGCTACACCCTAAAAAATAAAAACTTGGAGAATTGTTGTTACCATGTTTTTTTCACCAAGGGAAATTAGTTTGGGTTAAAATTTGAATGTTTGCGCCCAAAATAACGCCCCTAGCTTGGGTCCCTTTGGGCCGATTTTGATGAGAAGCTTGTTTGACCGATGAAGATTTTTATAGGCCTTAGTTTTAAATTTCATCAAAATCGGTCTAGTAGTTTAGGCTCCACAGCCATAACGTACGCACCCACAGACAAACATTTTTCAAAGATGGTGGTTTTGGACTCAGGAGTAGTACCTACTACTGCTCAAAACGTCGAAATTCATCAACATCTCGAGTTCGTTTTTTTTCTATTATATTACTTTCCATATTCCAATTAATGCATATGCACGGGAAAGTAAAAAAATGTAGGTAAATAAGTACTTGAACTAACCCCACAGTAGGGTGGGGAATGACGCAAGTTTTTCAAAGGCATAGATAGCAGGGAAATTCCGGCGTTTTTTGTCCACAAGGAATCCATCCGGAAAAGATTACGATAAGTAATACAAGTAGCGCGATAACTCATAAATAATTATAGTCAACGTATTAAATTTGTTGATAATCCTATTCTGATAAACAAGCGTAGGTAAGTACATTAAGCCCTTACACTACTGATTCTGTTATGAAAAAATCGACTAAAATTTGAACAATCTTCCTCGTATCTACTGATCATTGGAGATAATGTGGCTGGTAATGTAACTGAGTGAAATCAGTTTTTGTTCTACAGTGATCAAGAAACGCATCTAGCCGACATCGCTATGTTCCCATATATTTTTGCCCCCATTCGAGAAACTTTTCATTTTATAATAACTCAGATCGACTGAGAGTCAACGGTCCCCAATTGTGGGGCATCTTTGACGAAATCTCCAGAGACCTGAAAAAATAACCAAAACTAAACTGTTTAAGGCAACAATTCCCATTCAGTACGAGTGCAAGAATAATTGCAGTAAGGTAAAGCTGGATGAAATCGTGTATTAAGCTCTGGAGTGTACGGGAGTGAACGGGGCTGCAGAATCTCTGTAGGTCCGAGGCAAAAAGTGACAATGTTCCAAGCTGAGGTATATACAATCTTGACAGCGGCTGCTCAGCTATTAAAGGAGAACCTTGCCAAACAGAAAATCTTAAAGCAAGAGGGATTGAAGCAGTAGATTCCTTTGCCAAAAGTCCCGACAAGTCTTTGAATACTAATGTGGAGACATGGGCACGCGGGAATCGCAGGTAACCAGGTTGCTGACGAGCTTACAAGAGCTCCAAGTGGGAAGCCAGAGATTACACATAACACAGCCAAAAAATGAGATTCAGGCAATACTCATAAAATAGCACTGCAAAGTCATTGGTCGAAAATTGAAGGACAGAACCAGCGACAGAGACAGGCCACTGCCGACTGAATAAACACTTGCACAACATGGGACTGGCAACATCTTGTTATACAGGGGTTGTGGCGAAGAAGGAGAAACGCCATACGACATTACCTGATACATAAAAGCAAGGGAACACATATTTGAAAATAACACGATTACATAAGAGGAAGCAACGAAGATTCGCTCTACTAAAATCCTGGACTTTGTTAAACATGGAAACAATATACTATTCTACCGTGTGTTGAGAATCATTAAAAGAGGAAAATGTTACAAATTAACGTAAGTATATCAGAGACAAAAACAAAAGATTACAAGAGACAAAGAAAAATAATGGAACGGTGAGAAGTGGCAAAAATGTAACAAAGTAAAAGTGTAATGGAAAAAAAGTAATAAAGGAGGAAATAGAAGCGGCAAAACGTGAAATTTCTTAGACATGACGAAAGAATTTTCCAAGTGTATGGGTGAAATGGGAAAAGAGATACCTACTGAACTTAATAAATAGAGAAAATGGGATGGCAGCCATTGTGGTTTTTGGTGCTTTGGTGAGTCGAGTTGTTTCCTTTAGAAGTGCGTTGTAGCTTCCTTTTAACGCATATTATAAACAATTAGGATGATTTCCTTGGCGTTTCTTGAAGATGCTAATATGGACCTTTTTCGTCTTCTGCTTCGGGATTCTTCTTCTTGCAGTTCGTCATCTCTCGCACACATTTCAGACACAAGTTCACAGAGATTGTACCTATTTGTAACTTCAACCTTTGACTTCCAATGAGTTTGCAGATAAACTAGATATACCTACCACAAATTTTTGATATAAGTACACATAGAGTCAGTGTCAGTGTCTAATATCTACTTAACTATACCAGAATCGTTTTGAAAGTACAGCAGGGCAACATGTAAGTAATGGGCAGATAAATTGTTAAAATGTTTTCCAATTCTTCGTAAGGGAAACTAAACGAAATAAATAGAGTGATTAGCATTTTGTACTTGCTATACAGGGTAGACCATTTTAATCGATGCACGCAAATATCTCGAAAAGGAGAAGTTTTTTCAAAAAATGTTTTAGACAAAAGAAAAAGCCTTATGGCTTTGAGGGGGAAAGATGATGACATTATCAATTTAATTGTAGATGGTGCCACTTTAGACATATCATATCAGTTTTTTGTTTTTTTTCATCAGATCATTTTTAGTGAGTTTCGGTGTTCCAAAATGTACCTATAAAGTAAGTAAAAGTCTGCACCCCCATAGTGTACGTATTTTGTAATTCTGCACCTCTCGTGCTAATCAATCGTGAGAGGTAAGGGGACTCGCGCTAATCAAGCACCCCAAAGGGATGAAAGCCCCATAACAGATAGGAACAACACAGAGAGGGAGGGAGAGGTGTAGAGTGGTGTGGAGTTACAAAATATGTACCGTATGAGGGTGGAATTAAAATCCATTCCCATTTAAAAAAATGGCCGCCATGATGAAATGTCTAAAGTGGCGCCATCTACAATTAAATCGATAATATCCTCTTCTTTCCCCCTCAAAGCCATAAGGCTTTTGTCTGAAACATTTTTTGAAAAAACTTCTCCTTTTCATGATATTCGCGTGCATCAATTAAAATGGTACAAGTTTGTAAATTAAAAAAGTGCTGGTATACAATCCCCCCCCCCCTCCCCACCAATAATAAAAAATCATTAATTTCAACCAACTTCAAATCTGTAACTAATTATGGCATATACTATAAGTACACATATATACATAGGTACCTATGTATTGTATATAACTCCCCCCCCCCCTCAGACACAAGCACCCCGGAAGTCATTGTTTTTCTTTCCCCCGTAAGGGAGATGGGAGCGGAGAGAGGGTGAAGGACAATTTGTAAATCACGAAAAAATGTAATAAAAGTTCGTTTTTCTCCCCCCTTCCACCCCCAAAAAAGGGGTTGCAGTTGAGGGTGAAATTTGCAATTTGAGAAAAGTTTTTTATGGAGAATCCAAAAGTGCAATAAAAAATAAGCGTTCCCATTTAAGTTTTCAAAACTCACCAACAACCAACGCACAGATACACAGACAGAGACATCCGGACGAATTTAGTAACCAACTTTTTGAAGTTGGTTTTTGTTCAAAACAATTTCACTGCTTCATTTACAAATTTCTATTAAGCTATGAATCATATCTATTAGTCGAATGCAGGAACACTTACACTTGTGCATAATTAATTAGTGATGCGTTAATTTTGTCTTTACGAGTCCCTGTCATTTAGGTACATAGGTATTACGTGCACTTGAGCACTGAAATGCGCTTCGAGTGTATTATAACAAGGTAAGGCCTGTCGGGTTTGTTTACAAAATAAAGGATTTGAACTAATAGCTCTTTAAGTCCCCAATTGAAATTATTGTGATGGCCATTATACCATCATACGACGAATTATCACAATGATCCTGGATGTCAGACCTGGCGAACCGTTGAGTGCATACCTTTTCATCATAGCAATGGATGAGGTAATTAACAGAATAATATACAGCATAATGATGATACAGAATTGAAACCGTAAATCATCTAAGACTTGCAGATGATGTAGTATAGGTAGTTATACAAAATACGGAAGAAAAAGTTCAATACTAACAGAAGATGAAAAAATAGAAATGGAAATGGATGAAAGGATAAAGAAAAGCCAGACTGTACATTTAAGGAAAAATCAAGTTTACTGGAACAACAAAAATAAGAACTACAGGATCTAAGCAAAAGACAAAGAAGAGTGTGAGTAAGAGAAATGAAAATATTGATACAAATATCGAATGTAAAAATAAGGAAACGTGTGGGAATGAGATCGGTAGAACAAAGAATAAAAGAAAAAAAATACTAAGATGATGGCATAAATTGTATTATAATATTATATTGTTATAATATAGGAACATAGACGAAGGTACGTAGGTACAACGAATAAACCGAAGCAGGTGAAAAGGTAGGTAGAATAAATGAAATTAGGTAAATGACTGGAAGAATTAGGAATGGAATGAAAAGATGACGTTGGAGTGGCTAGGATAACGATACGATGGGTACATTAGCACAATTGACGAAATCATCGATTTACCTACTTAATGACATGAAGTTTTCTGTTTTATACACAAAAATGTGAGTGTGAGTAAGTTAGAATTGTGTTTAATACTGCAGGTAAGAAAGAAAATGTTTAATTAGGCCAATTTATAAACTATCCTCTCTCTTGTGAATGATACGCAATTAAGCTAGTAGCCGATAACAATGGAGCGCACGTAGTTAAAGAACAAAACTTTTATGATTTTATAAGCACATCGGGGATAAATGCTGTTCACGTGCCACTTGACGTGGTAATTGTAGGTTCGTTTGTTTTCCAACCCCATGCATCTCAACAGGGGTTTGTATTAATGGGATCAGAACGTATGGTCTATTAACTTTACACTACTTGCTAATTGTTTGACTTTATTGAACGAATGAAAAAATTTAAGCGAAAAATGAACGAATTTTTGCTACTTTTTTCTAAAACAAAGGCTTTTAAGACTCTATAGAAAAACGCTTTGGTTAAACCTAAGTATAATTGATATCAAATCTTTGTACAAACATATCAGATTGAGCATGTAAAACTAAAGAGAGAGTGTGCCGTCACCTTGGTTACGAAACATGGGGGTTGTGCTTCCCTTTTTACTTAAAGCAATGGGAACAATTGCACCCGTTTAACAAAACGATCAACTGTTTTATAAAACTAATATCGCATGTTTGTTAATTGTTTGTTGTCAATAGACCTTTTTCGAAAACAATTATAGGAAATGTGTAACTACAGGAACGTGTTTTACTCTCCGCGTTATTACAATTTAACAATGCGAGTTTAGATAAACTCCGAATTTATTTTATTTTTAAGCCCTTAACTATAATGATTTAGTATAAGTATAAATGATAACTTTTCCACACGTAGTAAATATATGTTCAAATAGACGAATACACTTCACAAATCATTTCATTTACTTCTTTAACGAGGTATTTTTTATATGTAGTATACCTATATCTACTTATATAAGATTGTCCTAAAAATTGTCATTTTGAAAAATTAAAAAATATATTCGTATTTTTAGAATGTTCTCTCCAAAAAAATACCGCAACGATGTTTGGAATGGGCTGAAATCTGAAATGCCTAAGGTAATCAAAGGGTTCAACCAAGGAAACCATTTTCAATTGGATTTTAGTAGTACATATTAATAATGAGGAGGAGTGACCTATGAGAGAAAGTTTAATATTTAATCATGAACATCAAATTCATTGCTTTTTGGATGACTAAAACCAAAAAAATATGAAAAGAAAATTCGAAACGAAAGTTTGAGATGGTCTAGTTCACAAAAAACAAAATACAAGTGAAAGAGAAATTAAGTTAAGGAAACAAACGGAAATGGGCAAGAAAACAGAGAACGAGTTTGTAAGATAGATAAGAACAGAAGGGATGAAGAACAAAGGACCAAGGATCAAGGCAAGGTGCCCATAGGAAATAGAAATGTGGAAGCTCAGATACGCTGGTAAGATCCACAAAGTTCTCAAAGTAACTTACGCCACTGAAACATGAACATTACAAAAAATGATCGGAGTAAGTTTTTAAAAGGCGGGAACGATACATCCCCCATAGGGGATGAGGGGAGAAACCTTAAGGGATTAAAGTGATCTGGACACACTGGAAAAATGAAGGGGGAGGAAGTGAATGAGAAAATTTTGCTGAAAGTGTTCATGTATTGTAATATTTAATCCTTTATACGCACGACCTATTGCGCGGTTGCGCAATATAAACAAAAATGTACTTCCAGCAATTACAGATTGCTAATAGAATATAATAAAAAATCTATATGTTTATCTTGTTCTGTTACCAAGATGATACCTATATGAATATGATTGGTTCGACGGGACTTATCTTTTAGTGTTTGTCATGCTGAAGGAAGTATTTTGAATTAAAGATGACCGTATTTGATAGAAATGTCATGTCGATCCCTGTTTGTTATTTTGTTAATTTTTCGGAAGTTGGCATCTTTTTTCGTTAATATGATTATTGGATACGGGCATTATGTAGAAAGTTATTAATTTCTTCGTCAATTGTTTTTGGATGGAAGAAGCCATTTTGGTGTTGGACGAATGGGTTGTTGTCGATGAGCTACCTTCCTGATTAGAGTCGTCCGAACCCGCAACGTCTCTCAACCATCAGTACCTGAGATGCTGGAAAGAAAAGCGGATTTAACTGTGTCCATATTCGGTTAGGATCACCTCAGTCGGGCAAGTGCAACACATTCACAAAGTAAGCGATGCACCGTCTCGTCGCCTCATTATTCCCTACAGGATGCCCAAACCTATACGGCCCACATCTACGAGCAGGTTCTTTCTTGATAGCCTTGTGTAGAAATTTCGATATGGTCACCTGAAGGCCTTTCTCGCATGGCAAGAGTCTAATATCAAGTTCCATCTGTTGTCGTGCTGGGCTTGAGCCCCCGCAATTATTAGGTTGCTTACAGTTGGTATTGTAAATAAATGAATCGGCTCTCAACCACGGAATACATGCTTTAAGGTCAGTCGGGCGAGTGTTTTTTCATTTCGTTTTGTTCCAGGAGACCTGTTATCCATACGAACTCAAGGGCACTGTTATGTTTGCTACATGCTGTAGTGTGTGGTGATATTTCGAAACCAGTCTAGACGTAATTTTGCAGCGATATAATAGTGCTTGTAAGGCAGCCTCGCGATCACTAGAAATTCCTATCATTTTATTCTTTATGTTATCCACAAGAACTTTTTTTGCACTGCAAGTTCTGCCTGGAATACTGTCGGAAATTTGTTTAATGGAAGTTCAATTCTTTGCAGTAAATACCTGTTCTTTCCATTGTTATAGATTAATCCGTGAAGATTCATGTAGGTTGGGATGCCTCTTTCGCATCAGGAAAGGTGTGGTAGTTTCTTCTCCCTAATAAAAATTTAAGTAACGGGGGAAGTCCGATCCCCCCTCCAGGCACTTTACTTCATTGTCTCGTCTAGAACTCAATAACCCATCAGATTTCAGACGCAAGGGCGCCAATATGGCCACTTTTGCACGTGGAGATCCAACAGAGGCATGCTCATTGCTCAAGAGTGGCCTCTAACATAATACTGGGGCATCTGAAAAGTTTAAGAGATTCCATTTTAAACAACGATTAATTAACAATGGAAGGCTGGTATCAATTATCAAAGGCAAAAACATATGATTGAAGGGAGATTTACCAGACCTTTTAAATGAAGTACGACTCTACCAACAGATATCGAAACTAACACTTACCTATTTATAGACCAAAAGTCCGAAATTCGAGAACCTAGTGAAGACGTATATACAACATTTTACCATTCAGATTTTCGATTCAGAATTGAACGAAGAATGTCGCAGCGTGTAACTTTTTCGTCAATTTATACACACCGTGTATATATTCAAGAAACAAACAAACTTACTCGTGTGGAAAATATCCTTTTGATTCATACGGGTCAAACGTAAAGAGATTTTTAATTCTTGTTTAAGTATAGGTATGTTGCTTGTGCAACGGATTCCGACTGACGACTGACTGCTTGTACAAGAATTAATGTTGATTATAAAAAAATACAAATAACTGGACTGCTCACTTCAAGGCCTTCTTGCCTTGTTTTCCTGCATTCCTTGACGGACGAGGCAAAATATGTTAGATAACAAAGGGAATGAACAATAGAACAATACATTTAAAGAGAAAGTTAAAAAACTCCTCCTTGTTTAATTGTTCATTAAAATGTTTTTTTTTGGTTTGTCAAGGTATAAAAAATGTACACCTAATCTACAAAGTTTTATCAACCTAAAGAAAATAATCATTTAGTGGAAAATCGTTAGTGTATATATTATTTCTTTTCAGAACATCCAAAAATTAGATATAGGGAAAATGTATATGTAAGTAGGTACGTAAAAAATAAATAGGTACTAACTAATAAATAATACTAAAAACACAAAATACCAATTAACTTGAAACAAACTTACCCGTGTGAAAAATATCTCTGGTGCATGGTCCAAGGTCCCATAGAATGTACGGAAAAAAATGATTTAAAAAAACACGTCCCCTTTGTCCCAAAAGGAAGAATGCAGAAAAGTATGTATTTTCTTAAAGAGGACATGTTTCAACTAATGATGAAAGTCTGTCGTGGAAACGCACCCGAGTACCTAGATAAAAAAAAGTATCGAAAAAAAATTAAAAACCATGGGATTTCGTGCGAGTAATAAAACACTTTTTTAAAAATAACAATAACTTCAATTTCATATTTGGTCAGACATAAGTATTTAAATAGGATAATATACAATATTTTACGTTTATAATATTTACAAATACAAGTTTCACAGTCTCAAAATTATTGTCACAAACAACTACATCTTTATAATATAATTTTATAAATTAAAATCCAAGCAAAATATAATAAATACAAGTAATTTGTTTTCGATACAGAGAAACGTATAAAACAAATGTTATATAGGTATATGGCACTCTATTCGGGGTTATAATAATAGATAATAAGAGTAAAAAGGATATTTTCCACTCAAAAATAATGAACATAAATAATACTAAACTAATCCAAATTAACCAAATTGGCAACACCGACTCGAAAAAGCAGTAAATAACGCGTATCACAGTGTTGCCGTGTTATCTTAGGGTCAGTGTACGTATTCGTGAGCGGCATGGTACTGCTGGGCGTCAACTATAACACTGGTGTACCCAGTTGAGCCTTGCGGATGCGTTAGATGTTTAAATTCGTGTGTGTACGCGTTACCATGCTGAGCATGAGCTGGATTATTATTAAAACAGTTCATAAAGTGTTGTCCAGGTAATGAATCACCACAATATGGATTACCTATTGACTGTAAGTGCACATTTTGATTATGGGGATGATCACTTTCGGCACTACTGCTACAACTACTAGATGACGCACTAAACGGCCGTTGCTGACTTTGGTGTAAAGCGTTATGAGCCAATTCCGACTCCGTGTATTGATATATAAATTCAGAATGTTGATGTTGATAATAACTTTCTTCGCTAAAATTTGGTAGGAAAACACTATGATAATCTGTAGGATAACCGATAACACCATTTGAATCGTAGTCGTCTTCTGGTAATGACGATCCCGGTGGAGATATAATGGACGATTGGACTGATCTCGCTATTTGATATTTAGATTGAGTACCCAATGTACGTGTCGGTGTATGTAAAGGTGAGTGTTTATTTGGCGAAGATTCTTCCCTGGGTGAACCTTGTGCGGCATTTAAAATAAGGTCCTTCGCCTCAAGGTCACTGCAAATACTACGCTTAGGGCTTAACTAATTAAAGAAGCGGCTTACCTTAAAACGTAATTAACAGATACTATGCAGTGTGGTCTAGACGAACGCGAATTATGTACAATCGTTGCATAACTTTGCATCCACACCCATCCTCCACCCTTACTTAAAAATCGGTAATATTTAGTGGTGACTTGCCCCTTGCAAAGCACTGCAATTTAATACAAAAAAGGAGCGTAATTTTTCATACTGGAGTTTTATGAGAGATTTATGTGGTGTGCAGTTAATTTGTGTGGGGTGAGAGCAAACAAGGCTGTTCAAACACGGATAACAGACAAAGTTACGTATATATACAGCGCTAGTGGTTGCATTAACATTTAAATATCGCCACAATTAAAATCAATACTTTCATTTTATATGCGGAACTTAATAATATATAAAAATACTTACATTGGTGATGAGAAAACTTCATCGGAATTATGTCGCCTCCGTGTATATAATGGTAGAGTGTTTTTTCGATCAGGTCTTGAGGTTCGTATCCTGTAAGCTGTGCTACCCTGTTAAATTCAATATAATATTTAGTTCTTTTATTCAACCCCTCGCTTTCATTGTTTGTTTGGTGTAATTTACTATAATACTTCAAAGTGGTACAAGGAATAAATGGAAGTATTATATTACGTAAAAAAGCTGTGAGCTGTGGGAAGTAATGCACTTACCAACTGTATCAAATTAAGTATATCAATAAGTAAATGATATTTATTGCACATGTTTTAAGGAAGATGCAACTATTACATTAAATATAGTTGATTCCCTCTATAATTACGTTGAAAATAGTTATATTATAATAATAACAAGTATGTACTTCCACTTAATTTTTTATTTTAGAAATAACCCAAAGCCTTTCAATACATAGTATAAAGATTCAGGGTGACTAATCTACAATAATACTATACTAAACTATTAGCTTTGATTATGATACATAGTGTGTTGAATTATTTCTAAAATAAAGAACTAAATAGAATGACTTGTTGCTGTTATAACATTACAGTAAATATCATAGTATAAATACGATAATTAAGTAAATACATATGTGAAAAGCCTCCACAAACCATTGTGAAAGAAATGTCTTCAAGTTACTAGGACTCTCCCCTGAAAATACTATAGTATAACATAGGTAGTTTATTTAAGCCAGGTAGAGAATCGCTTAATGGAAACTCATGATCTGGCGAGGTGAATTGGTCCAAAAGTAATATGTGTCTCTAAGGAAATAATTAGAGGATACAACCATTTTACAGATTGTCAACTATCGTCATGGCGTGACAATGGTACATCGTACATGATGAGTTCTAAAAACAACAGCGTATTGCATGTTCGTATCAATTTTTGAATGAAACTGCGCTGTAATTCTAGAGAGTTTGAAAGAACTGATTATGGAAAATAAAGAAAACTCGCTAAGAGTCCTTGATCGTGCAGTTAAAGAGTTAAACCTTAATGCTACCAGTTTCAAACCCATACAGCGGACAGTCCTTAGCTAGTATTTCCCTTTCCGAAAACGAGCCAAGGAACTGCAAGAAAACAAAATTAGGTACTTGCGATAAAGACAATTTCTGTGTATTTGAGGAGTAGTAACCAAACTAATTCAAAGATGCGAAAAATCTATTAAGGTCAAAGGTTAATATGCTGTTAAGTAATAATTGTTCTGTATTTTTATTTACATCTTTTTCTATTCATTTCGTGAACTCAAAAATGCGTCCTATGATCGTGTCTTAGCTTTGTTGCAATGAAAAGAGAGAAAAAAGTTAATCACTCAAGAACCAAAGGTTTCAAAGTACTTATATGGAGAGGAAAATGGATTTAAGCAATCTCAGAATCTTGTATCTTGTGTTAAAGCACTTGAGAGAAAAAATAAAGGGGAAATATGATCCAAAATTGCGTCTGTGCTGAATGGCTCTAACATATAGGGTGTAGAACAAGTAATATACGATTAGAAGTGTGAAAAATTAAACCTGAAGATCAGAAATCATTCGTTGTGGTCACTCCACTAGAGTTACCATTATTGGTCTAGTCTGATTAGTATAGCAATGCAGTTCAGAAACGCTACCTATACTTTGAGTATAAAATTCCAAAACCAGAGATTAAAGCAGAGATTATGGTTTAGTGAAGAAAAAGGCTGTTTCCTTTTACAGAAATTTCAATTGTTCTGAAGTAGGTATGCAGTATTTTCTTGCACTTACCTCAATCAGTAACGAGTGATAAACTCCGCAGTATATCCAGGAAAAATTTTATTACGGGTAATACCATAGTATTGCAATATCAGTCGTGCGCCTAGAAACTTTTCAAAATGAGTTGGTCCTAAATATTGTCTCAGAGAATATGCAAGATATTCCTGTGTCTACTTAATCTTAAAGCAAAGAATTTTCAGTATTGAAAGTTAACCGAGCTTCACAAGAGAGCTCACGCTTTCAAAGTATTTGGGGAGTTGAGACTTTTCATCCAGTACGTAGCATTGACGGTTAGGTACAACCTTTATTTTTATTAATTAAACTTAACTGATTAGGCAACGAACTCGTAGTTTCTTAAAAATGAACTACCCCCTGATCTTGAAGGTATTTTTATAAATCGTTGTCCATCAATAGATGTAAATGAACAACAAAATACGTACTATAGGTATATAAAGAAGTATTTATCTACCTCGCATCTAGAAATATAAGCTTTAAGTCCAGACTTGCTCTGAACATAAACATGTTCATGTGCAACTTTATTTCCGTAATTGCGCTGGGTGGTAAAGAGTGTCCTACTGCAACCAATCCCATATTTTGATAACAGCCTTCGTACGGTGAAGAGGAGGCAGAAAACTGTTTTATTTTCAAATATCCGGAACAGTGAATTACCTGAAACAATAATACGTATATAGGATATTAGGATGGCGATTACAAAGAGAAAGTAGGTACGTATAAGGGGGGTTGCAATCGGCTTCATCATACATGTTTAGTCGACGACACACTTGTAAAAGCCAATATACATCGTCATTACAAAGATTAAGTGAATAATTAACTTGAAAACTAATGAATGCGATTTGCAATATGCAGTTCCGTATATGCAAAAAATGAGTTTCATGCACATGCATGAATATGCAATTCTAATTAGTTTCCCTTTGATATGTGGGTACACAATATACCATGTACTTGAATTTTTTTCGCATTTTTCAACAAAGGTATGTCTATAATGAGCTGAATTTTAAATGAGTTAATTTGCTTTGTACATAATTATTAAAATTGTTGACATTAATTCGCTCCTTAATGCATAATGATGCTAAATGAATAATTGAATGCGATTTTCAATTTTAATACAAGAAGAATATTGTGGAATTTGTAAATTTCGTATTTTTGCGATTTCCGGAAAAATTTAATACAAAACATGTCAGTAACGCCTAATGGAATTTCGCCACTGGACATTCGCCTAATACTCCTTCACCAATTCCAATCTGGCCAAATGTAAATTCGCCAAAATCAAATTCGCCACCCCCTCTTTCGCCTAATCCATTTTCGCCAAGAACACTCTTGCCAAAACTATTTTCGCCCTTTGCATTTTCGCCAAATCGACTTTCGCCAATGTTAAAAATGCAATTGAATCGGTGAATGAAAGAACAGTATAAGCGCCAAAACTGACATTTTTAATTGAGATAGCCAAAATGATTCAAACACGTCAACCCATCAGTGAGCGAAAAAGCAGTACATAAACCTCATGCTTTGATTCAATACCGACAACGCTGTTTGAGAGATGAGTGGAAGAACGATACAAGTGCGGCGTTTATACTGTTCTATCACTCAGTGACAAATAAAATCATTTTTGACTTGGCTAAATCTGTTTACAAATCTTTATTGCAAGCACGAAAAGCGTTATATTAATTTTGCGAAGTGAAAACTCGACTATTTCCATAATGAAATTTTAAATGTTAATTGCTGCTGCAATAGAAATCATTTTGGGACCGTTCGTCAATCTCAAAACTCCCGTTTCAAATTGGCGAGTGTTCATTTGTCAAAAATGCTATTGGCGAGCATACCATTGGCGAAATTCTACTTGGCAAAAATACACTTGGCAAAACTACCCTTGGCGAATGTAGTATTGGCAAGATTACCTTTGGCGAAGGTAGATTAGACCAAATTGACATAGGCGAATGTGGATTGGCGAAAATACATTAGGCGAAAGTGGTGGGAATCGTCAGTAATAGTAGTTTACGTAACAAGACCTTTTACTGGACAAGTAGGCAAATTACAGGACGAGCCGCAGGCGAGTCCTGCAAGCCTGCAAGTGCAGTAAAAGCACTTTTGGGACGTATTACGTACAATATTTTTTTTAAAATCCGCCAGAAACGGGAAGAACAATTGACCATTCTAGGCCGGAAAGTAAAAAATGAGTCCGGTAAAGTAAAAATGAGTCCGGTAAAACTTTTACCGGACTATCGCAATAACTTTCCGGCTCAGTCCGTCAAAATGACATTTTCTCCAAAATACTCGGCACAACGTGCCCCGCCCCGTATTTCAATTTAACTCCTCTTCAGTAACGTGAGATTTTCCTGACTTTTATGTAAACTATTTCCGGAAATCGTCTTGGAAACATTTTCCTTTCGTCTTTTTTGCGATTTCCAAAAAAATTTAATACAAAACTAGTCAGTAAAACCTCCTACTTGACTCGTAGTTACCTAATTGTTGGTTACGCTATTAATTTATTTTATTGTTTTCCTTTCAATAAACTACCTACAATATCCCGACCCGACAGAAAACAACAAAAATCACAATATTATATTAAAACGTACCTGGCGTTTCAACAATGTATGCATACATTCCTTTGCTATCAATCTTTTAGGTGCTTGTTGGCTATTTTTCGTTTTTCGGTTTTTAAAATTCACAACAATTGAGGAATTATGTTATAGTTAAGACAATTTGTCCAAAATAAAGTTGTAAATGTAATTAATAATTATCTTTAGAAGCATTCTCCGTATTAAAAAACTGTTATTTTACGCAGGGGGTGCGGGAAGAAAAAGGAGAAAGGTTTTGGACGGTGAAAGGACTGAGACAGGGATGCCCGTTGAGCCCGAGTCTTTTCTCGCTATACATTGGAGATTTAGAGGAGTTGCGGACATATCAAACGGGAGGGGTGGTGATCGGGAGGATAAAAGTGTGGGTGTTGGCATATGGGGACGACGTGGTAGTGATGACGGACAGTGAGGAAGAGATGAATGTAAAGAAAAAGTGGTGGTGGGGGAGGAGGTGATAGAAAGTGTGGATGAGTGAAAATATCTAGGGTGTGTTTTAGAAAATTAGAAAAGAACGGATAACGTGGGGACAAGAGAAGAGGAGGTTGTTTTATGAGAGAGTGGGATATGCGAGGGAGGAGATAGAAAGGAGAAGAGAGGAAGGACGAGATATGGTAGGGGAATTAGTAACGAGAGATAGATGTCCAGGGTCAGGAAAGGAGAGAAAGGGAAGATATATGGAGATAATGGTGGAAGGCAAGGCCGATTATATAGCGAGTGATATGGGGTTAAAGGAGAAAAGAATGGTGGCAAGGTTCAGGTGTGAGAACGAGGAAAACGAAAACTGGTGGGAGGATGAGACAAGGATGTGTAGAATGTGTGGGGAAGGGAGGGAAAATGTATGGCATATGATGAGGGAGTGTGAGGAACTAAAGGAAGAGGAGAGAGAAAAAAGATGATTTTGGAGAGAAGGGGGAAGGGGTGGAGTGGTTGAAGGAGGTGCTGGAGAGTAGGGAAAGGGTAGAGAGAAGGGGACAAGTGTAGGAAGTGTTTATTTTTTTTTGTAAATGTACCTAGTTTTTTTTTAATAAAATAAGAATAGTTTGTTATGTAATTAAGACAAATAAATCTATCTATCTTATACAGGGGACACACGAGAGGCGGTTGGTTTTGAACTGCTCTAGTTCTCTAGACATAACACAGACGCAATTTCATTAACTCAATCACTATGTAGCAGCGGTGTTTACAACGTTGTTTGTTTGTTTATGACAGCTTCGTGAGAATGGAACTGTTCCGAGTCGTGACACAATCCTAAGATGGATATAAAACACTTCAGATCGACTGGGAACATACTGGATAAGAAGCATCCTGGCCCGAGACGCAATGTAACGACACCAGAGAATGTTGCAAGGGTAAGGGAAGAGGTAGTCAGAAGACCAGAACGGTCAGCTAAACGTCAGGCTAGTGAGCTACGAATAAATCGTGAATTGGTTAGACGAATTTTGTATAAAGATAAAGAATGAAAATTTCATCCGTACAGAATGCTTATTGTGTAAAAATTAAGGCAACTAATTTTGCTGTACACGAAGACTGCCTACAGGATACAAGTGATTTTGGAATCGTATGATAATGTGATTTTATTGATGATATTACACCTTATTCACTATAAAACAGCCCTGGCTCTGTTGGGCTTTAACAGACTATTGTTAATTGGGCTCGAAACATTCGTATGCTTGATACGTTTTTGAAACCAGAACTGAGAAGACAACAAACCCGTTTAAAAAGTGTTTGGTTCCAGCAGGATTGTGCAACATCACACACTGCGAACGCTTCAATCTTCGTTGACGCATGTTTCCTGGACAGATTATCTCACGTTTTGACAATGTTCATCAGCCTCCCAGGTCTTCCGATTTATCAGTGTGTCATTTTTTTCTGTAGGGATACCTCCAGAGCTGTGCCTATAACCACAAACCACGAAATTTGGACGAGTTGAAGAATACAATTATTCAAAAAATTGGTGCCACCCTGGAGATATGTTAGTTCGTGTGATAGAGAGTTTTGACAAGAGACTGGAGTCATGCATTCTAAATGACGGACATCACCTCGGCGACATTATTTGTGACAAATAACTATCACTAAAATGGCTTTGATTTAATGTCAATAAACTTACATTAAGTTTAAAATTGGCTGAGTTTTATAGTAATTAAGGTATCTAGGGCGTTATGAACTAAATAACGCCTACGGTCGACGTATAGCCCGAGGGCCTAGGCCCTCGGGCTATGCACTGTCGACCTTTAGTTCATAACGCGCGTGGTGCCTTCATAACTTTATGTCATACTTGCAAGAAGTTGATTAAGATGATTAAAACAGATGATAACAATAAAATCAGTATAGACTGACATTTAACAATTTAACATTTAATTGATGAGGCATAATTTTACATTTTTGCCAGCGTTATAAGCAAGCGTTATAAAAAATAACGCCCGTTGCTATCTAAAATCCGGTTGTCATGTAAAGAGGCGTTATTTAGTCATTAATGTTTCTTGTTTGTTGTTTCAGCAGTTGTTATGGTAAAATAATAAGGTAGTATGACATAAATTATTTAAAAACCGTCAGTCTGCCATGTGTCACCTGTAAAACAACTTCATGTCTTAATTACTTATATGATCTTTAATTATAATTAAAGATTATATTAATTATTATTACGAGTAGGTACTAATAATTGTTATTACGAGTACCAAAAACCGATAAACAAAGATAGCCAATAAACGATACAAACGACTGAAAGCAAAAAAATGAACAATTTTCAAAGTTTCGGGACTATATGACTTCACATCGGTAATAATTGCCAAAATTTAAAATTTTGAACTTCCCTTCAACTGATTTTTTTAAGTTAGATATTTCTGGTTTCCAAATATAAGCAGCATTTTGCCAATTACTTACTGATTAGTGATTACTTAATTTTTGAAATGCAAGGGACCTACATGAACATGGTATTTAAATAGATTTTTTTGCAGTTTCCTGCCGTTGTAACAAAATAAAATTTCACTAAATGTATAAAACAATAGATCAACTGGTAGGATTAAGCAAAATATGATGATTTCATGCCGAATTCTTATCGGTTTGTTTATGAAAGGTGACGAACCATAAATTATACCTACTACCTACATCAATAAAGTGAGTCAAAATTTCAAGGTGTAATTTTTATTATTCTATAGTTAAGATCAGAGAAAGGTAGTTTTATTACAAAAACGATAATAGACGTAAAGGTTCAAAACGTGACAAAACTTAACATTTTTCTTGGTTATAAACGTAAAATTGTTCAGGTGCGAATAGAGCGGGATGGGGTAATTTGTGTGTATATCTGTATAATGTATGCGAAGGCGAGTACGCGTGACTTTAACAATACGAGGACGAAGATTGAGGATTGTCAAACTTTGCTGTTATTTATTGAAATTCTTTTCGTATTTGTTTTGTTTCTATTTTAGGGTCCCTGTAGACTTCTTCAGGTTAGTTCTATTTGTATATTTTTTTCCTTGGGGAGATACTTATCTATCTTTAACGTTTCATAAGGGTTGATATTATTACAGTAGATTTGTTTTCTTTTCTACGCCCTCGAGTTATTCAGTAGGTATTTTTTATACAAGCAAATAAGCATGATTATTTATGGTCAACTATTGAACTATTAAAAGTAAAAGTACAAAATGAGTGTAGAAAAGAGAATATAAAGCCTTTCTAGCTACCTCACTAAGTATTAAAATAAAAATCCATTGGAAACGAGGATGGAAGCATTACCTACAAATAACTGAATACCAAGGTGACATTTGCATAAAAATCAATGCAAGTGGGTAATATTTTACAACGTGCTTTAAAATTCGAACCTTCTTACTATAACTTTAGATAAATCATTTACAGGGACATACCTATAGTTTATCATGTTCACTGAATTATATAGTACCTATAATCATGTTTCATATAACCAAAGAGTGTAAGTATAAGATATTGATGTTCTGATTAAGCAAAGAGAAGATTCGATAGGAAAACTCTCTGCATGTCATAGTAATAAAATGGTCATAACCTTATAACATTTATTTATTGAAACAATAGGTTATAGGTACATATTGGAGTAGGTACTTATGATTTCAAAAAAACGTTTTAAGCTCAAAATTGAATCTAAAAAATGATCACTGTAGGTAGTGTTTAAAACATATTTTCTACTTCATTATTGTTTAACGTGATTTTTGCTCAGTCCACTCTATTTGAAACATAAGAGTATTACGTAATAAAATACGTAAAGTATAATGTCTCCTAGATGTGCCTAATATTATGCATTTTTGCTATGATACAAATGATAACTTTGGAGGCCGAAAAGTCACCTAAGCAAATGAAATCGAGCTTTGTCGCCAGCAACACTTTTAATCCACACAAAATGATCTATCAAATGGCATTGGTCTCTTTACTGTCTGGTCTTATCCCAGCTCCATAAGGTTTTGCATATGGCCCTTTGTACATGTGATATTTTTAGCGTCATCCCACGCCTCCACTATTGACGACTATTTAAAGACGTTTGTCCACATTAAAGATTAGAAAATATCGTTATCATTCTGCTCTTGCAATAACATAATATTTTTCATTCTTCCTCTGAGTTCTGAAGGTATTTAGCGATGGTGATAAAAATAAGTCTGAATACTTATTTAACATCTTTGGAGCAGTATATTCGAAACTGCATTGAACCTAGCGGTTTTATGGCGGGGAACAGTGAAAATGTTGACGTTTGTGTTGATGCTACGCACCGTTAATATGACTACGAACTACGACTGTGAGAGAAAGAAGGGAGAAGTGTTTGAAGAAAGAGTTGATTGAATTGTACGAAGAACCATCCATAACTAATAAGTACCTATAGCAAGAGTGCTAAGGAGCACATGATGTGGGAAAAGGATGGAAATTGAAAGACCAACTTTGCTGAGAGAAATATCCGGAAGAAGGAGTAAAAGAGGAAGACCGTAGAAAATGATGGTAATGCAAGCAATAAGAACCGAGAGAAAAATCTCTAATCAAGGCATGGCCTGTGATTTTGTCATCTGTCAATAATATCAATAACACCTAGATATAATAGGTAGTAAGTTATTAATTTATTTTAACAAATAAATAATAACTCATAATATTTAATATCAAAATAATAATAAAAATCAAAACCAATCCATAATTTAGACCCCTTTCAATTTTACCATTTTTTTTTAATTTAATTAGTCGGTCATTTGTAATGTATTTTTTAACGTTAGGTTTTTCATATAACGAATACGGATTAATTAGCGCCAGGAATAATCCTTGGTAAGGTGGATGTACCAATTATTGACACCTTAAGGGCTACCCGGAACTTTGGAGCTATACAAGAAATATTTCCTATGGTTGGAAAATGCTTATAATATTTTATATCATTGTGTCATATATCTACTTCATAATCTAAGTCTTTATTCTCATTTAAAAAATTCACCACTATGAATTTTCTATTTTTTTGTGCAAAAAAGAGCATATGTACCGATTATTGACATCATGAAAAGTTGAATGAAGGAATTATTGACACATCGGTGTTGTAGTTATTGACATTAACACAAATTGAGAAAATGTATTTACTTTAAGCACTCCTTTTCGTCATTGTTGATAAAATTGTAAACTGCTTTGTCACCTTTTTTAACCAAAAGTTTATCTTCCTTCGGACTCAGAAAAACAGCCGTTTCGTCACAGTTAAAAATGCGTGAAGGGTCACTAACAATATCCATATAATTATTCTGTACTAAATACCTTTGTATTTCATCAAACCATCGTCTTATCTTTTCTTCTGTAACACTATATCTTGCCTTAGAAAGGTTTTGGGAAACCCTCACGGTAAGCTCAGGGTGTCGCCTAAGAAAAGCATCATACCAATGGCCGGGTCGTCCGTTTGTGAATGGATTTTGCCTATTCAAATTTTTTATTAATAATTGAACACTGTCCAGTAACTGGGTCTTAGTTGCTGGTTGCTGGAAAGCCAGAATCAGCAATATGGAAGATCCATTCGACCAACAATTTTTCTTCATGTGAGGTTAAAATAGTATCTGGTCCAATTTTTCGTTCCATGGGGGTTTTACCTTTAAACTTATATAATAAAGTTGTTTTTGGTACATTATACAGTTTGCTAGCTCGTAAAATAGGCATTCCTTGCTTAGCTGCTTCTACAGCATTTGCCATATCCTCAACAGTATACTGCAGTCTCTTTGTCATTTTCTAAAAGAAAAGAAAGTACCATATATTGACACATATTAGCACCAGCCTTTGACACTAACATTAACCGAGCTGCAAGACATTAACGGTTGCAAATACGTTTGGTCAATAACTGGTACATCAAAAGTTTACTCAATTACCTTACAAACGGATAAATCGGTTGTAACTTATGCGAAATACTAAAGCTGAAATGAAATAAAATATATCTGAGCAAGTTGTACCAATTATTGACACATTGGTCAATAATTGGGCACGCGTTGTTTTCGAT
This sequence comes from Pyrocoelia pectoralis, assembly GCA_036250285.1. Taxonomy (NCBI): domain Eukaryota; kingdom Metazoa; phylum Arthropoda; class Insecta; order Coleoptera; family Lampyridae; genus Pyrocoelia; species Pyrocoelia pectoralis. Next base: position 82,822,704 of record CM070074.1, on the reverse strand, counting down.
GTGCACCAGTTATTGACACCTCATTTTTTTCGTATTTAGCTTATAAAATCGCGCGGTTCGGTGAAAAAAAACGGAAATACTGAAGTTCTTATACTCAAAATCATTACCTTGCTTTCTTTTTGTAATAGGTAAGTGCAGAAATACTATCACAGAAAGGTGTCACTCCTTAAGCTGAACTTTAAGAAAACATACACATCAAGCACAATTCTTAACTACCCAATATTCAAACCACATTTACTTAAATGCTATTTGGTCTATCATCAAGAAATTTTCATACATTTCAGTTAACATCATGAGATGTCGTATAAAAAAAAGAATTGTAATGATTTTATTACAGAAACCTTATTATTTAAGTTTTAATCGCTAATGTGTCAATAATTGGGTACATGTCAATAATTGGTACAACCACCTTAATTAATAATTTGTGGTTTTTACCGATTAATTGGTTGTTTAAATTCGCACAGTTTTAACCTATTAAAAATGTTAAGGCAGTTATTGTGGTTTTTCAAAATATCTATAGTTAGCATTCTCACTTACAAACGAATAACAAATAATTATAAATAAAAAAATTTCCAATTTAGAAATTCACACTGATGTAGAATTGAACCATAGATACTTACCATCGATTCAGAAAAAAAAAGATAGGCACCACTTTGTACACATACTATACATCTGTGCTAGTACCTACATTCCATACAACTTACGTTGATATTGTTTTATTTTATAATGGAACATGTAGGTAACTATTGTATAATCTGAAATCAATGACTATATTATCCATTTTTGCTATGATACAAATGATAACTTTTGAGGCCGAAAAGTCACCTAAGCAAATGAAATCGAGCTTTGTCGCCAGAAACACTTTTAATCTATGATTCTATGCAAAAAGATTATCAAATAGCATAGGTCTCTTTACGGCCTGGTCTTAGCCCAGCTCCATCGCGGTTTTGCATATGGCCCATTTGTATTAATTGAACTTCTAATAAATAAATATCTGACCACTGGCATTATTGCTTTACAAATTCTCTTCTTAGCATTTTTTGACATGTTTTTTATCAAAAGCCTTATTATTTATTATACATACTTACAAACGTTATAGTAAACAATCGGACAAAGGGAAAGGTTTACTTGGTAAAGTTTTTTTAAATTTGAACATGGCAAGAGGAAGTAGGTAAGTACCTGAAAAAAAGACGTAAAAGGAAAGGATCCTGTGGGAAAAAATTAAAATGCCGGTGCAAATATATCCTATCATACCTAGATATACGAACGACCTTGAAAAATGTTGCTGGTCGGTTTGGTTTGCAACTACCTATTTGCTTTAAAATGAAATGTGGTCGTGGTTCAGTGTGGTTGCTTAAAATGGACAACTTGATGGTTTCTTATTCTTATTGGGCAGATCCATGTTAGGAAACTTAATCATTTTCTCAAAATCGATATTTTTTAAAAAAGGAAATTTCACGAATGGTCGCAGGAAAATCTCTAAAGCGCATTTAAGTGAATGGCGTAGGTATAAATCCAAAAAAGTGGGATTCAATGAATTCCTCAAGTCACAAAAATGAGTAGGTAGTATACAAAAGGGGGCAAAACATATAACGGTCAAAAAATGTGGAAGAAACTCCATACCTATAGATAAACAGGGTGTCCCACTGCTCCGTAATCGGTCGATAACTCAATATGGGTTGAAGATACAGAAAAAAGTTTCAAATAAAAGTTGCTTTGATTTGAATTGCGCATTTTTTAAAAATATTCTTATATCTAGGTACAGTATGTTGCACTGTCACGTGGCAGAAAAATGTCACTTTTTTTTAAATAGCACACCCTGTATTTTTTTCTCTTAATGTATCGACCAACCATATTTATACACGCCTGAAATTTTTTTTAATATTGGATGTGCGGTTGCCAAGTTATTAATTATTTTGTCAAAATTTGGTACAATTCAAGGTCGGACTATAATATTCATAACTAGTAAGTTATTCTTCAAAAAAGGAAAAATGTATTTGACGAATAATATTACCCTAATGTCGTGTTACTCTACAAAAAAAAACTAAGTGATTAATTTTATACCGAGTGTTTAAAATGAGAATTCAAACTTTGTGAACTTTACTTTATACGAATATTTTAAATGGAACACCCTGTATTTTTATTTACCATCAAATTCTCGACAAAAAACCCTATTCAACGGTGTATTATTTCCTGGTATTATTTTTTGTACTTTTGTTAATATTTACGATTTTTAAAATTTCACGTAAAAAAATTTGTTAAAAGTAATTTTTATTTAATTATTATTACAAAATACCGTTTAAATAGTTGGTATCAACGCAAAAGAACAAAACTCAAGTCAAGAAATTTTTGGTGTGTCGTTTGTTGAATGGGCTCCGAGAAGTTAGTCGCACGCCCGAACAACAGTTCCTTTTTAAATTAAGAGATTCCGCTTGATTACAAATTCTTACAAATAACATATTTACCTAAAGTACCTACTTATTAACATCAGATGTATACATAGGTAGGTACTACATCTGTGGTAGATACCTACTAATTAATAACGCTAATACTAAAATTTTCATAGATAGGTAGAAGATACTGGTGCTACCGAGAATTTAACCCCAAAAACTGTTTTTGTTAAAATAACTAAGAAAATTCACTTAGAAATTTGGATTTTTAGCTTCTTAACTAATGCTTACCTACTGCTACTAATAGATTACTAATTAGTAAGCAACAATTGAATTTAAATTCAGACTCTGGGAGATTAACTTTATGTACCTATACGTACACTCTTTAGTTGCGAAGTATAGGGAGGTGTGCGTTTATTATAGGTTAATAAATTAATAATTGTAAATGGTCTTGTTTGGGTTTATTACAAAAAAGACAGGTCAAGTTTCTATATAATTATGAAGGATGTAGGTAATACATACGCAGTTCTTTTAATTTTAGTTTTTTGCATTTACCTACCTAAATCTTGTAGCTTTTATAACTATTGTATTATTGATTTTAGTGAATAGGTAAAGCGTAAGAACATTATGTAAGTATAACTTTGGAAAGGATAATTACAAAGACGTAACACAGGATACGAGACGAATTGCTTGTATGCTATTAATGGATGTTAGGGGACAGTGTTAAAGTTAAGGGTAAATCAATTATATGTGTATATAAAAGACCCACCTTGTATCCTCCATTTGTAAGGCCCGCATTCCTTTTAGCTAGAACACATTTCATGCGCAGAAAAAAGATGCGCTCACTTTCGTAGTCCTGGTTGGGTGAAATTCCGGGAGGCGGCATCGACGGGCTTAGAACGGCTGTCATCTCGTCGTGATCGGCGGGGTGGATATATTCATATATGCTATTACCTGTCAGTTCTACCTGAAAAATACATTCATATAACAACACAAGAATTCACATTTTCCTACATATACTTTTATAGTATCTATCTTTGTTATGGGTTTAATGATCATTTTCTTATTGGGTGCGTTATATATCTACCTACTTATTAAAAATGCAAATCAATAAATGTTGGTTCCCTCGGGGTTCGGCAGAAAAACAAACTTTATTATTTGACTTTTGAAAAAACGACGCTAAAAATAACTAACTTGAAATCAGGTTAATGTTCATATGTTGAACATTTTAAACAGATAACAGAATTTATGTAAAATGTAGGTACCTTTACCTACCTACCTACATCTACGTAAATAGGTACTTATAACGTTAAGAAAACTTTTGTTGTTTTTATCCTCATTAAAAATGCAGAAAGATCAACATCCGTCGCTTTCCACAAAGGCATACGTAACGTGAAAATGAGATTGAAATACTTATCAGGATTAATATAATTAGATATAAATTGTAAAGCGTTTTCCCTATGCCATGATGTAAATATTACTTTGCAATGGAAAACCCTGTACCTACCTATGGAACGTAAAATAATATTCTTCACATTACGATGATTCGAAAGTTTCATGATCATTAAGATAAGTATATTTTGATATCTTCCAGCGAATGGGGAGTACAGTTGAAATAGTATAAAATGATAAATTCACTTCAATTTCATGTAATTTTATGGCACACAACATTCAATATATCTATTCACAAATTCGGTAACCGTAAATATATTATTACGATAATGCATGTCATGCAGTGTGCGTATTTGATGTAAATTGTATTCTTGAATAATATACCTATCTATTTATAATTTATGGATTATTACCTATTATTTATATTTAGTGTATGCGTTCTGCTTGAGGATTTTTTAAAAAGGCTTAGGTATAGGTAGGTACAATTATACTTCTAAAATAAGTTTTAACTACTTATTACTTTTCTTGAAAAGTTATTGTGTTTTCTGTAGGTAGGTATATAGATAGGTAGCTATAGGTTTCATTTCTTTGTTTGTTCTTCTTCTCCAGTTCTCCCCCTGCTATATTCCGCCACATGTCTTCCTCAAAATATTTCTGTACCTTGTACCATATTTCAACCTCATTTTCTTCTCTTTTTTTAACATGTATACCTACCTATACCTAGGTACCTACTATAAGTAATAACACTGGTACTTTTGTTTTTCGTGAGACTGTTTTGCACATAAAATATTTTCCGATTTTCTTGCTAATGCGACAAATCTATTTATTTTTTGCTATTTTACCATCATCTTCTTCTTTATTTTTTTTCGTTTCTTCCACAAACCATTAAGTTCGCTTTCTTTTCTGCTTCTTTTGCGCAATTCTTTTACGTAGGGTTTTTAGTTCTTTTTTTGTTGTTGTTATTGGTCCACAATTTCCAGACATTGGTGCGGCCCTCTGAAGATACTACCATTGGTTCTAATACCACTTCCTCTCACACCTTTTCCTAAGGTTATATTAACATAGTGGATAGTGGAGTGGGTCATCTTGCCTCAGTTCATCTGATGTCCTGATGTTAGCTTTCAGTTTAGTTTACGTTTAGCTTGAAGTAGGTATGTGTTTTGTTTACTACAGTGTCGGCTTTACCAGCCCTCTTTAGAGTTCTTTTAAAAAACATTTCAGTAGGTACTTCTTTCCATCTAACTTTGTTAAACTTGTGTTTGAAATCTATGAATAGGTAGATACTACGTAGGTAAAGTTTCAAATTGTTTTCCCAGTATTTCTCTTGATTCTTGAACGTGCCTCATTATGAATATGCGTGATCTATATACCTACTTATACCTATAGTTAAAATCCTACAAGATTGCGTATGCCTCATTCCGAATAACTGCATGATTTAATTTTCATAAACGTATGTCACGAGTTATAATATTTATTCATCTCATATAAGATAGTGACTAACATATTATTAAGTTATCAATAATTACAGTACAATCATTATTTGTATTAATACGTATCATTATTTGTATTTAGACATAAACATCATAATAATCTTTCATCCTTGTACTTTGGTTATATCTAATTATGTATGCAATGTTATATATATGGGAATAAAGCGGGGAACGGTCAGTTCCATAGAGTTCATCCTAAGAGTTTTGTTAAGAGTTCCATAGAGTTCATCCTAAAGAGTTTATTCTAAGAGTACATTCAAAAAGTAAATTTCAAGAGTTTATCTAAAAATTAATATTACATAATTGGCGCAGTCGGTAGGATCCGAGAAGGAAGAACGAATATCTTACCTATTGGTTTCAACCATTTATCCCGGAAGCTGCAACCTACATCATATTAAGAAGGAAGAAAGAAAACTTCAAAGAAATTATTACAAGTAAGATCCTTTCCATTTTCCTAATTATTTTTGTAATACATGAATTATAACAGATAAAATCTTTTCTGGTACATGTAAAATTTTTATGTCCCACATTGAGATAAATAACTTAATTGAGAATTTAAATAATTTAACTTTAAATAAAGAGAATACTGAAGTGTCCAAAATGACGACAACTATTCAAGCCGCAAAAGAAATTGCAAGTACTATTAGATATTTTAATGGCAAAAGCGAACATCTTGAATCTTTCATTAATTCAGTTGATAGATTTCATGAACGATATGGTAAAACGACCGATAATAGTTTGAGTGAATTTGTATTCGCGTCTATATGCTCAAAATTAATAGATGAAGCAGCAGATTTTATTTTGTGTAGACCCGATTTACAGACTTGGCCTGAAATAAAAAAAATACTAAGAACTAAATTTGGAGATAGGTTAGACAGGCACGTATTACAACAACAATTTATTTTCTTAACGCGAAATAAAAACGAAGACATGTTAGATTTCTTAGACAGATTGAGAGTTATAAAGTCACGATTAAATTTAAAAATTAATTCTGATAGTCAATTAACTGCCGATGTTAAGATTTCACTAATTAATCAGAATGAGATAACAGCAGTTACGGTGCTTATGAGTAATGTTAATTCCGAATTAAGAACTCTCTTAATGATTAAAGATGTAAAAAATATAGACGAAGCAACATCTTTTGTCGTAAATTATTTATCAATAGAACAACAAGTTAATCTCAGTCAAAGTTATCAACAGCATACAAATTACAATCAAAATCCCATTAATAGAGAAAACCGAAATTATCGCAAACAATTTCAAACAATAGATCGACCTATGATCGCACATAATAATTCATTCCAAACGAGACCAAATTACAATAATTATGAAACTCGTTTCCCAAATCCAACTAAAAATCAAACACAAAATCGACCGACTAATTATTCAACGAACTCGTATATACCACCTTATATGAGACCAGGTTATAAATCCCAATTTCCTAGTCAACCAATTAATTATGTAACAAGACCACAATATAATCAAAGGTATTTTAATAATGAACAAATTTTTGGTAAACCAAAGGACGTTTTTTCTCCAAGAAACTCTCACAAACCATCTAATGAACCAGAACCAATGTCCATTTCTTCTCGCCTTCCCTCATTAGGATACCAAAATAAACCCCTTATTAATAATCATTTTAAACAAACAGCTCCTCGAAATTTCATATCAGAGGAGTTAACAAATATAGAAACGCTCAACGAATTAGAAACAGACATTGGAGAAAACCAGAATAACTATGAGTCATTTGAATCTGAAGATGACCACGAAACAAATTTTCGGCTTTTTCGACCCTCAACCGGAATATCCACAACACAATTAAACGCTAATGAAAATATTGAAAATAAAAATAATACTCCCATTATTACCCAACCTATGGATTTAAATAATTTTTTACCAAATTCACTACCCTTCATCCAAATAGGAAACCCATCTATGAAATTATTAATAGACACTGGTTGTCACCCATCTATTATTAGACCATTCCTAGCAGAAAAATATTTCCCTGAAACTATATTCAAATCAGAAACCCCCATAATCACTTGCACAGGTGAAAGTAAAGCTAACTTTAAAGCTAACATTCCCTTATTTAAAGAATTCAAACCACTTTCATATAATTTAGAATTTATCCTTTTTAATTCCCACGATTATTTCGATGGCATAATTGGGATAAGAGATCTCAAAAAACTCAATCTTAATATCAATTTAAGAGATAAATTATTGTATAATGATCAAGTTCAAATTCCCTTACATTATAGAAATGAATTTAACAAACAAAAAATAGAAATTCCCCCCTTAACCTCAATTTTAAAACAAACAAAAACTACACTGCCTTATGATGAAATAATTATTCCAGAACTTCGCAATAATATGATTATAATACCACAAAGTCTTTTGAAAATAGAAAATGGTTCAACTACTCTTGAATTTATTAATCCTACCTCTGAAAGTAAAATAATAGAAATTGACGAAGAATTTCTGACACCTGTTGCTAATAAATTCTCTGACTCTCACTTCGAATGTTTGCATATTGAACAAATGGCACCCAAACAAATTCTAAACAAGTCGGACTTTAATTTCTCAGATATTAGAGCTAAACATCTTAATGAAGAAGAAAAAGATGCCTTAAAAAATCCTTTAATAACACAGAAAACTTCGTTAAACAATAGTAAAGAAAATTATATGTCAAACGTTATAAATAATAAATTCGATCTAGCCTTATCATTAGCAGGAACAATATTAGAAAAATTAAAATCTTTATCAATGAAGAAAAAAAATAAAAAAAGATCCCTCATTAATGGGATAGGAAAACTGAGTAAATGGTTATTTGGAACACTCGACTCTGACGATGGTCAATATATTAACACATATTTAGAAACCTTAAAAAATAATAACGATAAAACCCAACAAGATCTAAGAAACAAACAAACTTTCTTGAAAGAAATGACTAACGCGTATACACAAACCTTTCAAAATTTAAGTAACAATCAAAATGCCTTGCAAAACCGGTTAAACCTCATATTAACAGAAATAGATGAAGTTAATGATGTCAAACAATTGTTCGTTTCCTCCAGTACAATAGATAACCTACTAATACAGTTATATTCGATTCAAAATTTAATAAATAACATAGAGATTGCAATATCATTTGGACGCTTGAATATTTTACATAGTTCAATAATAGATCCTAATCAATTAAGAGAAATTATTTCTAAAATAAATAGAATTTATAAAATCAAACAAATACCTAAATTAAATAACTTAATCAATTATTACGCACTATTTTCCACACAAGTTACAATTAATCACGAATTGATTTTATTTAAAATTCATGTACCTATTATATCTTCCCAATTTGTATATTATCATGTACATCCTATTCCTATTTCCAATTTAATCATTATACCAGAAAGACCCTTCTTACTACTCAACGAACAAGATTATTGGACGATGTCAGAAATATGCCCAGAAATTGAACAACATTATTACTGTCTTCAAGAAAACCTACGGAAGAGTCAACCATGCCTAGCAAACATTATAGGAGAAGGAAAAATCGAATGTAACAGAACCCTTATTCAATTCACAGAACCTACCATAAGTCAAATTAATGCCAATCAGGTATTAGTTATTCCAACAACAACCATACGAGTAAAATCTACACAGTGCGAAACAGATGGAATATATGAAATTAAACACCCCAGTATTATACTTCTAGATGACTGTAAGGTAAACATTAATGGAAAAACATTTAAAAAGGAACTAACGTTACATGAAGAATTTGTTTTTAACATACCCACAATGAACATTACTACATATACGCAACATCCAAAAGAAAAACCGTTACAAGTAAACACTGTAGACAGCGAAAGTATCAAGAACGTGAAAAACCTAGCAGACAACCTAGAAACTTCAAAATTAAACGATCTCCTAAATCTCATCATACTTGGACAAACACCGTGTTAATTTCAATAATTGTTATTGTTTTTGTGTGTGTGTTATATATTTTAAATTCATAAAACATTTCAGGAAACTTAATAACCCCAATAATAACCTATCTCATAAAATACGTGAACCCGTATTTTCTGATTTGGGAAAGGAGGAGTTATAATATTTATTCATCTCATATAAGATAGTGACTAACATATTATTAAGTTATCAATAATTACAGTACAATCATTATTTGTATTAATACGTATCATTATTTGTATTTAGACATAAACATCATAATAATCTTTCATCCTTGTACTTTGGTTATATCTAATTATGTATGCAATGTTATATATATGGGAATAAAGCGGGGAACGGTCAGTTCCATAGAGTTCATCCTAAGAGTTTTGTTAAGAGTTCCATAGAGTTCATCCTAAAGAGTTTATTCTAAGAGTACATTCAAAAAGTAAATTTCAAGAGTTTATCTAAAAATTAATATTACATAATTCACGTTAGAATTTTATGATCTTTTTATACAGATTTCTGCATTACCGATAACATGTAATTCACATATTATCTGTATGCAACATTATATTTACCCCTTTCTACAACGTGTAGTTTTGAAAAAAACTGTTTTCAACTTCAAAAAGTTGGTTACTAAATTCGTCCGGATGTCTGTGTGTCTGTGCGTTGGTCGATGTTACAGGGTTTAGAAAGCTGGAAGTGGTGTCATCTTACAGGAAATTCATCACTGATTCCAAATCGCTGGTAAATTTTTTGATCGAATCACCCGTTCGCCGTCGGGGCGCAATTAAAGTGAAAATATACACCCTTTTGAGTCATGATACGTAAACATCACCCTCGCCACCCTGTGGGGTGGAGCGGGGGTGAGTTTTGAAAACTTAAATGGGAACACCTATTTTTTATTACACTTTTGGATTCTCCATAAAAAAATCCTCAAATTGCAAATTTGATCCCCAACTGCAACCCCTTCTTTGGGGGTGAAATCTTTTTCTCTTTTTTTGCCTTTTTTTTCCTCTAACATTTTTTCGTGATTTACAAATTGTCCGTCACCCTCTCCACTCCCATCTCCCTTAAGGGTGGAAAGAAAAACAATGACTCTTTGTGCAGAATCCGGTATGCTTGTACCGGGGGGGGGGGGGGGGGGGGGGTAGTAGTTATATACATACTTATATATGTGCCATAATTATTTACAGATTTGAAGTTGGTTGAAATTAGAATTCTATAAGAATTTGCACCTTTTGATACTTGTTTATATAATATATCTACCTATGAAGGAAAACGTATAAAAGGAAACTTAAATCAACAATCAAAACAAAACGTCACAATGGGAAATGTCAGAATAAGTGTTGACATACAATTATCACAGTCGCATACTTACATTAACACGGCAGATTTACGTTCTTTGATTCTGTTTTATTCTAGCACACACGAATAAAAAAAACAGAGCATTGTAACAGAATTATGTACCTATAAGTATTATCATAACGTACATACGCAAGCTTAACTGATTTTAACTATAGTCGATCTATCGCTTCTAAATATCATTTTGTAAATCCTTTTTATCAATTTTTCTCCTCCATACTTTACAATTTTCCCCTCTCCTCTGTATTACCCCCACTTCTACATTACTATTTTTATTTTTTCTATCCGTCTTTCTTGTATCTTCGTCGTCTTCGTAATCTTCCCGCATTACATTGTCATTTTCATCGTTGCTTAATTCTTCCTCATTACTTAATACATTTTTCTGATGGTGTATTTATTGGTCTATTGCAGTTCATTCCCAACTTGTTCTTCTCTATCGTGTTGCGTAAACAGCTTTATACCTACCTAGATACTGTTTTTTAAATAAGTAAATATGTTCCATCATTTTTCCTAACACTACCTATAGGTACCTACCTCCCTACAGCATTTTTTAATTGAAGAACCGTGTAGGTACTTTTTCCCGCTTCTTCCGTATCTCTCGAACAATTCAACCTTGATGTATCTACCTGAAGATTGTCGTGTATCAATATAATCTTCAGATAATAATTGGTTGGTGCTTGGTCTTTTGAACCGGGTAGCAGTTTCTAATGTATAAATGGTATCTTATATACGCACATCATGATATGATAATTGTGGCCATTTTTGCATAAGTATTGTTCCAAAAAACCGTTGCCATAAGTTTTCAAAAGGAATAGGTACCCCTTAAAACCCATTGCAGCATAAATTCTCTAGCTAGACGAGTCCCGGTAATACAAACAGTAATTTTTGAAAAATTGTCTTTGTCTTCAGCTAAAGCATCCAGCTGTCCTATGTGGAAATCTCTTGTTTGCATTTTTGCAAGGCTTTTGTTCGATAGTAGGTATACGATACCACAGAAGAAATACCTAATTTCTTCTGTGACGATACGTAGGTACCTAAACAGTTTTATAATAACCTCTAAATGGTTCGCTTCTTTGACCTTTCCTTCGTTCTTGCCTTCAAAAACCTTCCACACATTCAGTTACCTTGTATTGAGTTCTTGCTTAGGTACCTACACCAAAGTTTTATGAAGTTAGGTAGGTAGGTACCTGACAATGGTAAATCATGTCTCTTCCAGAGTTTGTTTTCTATCTTTTGATTACAGTTAGACAATTCGAGTTTTAAATCACTATAGATGATATTATCTATATAAAAGTATCTAAAGATGGTCAATAAGGTGGCAGATTTTGACTAGGTAGGTACTAGGTAGGTAACTATTTATGACATGACAAATTGACAACAATCATCGTAGCTATACCTACTTATTTTGGCCTGGTACATTAATATCTACTTATATCTCGTAAATAGGTGCTAAAGCGTAATCTTAAGCGAGGAATGTTAAAAAATAGTTTCAGTTCTGTTACTCTAGCAACAGATATAGGTAGGTAGGTATAGGTACATATAAAAAAATATACCTAGGTACCTACTTACTTACAATCGTCACAAAAAATAAATGTCAATATTTTAGAAGAAATTGTTATTATTCAATTCAAAATGTAAGCGAAGTGTCCTAATTTATCATGAAATACACAGTGGCTTACCGCAGCTAAGAGATATAAAATATATTATACTTTTTTTAAATGGAACACCCTGTATTTTATTTTATTTTCATGAAGCCCATATTTTTCTGATTTCAAAAATATACCATATGATACCCATGGCTTGAACCGTTTTAGACTTTAGAGTTATTAGAGGTTGAATGTCGCATGTAGCAGTTAAGATATTTACTATTGTTATGGAAATAAATATTTTCCAAGTAGGCTTTGAGAATGAGTATCTATGTTTAATAAGCCAACTATTTTAATAAAGAATTTAACAAAAACTAATTTAATGAACTTAACTAAAATAAATAATAAAAATAAATCACAAGTGTTCGAAGTATCCACCATTATTAATTGCAATAGGTATACATAATTCATATCGTCTTCTTAAATTACGAAATGCGGTAAGCCACTGTATATTTCATGATAAATTAGGACACTTCGCTTATTATCCTACAACTTTTACATTTAATATAGGCATCTATCTGCAATAATTACGAAAATATCCATTGGGTACAAGGGCGTACGCAGCTTTTTGGCTAGGGGGGGGCCAAAAAATAAAATTGGAAACGTGTAATATTTATTGCCTATGTTGTTACCCCACAATTTTTTCAATACATTTCAGCATCATACAATTCCCCTTGGTTACAAATACTATTTATTTAGAAGAAAGGCCAGGAAATGCTTAATTTCTCCTGAAATTATATGACCAGTAATAAATTTTAATATTTAGTAGGTACAATTCGTTTTGCGGCCAGGGGGGAAGCCCCCCCCTTGCATACGCCCTTGATTGGGTAATTTATAATGGCTATCCCTGCACTTAAATAAATTTATTTGATCTAAGATGCCATGCGTTTCTATTTCCTTTTTCGTGCTTTACTTTGGTTGTTTATTTTGTATAATATATAGATAGAGGTATCAAATGAAATTAATAATGTATGAAAGAATAAATTCACGCACATATGTACTGAAAACCGCCACCCATTTTGTAACGCGTGAATTGCATGTTCAATATCTGCTGCGGTGTCCGAGTGGTTAAGGAGATGGACTTGAAATCCATTGGGTTCTACCCGCACAGGTTCGAATCCTGTCCGCAGCGTAATTTTTTTATAAGAGTTCAGAGTAACAAGGGTTGATGTTCTAAAATTGGTAGAAGGGATTCTGATCAAATTTTTACCGCTTAACATGCGATGAATCGTTAAACACGCATTAATTTTGGGTTCTGTAAATATTTTATCTGCAATAGGAAATTAATCAAATTTTGATATTATGTATCTCAATACCTTCTAAAAATAGGTATGTAGTTGAAATCGGTGGGATTACAGAACAGAATACCGCATATGTGTGCGAAAAGTAACCAAATAACAGAAAGGATACAATTTCTATTATTTATACATATTTTTTGGCACACTATCGTTGATTGTGTTTGAATCGAGTCAAAAGTTTACAAGTTTTCTAATCTTTCAGAATAGAACTGGAACTGAAATCAGATCAGTTATAATTTTGTTCATTGAATAATAAATAGTGCATGCGCTAGTTGTCATTGAAACATTTTTTTAAAATAATAATAATCGAAATAACAAAGTTAAGACGTCTAGATGAACGCGCAAGACGATTGATTATTTCTTCGGGATGACAGCTGTAATATCAAAATTAACATTATTATTCTTCACCCTATACATTTAATTATTATTCTTATTTTTTGTGTTTAGAAACAGTGATTGAGCCTTTGAATGAACATTTCGGGGGGGTTAACCCAAGAACCCCCCCCTTCGGTACGCGCCTGCGCAAACTTGTGAGGTAGTGTAATAACTGCATGGATGCGCTGGCTGTGTTCAATGAGAAAAGTATAGATATCTGATTCCGCAAGAGCTGAAATTTGGTAATACAACAGATAACTGAATAAGTTAAACGAAACAAATATCCAGCTTTACATTTAGTGAGGGAAAAGTGTCCAACTGATGCAGTTAACGATATAAAAGGCGCCCGAGCGCAGAGTCTTTCACTGCACCAGCTGGGTACTTTTCCCCCACAAAATATGAAGCTGGATGTTTTTTTAGTTTACGTTATTAACTTAACTGTGGTGTTACCAAATTTCATCTTTTGCGGTATCAGTTTAGTCAGCGCATATTTTTCACATCTTTACCTGAAAAGCTGGCGCATAATTCCCCACCATAAATTCAGCTGGCTACGTTTTTCCATTTATTTACAACATAATCAACATGTTAACAAAGTTTCAGCTTTTGGTAGTATTAGTTTTTTTAAATTATTATTTTACGTGTTTGGGGGGCTGCCGCAGCTACACCCCCCCCCCCCCCCCCCCCCAGAACTCCACCAGCTGGCGGTCCATTCACTTACTAGTGATACCAAATAAAGCTTAGGAAAAATTTTCAGCTTTTGTGAAATGACTAACTCTAAACGGTCACTGGCTCCCGGACTAGTATGTATATGATCTCATTATTCATAGCAAAAAAGTGACTATCAAACGATTTCTGAAGGAACTAACCTTCTAACCTACACCTAAGATATAAAGGTATGTTAAGGTTGCCGAAACACAATCGATCATTCTTACGTGACAAACCATTTTCCCATTATTGCTATTTAATTATGGAATAAGCTACCCGTAACAATGCCTTGGTTTCTCCTCAGATGGTGAGCACTTGGAAGAGGACAAACAATTTTTAATGGAGACGTTACAATAAAATGGCTATGAAAAAATCCATTCAGATGGCCATAAAAAAAAGCTAAACGACCACGTTTGAAGGCTGATGAAAAACTTTCCAAACATACAACTTTCCTGCCGTATTGAAAAGATCTCACAGACGAAGTTGGGAAAGTTTTAAAGAAACACAACATCAAAACAGTTTTCTCGACGGTGAACAATCTTGAACAAAGGTTTCAGGTCGGTGAAAGGTAAAGTCACCGCCACAAAAGCACCCGGGGTATATCAAATTCCGTGCCCTTGTGGTTTGATTTATATCGGACAGACAGGAAACACAGTAGAACAGAGGGTCAAGCAACACCAACGTGATTGTAAAAAAAAACGCAAAAATCTGCAGTGGCCGAACACGCTATTTCTGAGGTGAACACAGGTTCCTATTTGAGAACGTGAAGGTTCTATCCTCTACTCCATACTCTACCCTACCTACATGATCAGAGAAGCAGATTGAAACGCATACCCTTAAGGGGATCCCATACCTTTTACTAAACTTACAAACTTCAATGCAAATCAAATGGGAATCAACATTTCGCATTTTTTTATGCTTTTCAATATTTTTTTTAATATGATGTTTGGTATCAAAATAATCCGCGCAAAAAAAGGAATCATCCCACATTGACGAAATCATTGTAAAATGTCAAAAATTACGTCAAAAATATTACATTTAATAATCCTATTACAACAATAGAAACGGACCAATAGACCGAACCAGCGGGTGATGCCCCAGAGCAGAACAGGTAAGTTGCTGAATGTGGATGGTGGTGTTTTGGTATTTATTGATTTATTCTAAAACTCGAGAGCTGTTATACATTTGATGAAAATTTGTAGAGAAAGCATACCTTGTTTCCTAAATTGTCGGATATATCCCAACATTTGTATCGCGATGCTTTTTTAATATCGACTATAGTATCGCGACACATTTAAAAAAAAGTATCTATTGTATCTTTTGTAAATAACCAATATCACATAATGTGATACTTTTGCGATACTGTTTTGCGTAAATAGGCTATAAAATCTCATCATCCAAATAATAAAGGAATGCCAACCACGTCTGGAATTGATTGTTCATAGAATGCGTAGAAAATGTAAACCCGATGTTTTGAAAAAATGTGTTGAATGAGATGAAAATATAAAAGTAAATCCACGAAAAGCCAAAATGAATTAATTTTATATCGATGTCAGCGTAACAAACAAGTAACAGGTAGACCATACAAGTACCACCTTTCTCAATGTCGCCGCGCAATGGGAAGACATGGAGCCCATTCCCAAATAAAGCTGTCGTGTGGCTGTATACTGCTGTGATTCTCTCCACAACCATAGCACTTATTAATCACGTGTAAAGACTAGTGTGCCTTACGACCTTACGAGCATGGGCGCAATACGAACAACCCCCACAGCCGTCATGAAAGTCCCCTCCACGGGATTTCCACGTAAGAGAGCAGGCCATACTGGCAGCCTTGCGTCTGAAAAATAAAGGGTTGTTGAGCAGCAGAAATATTGAGGTGGGCCACTCTCGAATTCTGGGCGAGGCAGTCAAGCGACTACCAATACAAGAAGGACGATCTGACTCGCTCATCCCTCGATTTATATTAAGAAAAAACTACATTTTCTTTGATGCGAAAGTGGCATCCCAACCAGACATATCCATCTTCACGGATGGTTCTAAAACAATGGCCTACTTGACCAGAGTTGGCTCTAGGAGGCTGCCTCTGTGTCGGGACTGGGCCACGGGAGGCGGTTGGTTTGGAGGACGGTGCTGGGCCAGTTTGACCCATTTGGACCAGCCTGGCTTTCTTACTCCTCTTGTCATCGGCGCCGGAAATGCACTTGGCTTTTTTATGTTGTTGAGGTACGGTCAACGGTGGCCTGAAATTCAGATTGAGGGGTATCCTGGGACGTTCCTTCTGAGGTATCTAACTGTTTTGGGTGTTTTTTCATGTTGGATTTATACCTATTTTATCCAACCATTCTTCTACGTATGTACTTATAAATGGCTTGAGTATCTTACACCACAATCAGTAAAGCTAAACATAAAAGAATAAAAATAGTTAAAACCCTTCGCATTGTTTACAAATATTTTCAGGTAGTATCCATACAAACGATTACCTGACTAATTTGCTTGAAAAAATAGTCAAATCTGTAGTAAATAAAAATCTGATTCAAGTTTCATACTATCCAAAAAATAAACAGTTTCACTAAAAACTACCTTTGAGTTTAAAGAAATTATAAACAAAATGCTTGTCAAATAAGTTAATTTTTTGTGTAAAACCATTGGTAGAAAATACTTTTAGCGTTGAATTTCAAAACAAAACAGAAACAAAATAAAAGCAGTTTTATAAGCTCTCGAGTTTCTAACTTATAATTTTAATTCAATTACCGATAATTAGAATAAATCAATAAATTCCAAAACACCACCGTCCACATCATATTCAGCAACCTACCTGTTTACGGCTCTCGGCCATCACCCGCTGGTTTGGTCTATTGGTCCGTTTCTATTGTTGTAATAGGATTATTAAATGTAATATTTTGACGTAATTTTTGACATTTTACAATGATTTCGTCAATGTGGGATGATTCCTTTTTTTGCGCTGATTATTTTGATACCAAACATCATATTAAAAAAAATATTGAAAAGCATAAAAAAGTGCGAAATGTTGATTCCCATTTGATTTGCATTGAAGTTTGTAAGTTTAGTAAAAGGTATGGGATCCCCTTAACATACTTAAATAGGGAAGACGGTGAAATTCAAGAAATTCCAGTTAGTTTCAGAGAAAATTCGTTTTTACTTTTCCTAACACATTTGAAGATTTCTATTATGGAATAATAAAAAACCCTCGCTCATTAACATCATTTTTAATTTAAGGTCTGCAAGACGCGGCAACTTTTGGATATCTCCACGTTGAACACTCAGTATACTCTTAATAATTCTGAGATAACCATTACATTGTAATTTCATGTTCTCTATCATTTATCGAATAAAATAGAAATGAAAAAATTGAACAAACCTGTGACAACCCCAAATGTACAGAGGCCGTTTCTGATATGTACATTATTTTACCATCCGGCGCAACGACAAATATAAATCCGTCTAACGTTTGAAGAAGATATGAACCTAATTCTTTGATGGGCGTTTCTCTTGAATTCGTTACAGGTGCTGCACCCCATGCATCACCCAAACCTACAACAAAAGTTTACTGTTAGTCGTCATTGTCATAAAAAAATTTGTTTGGTTAACTAATTTAAGAGTGTTTTTAATACACCACTAACCACACTAACGTAGTAGACTTGTTAGCTACTTTGAAAACTAGTCGTGACATATACTTTACTATTATAGTAATTATAAGAGGTAATTTATATAATCTGAATATTTATTATTTTTCGCCTATGTAAAATACTCAACTAAATGAGAATAAATTTTCTAAAATAAAATAAATAATTTTCACAGGTTAGGGCCCAGCTCAAAAAATAATTAAAACCTAAAAAAATGTTCTGGTTTTCTATTTAAATTAATAGGTACTCGAAATCATAGATTTTTAAGTTTATATCGTTTAATTATATGTAACGAATTATCATGTTTTGACTTAGGCAATGGTCTTAGTTTGAATTGTAATTTGGGGTTTAGCATGCGGTGTTGGTATAATAATGCTATAATAATATTTTGCAAAATATTGTGTAGGTAATTATCGTAATGGCTTTTTTAAGGGGGCGTAATATATTTTTGTGTATGTAAAGACATAATTTGGTATCCTAACAACCTTATTTCTCGAATTTGTTGAACTACACAGCCCTGAACCTAGATGTATGATGTATTTTATTATTTTTAACCACTGTATCTGTAGTTGGATCTTATAACTAAGTAATATTAATCATGTATGGCCCTAATACCCACTTATAAAGTAAATATCTACTGTAGGCCGTGTTAAAAGCAGACGCTCAAAGCCGTGAACCATTTATCATGGTGTGTGAATACAAGGATCTGTTGCATAACAGCTATAGTCAATCTTGAGAAGTTGTGACAGAAAGCTACTAACTATATTTTAAAATAAAAAAGGGAAATGAAATTGCTGGCGATAATCGTTCACGTTAAGAACAATCCAATCTCGGAATTTATACTGGAATGTAAGTGGCAACAAATGTGAAATCTGTTGATTAAAAAATCCTGGAGGGTTTTCTGATGTAGCTCCATCCTTCTGGTGCTGGATCACCGACAACAGTCATCGCACCAGAAAATATTAATATAGTTGACGATGTGGTTACTAATTGGCAGTAATTAACAGAGATCAGGAAGAAATTTTTGGGAAAAAAATGAAACTTCAGTGCATCACTTTGACCCAGGGTCAAAACGTTAAATATATGGAATGGCGACGTTAAGGGTTGGACGATTATTTATCGTGTGGGCATACTATTACCGGTAAATATTAAATATGTAAAGCTAATTCTAACAGTTCGCGATGCTATCAAAGAAAAAGGAAGAGGAAAGTCAGGACAATGTTACTTTTAAATTTTGAAACAAGGTCTAGATATATTCTCCAGATTTCAAAAACCAACGGAGAACCCTCTCTTCGAACAATCAAAAAGTTGTGTCGACATCGACAGTATACAAGTGAGCTTCAGATAAAGGAAAAAAAAGTTTTTTCGCAGATATTCAGATACTTCAACTACCAGGAGATCACGTGGAGAAATAAAAAGGTTTCCAGTTTTCCTTCTGTTACGAGATGAGCTGTTGAACACTTTTGTATGACAATTTTTTGGTAAAATTTTTGTCGTTTTGTATTTTATTTAAATGATATGCGTTTTCCTAATAGCTGAATTGTAACCCTTCTATACACATCCTATACTGATAAAAATGTTATATTGGTAGGTACATAGAATGTAATTATTAATTTATAAAAGGAGGTTTATTCAAAAATGTCTCGTCACAATAGAACGCTTTCAATCTGAATTAAAATTGAAATGCGTCATAAATAACAATGAAAATAGAGGCCCAAACATCGAATAAAAAGATACTTATCTATCACATTAAGAAGTAGATAATTATATTCTGTACGTGTCATTCGTTTTATGTAATCTCTTTGTGCGACACATTCAGATTTCGTTTAGTTTTGTAAAGAAGGGCCATCGCATTCACGTACCTACCTACATTATACAAGATAAATATCAAATTTACGCTCAATCTGATCATTAATTAACTTACCATCGGGAAATACTTGACGCATTTTCAAATAAGATGTCGTGAGCCTTATAACGGACGCCTTATCTAATTGTGACGTAATTGCGGCCGGTAACGGTAAAAGTTTTGCTAATTCCAAAAATTCTGCATTTTCTTTCTCTCGACGAGATCTCGCAGCATTTTTACTTTTCTCCTTCATTGCACCACGCAATTTTGAGACAACTGAAAAAAGAAAACAACACCGGATTATTATCTACGGAAACAATCTCGAGAATACCAATATTTAAATGTAAGTGCACTTGTAATATGTAAATGTGAGTCTCTTTACGGATAAGCAAATGAGATACTTCAATATACCACGGCCGCCATTTTTCAGCTCTTCAAGTCTGAATATTTTATTCTCTACAGTAATTATTATATACCTATCCTGAGAGAGAGAGAGGATCGGCCGTAACTCTTTTTCTCAATCAACGCAAAGAGTTACCAAATTATGCTCTACATGGATTTAATTGCATTTATATGCACTTTTCGTTATAGGTAATTATTAAAATGTTTAATTTGGAACGCTATTGATTGCCTCGTATGTTAAAACAATTTTTCAAAATGAGGAAATGCATTTGCACATTTATCTACTTATATTCCTGCGATCATCTCGAGCTGTAAAGAGTAAGAAGGTGCAATATTGAGTGAAAAAGAAAAACTTTTTAAAGATTTGTATATGTCGCATATGCTTCAAAGCAATATTTTCAGTCAAGAAGAGATACTACTAGAATATGCCCTTCGGGATACCTTTTTGGTTACAGGAAATAAAAAGTCAATGAATTGCATTATTAAGATGAAACATGATTTTGCTTTTTCTCATTAGTGTTTGCCATTTATAACAAACGTTCTATACCTATATGTATGAATTTTAAGAAGAATATTAGTAACATAATTTCTTGGTGTTTTTACATTAACTGTAAGCAAATTCTTTTTCGTAATTTTTAATCAGACGTATTACCTATATTTCACTCAATTTTGGTAATGTTCACTGACTATTAACGGTTACTAATTTAATATTGTACTTTAATTAGTTTTCTAATTTGTTTTTTCTTAAAAACAAGAAATGTAGACGATCAATTAGTGGATGAAAATGTCAAATTTACTTTTTCATATTTTACATGTGGTTAAAGGTTAGTGGTAGTACGCAGGGCTAATAATATAATACCATCGGGTACATGGTGTACAATGAGTAGGTAGGTATACGGTACATGGACGCCGCTACTAAAGGGCAAGGACCCCCCTGGAATTTTATAAATCGCGTAAATCCATTTTAGACCATGTTAAAAGCTCACAATAAAACTAGTAGACAATCACTTTTGGAATATCATGTTCTATTCCATCGGTGACCGCATATCCTATTGATTTCTAATTTAAAAATAGGTAAAAAATTTCAAGTATTCTAATTTCTACTTGAAAAAATGTAAGGTCTTTCCCTAACAAATTTTCTTCCGGCGCCCCTGATACGGTATGTAGTAAACGGGAGAAATCCTGACGCCTTAAAACTGGAACAAATCGGCTATAAATGGAACCTTGACAGAAAAGTCCCACTAAGTTGAAGGTTGTAGAATAGGTCTGCTCCTCACCAGCCTCACCTAGTGTACCTAAAACTGCGGAAAGGAGCGAGCCTCGGAAGAAGGATGATTTAATTAAATTAATTTAATTTAATTAAAAGAGTCCTTTAAATATTATTTGTAATAATTTTAATATACTTTGTGCTGATTGTGATATTACAACAGATAAATGGTCACGAATTTTCGAAGCAATTAAAAATAAATGTGAAATTATTTAAATCACATTTGAAATAATTTTAATGTATATTATGTATTTCATTGTACATGTTTTTCTAGTTTGGGCGTGTCCCGTTTGAAATAAATAAATAAATAAATAAATAAATAAATAAAGAACTACAGCATAGGAAAATGTTAATGAATTTTGTAAATCCCAGTATTAAAAGTTGAAAAGGACACAAAACGCACAAGTATAAAATAATAGCCCTAACAGAAGCATTGAGTCGTTTTACCACAGATTTTGGACATCTCTAAAGACAAACGCCGACTAACATGTTAAAACTTTGAGCTTTGCCCATCGAAATAATTTGAAAGAAATAGACCTATAAATACAAATCTTTAATACGAAGGACAAAAGTCCCAAACGAAAATGTGACAGAGGACTAGTGGATATAAAAAAAGTTTGGCTCCAATCTTGGCGTGTGTACATGTAGTTAACGTTTCAGTTGTCACAACTGCTCCTCAGGTAATAATTCGTGAGGAAGCCTCTACGATAATTCCTCGTGAGTTGTGGGTTCAGACGGACGAACAAAAAGCATACAATAGAACATTTTTTAAATTAAAACAAATGAGTTAAAAAGAAGTGAATAAGAATTGAACCCATGTATACCCTATACACTGGCGTACCAAAGGATCAACTAAAAGGAATATCAATTTTAATTAACAAAAAATGAAGAAAGAACGTAACTGATTTCTGAAGCAAAAAAATATACATATTAAAATTTAATATCAGCATCTCGCAGCATAATCTAATTATCTCAATAGTCTACGGATCATCCAATAGACCTCTATACAATGTGTCCGATTACTAGTTCCTCGCAGGTAAAGTGTTCTTCCCTCGACTGATCACTTGGAAAAAACACAAAAAACCAATAATCATTGGTTTGTAGATTACGGCACTTGTGGTTATGAAACGTAGTGAGTAAAGAGGATCGATCTATGCCAATTTTATTATACCTATATTGGAAACACTTACCTATTACTTACGAAATCAACCAAGGCCACCTAAAATAGAGGAGGCCTTGAATCAACTCATTTCGTAAATAATAAGTGTTTTCAATATAATATAGTTCATTGGTTTAACTAATCCCGATTGATCGATAAATCAAACGCGCACTTGTGTATGACTATCCTTTTCTACATATTGAATACAATGTATACATTATTAGCTAACCAGCTAACGTATTATTCCAAGAGTGTCGTTTTGTATGTCTTTTATTAACTCAAGTAACTAACAAGGATAAAGTCCACAAGAAATTTCCATTCTTGTACCTACTAACAGTTTTGATACCAACTTAACGTAAATGTCAAATGTACAACATGTCATAATGTTGTTTGAAAATAAAGAAAGGTTGGTATCAGTGCTCATAAGTCATATTTTTGCTTTAAATTACGAACGACCGACGGTCATTTCGTGATTTAATGAATACATGACGTAATCGAGATAAGTTAAACGAATGAACTATAGGCACATACATATACATAATAAAAATGGCATAGATAATAATCGATCTTCTTTACCACTATGTATAATCATATGACCTTAGTTGCCAATTGACGACTTCGAAGTCGTTCTAACGCACCTGTAAAGAGACACAACACTGCAAACACCAAAACCCACAAAAATTATTTATTAAAGTGAACGCGTTTCGACAGCATAGCTGTCAATTGTCATCATAAGCGAACAACTGAATGTAAATTTCAAAAGTGTGCTATTTATAGGGAAGTGGCATACCTAACTAGTGAAAGTTAACAGGTTTTGAGAAGCCTAAAGGGATTTGAATCATCACCATTCATTAGAAAGCATTTGTTTTTCATAACAGTCGAGTTCATGCTTATTATTTACTTTCTTAAACTAAGGAAATATCTTTTACTTAGTTATTATTGTCAAGCATGACGTGTGGGGAAATGACAGATTTCTTATTTCTTATCTGAATCTGTTGTGTAATTCAACGGCCACAAGAATAGCAGTTCTTACAATTCCACTGTCTTACAAGAGAATTTCGAGAGAACAGATTTGCCTTATAAGAAAATTACTGAAAAACAAGAATGGTAACTTTATAAGAACAACAATTGAAATGGAAAAATACCCTACAAATAAATAAATACAAAGCTATCAACAGACAGACAGAAAGAAAATTGTGGATACAAAAGAGAAGCTTAACGGTTCAACAAGAATAACAACGAAAGGGAAACAACTAAAATAAACGCCCTTCCTACTACATGTACAGGGTGTCCCACTGCTCCGTAATCGGTCGATAACTCAATGTGGGTTGAAGATACAGAAAAAAGTTTCAAATAAAGGTTGCTTTGATTTGAATTGCGCATCTTTTAAAAATATTCTTATATCTACAGTATGTTGCATTTTCACGTGGCAGGATAATGTCACTTTTTTTTAAATGGCACACCCTGTATTTTTTTCTCCTAATGTATCGACCAAGCATATTTATATCACGCCTGAAAATTTTTTTGATATTGGATATGCGGTTGCCAAGTTATTAATTATTTTGTCAAAATTTGGTACAATTCAAGGTCGGACTATAATATTCATAACTAAGTTATTCTTCAAAAAAGGAAAAATTTATTTGACGAATAATATTACCCTAATGTCGTGTTACTCTACAAAAAAAAACTAAGTGATTAATTTTATACCTAGTGTTTAAAATGAGAATTCAAACTTTGTGAACTTTAAATAGAATTTATAGGAATATTTTAAATGGAACACCCTGTATTTTTATTTACCATCAAATTCTCGACAAAAACCCCTATTCAACGGTGTATTATTTCCTGGTATTATTTTTTGTACTTTCATTAATATTTGTGATTTTTAAAATTTCACGTAAAAAAAATTTGTTAAAAGTAATTTTTGTTTTATTATTATTACAAAATACCGTTTAAATAGTTGTTATCAACGCAAAAAAACAAAACTCAAGTCCTGTGACTATCTTAATTTCTAAATACTTAATTAAAACAAAATTTTTAGTAAACGGTATTTCTCGAATTTTTAATAAACGATGTTTCTCGAAAATTAATATAGAAAACAAATACAATATCTCTCATTAAAGTAAATGTTCAAAATGTCTTCCACTTTGATCAATGCACTTTTGAAGCCTAACCCCAAATAATCTCACATTGTTTAAAGTCATAGGAGTAATCGGTTGAAACGCCTCTCGAATTCAAATTTTCATGTCATCTTGTGTTGCGGCAGCTGTTGATATATTTGAGATTTAACAGTTCCGCAAAGATAGTAATCCATAAAGGTAAGGTCCGGTGACCTTGGCGGCCAAGGAACAGGACCTCCTCTACTTTATTACTAATAAATCCAATTCTCGCTCGCACCTCTGACTGTTGTTTTGCTTTAATTATTTAGAACTTAAGATAGTCACAGGACTTGAGTTTTGTTCTTTTGCGTTGATACCAACTATTTAAACGGTATTTTGTAATAATAATTAAATAAAAATTACTTTTAACAAATTTTTTTTACGTGAAATTTTAAAAATCGTAAATATTAACAAAAGTTCAAAAAATAATACCGGGAAATAATACACCGTTGAATAGGGGTTTTTGTCGAGAATTTGATGGTAAATAAAAATACAGGGTGTTCCATTTAAAATATTCGTATAAATTCTATTTAAAGTTCACAAAGTTTGAATTCTCATTTTAAACACTAGGTATAAAATTAATCACTTAGTTTTTTTTGTAGAGTAACACGACATTAGGGTAATATTATTCGTCAAATAAATTTTTCCTTTTTTGAAGAATAACTTAGTTATGAATATTATAGTCCGACCTTGAATTGTACCAAATTTTGACAAAATAATTAATAACTTGGCAACCGCATATCCAATATCAAAAAAATTTTCAGGCGTGATATAAATATGCTTGGTCGATACATTAGGAGAAAAAAATACAGGGTGTGCCATTTAAAAAAAAGTGACATTTTCCTGCCATGTGAAAATGCAACATACATACTGTAGATATAAGAATATTTTTAAAAAATGCGCAATTCAAATCAAAGCAACTTTTATTTGAAACTTCTTTCTGTATCTTCAACCCATATTGAGTTATCGACCGATTACGGAGCAGTGGGACACCCTGTATACATATACAGGGTGTCCAGAAATGAAGGTGCCAAACGAAAATCCCAGTTAGTAGACATTATTTTATGTCGATTTAACGCAAATTACCTTAGTCCAAAAATGCTTCTTAAGCGAGATGGAGCTCCTTACAGATGGTGCCACTTTTTTTTGTAATATCTCAAAAACGTTTCGATCGAAAATGTCCAAACTTTGCACAATCACTTACCTTCTGATCACACATCGGTCGCTGTAAGTAATACTTCCTTGCTGCGGCCATTAGCGTCCCATGTGGGAGGGGCCGCAGACATTTTGGATGGTATTTTTTTTACATTTATTTTTTTGACATTTTTTGTGTCAAATTCGAATTCTCTAGGGTCTTTTCTAAATATAATGTGCTCTTGTTTTAAATCGTTAGGATGCACCCTTCTCGAGAAAAATAAATTTAAATAAATTACTAATTTATTAATTTATTTAACTAAATTACTCCTATGTCAAGTTATATTAAAAACAACAAATTTTACAGTAAGTGCTCTACATGACGGCCGCCTGTTTCAATACATATTACAAAAAAAAGTACATCATGGCACCATCTATAAGGAGCTCCAGCTCGCTTAAGAAGCATTTTTGGACTAAGGTAATTTGGGTTAAATCGACATAAAATAATGTCTACTAACTGGGATTTTCGTTTGGCACCTTCATTTCTGGACACCCTGTATGTAAACTAGTAGCTCAACAGAAAGTAGTTTAGTTCACAAAACAAGAAGCACAGCAAGGATTACCGCCCTGAAGATAAAAAAGAGATTTTACCGAAAGCCAGAACACTCAAATTGGTTAAAATTCGGCACCTTTTTGTGCACAACTGCAATCGAGTTTTTCATTAAATTCATTTGAAATTTTGGACTTAGGTCGAATTCATATAATGAACTATTTGGCACACTTTCTGGGCACTGTAAACTTAACAAGCACATGCACCGCATGGGCTTGGTAGAGTCAACTATCCTCTAGTGTAGAGGATGCTACACAGACGACGAGACGGTGCAACACATACTGTGTGAATGTCCCGTACTTGTCGAATTGAGACGATCCATGTTGGGAATCCTGGCCGGGCAATTCACGGTCGTAGCCAGGATTTAGTTTTGGGGGGGGTTTGGTTTGAAGTAAATAAGACAACAAAAATATACTTACATGAAATTTAGTATCTAAATATGTGCGCACGGTAATATTTTGCTTATTTCGGGGAGGGTTTGAACCCCCAACCCCCCCCCCCCCCTTGGCTACGCCCGTGCCGGGCATGGCTAAGATTAGAGCCGTTGCCCCGTCCAGCATCCTCAGGTTTATCTCACTGTGGGATGGCTTGATTGACGTTGCGAGGTCGAACGACTCTAATCAGGGAGAGGGAGGTAGAGGGTTTAGAATACCTAAAAGAAATTATTTTATATAACTGACATAAAGAGACTTTCATTTCATCAGTTTCACTTTTTTTGAAGTTATCGTTCCACGCCTTTATACAGAGTGCGACGAAATAATGGAGTTAAAGTTTACTACATCAGTCATTAACTCATTACAGTTTGGTATTGCATGTTTTGTGTTTTCAATGAAGTCAAACAAACGTGTTGCTATTGTACAGTTCTTTCGTCAAGAGAAACACCAATGTGAAATTGTTCATCTGCTTAATGTGCCTCAGAAAACTGTGTCAGAAGCGATTAACAGAATTAAAGAACTAGGTCATGAAGGTGACCGTCCGCGCCGAGGAAGAAAGCGCATGTCACTACAGCCAGGGACAGGCATATTATTCAGAAGCGTGTGCAGCGAAATCCAAGACAATTCTCTCGCGAGATTGGTATTCGTGATTGACTAGTGGGACAAATTACTAAAGAGAAGCTAGGGCTCAAACCTTACAAACGCCAAACACGAAGAAGAGCGTACGATTTCAAAGATACTTCAGATACGGGCCGAAATGATAGAATGTCCTTCATATGGCATGGGGCGGAATTTGTGCCAGTGAAAAGACACTCCTCGTTTTCGAGAATCAAGGGGTCAAAATCGAGTATGACATACGCCGCCGTCATATTCACGAATGCGTGGCTCTTTGATCACTTCGATGGGCCCAGCGACACTTCTGTCATGCGAAATGGACTTTACAATAGGCTCACAGGGCAAAGTGATTCAGGAGTGGTTTATTACATTTTCCAAACGGCCTCGCTACTCGATGCATCTCAATCCTATGGATTACCGTAGATATCTGGTCGATTTTGTAAAGACTAAGAGTATACTAAGAACCACAAGAGTTTGGAGTCGCTGTATAAGTGGAATCGATTGACGCAGAGTGGCCACATCGAAACCAATGAAGTACTTCACTTGTTATTCGTTGTTGTTCTGTTAAATTTCTTATGTTCAATAAATTTGCATTGCAAAATATTCAACTCCGTTAGTTCCTGACACCCTGTAATAACAGAAAAACTGCCTCAAATCAAATTCAAATTTGTGAAAGAAACTGACACTAACTGAAAATATTCGGTTAGCGATTATAAACTTCGCTTTAGTGGCACTGACATGAAGCGGTGAAAAATAAAAGACAGGATATCAAAAAGGTATAGGTAACTGAAAGCCTTAATATAGGGAAGCTCCGCAGACACCAAGTTTATGTGAATTTTTTCTCGCATTTCTGTTTCAAAAACATTTCAATCTGTTTTTAAAACAACCAGTAGGTACAACTGTACAACACGGGATTAACACAGAAATCTTATAACGAAATTGAAATTTTTGAAATTTAATTATTTCTTAATTTATTTCCGAAATAAGAAAAAAATAAATGTTTGAATGTGGTCCGGCCCGTAATAAATAAATTTCGTTAATTTTTAACTGCGGCATCTCAAATGAAAGTATAAATAGTCGGGCCAAATACTCCCAAAAATCGTTACATTAGAAATTCGTACCTTTTGGAATTTTTCATAAACGTTCAGATGTGAGATGAACTGACACAAAATTCCGAAAATTGGTTTCAAAATTATTTGTTCTCAAAAAGTAATTGTTACATAATAATTATAATTGACTCTTTGAGTTCCTATCAATTGTCAAAAAACATGATTGCAATATCATTCACTTTTTGACATTTCAGGTTCAGCGTCAGTGTTCAGAGATTCATGATTCTAATTACATATTATCAAATAACTTTATGCGAATCGTGAAATTTCTCCCTAAAGTTATACAGGTTGAAATGTAATTATTTTTTAATAAAAAAGGTACCTGTTTTAATGCAATAAGGCAATAGCGTTTCCCTACTTCTCATGATGTAAGTGAAATTTGAAGCACTAACCACACTCTTCCACCAAAAACGAATACTCACTCATTCATGAACGTAAAAGTTTACTATGTGACATCGTCCAGTTACTTTTTGAAGGTGGATGACTGACGTTTGTCGAAAAAGTAGCGGTACAACTGAAAGAGACAAATGCAAAAATTTACCGTCTTTCTTCGAATACCCCTTAAATGACGGTAGTAATCAGAGGTCCACAGGTGCATGTATTTAAGTTACCGCCCGCTAGTCGATACCTTTAGTTAAGGTTCCCGTTTTATTGTTATTGCTGTCATTGCAGGGGTGTGAGAAACTTGCAGATGTCATTCTCTCAAATGATAAAATTTAAATTTTGCCAGGTTGTATAAATATTTTTAGGGATATACACAGATAAACGTTACTAATACGTCGTTCAGGTATTTAAAAACCCTCGGTTGGTAATTTTTAAGCGGCTTAAGACGTTAAAGGAAATTGTTAAAGATTATAAATCAATAAACGGTAAAGACTTCTCGTTAGAAGGGGGCATATTTATTTTAAGAAAGTGTTTTCTACCGATATGGATTAACCTTTAAATAGTCCTTTAACGTCTATTGCCGACACCAAAAATTCCATAAGAAGACAATAGGTACATATTTTGTATAAATCATAAGGTATCAGTCAAGTAAGGTGCAAAATCTGATAAATCTCGTGTATTTTTGGAAAATATAACAGCGAATATACTCATAGATAAAATCTGCACTACAAGACATCATTTGGGGAAAGCGATATTTTAAAGTTACAGTGGTTTAATAAGTGACACTACTTTTGTTATTTCAGAAACAATGGATTCAAAGCGATTTCGTGTGTGTTTTTAATGGAAAAAACAAAACACCGTTCAAGCTGAGTAGGTAATTCCTTCAAAAATGTTACCTGGACTCTCTTCCATTATTGGTTCAAGTTATCAAAAGGTAGTGTTTTCACTATTATACACGTAAAAGCTATTTTCCAAATGGGTGCCGCGTTTGTTCACACCAAAACAAAAACAACAACGAATTGATGATTCAAAGCGCTGGTTGGACATGTTCAAGAATAAACCTGAGTTTTTGCGTCGGTACATCACAATGGATGAAACATAGCTCCACCATTTCACCCCAGAATCAAATCGACAGTCAAGCTTCCGTATTTTGGGATGCGCAACGCATAATTTTTATTGACTACCTTGAACACGGAAAAACAATCAACGGCGACTATTATATAGGGTTATTAGAGTGTTTGAAGACCGAATTCGCCAAAAAGAGGCCACATTTGGCAGAGAAAAAATCTTGTTTCACCAAGACAATGCACCGTATCACAAGTCACTGAAAACGATGGCAAGGGTGCATGAAGTGGGTTTTGAATTCCTTCCTCACCCACCGTATAGTCCAGATCTGGTCTCCAGCGATTACCACTTCTTTTTCGAACTCAAAAACATGCTCCGTGACAAGAGATATTGCTCAGAGAATAAAGTCATCGCAGAAACTGAATCCTATTTTGAGGCCAAAGATAAATTGTTCTACAAGGGCGGCATCGAAGAGTTAGAAAAGCGTTAGAATGATTCTATCGCCGACAAAGGAGACTATAATATGTATTGATGAATAAGGAAGAATTTTCGTAACAAAATGTTGTTATTTACTATTTAGGCCGTGAACTTGTTAACCCATGTTTTGTATCGTCCTTTCCCAATTTTTTTTTATTCATGTAAATACCTGACGTAATTGTAATTTTCTTTGGAAAGGAAATGAATCCCTGAAACTGTCTGAAGTCAAGAGATAGTGTCTATTCTCTTCCATAATCCAGTTGCGAATCAGCAGTTTGGGGCGACTTAAAAATCTCTAATAACGGAAACTTTTTCGACCACGAGGATCATTTC
Source organism: Pyrocoelia pectoralis (assembly GCA_036250285.1). Lineage (NCBI taxonomy): Eukaryota > Metazoa > Arthropoda > Insecta > Coleoptera > Lampyridae > Pyrocoelia > Pyrocoelia pectoralis. The sequence continues at coordinate 82,791,460 of CM070074.1, read as the reverse complement.
CCAAAACTCCTACGCTCTGAGAAGAAGGATGATATTATGTAATAAGAAGAAAACGTCTTTAGGATCGCCTGAGTATCATACAATATGAAAAGGAAACAGCATCTCATAGTTCTTTGCCTACGTAACGGGTGATTTTTTTGTTACTTCTTTGGTTCTTCAAAGTTAAGTTTTTGACAGTTCACGTTTAATTCGTGACATAAGTCAAAGTCAAAAATGTTCAGTTTGCCTTGCCGTTTTATTATGAATAGATTGACAAACGAATAATTATAACGCTTGCAAATGATTGAATTTTATTGTCAAAATTCTGTTTCTCCCTAATGATGATGCACCGGTCTGGCCTTACTCCTCAATTATTATATTATAATTACTTACTTAATCGAAAGTAAGAAGAAGAAAAAGAAACTATTATGGGAAAGACCGTGAGTTGCCCAGAGATACTTGAAGGGTATCCGTCATTGTCCTTTAAATAATTGGTTTTGACGTTTCTGAGCCAAACGTTTGCTCCTGTCTTTATAATCCACGTTGCCATTGTAATAAAGCAATTCACCATTCTCTATCACTACGTTTTAAAAATTACGCACAACGGTAACCAACACAAAATGAAAATAATACGCTTCAATCCAAAAACAATTTTATAAATATTGTATGAATGCTGACTATGATAAATAATTTTGATAAAAGATACTTTTTATAAAAGTTAATTCATTACACTGTCACACTTCTTTGTCAAATATATTTGATGAAATTTCTTTTTCAAAGAACTTTATAGTGTAATGCCTAAAGAACGTAAAATAATTATCAAATTCGTGCGCCAAAAAACTGTTATTGTTATTTTTGGCGTTTCGGCCGTTTCCAGTGCTGTGTAGTCAAATGATCTCATCAAATAAAAAAATACATGCATATATGAAGAAAAATTCAAAATTCAAGTGTTGTAATTTTGAAAATTCTCGTTTTTGATCTCAATATGCTGAACGTTGACCAAGTCTCTGTTTCTTACTGTTTAAGTTTAAGAGATGCTCAGACTTAAAAAGATCGCTAGGACGCATGGTGGATAATAATAATATCAACCACTAATACTGTGTGTAAAGTTTACACCGATGAGGTAGGTAATTGGCTCTTTTCTTAATTAAGAAATTTAAACCAGTTGAGTTGGAGATAGAAACTGTTATATAAGCAATTATGTTTACAACACTGAACTAATATAATAATAATAATGTATAATAAATATAAAGTTCAGTGGTTTACAACGATTCATACTGCTATTACACAAATTCGTAGTAAGTAGGTATGTATTGCTAAAACACCTAGAAATATGCTTATTTACTTATTTTATTAGTATTAGAGTATTGGAAGGTATGAGAAACATCATAAATATTTTATTCTTTGTTCCGACACATACAGGGTGATTCGGAAGGAAATGGACATATTTTAAAGACATGTGCAGGAAGCCAAAATAAGCAAAATATGTAAAATAACTACAACTGTCACTTTTTATGACATTTACCTAATTAATATTTTGTTTCAAATTGGCAAATAGGACAACGTTGTCAAATTTAACTTGATTAACTTTTTAAAAGAAAAACCTAATTATCTCTGAAACAAATCAAAATTGGATTGGAACATATTCGAGTTTTTAAAATATTTTCATTTCCTCCCGATCGCCCTGTAATGTACTGAAGAATATCTGACCATTCGGCTATTCGGCATTCCTACGTGATGGAATGTAACTGGAAAAGCGAAACAGGAAAACCTTTGCTACTGTCAAAATTAGAATTACCTGAGACCGAACTGTTTCATAAGTAGCAAAAATGCAAATATTCAAAGCGGCTTTAATAAAGGGGAAAAGGTGTCCGAAGGAAATATGAAGGGTAGAATTGCAGGTAAATATAAAAAAAAGGTATTTGGCCTTTAAATTTAGGGAATTTTACATAGTACAAATGTAGATATACAAACGCATTTCAGCGAAAGGAGGGGTGAGGGGGGCGGAAGTGTGAAAAATTCAATACCGAGTGCAACTTGAGTACAACGCGTTAACGCATAACATAATACGATTAACATTTCATTCACCCTTCGACCTGATGATCTAGAAATGGCAAAACGTTTTATTTTAATTTGCTTTTCTCATACAGTGCAAGAGGCGACAATGTAGAGATTGTATTTAATAACAAATGGCAATTGGTAGGTATTATTGCATGAAAGCTGAAGACAGCCACTTCGAACATTTATTAAACTAAGGTTAAATTTGCATAAACTTGTTTTATTGATTAGCACAAGAAAAAATTAACCCTTGTTTTTGTTTAAAAATGTAAGGGTTGTTTACCCTGTACTTACGGGTTGAATCAATGTTGTCAAATGGCAGGAAAAGTACCTAGCTCCTCTAAAAAAAAACAACTGACCTGTTCGAGTTTTTTGAGTTTTTAAATGCCTCAATCTCTTTCCTCATTTTCCATTTTGGAACTTCAATTTTTTTGGTTAAAAATAAAAAAAATAAAAAAAATACTAGTGCCCTGAAATCAAAAAAGAAAGACCTTTCAAATGACGTATCACTTGCCCCATCATCCCTATTTAAATTTTAGGGGTTGTTCTCACAGCGCTAAAGGATGAAATCAATTCATAGCAAAAGTTGTCTCCCTTGATGTAAAAACTGACGTGTTTTTGTGTTTCTCAAAAAAAAAATTTCTCTAGCCAGAAACTCGTCTGTTACCTTTTCGTTGGCCTACCATGACATAGAAAATTTACATCACGGCCGGGATTTGAACTAACCTTACCACCTTATAAATTCAATCATAAAATGATTCATTACTCCATTCCACTTTCTTATATGGTCTCTGTGAAATTAGCGCCTCTGATGTCGAATTAATTTACAAGGGTAAATAGAAGATCCTTAATCCACGGAGAAATTATGAAAAATCCTCTATTTACACAGAAATTAGACCAAAAATAGGTTGTTAAAAAAAATAAAAGCAAACTTTACGTCTTTTTGGATTTCGTTGCAGGAAGTGCCACTGTTAACTATTATAGTGTCTCTCTTAATTTTCCTAGAACTCTGCATCCCTTAATGTCACCCTTAAGGTGTATGGTCGAGGTGCATGCCATTTTTTCGCAAAAGAACTTTCTATAAAAAAATATTCCTAATTGAGTTTCCTACAAAATATCTCAATATTTTTCGTTACGTGCAGTAGTTATCATTCTATGAGCGATAATTTAGGGGGTTGTTTTGAAAATAGCTGTGTTTTGTATATAAACCTCCCGCTGTTAGACATCGTTGCCTCAAAGCACCTATATATGTGCATATTGCGAATGTACTGAATGTGTGCTACGGAACTCAGCATCCTTGATATGTACTTCAGTTTGAAAACCTGTTACGAGGGAGGAGGGAACGAAAACCGGAGAGACAGAGTCTTGGTGCCGGTACGTCGATTCCACTGTCAGCTACAGCGAAATCGCAGAGCATTCCTTTGCTGAATTTTCAAAAGGATGTGAAGGCTACCACTTATCAAAATCTATGACGCTAACGACCTAAATTCGGTCACTCCCTTGACGAATTCCGTTTATGCCTGATTGGGGGAAAGTTCCCGCATGGATCTTGATTGCTTTCCATACACGGTTTCATGTTCTCGATCACCTCGTCTTCTACTCATTGTGACCCTTCCAGTCGTGTAATCCATCTGCAGAAGAACGAAAGATCTATTCTGTGCTGAAATACGCTGCCTATCAGTGCAAGAAAGAATGCATCGTCACATTCGATCTACCACTGTTCATGAAAGCGAAAGAGCTTGTGGCTCAGGATGAGTTGTTGTCCTGTATCATCGTACAATTAGGGTGATTCCACTTGTTGATGGCTTTTCTAGAGGCAATTGTATTTCAATGGTAGTTTTTCACCAAAAAGCAATGCTTCATCAACACACGAAATTATTTTTTAACCATTATTGGTTTGAAAATAATAATAATCGTAGCTTCACTCAAAATGATGTATCTGGATTCTGGATTACGATAGGAGGGTGGACATAGTTCACGCGTACGGAGGCCTCAGATTGGGCCCTTTGTACTACCTCCATGATTAGAGTCGTCCGACTCCGTAACGTAACGTCACTCAAGCCACACGTGAAATGAACCTGAGGATGCTGGAAGGGGAAGCGACTCTAATCGTAGCCATATCTAGCCGCGATACCCCCAACATGGATTGTTTCAGTTGGACAAGTGCGGGACACTCACAAAGTATGTGGTGTGCCGTCTCGTCGTCTACGGTCTACAAGATGGTGATTCTATCAAGCCCATGCGGCTAGGCTACGAGATGGTCCTCTGAAGGCCTCTCTCACGTGACGGCAATCTAACATCAAGTTCCACCTAGCCTTGTGCTGGGGTTGGATTCCTTGAGTTCTTTAGTTGTTTACAGTTGATGCTGCAAGTGGTAGAGCCGGCTCTGGACCATAAAAGACCTGTTTTGAGGCCAATCGGGCTAACTCGTCGGTTTTCTCGTTTTCTCGAGGGTGCTGCTGTGATATAACTCACGAACCAATCGTCCAATTGATGTCAAATTTCGACACGTATTGTATGAAGGTTGGTAGGTACTAACTAAACATCATAATATGGAATTATAGAGTCCCTATAATAACATGGAATTAATTCTAATGACCCCATCTATATGTCAGCCTACGAACTATTCAGCCGAACATATAGAGGTTGTCACATCGTTTACAATGAAAAACGGAACCAACTCAACTGAACAAAGAACTCAAAGGACTGATGATGTCCTAGGATTTTGAAGAAATGATAATTTACCTTTCAATACTAATTACTGTGCTTCAAAAGTATGTACTTGCTCATGAAAACAATAACAATATTAAGGTTAAATAAAGAATAAAAATAAATTTTAAAAAGAATATGCTTAAGTACTAAGTAGTATTTCTTAAAAGTTATAAGTACATAAATGTTAATCTCGAATCATTTAAGCGTAGTTCAATTGGAAAAAAGACACATAAAGCATCATTTTAGTATTTCTACTTTTCCGAACAATCGATACTATAATGCTTTATAACAGACGGGATAGAAATAAAGCTGAAGTGGCCAACAATAAAGATAAAGAAATACGGAATGGATTACGGGGAAAGAATTCCTTTGAAACTCACAATTAGTAAAGGTTCATAAAATCTTTTGTTGGCTATTTAATTTGTTTACGTTTAATTACACCAATGACTGATTTGTAGCGTACCCCGTGCATTAAGTATTAACTTTCTAAGAATTTCATTGAGAAACAAGTTTGAATTTTTTAACAGATTCTAAACATATCCATTAAGGTAATCGTAACTGTTTCTGAAAGTATATAACGCCCCTCCCAGTTCCTTTTTACAAAGGAGATTTCCGTTTTCAAAATTTTAATTTTTTCTTAACAAATTATGTTTGCTTGCACTAAAAGTATTCCGAGCATTAAAAAAATAGTTAAAGGTAAATTCAAAAGTGTATTAATAAATCACTCGAATTTCGATTTCGACAGCAAAGCATTGCTCTTGTAGGAATCGTCCCCCGTCCTTCCCCCAAATTCAAACAAATAATGCTCTTCTTCTTAGCCACAACTGCACGAACCATGCAATGAATTATAATTTGTTTGTACCTACCCAAATGTTAATGTCATATCCATACCTACTCCAACATTACCTACCCAAAATTAAGGATGGCACTTCTCTTCTGTTTGCTGATGAGGCTTCAGAAGAAAAAATCATGGTGTTTTCATCGCAAAATCGACAAGCGTTACTTGATACGGCAGAACCGTTATTTATTGATGACTCTTTCAAAAACTGCAATAAGCACCTTCCACATCGTTGTTGGAAATAACCATTCCGGAATAAATGTACATATGTAATTACAATAATAAGCATAAACGTACTTATGAGAGGCTGTTTAGAAAAACTGCCAAGACAGTCACCGAAATTTGTAAAAATGGACTGCGAAACCAGTGGAATATTATCTTGGAAAAACTGATTTCCAAATATTTTAATAAGGGGTGCAGCTCCCTATCATTTTAACCAGTGCATTTGGACTAAGATACAACTGGGATTCACTGTACAGTCTTTGACTTTAGTAATGTCCCTTGGATACTTGAGTTGTGACTTAGGCAACCAGCATATCACATAGTAGATGGTACACAATGTTTAACGTGTATTAATAATATTTATAAATAAGAAGGCGAAACGTTTAGTTTTAACATAAGTATTCACGAATTCCATTCTTTATCTATAAATCTTCATTAAACATCGTCGATCATCTTCTATGTGATATGTTGGTTGCGTAAACCACAGTATGCAGGGACATTACATTTGTCAAAGACTGTACATACAATACCGGTAGGTTTTTATGAATTTCTCCATATTAGCTCTTTAGTGTAGTCTAGTCTAGCTCTTTGGTAGGTATAAAGAAATCCGAGCGCTTGCACGTATGTGAGCAGCATTGGCGATTAATTGTGTAAAATGTTCTAATCAAGCGCGTATTTAAGGGGAGGGTAATTGCCCCCCTCTCCCAAGTTACGTTACTGTAATAAATATTACCTATTATAATCGGACAAAGGAAAGGCTTACTTGGTAAAGTTTTTTTTAATTTGAACAGTACCTAATTAAATAATTAGTGCATTTTTTATTACCCCCCCCCCCCCCCCCCCCCGGAAAAAATTTCTAGATACGCCGTTGGTTCTAATGATACAAATACTGCAGAGTTCTGCAATTATATTATAGACCAATAAATGGAAAATGAAATTAACCAGAAACGACAAAAGCGATGTTTAAAAAACTAGCTTTTGTGGTTAAACATTCAGCGAAATGTGTTTTCTGAGAGTCCCACACTAGGAATGCGTGACAAATGAAATTCAAAATAAAAATATACCAAACACGAGCACAAACCGCGTGATGGTATGCAAAAACAAGCCTCATTGTTTAAATGCAAAACAATTTTTGTAAAAGTGCTTAGAAAGGATTCACGAAATATCATCAAGACGCAAAAGTAGGCATTTTTAACACTAGTACACAGAGGTTAGGTGGGGCTCGAACCACACTTTTGACTGGATCGTCGAGTCGTTCACTTTGTTGTTTTCATATTAAACTTTTGCCGTTAATCGTACTTAGGGAGAGAGGTATAGATGAGTCTTTTTTATCTTTTGTCGTCTACGCATCTCAGAGGATAAGCTACTTTACGGTAACTGTATATTGTATCAAGAGATATTAGTATGTGTACCCCCGAAGCGCGTAAATTGTAAAATATGACTAGATGTACCCTAAATTTGGGAAGTACAGTGCGATCATTATTGTTTGACCGTGCGGCTCCTAGAACAGAACTACTGTTCCGCATCCTTAAAATGAAAATTGTGTTATTTGGAGTGGCGTAAATGTAGACATTCAATTTATTTACGAAAAAAACATAAAATACACGAATTAACCCACCTTGAAGTCCTAGTTAATGTATTAATGGGTTTTGAAAAAACTACATATTTTATTGTAATCAATTTCGGTCTGGCGGCCCTTTGGGCCCTCGGCTGGTAATATTCAAGGGCCCCCTTCCTCCGACAAAAAATAAATAGCGATCTTCCCACCAAAAAACTTTGCTTTCAAATTTCGACCCCTGAATAGTTTCAAATTTCAACCAAAAATAAATTATAATGAAAGAATAAAGGTTAATAAAAATACAAAACAGTAAATGTTTGTTTTTGTTTTACTGTCAAATTAAAACAACACTAAATCAACATAAATAAATAATAAATAAACATGATAAAATATAAATTAGATGGGCCTCATAACTAATAAAGTTTTAAAGAAATTGATCAAATTAATAATTTTTTTAGTTCTTCACAATTTTATCTATAGTGTCGTTTACTAATGTTATCAAACAAATCAAGGTAATTCCTGACACAAAGTAGATCTTAATTTATGTTTGATCAGTTTGAGTTTGGAAAAAACTCGACACATGTTACTTGTGTACAGGCTCGTGCGCAAGGGGGGGGGGGGGGGTTTGGGGGTTCAAACCCCTCCCATAACCCCTTGAAATATAAGGAAATATAATAATATATTATGTGTAGTTATTAACGTACTTTATAAATACATACCTAATTATGTATTTAAAAATCGATAAATATTGAATACCTACAGAAATATCAATACTTTAAAGAATATGTTAAGGAGGGGATCAATTGTCCTAAGTAACCAGAATTTTATAAGCCATGTTAAAATTGGACTTTGGCATGCATTTCTGGACAACTTGCTGTGGCCATAGTATTGCTCCGATCATGGAGTTTTATGTCTCAAAATGACCCTAAGAACATTCTACGGCTCATATACCTAGTTTTAGCAAAAAGTATAATGTTTCAAGCTGTCTAGGATGTGTCAAAGTTACAGATATGTCAAAGTAACAGTTACTGTTTTCTTGCGATATTTTGCGATTCTTTCAAAATTAAAATAGAAATAGCATACCCCAATGCGATATCGATAGGCATAACTGCCGTGGGGTCATTTTCAGGTATAAAAATCAACAATCCCACCAATACAGTGGTCACAGCGAGTTGTCCAAAAAATGAAATCCGAGTCTTTTCCAATGGGGAGTGAACATTTGGCGTACTAGCAGGAAAAATTGTCGTTGCATGACAACTCTTTACTTCAGGCTAAATTTCCTTGTAAATTGCTCTCATTTTTCGAAAATTTCGGAATTCATCAAACACATTCGTTGAGTCAATATGTTTTCAGTGAAATGGGCGAACGTAAACCAGGGTTGGTGCGGGCAGGTGAAAGAAAGGTGCAACAAACTGGGCAGACGTAAGAGAACTTTGGATGCCTTCAAGGCGAACTAATATTGATAGAAATCAGGGTCAAAATTGGATCGAAAAAAGTTCTTGAACCCCCCTTAACCTAATTCTTTATTATTGGGAGTATCGCAACCTACTTTATGTTTTATGAATGTTTGGGCCCGTTTGAGGCGTTAATTGAAATCATTCAATCAACGTTTGAGGTCTTCCCTGTTCCCAACCCAACCCCTCCCATGGACAAATCCTGCGCACGGGCCTGCTTGTGTACAAGTGATAGTCATTACAAATTTATAGGCTGAATACAAATTACTGAAAAGTCCAGACTGAGATGACAGTTGTTATAAAACACCACAGGATAAGCATGGAGAACATTTTTTTGTGGAGCTGGCACTGGAATATGATTAAGTTGATGTAGGGCTCGATGGGCTCCCTTCGGACCGTTGGGCCCCATGCCCTCGGCGATCGCCGGCCAGCCGACCTGGCCACACCGACACTGATTATAATATGTACAAATATAGATAAAGGAAGAATTGAAAAAGCAACCATGTATGTACATACGTTTATGAAATATCAATTGAGTTGAAATAAATATTATTGTGCCTAACTTCACACTGTGAAAATCAGTTTTTTTTCGGTCAATCATTGTTGATATCCCGGTATAATAACGCAAGAGGGTGCGATAGAGCAAGACAATGCGTAGCCCGTAGCAAGCACGATCATATATCATTGATTTAAATTCAATTCTCTGGAATAAAAAAAAAAATTTTTTAACACCATCGTCCGTGGCATACGGTTTAAAGGTACGAAACAGGATAAAAAGAAAATAGTAAGAGTCGAAATGAACTGCTGGAGAAGGATATAAGATACCAAAAGGAGCGATAAAATGTCCAATGGAAGGGGAAAACGATATAACAACATGATTAGAGGAGTCAGGAGAAGAGGCTATAATATGGTATGGTCATGTAAGGAGAGCTGACAAGAACAATGGACATCGGGAGCCACAGAATCAAGAAGCAAAAGGAGTGAAAAAATCATGGCGAGATGAGGCGGATGGAATCATGAACAGGTCTGCGAGAAATTATGGTAGGGTGGTAGATCCGTTCAAATGTTTGCTACGTTAATCATCATTTATTGAGAATCTTTATGCAGAATATACAATTTCTATGAGAAAATGCACTGTCACGATGGTCAGTAACCAAATTTGATGGTTCTGTGCCTTTATGAGTCCTTCCGATTATGACTCCTTCCGATTGCTATAAAGTTGCAATTTTTCAAACACGCTTTGTTTTGTATGGTACATCCATCCGTTACAACCTGTTTCTTTTGTTACGAAGCTTTCTATTTCTATGCCATATTCTTTCTTCTTTTTTTATAAATGTGTGGTAATGTAGTCGTTAGAGCACTAAACTACGATACCGTTGGGCTGGGTTCGATTCCCGACACCGCAAGAAAAATGTGCACAACTATTGCTCCTCGTGGTCGACTCAGATCCCAAAATGAGTAAGTCGGAATTTTCTCTGAGGACTATTATTATATAATATAAATAAATGTTCCTAATTAATCTATTTGTAAAAATATGAATTATTTTAAGTCATTTAAATGACACTCTTCCTAATTTGTGATCAGGAAACAATGGACCAGGTACGTGATCACTTCCAATATTCGGCATGTGGCAGATCCCTTTCCTTAGATGGGGTTCCTCAGTTCAGCCAAAATTATAAATTTCCTTGTTTTTCAAAATAGCCGTATCAATCTGCGTTATACCTACAACCAGCCGTATCAATGTTTGTATTGCAGCAACGCTCAAAAGGCGTAAACAAGCACGGTCGACCGTGGTGCGTATTAAACAAAATAGAAATTTATGCGACATTTTGCAAATGACAAGTCCCGAAAAAAATTTTGCTGTAAACTGAGTCCTGAAACAATTTAAAGAAATAAAAAAAACAGTTTTTCCCAGTATTATTAGTAACCCACGAAAATTTACAAAAAAAACAAAAAGTGCATTGGATTTAAATTCGAAAACTGTAACTTCTTGTCCATTATCGATTATCTCTATTCTCAACTTCAGTAGTTTACGAAAAAACTGACTGTATAATAATAGGCAATAAAAGCAAATATTTAGATTAGAAAATCCCTTTCGGTAGCTTTGAGAACAATTTATTGAAGAAATGTTTACAAAGCAAAAATCCAATTTTCGTTAATAAGGGAATCAAATTAAAGTTTTCTCATTTAGGGTTGCAGGATTGGACACATTTTTCTAATTAGGTACGATTAAATTAATTACAATTTGTCCATGTACTTTGTAATTCAAAGTAGCAGTAGGTATTTATTTGAATTTTTGCCTATAATTTAGCCGATTTCTTTTAGTTCATTAATTTGTTAAAAATGTTAACATAATTAATAAGTATGTGATCCTTGAAAAGGATTGGAATACACACTTACCCGCTTCATTATCTAAGAGGGATAAAGGATCTTGCATCACAAATTCGCGCACTATCCAACGAATAAGAAAGACAAACCGTATTTGAGACAACTCACGTATTAAAATGAGCAGTGACAGAGAATAAACCATTTTGACATTAGTTAATAATAAATATTGTCAAAATGTTTTTAAAACAAAAGAAGTTCGTGCTGACCTACGCTACCGCGGAAGGTAGGTGTCATTCTGCTGACCTTCGTTTTTATACTAATTGTTATCGTTTTCATAAACTTGAGATTGTTCATCATTTTTTTTATTATTTATAAGTTATATTTATTTTGATAACATCTAGAAGGTATATAAATAAACGCGTTTCTTAAAATTTCGCAGGTTACTTTGATGATTACCTAATTGAGTAGAAGTCCCGTAATAACAAGGGAGTGAAGCGATACTAGAGAATAGCCTACCTTGCAATTTTCTATTTATTTTGAGGAAAAAGGCACTTTCGCGAACGCTGCACTTTTATCCTGAGAACTCGATTTTTCAAGAATTCTTCATAATTTTAAGAGCGCACGTGTATAAACTATCGTCATTTTTTAATGAGTAATTGCGCTCAAAGTGTTAAATTTGTACGTGTTTTAAGTGATTTTCTTTTGTTGATAAATTACTAAAATAATCGTCACGTAGTTTGTTAAATGTAAGAAAAGTGCACAGTCATTAAACCCTTCCTCCAGTCGTTAATGTTATTCTTAAAAGCTTGAATAGAACACTCAATTGGTACACGATGTTATAATAAAAGTAATAAATGTAAGTGCCCTTATAGCAAATCCTGAACGTCGATAATCCTCGGAAACGGCCACTTGGGGGCTTGAATCTATAGCATTAACAACGCCGCCGCCGTTCTTTATCCCTTATATCCCCATACTCGCCATTCACCACCACCCTCCTCAAATATCCGAATTGTTTATGCATGTAATCTTGCATATCCTCTACCAACTGAAATAAATAACGTAAAATCTTGGCTATGATAATTCGAGTGGACTAAATCTTAAATAAACAATGGGGGTGAATGTGTACCTTGTGAGAACGTTTATAAAATTACATTACAATTCCAAATCTTCCTAACTGCCAATGTATCACAATAAAATTACAATTATTTTGCATCTTCTGGAAGTGTAACAATTACCCAAATTGAAAATTACAAGCTCAGAACTGGAAATTTTCCATTTTGTAAATTACTTATAAAGTGAAAGGATATTATGCAAGTGCACCTATTACCATTGACTAAAGAGTTTATTTTCAATCAACGCTATTACATTATTCCACAAAGAAACACTGAAAATTCAAATACATATTGCAAACGTAGGAAACATTAAAATTTAAACAATTATTTTTGTTTATCGATCAATAATTGGTAGATTCTAAGATTCATGAATCTTTACGTATTTTATTTTAAATCCTTTTCAAATTATAAGATGAAAAATGTTGGACATTTTTATTTTTTTGGCCCAGGAAGGACTGCTGCCAGAGTTATGTTTTTACTTCCCGAGTACGAAGTAAAAGGGAAGTATTGTATTAGTTTTCCAAAAAAAAAATTTGACCTATGGAAATTTTTACATATCTTTGCGTTTCCGAATACGTAGATTCAAAATATGCAAAAAAAAATTTTCCGTCTGTCGTCTGTAGTCTGTAGTCTGTAGTCTGTTGTCTGTAGTCTGTAGTCTGTAGTCTGTAGTCTGTACGTACACATTCCTTGCAACGCTCTAAACTCAGAAACTATTAAAGTTATCGAAATGCGGTTTTCGCCAATCGATTACATTCGGGCCAAGGACGAAAATGCTGTTATTACCTTTGATGACGTCACTTCCGGTATAAGCTAAAATGGCGGCACTCATTTTTTTTATAAGATAAAGTTGCAGTTTTTTTTATGTAGTTTAAAAGAGAATTTTTTTTTTAATTCGGCAATATATATTGTGCTATACTTATTTTTTGAAAAAAGTGTTAAAAAAAATAATTATTAAAAAATGACTGCAACGCTCGATACTCAGAAACTATTAAAGTTATCGAAATGCGGTTTTCGCTAATGAATTACATTTGGGTCAAGGACGAAAATGCTGATATTACCTTTGATGACGTCACTTCCGGTGTAAGCTAAAATGGCGGCACTCATTTTTTTTATAAGATAAAGTTGCAGTTTTTTTATGCAGTTTAAAAGAGTATTTTTTTCTGAATTCAGCAATATATATTGTGCTATACTTATTTTTTGAAAAATGTGTTAAAAAAATCATTTTTAAAAAATGACTGCAACGCTCTATACTCAGAAACTATTAAAGTTATCGAAATGCGGTTTTCGCCAATCGATTGCATTCGGGCCAAGAACGAAAATGCTGATATTACCTTTGATTCGTCACTTCCGGTGTAAGCTAAAATGGCGGCACTCATTTTTTTATAAGATAAAATTGCAGTTTTTTATGTAGTTTAAGAGTATTTTTTTCTGAATTCAGTAGTATTTATTTTTTGAAAAAAGTGTTAATACGAGGGAAGTCTCGTGGCAACTTGCCAGAATTTTTTTCCTTTTACATTTGATATCAGAGAAGCACGTGGTGTAATTTTGTTTGTGATTGAAAATCAATTTTAACATTGTTTGTGAGCATACTTAAAAATTTGAATTTGGGCGCACAAACTCCCTCTATGTGCCTAGGGCTGGTCTGGATCTGTGTGTGTTGAGTGGGCAAAATGAAAATGTAACCAGAGTTCTAACGTGCCGGCAGTGCAAAGCCTCACTCATCTTTGGTAACTCGTGGTCAAAACTTCACATGACCTTACATCGCACGTGGTTCAGTTTTTGGCTGACAAGAACCAAAATTTCTATGAACGCGGAATAGTGAAGGTGGCAAAAGGTCATTGAATAAAATGGAAAATATATAGGTAATATTAAAGATTATTCTTTGGATTAAAACAAATTAGTTTTATTTCATGCTACAACGCCGAAATGACTTTCTTGTCAACCCATATTTTACCGGTTGGAGGTACAAACGGAGCAAAATGGTTCAATTCACCTTTAGTACAAATTTGTGTCATTAAACCTTTATCCTCAACTCTTAAAATTACAGCTATATTCGCTAATGATAGCAAAATTTATTTTATTAATACAGATACAGAGTGATTCAGGAATACTCCCATACAGGTGATGGTGACGTGTCATTAATAATGATATAGAGATGCTGTTTATGTAGACGGCCAAACTTCGTTTTTGTGAAACTACCTTTATCTTATAGTGGTAGCACAAAGTTGTAGCTTTTATTAAAATACATTAAATACCTTATTGCATTTCAGAATTGCCCATGAAAAATTAGTTCTTGCATGTGTAGGCCATATGTGTTTATTCCCAATTATTGTTTTGATGGTGTTTGACGTTTAAGTTCAAACTAGCTGGTCTTTGAAAATTTACTACTGTCGTCTGGATCGGAATTTTTACCGAGAATTTGGAGAAGGGTCTAAAAATCAATCCATACATCCATTATACATGGTGACTCATAATGCGTAATGGTAGACATTGGCAAGTTTCAAAGTTTAGCTTTAGAGGAACAATACTATAGAAAAAAATTGTCAGTCAAAATATAATATAGAAAACACAAAGTTTAATAAACTGTTGTAAAGGTTTGTTATGGGCGATCCATCCATCCATCGGAGGTAATTTTAAAAAGGACGCAATTAGAGCAGCCACGTATCTACCTTAAACAAAGCTCAAGCATTTTACAATTCGTTGTGGGAAACCTTTTTCAAATTTCCTTCGTTGTAAGCGGTTGCAAAACTATTCCGGATTCAAGAAAATGGACAATTTCAAAAGTGTGTTCACTTAATTTTTTAGCTAACTGTGAAGTTTTTTGTAAGTAATTCAAAATAACATTTGTCCTACAACAAAAATGAGTCCATCAAGAGTGTCCCCATCTGAAGACATGTAGGTATTAGTAAATTAACAAAAATAATGAATATCAAGCTGATTTTTTTTCTATAGCTTAGTAAATATTTACATTTGTCTCACAAATTAATTGGGCCGTTTTCCGATGGTATTCATCCATTTTTTATCATTTCCAAATCAACGTGTTTTTCCCTGCACACCCCCGTAGGACCCATTTGCGAACATTTTCGCAGAGGAGAAAGTTTACCGTCTCGTTACAATAAAGCCGCTCACGAAGTATAAAAAGTATATTAATTGATTGCAAAAAAGGTGGCCGGCTCCCGGACTATCGTGGTCACCCTGTGTAGACAAAACACTAAACGTTACAACATAAAAGATTACGAAAGACTTACAATGTAGCTATTTTATTAAATTTAAACACGTATTGGTTTACAAGTAAGTTTAGCGTAGGAAGGTGTTGAATGGAACATTAAAATTACGACTGAGAAAAATGCAGGCAAATGTTTCTTTACGACCGATATAATTACTTCGCTTTGTAAACAATTAAAAAAAATGAAAATTAATATTAGATTATAGTTCAGATTTCACATAATGAAGCTACATTTTCTTTTCAAGCTGAAATTGATGAAAACTCTCTTTTTTTGGGTCAGATGGATTACTATTAAAAAATTAGAAAATTATTGCGTCAGCTTACATTTCCATCCTTACGTTTGATTCATGATAAATATGATGCAATTTGCAAAGTACAAATTAATAAAAACAAAGTATAGTCACACATGACCCTTTGGTGTGATGATTTACGTTAATAAACAGATGGAATTAAATTATATGATTACAAAGCAAAAGGAGATGAGACTGTGCAATATTTGCATTCTTAATGCAATTTAATTGTTTTGAGATTAGATAAAACTGGCAGAGTAAAATAATCCCAAGACAAAAATATCGGATATTTATGTATAATTTTCTTCCTTGTTCCTCACGAAAATGATTAAGTATAAAGATGAATGCACATCTTCTTCCCAATACGATGCCCGATTTAACCCTTAAATACTGATCCCAGGCTCGTCGCACCATTTGTACTGTACAAACAGTGGCGCCGGGTTTTTAAGATCTACATGGGGGCAAGGGGCAGCAGCACTACAGGAAAAGCTCATCTTTTAAAATCATAAGGAGCAACGGTGTAGGTATTTTTGAAATATCAAGATAAAAAAACTACTTTATTGCAGTTTCATTTTTATTCATAGAAGACAACATTTTGGAAAAACATCTAAACTGCATACAATGTATTTCTTTGTTTGTAATAGAGTACGACATACGAAATATTACCATCTATTCTATGTTGTGAATGATGATTTAACGAAATAACTGATATGCTAACACGCTAACAGCGACAGCCTAGGAAAAGACTAAACAAAACATTTTTTCCGGTCAGTATTGTCACGTATCGTGGTATCGTGTATAGTCACGTAATTTTGATATAAATCTGCATACACTATACACTATACAAACAGGTAAACTGAGCCAGTCATAACATAATTAAACATCTGCATCGTAAACATACAGAATTATTTACTTCTGGATCGGTCCTGATCTGATATTTCTGAAAATTTTTAAATTCTCACTTTCATGGCGTGAAACAGATAGATATAGACCTATTCCTAACATTTTTACGTATAAAATTAATGTGCCTCACTTTCCCAAATCCCAATTTTGTTCATAGTCATGTTCACGTGCCAGTGAAGTGCATGGGGGCCATGCCCCCACGCAATCTGCCTACATGGGGGCACGCGCCCCGCTGCCCCCACGAAGTCGGCGCCACTGTGTACAAATATAGAGATACCAGGTCCTACGCTTAAAATTTAATTAAATAGAAAGGGGTGGGGTTGTGTGGTACCATATTTTAAAGGTCATTCAATTACCTTTTCAAAAATACTACATTCTTAACCCTTTTTCGGTATCAAGTAGCTTCGAGGTAACCCCAAAGACCCAATAGATGTGATGGAGATATATGAACGATAAGTCGGCAATATTCAAGGTGTCCCAGGTGTAATGATCAGGACTTTGACATTTTGTAGAAAAACACATTTGTGAGGTGGATTGCTCCTATAAGCATAAGGTCCTAAAATTCTTCGTTTCTGAGATACAGGTCATAGGTCATTCAAATTTCCTAAAAATTAAAGTTTTTATTTATTTATTTTCGAACTGTGGAAAATATTCAAACCAAAATTGGCACACAGGATATATGGACAGAGGGTCATAAGACTGAATACTATGAATTTTTTAATCAACCAGTGGCGGAGATATGGGTAATCCGTCCTAATTTGATAAATGAAAACAGTACGGCCCTGAATTAAAAATTCTCAATATCTCTTTGGATAGAGAATTCAATTTTGAACAAGAAATGTCTCTTGAATTTTTTTCGTTTCTGTTACCGTCCGGCCGCAAATTAAATTTTTGTCATTTTTTTCATGAAAAATGTATCTTGGCTGTGTACAAAAATGATGGTTGCCATGGATCTTATGTATGTGTGCCAATTTTGGTTTAAATATTTTCCACATTCCGGAAATAAATAAATAAAATCTTTATATATTTATTTTAGAAAATTTTAACGCCTTGTATAAGGACCAATGTTTATAGGAGCAATCCACCTCACAATGTGTTTTTCTACAAAATGTCTAAGTCCTGATCATTAAACCTAGGACACCCTGTATACAATCGACAGCAAGGACTGCTAAAATCAAGTAGGCCTTTACAGTTGAGCAAAAATACGTTATTTGTCAATTTCGTTTCAGGTAAAGTACCTTTTCCATTCATAGTAGGTAGGCGAAAATGTCACTAAGAAGAGTTGGTCAGAATGAAAAGTTATGGCGTTATGCAAATTTTCAGACTAATCGGCCTACTTTGGTAATAGAAGCAGAAAATAGAAAAATAAACTATAAACTAAGAAACAAGTAATTTGCAACTTACTGAGATAAGTAATCAATTTAGAACAAATATTTCAAAGGTTTGACGTGTAAGTAAGGTAATAACAGTAAATTGTTTGCTTTACTACGACGCGATTGTTCGTTCATACAAATCATACATAATAAAAGCGGATTTTATCAAAGTAGGTCGATCATTCTGAAAATTTGCATAACGCCATAACTTCTGATTCTGAACAACTCTTCTTAGTGACACTTTGGCGTACTATGAACGGAAAAGGTACTTTACCTGAAACGAAATTGACAAATAACGCATTTTTGCTCCACTGTAAAAGCCTACTTGATTTTAACAAATCGAAAGTAAACTAAAAATAACTTTCAGACCAAGCAGGGCGGAATTCCAAAATATGAAATTCCAATTCGAAAATTTTTGATCCACCTATTGTAAACTCAATCCGGGGACACACTGTATGCTTGAGAATAATAATAAAGTAAATAATATTTTCTTAATTAAACAAGTAGATAATAAGAATGTATTAAACTATTATGAAAGTGTAGGAATTCACAAAAACAAAGGCTTTCTAATGAATAATGATCATCCACGTCAATTTTAGATTTTAAAATAACATCATATTGCGTAAAAATTTCATCATGAACCAACGCAAACAACACAACCTACTACGCTGAACTGCACACGCTGAAACACTAAAAAGAGAAAGCTGAACGCCTGAACCTGGCTATTAAAGCCTTTGCAACATAAGGACTCGAATTTATCTTTGGGATTGGGCAAGATCTCGGACATCCTATTAAACGAATTGTAGGCGACCTTGATTTTGTGTTTCCCAAAAACGTTCCTAATGGGATCTGTGACTTTATGGACATAGGGCAAAACAGTAATACTACTGACGACCTTTTCCTCGGTGTTGCGAGGTTTTGATGTAAAATGACGATTTATAACCTGGCAGAATTCGCTCCTGTGACACTGTCAAACCCCGGAAATCGTTTTTATCTACTGTCTTTGGCTGTGGAGGTGGAAGTCTCCAACCCTCATATCAAACTTACCACAATTTAGAGAAAGGAATTTGATGTACAAAAGGATACTATTTCTGCTCACGTGTCTAATTTAAATATTATATCATAATTTTGTACATTAATTGATTCATACCAATTATTATGCCGCGTATTACCAACAAAAAAATTATTGTCTTTCTATTTTCTTCCATTTTTACTTTTACTTCCGATACACTTGGACCATTTTTCTCCCTGACTAATACTTCCTTTTCGTTCCTGTCTGCACATGGAGTTTTGAACATCTTCTCAAAGTTATTCCTCTGCTGGCCATTCTCCTGGTTTGTGACTGTATCCACACTTCACGCATTTACTTCTCTAATGATACCTATCTTCTGTTTTTTTCTTAACAAGATTAACTGCTACCATAGGGTTTAACATTTATATATGCTGTTTCGTGAGTTCCATTTATTTGCAACACTCTATCGCATTACTTGTTGAAAAATCGGTTGATCTCGCGCGGATTTATCAAATAGTCCAAGCACGAGTCTATCTCTAGTATAGTCATATATGCTGTTCATAACTTTTACCACCTTCACATTTAAATCCACACAGTGCAGCTTGCGTCTTCCACTCAGTTAAATATGAGTCAATATTTTAATTTTCACCTTGATTCATTGTGTTGAATTTAAAATCTTCAGTAACCTCATTTTTCTTCGGTCAGCACTACCTTTCGAATTCTTGAAGTACAGCTTCCAATGTTGCCTTTATTCTTTTTCGAATGTGTTGTACATTTCTATTTCCTCATCTCCAATTAACTTGAGTAGTAAGTATGTATAGCAATTTTTATATCCTTACATTTACCTTTGCCCACAGCTTTCATATAAATTTTTAGCTTCTGCTTCCATTTGGTCCAAGTTGTACTTAATGTTGTCGCTAAATTTCGATATCTGCCTATAAACTTCTTCACCCACCTGACACCACGTTTTATTTAGATTCTTTTCAAGGTTTATTTGAAGTAAACTACCTATATTATTTGTTAGTTTATTACAGATAACGAAAATACACGTTTTACAACGGCAGTTATGAGTTATGACCGTAACTAACCTCGCTGAGCTGTTTCTGTGCTACCGATGTACATCTATTATAATTAATTTATAGGTAACAGTTCTATTTTTCGTTCAAAAATAAATAAAGGTTGTAAATATTATAAAAGGGATTTGCATAATTCCAAAATCTTTCCCCATTTTGCATTCTGTCACGATCACCGTTATTCATTCGTGCTATTAACGCCAAAGCAGAGTATCCATTCAACCCCCATTTAAAACAACGCCCTTACTAACAAATTTAGATTTTATCCATTGAGTTAGCGGTATAACTTCAGAAAGTATAGGTACCTTATATCAAATATTCATATTCGTGTTAAGATCGTTAAAACGAGTTATCACAATACCTACGGTCCGTAAGTAAACTATGCCTCTCGTAGCAGAAATCTGGACAGAAAGGTCGTAATAAAATTGTGTCCAGTGTGGGAACGTAATGAATGTCCAAAGGATTTGGCAAGGATATAAATATTAAAATAATAGCCTACGCTCATTATTGATACTTGATACTGATAGACTAAAATTGTCTTCCCCTCGTTTTATTATTTAACTTAAAATGGGCCGCGTTTATGAGCGATTTGATATTAAACAACGCCATCTCTGAGAGGGTGCCAACTTCGGAACCTATTGATTTAATAAATAATGGAAGCTTATAAAATGAAATTGTGAACAAATGCGGCACACGAATAATAATAATCGATCTAAAAATAGAAACGTGCAGGTTTTATATCCAAAAACAATTGCTCGATTCATACTATAAAATTCATAAAAGGAGAATGTTTGTGCGAGTCTATGGAAAAATAATACAGATTGATGTCACCCACTCGGCCACGCTTCACGGAGCGTGTAACTGCCAGATTCGCCCCACGTTAATGACACCCAGACTTCGTCGCCCTGTGAAACTGACCGACACACACACCACACCATCTCCTAATTGATTTTACACAAGTTTTGTGTGTATTTAGCTTGACATTCTTTTTCGCCAATTAGCGGTACCTTTTATTCTAACCCCCTACGCTACATAAGAAAGGAATGAAGTTAGTAAGATACGACACGTTTTCATTGTTTTAAAAAACTATAGGTACCTCATAGCAGCATCTAAAGGTTGATGATGTGGGTGGCCTAAATGTAATACGAAACTTTAATCCCTTGTTCCGCTATCCCCGACAAATTCTAAACGGCAGTAGCAGACTGTACGTCGGCATCAACCCCTATGTAACATCCTATTTTTCCTAATTTTCGTAATTTGATACTGTCTTTGCCTTAAGATTTATTAATTGCTCAACTCATCCGTGAGATTCTTTCAGTTTTACGACATTGTTATATTAATCAGATGTGCAACTGTGTTCACATTTTCAGATTAATTACACTTTGTCCTTACTGATCCAATCGGTTTCTGTCGAGGCATTGTCAGTCTTGTAATTATTTAATGGCCATGGGTGCAAAAGTAACCCTTCTTTTGGTTTATTAAAACAATTAAGGCGAAGAAAACCTCCTGGACTACTAAACATAAGAGACAAAATGACAAAATGGAAAAAATACAAACAGACTAAAATGACACAGACATGAAAAATGTATTAATTATTAAAAAAGTTGATTATGTTTTCGATGTTAACCATTGTAAGCATATTGTACAAATAAAATGTATTATTATTATTATTTCAAAAAACAAACCAAATGGGTGAAACGTAGGAATAATACTATTAAGGATAATCTTCATAAGATGGGCTTAGGAAAGAAACAAATCCCGAAGAATTCATATTCATTAAAGAAGACTTGGTAAAAAGCTAACAAAAAAAGGAAGGAAAATACACACATTTCGACCTAAATGTTCCATATATGCACAGTAGCACAAATACTGGGAAAAAATGCCCAAAACATGAGAGATTCTTGTAAAGTTTTTCCACCTATCATAAGAAATGTCCTAACTTAGAAACCATTCCTTATTTTTACGATAACAATTTATCATTGCCAAATCTTTCAAAATACGCCGAAGTTTGAAATATTTTCCCAAAAATAATATAAACTTGCGGGCTTACCTTATTACAACCTTTTTTTATCTTTTCTTATTCATCATATTTCCTGGTACATCCACGGATCCTGGTGGAAACGAGGGAGTGTAGTAATTTTTCTGACGCCATTATTTCAACACTACCGAAGAACACCGTAACACAAACACAACCTCTAATTCGCTGCCAAAATTTACAAAAAGGCATCCTACTTTTAACTTTATCACAGAAAAATACCGCGTTTACTGTACCGAAATGAATATTATTCAGAACTAAAATTAAAGAAGCTCAGACCACCAGTCTATACTGTCCGCGTGTCGAAAATCAACTACTTACTCACAAAACCCTTGTTTCATATATAATGTATCACCTAAAAACTAAAAACTCGTCTTGCGTTATCAATCATCCGATATCTAGTTTATATCGTATTAGTAACTGCGGTAAACTTAACATTCATTTTTCGTCACGGCGCGGCGTAACGGCGAGGAAAAAATACCACTTTTATAACCGACCTTTAAATCCGTAAAACGCCTTTAGGGGAAAACCGAATAAAAGTCGGTATAAAAATGTGGGGTAATGACCGATGCAAGAATCTGTAGGAATACGGAGGAGAAGTAGAAATTATCCAGAACGAGAGCAAAAGAAAACGGACCGTGAAAGATTTGGTGTCCAGGTTCGATTTCAAATAGAAATTGCAACCTTTTCGTATGTGTCAAAAGCAAATAGATGTGTAATTCTGATACCATGAGAATATCAGAATGCAGCCTGTGGCAAGATCAAAGCTGCATAGAACATCCAGAAACTATATACGTTCTGTATTCGAAACAAATGAGGAAATTGCCAATTTTGAAATAGATCTTGAGAGTGCCTTCTTATGTGGCGATGTAAGGGAGGAAGGTATAGGGTGTCCTAACGATCTGGGGGTGGAAGATCACTATACTGTTGATTTCAATTCCAATGTGTTTAGTTTTAACTTCTACATTCAGATTGCAGACTCTTTTCTCGACATATACAAATGCAGGGTGTCCCATTTTGCCCAATGTCATTTTTCTTAAATGGCACACCCACAAACAGCATTTTCTACGAGCTTTCAATAGGTACTACTTTTTGCTACCTATTCCTAAAGGTTTTTCAATTATTTAGCGATGAAATTGAAAATTGTAAGATTTTGGCACTTAGTACATTATTGATGTAATTTACATTAAAGGAGAGGACCCGCTGGCTGAAATTTAACCAAAACTATTGAATCGTGTAAAATTTCAAAAGTTTCGGGTTCCAATGTTTAAAATGTTGATGCCAATCAGTAAAGTTTATGCTAAAATACATAGTTAGTGTGTGTTTTTGATTATCATGTAACACGATATTGTTGTTCAGTTATGCGTTAATTAAATTAGTTTCATAGTAAACACCTGTTATTTTATACTCTAAAATACTTCCCGAACATGAACTATTGCCAAACAAAAACTCGCTGTGTACTGTACAAGACTGCAAAGATCCAAAAAGGCAAACTTAAGGAGACAACAAATCAAACTATTTAGGAACAATGAGAAAAAATGTTACAATAATAATATGTCAACAACATAATAAGGAACAGATAGCGGACGTGACAAGGGTTACCTGGGCGGTGAAGACGTTCTCAGCATACAAATCACCAGGATTGGACGGCATAATACCAGCTCTTCTGCAGTGGGGACTGGATGTTATTGTTGTACACCTGGTGAGAATCTATACGGGCTGTATCGCTTTCAGATACATACCAAAACAATGGAGGGAGATAAAAATTGTTTTTATCCCCAAACCTGGTAAAGGTGATTATTCCACACCTAAATCATACCGTCCAATCAGTCTAATGTCTTTTCTCCTTAAGACACTTGAAAGATTGTGCGACAGACATATAAGGGAAACAGCGCTGGCACGAATCCCGCTGCACCCTAACCAACATGCATACTCTCCAGGAAGATCCACAGAATCAGCCCTACACTCTATCGTGGGGAGGATTGAGAGATCGTTGGACTATAAACAGTCCACCCTGGGAGTATTCATAGACATAGAAGGGGCGTTTGACAAAACAACCTTTGAGACAATCGAAGCTGCATTACGCCATCATGGCGTAACTGACATCGTACGAAGCTGGATTGTGCAGCTACTGAAATCCAGGGCAGTGCACATCAGCGTAGGCGATATAACGATGAGGTGCACAGTAGTGAGAGGGTGCCCCCAAGGTGGGGTGCTGTCACCACTTCTGTGGAACCTAACCGTAAACAGCCTGCTCTGTCGTCTTAACGACAGCGGCTATTACACGCTGGGCTATGCGGATGATCTATCCATCCTAATAACCGGCAAGTTTGAGGCTACTCTGTGCAGTCTGATGCAATCAGCTCTCAGAGTAACCGAAGAATGGTGCAAGGAACACTCCCTGTCAATAAACCCGACAAAAACGGAGGTAGTTCTATTCACAAGGAAAAGGAAGATTGTGGGCCTTCGAGCTCCTATACTCTTCCAAAAACACCTCCAGTTTTCAGAGTCAGTGAAGTATCTAGGTATTACACTTGACAACAAACTGAACTGGAGCAAGCACATCCAGCTTAAAGCGGAAAAGGTAAATAGGGCTTTCTGGCAATGTCGCCGCGCAATGGGAAGACTTTGGGGTCCATCCCCAAAGGCTGTCCTGTGGCTGTACACCGCTGTGATCAGACCTATGTTCTGTTGCGGAGCAATTGTCTGGTGGCCTAGAACCAGACTATCCACAACCAAAGCACTGTTCAATCATGTGCAAAGACTAGCGTGCCTTGCGTGCACGGGCGCAATGCGAACAACCCCCACAGCCGTCATGGAAGCCCTCCTGGGACTGCCTCCACTGGATCTCCACGTGAGAGAGCAGGCCATGTTGGCAGCCTTGCGTCTGAAAAATAAAGGGTTGTTGAACAGTAGAGGTATTGAGGTGGGACACTCGCGAATTCTGGGCGAAGCAGTCAAGCGACTGCCTATACTAGAAGGACGATCTGACTCACTCACCCCTCGATACACACTAGGGAAAAACTACCGCATCTTCTTTGATGCGGAAGTGGCATCCCAACCGGACATATCCATCTTCACGGACGGATCCAAAACAATGGAAGGAACAGGCACCGGAATTTATTCCGAAGAACTGAACTTCCATATTAGCCAAGCACTAGGCAAAATTTCGACTGTCTTTCAGGCAGAACTAGCAGGAATAACGCTTAGTGCGAAAACAATTCTTATGCGCGGCATAAAGAATAAAACAATAAGAATTTCCAGTGACAGCAGAGCCGCTCTGCAGGCACTAGGTCAATACAAAATCACCTCTAGGCTGGTTTCAGAGTGTCACCAAGCACTAGAGCAAGTGACAAACAGCAATACCCTTCAGCTCGTATGGGTCAAAGGGCATGCTGGAACAATAGGCAACGAAAAAGCCGATAAGTTAGCCCGACTGGCCTCAAAACAACTGTTTTATGGTCCAGAGCCGGCTCTCCCACTTACAGTATCAACTGTAAACAACTTGATTACTCAAGATACCCAAGTCCAACACAAGACTAGGTGGAACTTGATGTCAGACAGCCGTCACGCGAGAGAGGCCTTTAGAGGACCATCCCGTAGCCTGGCGCGCTTTTGCACAGGGCTATCCAGAAGGAACCTGCGACTACTTGTGGGCATACTATCTGGGCACTGTAAACTCAACAAGCACATGCACCGCATGGGCTTGGTCGAATCACCATCCTGTAGAGGATGCTACACAGACGACGAGACGGCGCAACACATACTCTGTGAGTGTCCCGTACTCGTCGAAACAAGACGATCCATGTTGGGGGAATCCTGGCCGGACATGGCTATGATCAGAGCCGCCCCCCCGTCCAGCATCCTCAGGTTCATCTCACGCGTGGGGTGGCTTGAGTGATGTTGCGGGGCTGAGTGACTCTAGTCAGGGAGGCAGCACAAAGGGCCCGAATAGGAGGCCTACGTGCGCGTGGACTTTTGACCACCCTCCCATCGTAATCCAGAATCCAGATAATAAGGAACAGTAAAAAAGTAAAGAAAAATCACACCATTCTGGAGCAATACAATACATGGAGTCACTTAGTTACACATAACAGTAACGTCACATAAATACAGACAGAAGAAAATCAATATACATACACACATACACTCCACACAGCAAACAATGAACAAATGAAAAACACTTGAAGACATCTAAAGCACAATTAAAAGATCTCACAACGGGAAAACACCTGAGATCGACAGCGTTCACAACTATTGGTATAAACAATTACATTTGAACACGAACCACTCGCATATAAAATCACCTACATAATTCAGCACCCAGACGAAACACCCAGATATCTAACAAAAGGCAATACATGTCTAAAACATAAAACCCAACAAACACAGAATACTGCCCATTACATGTCTATCAACACTATACAAAATCATAACATCAGTTATTAATTACATAAAACACACACAAACACAGGACATACTCACTGAGGAACACAGGATGTAGAATAAACAGTCGGGGATGCAATGAAACACTAATAATAGACAATGTGGTAACAGTCAGACAGGAAAAAAAGAAATCTCTACATATGCGTTATAAATTATTATACGGCATACGATTCAATACCAAGCGCATGGTCGACACACATTCTGGAAATATACAGGGTGGGCCATTGAAACGGAAACACGCCTGTTTTGGGACACTTAGACCGGTTTCTTAAAAATACGTTCGAACACGTCGATTCTTGATTTTTGTGGAACATTTGATGTCAAAGTTGACATTAACACATCAACCCCCTACGCCCCAGCAACCCCTAACTCAAGAATTTAAATAGGGGAAGGGGGTCGGGCGACCACTCATTTGAAGCGTCGTTCAATTCTCTATGCGACGGTATGGCCGAAATTAGTTTTATTCAATTTTTTTCGTCCTCATGACAACACCCTCTGGATTAACTAAGGTGGGGGTGTTGTTTAGGCAAAATCCTGACACACCCCACCTTTGACCTTTTGAACGGCACATTTTGATGTCAAATTTGACTTTTGTGAGGTGAATCCCCTAGCCTCAACAACCCCCAACAAAAACAAAAATTACGATAAGGTGGTGACCCCTCATTTTAAAGGTCTTTTAATTCTCTATGTGAGCGCATGATTGTTCTTAGGTTTATAAAAATTTTAGTGTAGAAAAAAATTTAAACATCAAAATTCAACGTCAGAAGAAATTTTTAACAAATGATCAAATTGTGCGCCACCAACTTCCATACAATGATACAAATTCTCCTCGAAACGTTTCTTTACATTTTGGAGGATCTGTGGCGTAATTTGGCGGCATTCTTCAATAATGCGTCGACGCAACTCTTTCAGAGACCCTGGTTCCGTTGCGTAAATTTTACTAAAAAATTGAATAAAACTAATTTCGGGCATGCTGTCGCATATAAAATTGAAAGCCGCTTCAAATGAGTGGTCGCTCGACTCCCTTTCCCTATTTAAATTCTTGAGTTAGGGGTTGCTGGGGCTAGGGGGTTGATGTGTCAATGTGAAATGTCAACTTTGACATCAAAAGTTGCCCACCAAAAATCAAGAATCGTGCGTGAGCGTTTTTTTAAGAAACCGGTCTAAGTGTCCCAAAACAGGTGTGTTTCCTTTTCAATGGCCCACCCTGTATAGGTACATAGAATACCGAAAACTATCATCAGTTGCTAAAACGTACAATGAAATCCTGAAGAATAAATATACGCCCGACGTGAAATATTATGAAAGGGCGGGTTATGCGAGAGTGGAAGTACAAAGGAGAAGGGGGGCGGGGTGAGGGGACAACACGAGGGAAGATATAATAAGAAGGGGCAGGGATGTTCAGATTCGGGAAAGAAGGGGGGAAATCAAAGAAGGGAAATATAATGAGAAGTATGGTGAGATTGTGGGGGAGGGTGTTCCGGAGTACTTGAGGGGTGGGTTGGACTTGAAAAAGAAGAGGCTGATAGTGAGGTTCAGGTGTGGAAATGAAGAGAGAGGGAACAAGTACTGGGCGGAAGATGAAGAAAGAAAGTGCGTAGGTTGTGCGCAGTGGAGTGGGGAAATGTGGACCATATGTTAGGGTAGTGTGGTGAGTTGAGGGAAGAACAAAGGAGTAGGAAGAAGATATTAGGGGAAGGAGGAAAAGGGTTAGGGTGGATGGAGAAAGTTTTAGAGAGAAGAAGAAGGAAGGTAAAGGTAGCAGGAGAAAGGGAAGGGTATTGGGGAAGGGGAGATCAAAGGGAGATTACGACGAAATCAACATCCAAAAGAGAATTTTCCAAGCAGCTTTATGGTTTTCTATTTGCCTCAATCCATCTCCACAATATTAAACCATTGAATAAATATGATTAAACTAAACAACGTAAGTACGTATTTAACCTAAAAAACACTGCATACAATGAACCAGTGTATGTACCTACATGGAGGACATTAAATTATACGGTACAACACATAAAAAGTTGTTAATTATTCGGCTCTTTGTTGGTCTGATTAATTAATAGGTGGATATTTAACAGAATAAGTAAAAACAAGTCATTTCTCTTGTAGAAATGCCATTTCGAGAGATTTTCCATGTTTCGAATAATTTTTATCGAAAATTTTCCCCTAAACCCTAATGCATTAGCACTCGCTTCGACTTTTTGAGCTATTAAGAGGAGGATTCAAACATATTCGTTACATACAATTTGTGTGGAATCGTTTTGATAAATGCACAATGCAAAAGTTGAACATATATGTATATGATTCGACAATGATATGAGGTCAACGTTATGTCATGAAGGTGGTATTTCCAAACATTAGAACCCGTTTGAACTCTAAATAGCTTTTTTACCCCAAATATGTTCACAATAAAAATATTTCATAATGGAGAAGAAAAAATAAAAAATTCGTAAAACAAACGTAATAAATTTTTTAGTTCCTTCCAGACATAACATCTTCGTCAAACATTCCAATATATCATGGCATTTCAAAACGACACCAACTTAAATCCAAGTCACCCGACACCACTCATAAACTAAACCCTATTAAATAAAGTGGAGCAAAGAACAAAGCCAGTTCTATAATCGCTTATATTTTTTATTTCCCTTTTTTTAATATTCGGTTACGACCGCGAGTTATAAGATTTGAACTTAATGTAACGAGGTGTTTGTTCTCTTAATCGTTACAATTTTTACTGCCTTTTCGATATTTATTGCGAACGGTTTCACTTTTATGACAAATTGTGAGTTTTCTTTATTTTTAAGGTGAGACTTGTACGCTATAGAAAACGGACGTAAATGAAACAAAGAGCGACGTTTTTGCAACCATCATAATTTCGTATCCCGCATAAATTATAGGTACCATTTGCAATTGTATACAAGAAAACCTTTCAATTTTTCTAATCGATTATCGACTCTTTCATTGTATGATGTGAGAAAGTCGATTGTAATCTTATTATTGTTATATTATGCGAACAAATATACCTACAAACAGATTCGCAGGTAGATATATTTGAATGTACTTATTCTCAAGTTCGAAAAAAGAGCCCCGATGATTTTCTTGATGATGACACGATAAGTACCTACTAACTGTATGTTATGTCTTTATGCAGTGGCGGATTTACACATTTGCCACCAGTAGGCTATTCAAATTTTGCCGCCCCTACTGACCTCTACAAGTGTCAGTTCCTAGATTATTTTTACCATCTAACAATCAAGAAGAAATAGGTGTTTGTTGTTGGTATTTCTGAGCTAATAAAAGCTCAATCATGTAGTACTACTAATAATAAGGCGGGATAAGGTATTGTTTATATACATAAACTAGGATACTACTTAGGTACACAATAATGTAGGTACATTCCGTAAACGCAGGTAATTATAGTTAATTTTTATTGCGCTTACTTACAATTTAAAAACAATACATTGAATTATCTGGTAACGATACGTCTAATTATGACGATGAAATTCAATTAAGTTATGAAAATTTTACAATTTGCTTTTTGCGCGATTTTCTATTCGCAAAATTATCAATTAGGTATGTCCTGCTCGTTGTATGAAATCTTCTTCATTAGTTCTGATTACACCCAAAAGAACAGGCGCTTAGTCGAAGGTAGAACTTAGATCATTTTTCCCCCCGTTTTAAGCAAGAAAAGCTTTTCTCACCCGAACAAATGTCGCTGGTGTACATAGAGCCATGCGAACTGCTATATCCAAGTTTGGATAATAACGTTTTGCAAATTCCGTTTTCGCAGGAACAAAGATACACTTTTCAATTATCCAGGCCCACTTAGGGAACGGTCATGACACTCGTTCCCGCATCGCAACCAAACACGACCACGCAAATTTATTGTAGAAAAATTTATCCGTATCTAAATGGCGAAACATGTTGAATTGTTTGTATGATGAGGTCCGTGAAGTTAGCGGCCTCATCAGAAGCACAAACGAAAAGTTTGGTATCATTCGTTAGTGCTTCGTTTGTGCCTGTTTGTGCTCCGACAAAATCGATTGCGACCCCATACATTTTCTAGAAAATGGCGTTTTCTCAAGGAAATCGCTACCTTCAATCCTTATTGAAAACACAAAGCACCTGTGTTACGGTTTCAGTAAATTGTTAAATTGTATCTATATACATTATTAGGTACTAACTTTTGGGTATAAGTTCATAGTACATGTTACACATTTAATTTTACAACCCTTTAGGAAAGAAACTCGAATTTACAAAACACTAATTGCTTCTGCAACGTTGTGTCTTTAAAACGGGAATGTGAAAAGCAGATACGTGACTTCAACAACGAAGTTATCGCGTTCATTAGATTTGTGGAAATTTTTGTTGGATGTAACTTTATCCATTTTTCATATTTTTCAACATTTTTTGCTAACCTGCTAAATTCCGTCATGTTTTTTAGGACAATTTCCGAATCATGGGATAGGTTTATTTTGAATGACTTCATGGCCGGCGCGACGGACGTATGTGAAAGTGCTCCGCAAGAAAAGCCGTGCAAGGGCTGTAAATCAATCGCAAAATCGGGACTGTCGTGCGTAAAGTGCGGTACGTTGGTTCATTATGCATGTGCAAAGAGAGTTAAAAAATGTTGTGGCTTCTTATTAGCAGAAGATGAGGACGCATGGGACTCCGTAAATGAAATCAGCGTAGAGAATTTTACCGTACTAAAAATGCTGGTGTCTGAATTAAGACAAAACAATAAATTACTTAATGATAAAATTAACTATCTAGAAGAAAAATTGGCCTGGAAGGATAACGAATTGACAAGTTTAAATTAAAGAAAGCAAGGACGTACCACAGTTCAAAATGTGGGTGATAAGATAGCTATTCCTTCTAACAATAACACAAATAATAATTATAGTCTCGCATTACAAAAGGGAAATCCCTCGCATGATAGTAGTTTAAAGACTACAAATAGCAATCGAAAAAACAACCGGATAATAGCTGACGAAACTCAACCATCGAGCGAAACTAAAAACGCGTCCGAAAACCCTCTCACAGGTAATAAGGTACCAAATGACGAAACATACAAATTAGTGACTCGTAACAGATCCAAAAAAAACTTTATTTATGGAACAAATAACGGCCGAGATAGCGGGTTGACCGCATATGTACCAAAATCACATATACATGTCTCGAAGTTAAGCTTGTCTAATACAAAGGAGCATCTTACTGACTATATTCAGAAAAGAATACCCAATATTGAAGTAGACTGTGAGGAACTAAACGTAAAATCACAATCATACAGGAGCTATAAAATAAGTGTACCTGCCAATTTTAAGGCGGAATTGCTAAACACAGACTTCTGGCCCCAACATATTGCAGTGAAGATGTTTAGGGAACTTTCAAATTTTCAGAAAATACCAACAAATCGACCTCAAAAATAGGAAATACACAACTGTGCATAATTCATCAAAATGTGCAATCTATTGGTAATAAAATTGATCAACTTGAAGTGTTTCTAAATGACAATTTGTCGTGTTTTTGTGCGTGCATAACAGAACACTGGAAAACAATCGACCAACTTCCAACTTACACAATAGGTAATTTCAAATTAACATCAAGTTTTTGCAGACCGTCAGGGGCTCATGGGGGATCTGCAATCTTTATTAAAAATCATTTGCCATATAAATGTAGAAATGACTTATCTAATATTTCACAGTGTTTCACTTTTGAGTGCTCAGCGGTTGAATGTACTCTTCAAAATCAAAAAATTGTTATTTTAGCTGTCTACAGACCCCCAAACGGTGACGTAAACGACTTTATTAATTGTGTGGACAAATGCATGAAAATAGTCTCACAAGAAAAGTGTGTCGTGTTTCTAGCAGGTGATTTTAACATCAATCTTAAGGTTAGAGATAAAAATTCCCATGAATTTTTATCCCTCTTGCAATCGTACGGACTACACCCCTCAATTGATGACTATACGAGAATAGCAAATAATTCGAAAACCTGTATTGACAACATATTCACGAACACGTCGATCAGCAGTTCATATGTTGTAAATACTAACATTTCCGATCATACCGGTCAGTGCGCAAATTTTAATGTCGATACAAAAAACAAAACACCACCAACATGGAAACGTAGTTTTAATGAACTCAATAAGGATAAGTTCAAGATGAAACTAAGTGAGCAAAACTGGGGCGCTGTCCTGATGTGTCCTAACTCTGAAATTGACAGACAGTGGGACTACTTTGACAACATTTTTCATCACTTATTTGAAGAATGTTTTCCCAAAACGCTGGTATATAGGACTAACAAATTAAAAAGGACTTGGTGTAAAGATTCTGAAGTCCAAAAATATAAGAATCGTTTAGATGTTTTGTACGTGTTAAGTAACTGTGATAGTAAATATAGGGAACAATACTTAGGTATAAAGAAAAAATATAATGAAGCGTTAAGAAACTGTAAAAGACAATTTTATGCAAAAGAAATAAATAATTCTGACAATAAAGCAAAGGCAACATGGAAACTAATCAAGCAAATCAAAGGAGAGGACAAAAGTTCAGACGGGCACGGTTTTGACGGAAATTTAGACGAAGTAGCAGACAAATTCATCCTTTTTATCAGCGGCATGGCACAGAACTTAACTAAAAATATTAATCTAGGAAACTGTCCAAATTCAATAAAAAACTGCGACAAGACGATGTACTGTAGCGAAGTGACAAGGAATGAAATATTCAATATCCTGAGCAACTTCAAGAGCAAAATGAGCAGCGGATATGATGAAATCCCAATATCAATTTTGAAATACTGTAGGTCAGAACTATCCAAAGTGCTTGCCCATATAATCAATAACTCACTAATTTACGGAGTTTTTCCCTCCAAATTAAAAATTGCTCTCATAAAACCAATATTTAAGAAAGGCGACCAGTCAGCAATAGAGAACTACAGACCCATAAGCCTGCTATCAGCTTTTTCAAAAGTTTTTGAAATGGCCATGTGTAAACGTCTATTGGACTTTTTCTATAAAAATAATCACTTTAGTGACACGCAACATGGATATCTACCCAAGAAGTCAATCAATACAGCTTTATATAAATTCATGCAATATGTAATCAGCAGCTTAGAGGACAAAAAAGTGGCGATAGCATCATTTATCGATTTATCGAAGGCCTATGATTGTCTAGATCATAACATCTTAATCGGAAAATTAGAAAGGTATGGAGTACGAGGCTGTGCACTTTCATGGATTAAATCCTACCTGACAGATCGAAGCCAGAAATGTGTTATCGAGAAACAGGGACATGTGGGTGTCTCGAACACTCGCGAAGTTAAAATAGGAATTCCGCAAGGCAGCACCATAGGACCCATACTATTTGTTATCTTTGTAAACGACCTCAGCTCCATCATACAGACTGATGCTCATAGCTTAGTAAGCTATGCAGACGACACTAATTTGGTAGTAAGCTCCGAATCTGCAGAAGCCGCAGCTGCTGAAATAAATGTACTGTGCCAAAGAACAGAAAAGTGGTTCAACAAAAACGGTTTAGTGGTTAACGAGGAGAAAACTAAATTTATGTTGTTCAAAACTAAAAACAAAAACACTACAACTGACAGACAAAACATCACCTTCGAAAGTAGTACTAAATTTCTAGGGGTGCATATTGATGAAGGAATCACCTGGCAAGATCATATCTTTTCTCTATCGGAAAAACTGAGTAGAACGCTATACTCTATCCGTATACTGAGTAAATATTTGGACTTTCCTACTTTAAAAACAGTCTATTACGCGAATTTTCAGTCTCTGCTGAAATTTGGAATCTTATTCTGGGGTCAGTGCTCCAACTCTAATAAAGTTTTTATTCTTCAGAAAAGAACGTTACGAACTATGCTTAACCTGAAATCCAAGGTCAGTTGCAGAAACAAATTTAGAGAAAACGGTATATTAACAATGAGTGCACTTTACATCTGTGAAATCCTTTTATTTGTCCAGAAAAACAGATCCGAATATGCATCACTAAAGCCATCTGAAATAACAAGAACAGAAAACTACAATTATCCTAATCATAGACTTGCCATCACAGAAAAAGCGTGCCATTATACGGGTGTGCTACTATTCAATAAACTTCCTCCCCACCTACGGGACATAAAATGCCACAAGATGTATAAAAAACGGGTTGTTGAGTATTTGCTGTTAATAGAACCCTATACCATTGATGAATATCAGAATTATGTATTAATTAAGCACGAATGAATTAGATATTGACAATCGATTTCAGTCATGTATAAACACTACTGCATTATGGAATAGTATTGTTCTATGCATTATTCTGAATCAATAAAAGAATTATTATTATTATTATTATAAATAACGACATATTTGTAATTTGTATAGAAAACCGGTAGATATTCAAAGATTACATAATTTAATTCAACAAGTTTAATTACAAACAAAACGAAAAATTATTTAAGGACATAGAAATAGACAATAGCTGTGAAAGTTGGGTGGTAAATTTTCCGGAAGTATTGTATACTTCGGTTCCCTGTAGCCAGGAGTGGGCAGTCACAAAATACTTGTATTTAAAATACAGTATTTGAAATACATTTGTATTTTGTATTGTGTATTTGATGATTTTTCCCTAAAGTATTTTGTATTTTGTATTTCAAATACTTTCTTATGAGTATTTTGAATTTTGCATTTGAAATACATTAATGTATGTATTTTGTCCACTGCAATGTTAACGATAGGTTCAGAGTGAATTCTAAGAACACATGTTCAAGAACTTACCTATAAAACTTCCCTAGAACGTCTAACTAAATCTCCCAAAAACACCCCGTATACGCATACAGGATGTTTTTTGGGAGATTGGAAGTATTTTTGTATTTCAAATATTGTATTTGTATTTTGTATTTTTAAAAATAATATAAAAGTATTTCGTATTTTGTATTTCAAATACATTTCTAGGAGTATTTTGTAATTTGTATTTGAAATACGTTAGTGCATGTATTTTGCCCAGCCCTGCCTGTAGCTTGATACCCGGCTTTACTCGGCGTAAAGTAAAATTTAGTTTAATAAATTTTAGAGGTATTAAAGACCCTATATACATATTTTCAGCTTTGTAGCTCAATTCCCTGTTAAAAAACCGAAATTCGGGTATTTTTCGAGCTTTGTGTTTTCAATAAGGACTGAAGGTAACGATTTCCTTGAGAAAACGCCATTTTCCCGAAAACGTATGGGGTCGCAATCGATTTTGTCGAAGCACAAACAGGTACAAACGGAGCATTAACAAATGATACCAAAATTTTCATTTGTGCTTCCAACGAGGCGTGAAGTTAGTGGCCTACTGGAAAATGCCGTTTTCTCGAAAAGGTATGGGGTCGCAATCGATTTTGTCAGAGCACAAACAGGCACAAACGAAGCACTAACGAATGATACCAAAATTTTCGTTTGTGCTTCTGATGAGGCCGCTAACTTCACGGACCTGTTTGTGTGAACCTAATAATTATTATTTATTTGTTTATTCACGTTATGGGCCGAGATTTAGGAACAGCGAATTTCCAAGCACCTCTACGCGCATCAACTACTTTAATTATTAGCACTACCCTTACTAGAATTGTGCCTGAGTAAGGGAATTTTACCCTCAACCAAGGATCTTTATCGTGTTAGAGTTGTAGAATATAACTTCAAACATTTTTGGCCCAAACTGCCTACCCAGCCTGCTGGTAAATCCGCTACTATCTTTATGGGAATGGATTCGCCGTTTCGTACTTAGTGTGCCAGGTCCCCTTTAAGGATAATTGATTAATTGCAAACCGGTATTATATACTGAGCGACATAGTCATTGTAACACCAAGAAGGGCTAGGAATATTCACCTACCTTATAGTAAAATGATCAAAATTTGGGAAGAAAATCTTTCTTAATTAAGCAAAATTTTATGATTGTTATTAATGTGTGGCGTGGTCTCTCTGATTTACACATTCATTTACACGCCGTGGTATTGATTGAAAGTTGCATCTAATGTTTCAAAGTCTCCAAAGTCAAAGGAGAATGTTGCAAGTTTCGCAACCTTCCACCCATTTTGTCCCATACATGTTCAATGAGAGAAAGAAGTTCAAGCAAAACCTTGCTAAATGATGACGTGCATTATCTTGCTGGAGTATAGATGTGTTCCAACCACCTCCGCAATGTACCGTTGTGCTGTGATATTGCCTCGAATGTACACCAAGGAAGACCAGCTACCATAAGTGATCGCATCCCACGTGCCTCTCAACTGTACATTGAAGATTCCGTCTTCTGACTCTCACACGACCGTCATGCACGCCTAAGCAAAATTTAGATTCGTTGCTAAAGACAACACGACGCCATTCAAGATTCCAATGAGATATTTTATTGCACCATTGTAATAGTTGCTGACAATGTTCCGCAGTCAAGGGAAGCACCACTTGCGGACGATTTGATATTAACCCAAAACTTATTCACCAAACCATTGGTCACCAATTGCTCGAATAGAGGACAATCGGTCTCTAAGCGACGATCTTGACGCTCCGTTTAGTTCTTCTTGAAGCTCCAGTTCCTCTTTTACGACGTTCCTGGCCATCTTCAAACCATGCACGACACACTCACATTAGAGTAAACCGATTTCGATTTAAAGGGTTAGCAATTTCCCCGAATGAAAAACCAGCTTAGCACAAACCAAAAATAATAATTAGGCCACCCTCGAATGCACCTAATTGACGGTAATATCCTCCTCTAGGTACGATTAAACAAACAAAACCAACAACCATACAAAGTTTCAATAAAAAATTCCAATCCCTTCTTGCGGTGTTGCAATTTCTGTGCCACTTAGGTGACTCAGGGTACCTACTTTCAATAAGTGGCTAAAAGCAAATTTTGCTTTTTCGTTTTGATTCCTTTAGTAATTATAAGCAGACACACACTACCGTTACAATAAATCCATAATAACTGAATAAACGACATTATATAAAAAATATAATAATCAATGAGTGCAGAACAAGCTAAAATAATAGTGTTAATGATAATTTTATTAAATAACAAAGTGTAAAGCGATCTGATCAATTTATATCCTAATGAATTGAAAATTCTCAAGGTTGCTCTTGTGCATAAAGAAGAAAATAAAGCTAAACTGCCTTTACTAATTACCGACCACTCTCAAAGACCACCCATTTATTTAATCATTTTTGAAAAATTCGTGCAGTTAATCATCCGTTTTCTAATAGCCAATATGGATTTCGTGAAGGAAAATCAACCTCTGTCACAATAAACTTTTATATAAAATTTGACAGATAAAAGCGACAGTCATATTATTTGGTGTACCGCAGAAGTCGGCTTTTGGTCCGAAACTTTTCTTGATTAACTTTACAAGTACCAATTTTGTAATTCATTCCAAATAGTTCAATTCAGATGCATCAGATGACTAATGAGATGACAATATGATAACATTGCGATAAAATTTAAGTCTTAGGTGTACGATTTTAACGGAAAGTGGAACCCTTTTGAACACAATAATAATAAACAGACAAGATTTTAGAATTTTTTATTTATTTTTATTATTAGATAATGCTCTAAATCACGTACCTATCGACTTCGGACTTATGGCCCTAAAATGTGCAACTATTCAATATAATTCCCATCCTTGGCCTATGTCAAGAGCCATGGAGTAAAATTTACCTAAAATCGTTATTTATGCACCTTTTTCGTGGGGGAACCTCCAAAGACATTGCATCGATGCTGAAATAAGCGAACTTCATACATTTTAGGCTACCATATGCTTCTTGACCGAATCAAATTTGTTCCTTGTGGACCAATTTCGTTGATAAAATGTCCAAACCCATTAGATCTGCCCCTAATAAATGCATTTTATTGGTTTTTCAGGGGCATGTGCATTTAAAATGGTTATTTATGCACGAAATTCGTACAACTAAGAATTCAGTCCTCATCTACATTTCGTGTCCGTAGAAGAAAAGGTGTGCAAATATACTGTATATAATACACAAGTTATTGTGATGCAGCATGAGGAAGACGAATCGGCGGAATTATTACTTATAGAAGCTGAAGCGAGCCACGACTATCGATCAATGGGTGGAAAGTGGAAAACTTGAATTCATAATCGTAAGACTGATCTACGAGTATCTATAATTGAATACGGTATAGGCACCATATAGTGTTCAATAAAAACTATTATTTTATTATTATTATAAAATCAAGTAAAAAATGGTACTGCTTCTCGTGAGAGGTTTCAATTCATCGGGCTAATGAATTTGTACTCGGGTGTTCTAGAGATTACCTACGTTTCTTGAAGATTTGATAAGATATTTTTACTATCGTATTGAGACAAAAATATGATGGATACAAGCCAAAGAACCCGAAAAAGAAGTCATACATTTTCGGCTGGAAGCAGATTCTCATACCTGTTGCTTGACCAGAATGTATTAATGTGTGGAATATTCTGGCACGTGCAAGCTTGATGAACTTTCGGAAGTTTCGAAACAGCCAATGTAAAGGTTTTAATTATATTGAGGGAAGTGTAGTAAACTCAAAAAATACTATAGAATATCTCATTTGTATAGATTTGTACAATTTTCGTGAACGTCAGTTATCTACTCTTTTGAAAGGAATTAACAAGTTATATTATAAGTATAACCAATAAAGAGTTTTGAAAAATTTAACAACATGAATCAAACGAGTTAATTTTACATCGTTATTAATACTAATATTAGTATTTTATATGTATAGTATAGAATTCCCCATAATGGGTACATGTACCTGTATCAGGTAGGTAAATAATAAATATGAACAGAAATTATGTGTCATATTGTCATATATTTTATACAAGTTTTATCATACGTTATTGTTTATTTTTCAGTTATAGACGAAAAGTTAAGTAAAGAAATTTGAAAAATTAAATTTAGTTAATAAAAAGCACGATTGTTATAACGCAATTGACAAATAAGAGTAAAATGCTGATTACAATAAATTTAAATGTTAATAAAATTGATTTTCTCCAAACTTACGTTATGAAACGGGACTTGAAGGGGGTGATCGAGAAGGATCTCGTCATCCCTTTTATGATGCCTTACCTCATGAGAACAAAACCAAGAAAAAGGCAAGCTAAGTTTTATTACTCTTTTGATGTATTTTTATAATTTTGCGAGCGCCTAATGCGAGGCCTAATGCCATTAGAATAAAGTGTTATTTTATTATGTAAGTACTCATGTATGAACTAGTTTTGTTAAATAAAATCATTTTTTCTACTCCCATACTTTAATCGACTTATTAAGTGTCATTAGATTGTAACGAAATGATATTCATTTCGATACAGATTTTCATTATAAAACGAGTCAATTAGCCAATAGCTGTCAAGCATTTTACTTGATTGCCATAGTTACAGGAGTTTTTGATATTTGTCAAAAATTTTGTTCGTTCTTTTATAATAATTTTTGTTTAATTAACACAGGTCGTAGAAAAAATAGTGTATGCAACTCTCATGTAATGGCTATTAATACACTCGCACAAGATTTATGACACTCGCCAAGGCTCGTGTCATAACTTACCTCGTGCTCGTGTATTAATAGCTATACTCCATACGCTTGGCAATGTCCCTTTTCTCATTAAGTCGTAAATCAAATATAATTTATAACGCGATCGATAGCTTCATTCAATATGCACCTCTAATGCAAAGTAAAAACCAGTTCCATACGGGCGAAAGTTGTTCAAAACAAATCTTATGGAAACTTGAATACAATAGAACAATAGATTTGAACTACCTAACTGGCAGCGGTACTCAATAGAAGATACACTAGTTTCATTATTAAATTGTGATGTTTGTATTAATAATTGATATATTACTTTGTAATTAAACTATTAACAACCGCTGACTAGGCAGGTAGTTGAAAGTTATTGTTCTATTGTATTCAAGTTTCCATAAGATTTGTTTTGAACAACTTTCGCCCGTATGGAACTGGTTTTTACTTTGCATTAGAGGTGCATATTGAATGAAGCTATCGATCGGGTTATAAATGAGATTTGATTTACGACTTAATGAGAAAAGGGACATTGCCGAGCGTATGGCCTATATCATTACATGCTCGTTGCATAATATACTATTAACAGTATTTGGTCATTTCATTACTAAATTTCCATCAATGTGCAAAATTGTGTACTTTTTATTTATCCAATGTGACGTGGCGGTATTTCTTTTTGCAAGTGGACGGCTGGACGCAATGGACCACAGGCCGACATTCACTCAGAAACAAACTCGAATGATGTCTATTATCTATTTAATTGGTAAAGAAATAAATTTAAGGGTTCAGTATTGAAAATAACGTTAAAACATTGTTCACAATGGTAATGGAGGTAACAGCCCAACGACGATATGATACATATTTCTGTTTATATTTATATATTTTCGGATAAGTATATTGTCATTATGGTGAATTCCATACTACACAAAATAGTAATACCGATATAAAATTAGCTCGTTTGTTTCAGCGAACTATAACATTAAGTTTGAACAAATGTTTCACCCCCCACATTCGCACAAATAAAAGCTTATATTATTTGATTTACACTTTTGCTGATCGATTCCTTTAAATTTGAAATTTTGATGGAACGCCAACGTTAGAATCATTGAAATAAAAGTAAAGACAAAACTTTGTTTAAATATTACGTTTGATGCCGAAAATACTATATTTGCTGCATTTTTCCTTCAAAATTTCAAATTTAAAAAAAGCTTATAAGAAGTTTGGAAAACACAAAAAACGTCTTTTTATTTACGTCACAGTCAACTATTCAAAGCTCTATTTCGATAATAATTGCGCCATCTAAAAAAGTGTGTAGATTGCGGACCTTGATTTATACGATTTGTTACTTGCTTTGATAAACGAAACAAACGAAAATAAGTAGGTAATTGATGTTACGACGTTACGATGTCAACAACAAGGAAGGTTTGGTTTCAATGTAGTTAACAGTTTGGTTTTTGGTGGGAGATTTAGCACACCACATCTTCTATGTAAGATCAATACAACAATCAACATTTCACTAGAGAACTTTCTGAACATTTAAGGGAACATTGGAGGAACCCTGGTCGGACATGGCTAAGATCAGAGCCGTTTCCCCGTCTAGCATCCACAGGTTTAACTCACTTATGGGATGGTTTGAGTGACGTTGCGGGGCCGAACGACTCTAATCAGGGAGGTAGCACAAAGGGGCCGTACAGGCGCTCTACGCACGTGGACTTCTGACCACCCTCTCATCGAAATCCAGAATCCAGAACATTTAAGAAACAGATGAATTCATCTAATTATATAAATGGGGGAAGCTATCCACCAATACATTTACGTCAATTTATTTAGGTTTACTTTTTTATTATTAGATATTATATCTAATAAAATTAAATGTTTTGTTTTATTTCCATTCGCGGCCAATTGTGACTTATTTCATTTTGAGCAAAACTAAAAAAATATACCGCGCGTTTTTAAAAATGCACATTTTAAATTTATAGCTTTGGAAAGCGAAAAGCATTGTTCTTTTGTTGTCACAACCAATTACGGTTACCTACTATTTAGAAAACAAAACTTTGCAGTCTAAATTGATTACGATGCAGTCCATTCAAGATTCAAAAGCAGTCACGCCATTGGATTCTGCGTAAAAAAATTATAAATCGCGATTTGTCCTATTTTTCAGAACATTTATAGCTAGATTCTATAAAAGTTTCAAGAAAGCCTTTGCAGTATTTGGTTACAACTGAAAAACAAAAGAAGATATAGGGTAAATAAATTACTATGGAAGAGTTGCTGATGGCATGAGTGAAGCCAGTTCATGATAAAATCGTGATTATTAAATGATACAATACAAACATAGAAAAGCCAGGTGAAGCATAAAGGCGACGGAATTGTAAATTCATTCTGAACGCAGGCATCAAAGTTGATATTCACAGTTTTGCAATCCTTTGACTTGAGAAAGTGCTCAATCCAATCCCATTGAGGTTGGTCAGTTTTCTTAAGCATAACCACAGTGTTACTTTTGGTAAAGTAATAATATGTCTTAGTTTTCTGTTTCAGATGTTTGAAGTTCCTTTTAACAGGATAACAATGTTTCAGGTTTTCTTTGATTTGATCTTTAAAGTTGTCGTTATTTACTTTATGAACGGCACATTCTAGTTCTATTTTGAAATTTCGAATTGTAAGATGAGTGGGGTGTAAAGATTAAATTTGAGGCTTTGGTTCAGAACTTATAACTATATTTTGTTGAAATGGCAACTCGTTAAGTAAAATCTATTATTATGAAAAACGAAGGAAAGGTTTTGGTGGCGATGAACATTATTAGAATGAACATTCGTTGAATGATCAACTACCTACCATCAAAATAATTTGGAGGTTAAGACTTCTCTGGTGGTGGAAGAAGTTTTAAGTTTTAAGAAATCGGTTACCAAAAGAATAAAACTTCAAAATTCAAAAAAGGGACAACAAAGATCTAATTAAAGGAGCTGCGAATTCAGTTTCCTATATTCACTAAATTGTTAGGTAGGTATGTAATATAGGTACCTACCTATAAAACACTGTTCTTATTTTATACAAATACGTTGTCTTTAATGGCCGACGGTCGTTATAATCCTTAACGGGAGGATACGGTTATAATGATTTTTCATTTGTCAATTGAATTCTGTTAAATCAAAATAACAGAATGGTATTACGAAAAAAATTCTGAAACAATCCGTCGCTATAGGATTGTGTCATGGTTCAATAATCAAATTTAGTATAAATAAAACTAGTCCTGAAAATCATTACATTGTCAATTTTCACTTCTTTAAAATCGATGTAATGTCGAATTTTTCAAAATTATACTAATTTCCACTACGTGAGGATGGGGTAGTAGGTAAAAGCATATGCGACTAAATACATAGAGATAATAAATAATATACACGGAAAACTTTCGGAAAAGCAAACGAGACATTTTATAATTTGTCAAATTTGATCTTTGCAAATGCTTTCGGACTTGTTACCATAGCAACCGTCGAGTTTGTCGATTTTAACAGACGCGATATAAAAAAAATTATTTTGAAAAAGGTGCGGTGGATCGTTTCGTCTTAATATATCATTTTTACTCACGTAGGTTATAACGAAGAAATAGTTGCACAACACTATAAGGCACAGAAGGAAACATCGACGGAAACTATTAATATAGATACTAATTAAACAAAAGAAAATCGTAAATCGGTAGCTACGATCTCCTTGGTACGAAGTAACGTCGAAAACTAGCAACCAAACCAAACTCCCATAGAATCGTGCCAAATGATTTATTTACTAAAGAAATTCTGAACTTACCTTTAATACGTGACCGTGGGGTAGTTGGAGC
This sequence comes from Pyrocoelia pectoralis, assembly GCA_036250285.1. Classification (NCBI taxonomy): domain Eukaryota; kingdom Metazoa; phylum Arthropoda; class Insecta; order Coleoptera; family Lampyridae; genus Pyrocoelia; species Pyrocoelia pectoralis. The sequence goes on along the minus strand of CM070074.1, from coordinate 82,747,475 downwards.
GCCGCGCTGAATTAAGCGGCTCCAATTAAGCAGGCCGCCGCCACCGTTTCGTACCAGTTAAAGATATTAGTACACGCAGAATAGGGAAATGTAACAATCGACGTATATAATACACATAACACCCGGAAAACTAAAGACGGTAAAGCTCAAATCTGAACGAACGTGAGATGCGTTAAACATATACTGTACTGCTCTGAAAACCTTCCTACTTGTAGCGAGGGTTACCATTACATCACAAACTGGGCAGATAAAAGCCGGGGGCGGGATTTTCTCTGCTACTGCTGCTCTCGCAGCTTACTTGCTGCCCGACTAACGTCCCCTCTGGGGATGTTCACTTTCAATATTCACACTATTAAATCTTTTATGCTTCTATCACTTGGGTATATACTATATGTTGCCATATTTACTTATTAAATAGATACCCTTTTTACCACCCAAACAGCTTTGTACACGCATTCATTCCTTTCTTCCCTTTTAGTTCAATTAGTAATTTCGATAGTTATTAGGTCACATTGATCCCGTTCTAATTTTTTGTTCTGTCGTTTTTAAAACAATTTAATCGTGTCTAAGCTTAAAAATCCTTTTGAACAGATGAACACTTATTTATTGCCAAGAGATAGATAATAATTATTTATTGTTCAGCAGATGAAGTTCATTCTATTAAGAATAAACATCTAATGCAGAAGAAACATTAATTATTTATCGCACTATTAACTGTTGTTATAATAAATGTCACAGTTATTCGACATCAAAACATCACAAATGTTTCAGAAATATTGGCCTTATGTTGACGATTTTACAGCTAAATGTAGAGAGTATCCTCAAAGACAAATGGCCACCACCAGTAGAATTGGTACGGAAAGTAATGTTGATGCAATTGTTCTTCAATCATACAGCAAATTAAATTGAATTTTTACAAAGAGGAAACAGGAACAGGTTATACATATGTAATATATGTTCTGTACACTACATGACGTTGCAACTTATTTAAGAAATAATTGTAACGAAACTTTATTTAAGAAACCAAGTCGAATATTTATTTATTTACACGCTAATTATTAATCACTTATTTCTAATTACGAATAGGTACTTAGTTGTTAACTTAAGAATTAATCAATTTATTTACACTAGAGGTTCACTAATTATTTTAATCACACTTAATATTTAATCACTAAAAAGTCTAACCGAATCAACGTTTAAGGTAATCACATTTAAACTTCGCGAACGCGTTAAACTGTAAAACTGTGAACTATGAACTGACTCGTAATAATTGAGCGGCATTATTTATACAAGTCCGCATTTGCTCTCGAAAATTCTAGAAGGAACGGTAAGTCATCGCGCGCGGCTTTCTCGAAACTTCCGGCGGATGAGTCATACCCGCCTTAACAAATGCAATCTTTGTAACATTGCCCCCTCATTAAAACCAATTTCGTCTCGAAATTCATTAGCTATCGTTGGTAAACCATGTCCAAGATCGCGCAACGCTGTCCGCCGACAATCCACCGTTCCCGGAGTGGGGATACTTTTCGGGTTAAACCTGCAAACCAAGATTTGCACACCGGTTCCCTGGAATATCTCCTCCAGCATATTCCGGACCTTCCTCCACTCGAGACCATCTAAACCACAGCCAATTCTGGGCATTGCGATCTTCCTTATGCCACTCCATAACACTCTTCTTTTTAGATCAAGCAACGAATTCCACATTTCTCGATAATCAGGTTTTCCAGACGATAACTTCTTTGTCACCAAGTAGTAAATGAATCGTTCTTGATCCCTTAACCATAGCACTCTTCCGACACGTGGACCAAACTCTCGCAGCTTCTCTACTTGACCAAACTTCGCTTTGAAAACGGAAGCAATTCCACGGGACATGCGGAGATCGGCCGCCACACAATGAGCAAGTGAATATTCTGACGACAGAGTGAAGAGGTCTTGTTGTCTCTCAATGGTTACGCCGAATGAAGCCACTTTATTATCTCCATACATCCTCTGAAACTCTTCGTATGAGACTTCCTTCCTCTGTTCCGTTACTCTGCGTACACCATCCGCATGATTGTTCCCGTTATAACGTCCTAGTCTATTAAAATGGACAACTCTCGGCTTTCCATTTGGCATTTTACGAATACGATAAATGACATCGTTAATTCGTTTTACCACTTTGTATGGACCCTCCCAGTTATTCTGAAGCTTGGGGGACAAACCACGACGCTTTTGAGGGTTATAAAGCCAAACCAAATCTTCTTCTTGGTAACCCCCTTCTTGAGCTCGAACGTCATAATTTTGTTTCATTCGGTCGCTTGCACATTGAAGATTTGATCGTACTAGGTTATGAATGCTATCCATTTTCCTTCTTAAGCCGCTCACGTAGCCCTCGCCAGCCAAATCTTCACCAGGTTTACTACCAAAACTCAAATCACACGGCAAGCGGAGTTCTCGACCAAAAATGACGTTAGCAGGGGTTTGCTTAGTAGATTCATGGATGGATGATCGATACGCCAGAAGGAAGAAGTTGAGATGTTGGTCCCAGTCTCGTTGATTGGCAGATACCACCTTGGACAAATACCTGTTAACTGTTCTGTTCATTCTTTCGACCATTCCATCTGACTGTGGGTGTAAAGCCGTCGTTCTGGTCTTCTTGATGTCCATGACTTTGCAAACTTCCTGGAAAACAGCAGACTCAAAATTTCTTCCTTGGTCAGAATGTAATTCTAGTGGCACTCCAAAACGGCAAATCCAGTCATTAACCAATACTTCAGCTACAGTAACGGCCTCTTGGTTAGGCAAAGCGTAAGCTTCAACCCATTTGCTGAAGTAGTCCATCGCGACCAGAATGTATTTGTTGCCGCGTTCACTTTCAGGAAACGGACCAGCGATGTCAATTGCAATTCGCTCAAATGGACTCCCCACATTATACTGCTTCATTGGAGCTGTTGGTCGTCGATGCGGTCCCTTGCTAGCGGCACAGACGGTGCACTTCTTGCACCACTCATCTACATCTTTCTTGCAACCGACCCAATAAAATCTTTGGCGCAACTTTTCCAACGTCTTCTTCGATCCAAAGTGACCTCCACCAACTTCCTCGTGAAGTTGCTTCAATACTTCCGCGACCCTGCTTCTCGGAACCAGCAATTGCCTTTTCTGCTCTTGCCCATCGTCACTCTCCAGGATTCGTTTAAGAAGACCATCCTCCATCACCAAGGAATCCCATTGTGCCCAGTACGCCTTAACATTGGGGGAATGTCGCGCCACCTCTTGCCAATTTGGTCTATCTCCATTCTTCTTCCATTCCACAATCGGTTGTAAATCAGGATCCGCCTCTTGCTCTTGAGCAACGACAGCAGGTTGCCAAAAGTCATCCACCAAAGTAGTAGCACAAATTGACCCCATCTTTTCTTCTGCTCGATTACAATGGTTGCAATCTAACCCGCAAGGTCTCCGAGACAATGCATCTGCATTTCGATGACTGGTTCCTGCTCGGTGCTCAGTTCTGAAGTCGTACTCCTGAAGTCTCTCAATCCATCTTGCAATTTGACCCTCTGGACTCTTAAAGTTCAGTAACCATTTCAAAGCTGCATGGTCTGTTCTTAATAGGAATTTTCTCCCATACAAATATTTATAGAAATGCTCGATGGACTTCACCGCCGCCAGAAGTTCTCTTCTCGTCACACAATAATTACGCTCTGGTTTTGACAGAACCTTGCTGAAGTACCCAATCACTTTTTCCTGCCCATTTTGTTTCTGCGAAAGTACGCCTCCAATCGCAACATTGCTGGCGTCCGCATCCAATATAAATTCACCCTCGGCTTGAGGATAGCACAAAATCGGGGCACTGATCAGTCGCAACTTCAGCTCTTGAAACGCCGCTTCACATTCCTCGGTCCACATAAACGTTCTGCCATCTTCAGTGAGACGGGTTAGCGGTTTAGCGATGGTAGCAAATCCAGGCACATAGCGACGATAATAGGTGCACAGTCCAAGGAAGCTTCTGATTTGATGTTTATCTTTTGGAACTGGCCATTCACTTACGGCTTTAGTTTTCTCCGGATCAACGGCAACACCTTGGTCGGAAACGATATGTCCCAAATACTGGACAGCTTTCTCAAAAAGGTGACACTTCTTCGGGGAAAGCGTGAGATTGGCCGAGCGAAGCCTTTGGAATACCTCCTCGAGATTCTTCATGTGGTCTTCAAACGTCTCCCCTACCACAATTATGTCATCCAGGTATACCAGACACGTTTTCCACGATAATCCTTTCAATACGGACTCCATTAGCCGTTCAAAGGTGGCCGGAGCGTTGCATAAACCAAATGGCATTACTGTGAATTGCCATAATCCAGTTCCAATTGTGAATGCCGTTTTCTCACGATCTTCAGAAGCTACGCCCACTTGCCAATAACCACTCTTCAGATCAAGGGTAGAAAAGAACCTGGAGCCAGACAACGTATCCAAGGTGTCATCAATTCTCGGTAAAGGATAACTGTCTTTCTTGGTCACGTCATTAAGACGACGATAATCTACACAAAATCGCGTCGACCCATCCTTCTTCTTCACTAATACCACCGGTGACGCCCAAGGACTGCTCGACGGCTCGATGACACCTTCAGATTCCATGTCTTGTATTATCTTCTCGGCTTCCTCTCGCTTGGCAAGTGGCAGCCTTCTAGGTGACTGTCGGATAGGCTGTGCACTCCCAGTATTGATTTTGTGCTGCACGAGATTAGTTTTTCCCTTGGAGCCATTCTTGCTTTCAAATACGTCTTGGAATCGAGCTATAAATTCTTTCACCCTCCTCTGCTGCTCCTTTGATAAGCGGGAATCCTTTGGCCAAAGTTGATTCAGAATTTGGGATGCACCGCTCTTATTAACCGTGTTTCCAGTGTCTACACCGCTAACTTGACGAATCACGCACGAAACACTTGAACATTCTCCAAGAACAGTGCCTTTCCGCAAAGTCACTGGATGATAGTTGACATTCATCACACGAACCGGAATTGTCTTTTTACATCGGAACACTTCTTTACCGACTAAAACACCGCGACCGACCATCTGTTCATCACTCGCGGGCTCGAGAAGCATAACACTGCCCTCAGTAAAGTCTCCGTCCAAACAACCCGCGACCATAACTTCGGTTCGGTCCTTTAGCACTGTGTCCTTGCACAAAATCACTCGCGATTCACACTCTTTTTGTGGATGGATCACCAGTTCCTCATTATTAACATGGATCACTCCTTGTTGTAGATCCATCCTAAAGCCATACTTCGTCAAGATGTCCATGCCCAAAATGAGTTCACTCTGAATCTCAGCTACCAGAACTTTTTCATTTATGCAAAAGTTTCCAAATGCAATATTCACAGTCACTTCTCCATAAATCTTCACAGCATCTCCAGTTGCTGTACGCAGTCCCCATCTGGTAGTGGAGAGTTTCTTCTTGACGACATTTGGTCCCACGATAGTTCTCGTAGCTCCAGTATCCACAAGCATCCTAACTGGTGAACCATCCACGAAAGCATCTACAACAATCGACTTTGGAGTTATGTTATTTAAAAAGGATATGCATGCTGTTAGGGCTCTATTATGAGAGGTCGACGTTTGCCCCTTGACACCGACCTGTTTTAGTTTTCCTGCTGCTCCATTGAGGGACCTCTGCCATAACCTCTCCTGATAGGCTTTTTACAGCGACTTCGGATATGGCCCACTTCACCACAATTCCAGCAGCGGACTTCCTTGTTGTTTTTCAAAAGATTCACGGTGCCTTCTAGCTTCTGGAACCTCTTCTCGATCATTTCGGTCATAGTTGCAGTTATTTTCTCTGCCAGCTGGTCAGCATTTTCCGATTCCACGGTTCTGACGTATCCATGCCCTTTAACTGCCTGTTTAGCCGCTTGCATCTCCAGCGCTTGAGCGAGCGCAGCTGTTAACGTCTTAGGACGGCTCAAGAACAAAGCCTGTTTTATTTCGGGATCACGCAATCCATCCGTGAACCTCTCTACTGCCCATTCTTGCAGTACAGAATCAGGTACATTATTGTACACGATTTGACTCAGACGGGCAACATCGGCCTCGTACTCTTGCAAACTTTCTCCAGGCTTCTGACTCCTATTCCGGAGCTGCATCCTAAAAGCTCCTACCATATGAGCATGCCCATACCTAGTCTCCAAACGTTCCACTATGTGGCCGTAGCTTTTACGTTGTGCAGGAGGAAGTGTCTGAAGAACATCCAGTGGCTCTCCGCGCAAGGCGACTGTCAATGCTACAGCCTTTTGGTCGTCGTTCCAGCCATTCGACACAGCAGCAGCGTCGAACTGGATGAAGTAGTTTTCCCAGGTTGTTTTCCCATCAAATGTAGGTGGCTTTACTGCTGCATCCAGTCGTCGAATTGTGGGCTCATGCACTTCACTGATTCTACTTACTTGTTCCTCACCGTTGGGCGCATCAGTCTCCATTATTTGATGCCTCTCGGTTTCAATATGTCGAATATCCAAGCGTCTCTCCAGTTCCCGGAACTTGTCGTAAAATTCTTCTTTTATTGCACCTATTTTATGTTCCAAAGCCACCGAATTTTCCAGAACTGCCTCGATTTTTCTATCGAATTTAAATTCTAATATTTCCGAATTTTCTTCCATTTTTTTCTCGATCGTTCTAGAGCTTTCGGCGAGTTCCTTTAATTCTTCCCTTAATGTCGTGGAACTGTCTTTTAATTCTTTTAATTCTTCCCCTAATGCCGTGGAACTTTCCTTTAATTCCTCCTTTAATGCCGTGGAACTTTCTTTTAATTCCTCCTTTAATGTTTTCTCGATGTTTTGGAATAATAATTCATTCTCGGACTGAAAGTAATAATTTTCCGGATCATTTCCATCATTGATTATTGCTTCTTTTAATCGTTCCACAAGATCGAGTTTTACACCGGTAGTGTCTAATCCCCTGTCTTCCAACTCTACTTTCAATTCAGCAACCTTTAATTGACTTAGCTTCTTCATTTTAACCCCACACCTGACACCAATTGTAACGAAACTTTATTTAAGAAACCAAGTCGAATATTTATTTATTTACACGCTAATTATTAATCACTTATTTCTAATTACGAATAGGTACTTAGTTGTTAACTTAAGAATTAATCAATTTATTTACACTAGAGGTTCACTAATTATTTTAATCACACTTAATATTTAATCACTAAAAAGTCTAACCGAATCAACGTTTAAGGTAATCACATTTAAACTTCGCGAACGCGTTAAACTGTAAAACTGTGAACTATGAACTGACTCGTAATAATTGAGCGGCATTATTTATACAAGTCCGCATTTGCTCTCGAAAATTCTAGAAGGAACGGTAAGTCATCGCGCGCGGCTTTCTCGAAACTTCCGGCGGATGAGTCATACCCGCCTTAACAAATGCAATCTTTGTAACATAATATTAGATACAAATTATGAAACAGTTAGGTACCTACTAAAGAAATTTTATTTCATGTCTTTTTTTAATTATTAAAGTACCTATGCAATATATTGTTTAATATATTCAATAGCAAAACATTGTTGTCCAGTTTGGATGAATAGCTTACTCACCCAAAAAATTGGCACAACCAAATCAACTCCAACTCCGTGGTTACCTACACCCGTAGTTCTAATATAACTCCCCCTAATATTAAAAGATAACGGACTATCAAAGAGAATGAGACAAGTATCAGTTCCAGGTTAAATTTCCAATCAATATTGACTTAAAAAATCCACCTGCAATTCGACTTAAATCAAAAAAACCTTCGTGGTTAGAAGAATATCTCAATCAATCATTTTCTTCTTCTGATTTATGGATAGAGCAATGGATAAATACCATCTTATTCAACGAACCCTTCATTTAAGATCCAGCAGAACGAGTTCCCGATTTTAATCAATCCAGAAGAATATGGTGCACTTTGAATCGTATGCCACGAACGCCGCACCGATATGTTGTTCAAATGGACCTCCATACCAAATCAATTTTTTGTGACCTTTGTGACGGAATCCCAGAAACGATTTTTCGATTGTAGGTACCTACTTCTGCTCAATTGCTAGGTTTTTCGGCAACATTTTAGGAGGGAACCTTCGCATGCACAAACCTTCAATTAAAATTCTATTCGCGGTAAAACTGTTTCTGAAAATGAAGGTTTCCCTGAGCGAGGCTCATTTTCCAACAGTTCTCGGCGATACAAAATTGATTTTTGCTAGCGAAAAATTAGGGTTCTTGTTAAGGAATATTCCTCATGGACCTGTTTCAACTCTTCAAGGGTCACACTGACGAATTCTTCAAGTTTAACACAAAACATGATGGCATAAGGTTGCCTCCAAATTCTGCTGTTCCATTTTCAGTGACACTCAACCAAATCACAACTTCACTGATAGCGTTTTCAAAAATAATGTGGTTATCGTACGGAGCTGAAACTTGGACAGAGCATCTGGAGGGGATTAACTAAAAGCCTAGCGAAGGACAATAACACGTGGTGCTTACATTAATAACAAAATTTGGTATTACTTTAACCTTTTAGTTTTTATGCACATCAACGTTAATTTTTGTTAATTAGTAAGTAACCATTAGTCAACTACTTTACAATATTATGGGGGTAAGGTCAAGGTTTGCAGCACGTCATTTAACAGAATTTTATACCACCCCTTTCTTGCGGCCTTGACTATATTAATTACCTACTGTATTAAGATTAAGATTAAAAGTTGGCGTTAAATAGATAGGTAGGTACTTGGTTTATTTAAATTGTTATTAGCATTCTTTTGTACCTACCTACTTCAACGTTATCATTATCATTGAAAGCAAAATAGTTCGTTTGTATAGGCAACGAATTTTACAGTGGTGCATAGAGCTTTCATAATAATTAATAATCATTGCACAAACACCAAAGACAATACCTACCTACTTACAGCATTGATTAAAACCTGCATTGAGTGTATAATCAATGCTTGTAGGTGCCATGAATGCACGTTTCCACCTTTTTAATCGCACTAATTATATGAAACACTTGTTAAACAATTTGCATTGTTGCACCAACCCTTTTCCTTCCTGGTGTGCAATTTAAACAATAAAATCGTACTTTGTATACCTCCTATTTTTATAAAATGCATCAATAATGAAGCAGTGGGAGAAAATTTTATCCAGTTTAAATGGATTTACATTTAACAAAATGGTCGTCGATTGGCTGGTCGTTGATGCCATATTAAGTTTACAAGAGATATATTATTGGTAGTCGGATTGTGAGTAGGGTACAAATAAATATGTTGGGAACTTCCTTCGAATACTCACCCCTTTTAAACGTTCATTTCACATTTATGCTTGGTTTTTTTTGCGGGACAACTTAAAACGCGCATCAGACAATCAAATAGAAAAAAATCATTGCGGCTGTAGTTTTTTCCATGAGCATTTTAATTTTAGTTGCCCTAAAATCTTTTTTCCCTCGTTAATATAGTTAAATCGCACTTTACAGGGTCGAGAAGTTCTATTTCTGAAACTGGAAAGGATTGGAATAAATATAAAACTATTTAACGTTATTATAAAGATAAACAATAGTTCTAGCATCATAATAATAATAATCAATTCTTTATTAACCATTAACCATTAACCATTAACCATTAACCAATGGTCTAAGGTCATTACTGATAATGGCAGTATTTATATGTAGGTATAGGTATCACACCTATCCACCTACAATACGAAAGACGAAAGCACGCACCTATTCATGGACGAATTGTAAAATGCTTAAACATGCATCTCATCCTAATTGAAACGGTTCATTTTATCAAAGCTGTACTATGTACCTACTAATAGGTATGTACCTACAACTTATACTTGAGGCTGTACCTATCTAATTAGGGTTATTTTATTGTTATTGTGGGTTATGATAATAATAATCCATAAATCTTTACCTTTAACCCTTTCGTAAAAATAAGGAAATTGTCTGCTTTCAAAAATCTTGTCTCAGGAAACGATTTTATCGCATTTGTGGAACAAAACAATCCCTAATACGCATCCCAACACGAGTCAAAGAATTGGACAGACACAACTATCCAAGAAATAAAAGCTCTGTTTGGTCTAATGATTTTGATGGTTATTCACAACATGCCACGTATTTCAAAAATGTCCCGTGTGTTTTTCCGATTATAAATTCAGTAAGATATAAAAAACACTACCTACTCCTGTGGTTGGCTGTGATAAACTACACAAAGGTACGCGGGGAAATCAGAAACACCAGCAATTCGATTTCACTGGGAGAAGGAATAATATTCAAACTAACTTCTAAAATAACGAATATAGAGACGTTTCCTAATAGGTATTCAATTTTTTACAGCATATTCTCTTATGAAGACTAAAGAGACGTGGAATCTATTCTGCAATTGTGCAATGAAACCAACACTTGACCGAGGGGGGGGATAAAAATCTGGTGCATTTTTATCGACGTGTTTTCCAATGAGCACCACCTACGTGAAAAGGAAAAACAAAAAGGGGAGAAATCGGTGCTTCATCTTGTTGCTGTTGGAAGCCATTTACCAAACAAAGAAGACAAGTACTGTGCAACACCTCTTTGAAAGAAAGAAGAAGAACAAAGATTTTATATTCAGGGTGCCTGGTACCTTTATCCGTGCTTCAAAAAGTTTCATGGGAAATGATTTTTCATCTTAACACTAATTAGGTACATTTATTAAATTAAAAAACTTATCATGTCTTCTTTTTCTGTTCTTATGGAGTAAGTAGGGCGCCGAGAAGCATACTTCCCAGAACAAAAACAAAACAATTGTTGTCACAGGTGGGAGAAGAAATGAAAATTCCCGTACCGTAAAAAGACATGTTCATCATTGCAATATTGTTATTGAAATTTCAACGCCTGAAAGAATATTTTCGAACTACAATAGCAATACCGTTTTTGGGCAATTTTTTGGCACAAATTAATGAACAGTTTTTTAATTAGAGAACAATTATTATGCTTCATCGTTCGTTAATACTACTTAATATATTATTTTTACGGTCGAATAGCAGCAAATTCAAAGAACCTTCAGTGCGAAACGTCAAATTAAGAATTTATTAAGCAACTTAAGAAAAGCAAATAACCATCTGAAATCCATTAAAGTAGAAAACTATCGTGAAAAGTCCAAAAGGGGTAAAACTGCAGTTGAAATGGACACCAGAACCTTCAGTGAGGTCATATCTGGCATCTAACAAAGCACTACCGGAAGTGGCAAGTGATAGACTGGAAGGACAACCGCAAACGACAAACATTTATTGTCCTGATAGACCACTTCCTGGAACAAGATGGGCGCTAATTAGTATTAACCATCGTACCTATGTCAATATTCCTAGAGTGATGTTTACGCTCCTATCCAAGCACCAATATGTAGATGGAAAGGAAAGAGTTGACGAATACGGAGTGTGAAGAGACATCGGCAGTGGAGCCCTCAGAAATACCAAAGCCAAGTATTTGGATCCATACCAGTCTAACCTCGTTTCTTCTATCAGAGGTGAAGCTTTGGAACTTGAAATTCCCAAATATTCCAGTTGAATTACTTTCAGTTTCTTCATTAACCTCATTAGGTGAATGTAATTCCACATTTTTCCAAAGCAGCACTACCATTATTTACTTCAGCTCCAGAACGAACATTTTCTACTCTGAAACGGCTAAGGTATTAAAGATCGTCTCAATGGATTAGCATTAAGGTTGTTATATTATAGGTAACTACTTTCCTAATTAACAATGATACCAAATCTTTAATTCATAATTCCCAAAAATAAACGAACACGCGCATTTATAAAAGATAATTAATCCATAAATATAACAGTGTTTGTTTATTAATACAAGTTAATTGTTGAAAGCTGCATTAGTAATACCAATACCTAAAAAAGCGGTTAACGATGACCTCAACAATTATCGTCCTATTTCTATAGTCCCGGTAATTTCAAAAATAATTGAATTAATTTTACATAATCAAATGTCATGTTTTTTCGAAAAACATAACCTGTTCTATAACAAGCAGTATGGGTTTCGTAAAGGCAAGGGCACATCTGATGCAATAATTGAGTTCACGAACAATATACTCAAATCGTTTGAAGAAGGCTTGCATTCCATTGCCACTTTTGTTGACTTCACCAAAGCCTTTGATTGCGTCAGTCATAATACTATAATCGATAAACTTAGGTTCGCCTATAAGTTTAGTGATAAAAGCTGTGCACTGATAGCATCTTACTTAACCAACAGGTCCCAATGTGTCTTATTTAATAACTCTTTGTCTAAAAAACTACCTATACATTTCGGAGTACCTCAAGGATCCATCCTTGGTCCTCTCCTATTTCTCGTTTACATTAACGACCTCCCGCTATGTTTACCTGATAATGTCACGTGCATACTTTATGCTGATGATGCTACGCTTATATCTACGCACCAAGATATTACCTCTGCCCTAGAATCTTCAAATGATAGCCTATATAAAATTAACCAATGGTGTTTGGCTAACAAATTGATTCTGAACACCTCAAAAACTGCACTCATGCATTTCTCTTTAAGGAGCATTTCTGATGGTCTTTTGCAAGTTGTTCCTGAAACAAAGTTCCTAGGGTGCATCATAGACTCCAAATTAAAATTTAATTCCCACTGCGAATTAATTGCAAAGAAATGTAATAAAGCTATTTTTGTTCTAAAAAGGCTCTTTAACAACGTATCTGCTAATATTTTGAAAACAGCATACCACGCCTTAATTCAAAGTACGCTGCTTTATGCCATTTTAACTTGGGGTCATTGTTGCTCCTGGCGGAAAATGTTTAAGCTACAAAGAAAGGCCGTGCGTGTGATACACGGTTTGTGTTACAGAGAGGATTGTCGGAGAGCGTTCAAAGATTTGAATATCCTAACTTTTCCTTCTTTATTTATATTGCAAGCGGTTTGTTATGTAAAAAGTAACATTAACAATTTCATGCAAGTCTGTGATAATCATGACTATAACACTAGAAGCAAGGTTAATGTAAGGGTCAATTATTGTCGATTGACAACATCGCAAAATGGTGCTATATGGCAAGCGCAATATTTGTTTAATTGTATTCCTACCAATGTCAGGTATTTGCCAATTCAAAAAAATTGTGAAAACCGTTTTAAGCAATAATGCCTTTTACTCTTTCGAGGAGTTCTATGAATACTCTAAATCCACTAAGTTTATAACTTAATATTTTTACATATTTTACACACTTATATATTTATATTTCTTACTTGTTTTGATTGTATTGTATTTTATTATGTACTTTTATTTATATCTATGACGAATGTAAGTGCTTTTGCACATTAGCAGCATCAATATATTATTATTATTATTATTATTATTATTATTATTATAAATAAACAAGACAGGCACTGTTTACTGTTGTTGAGGAGGAGGAGAAGAAGAAGAAGAAGAAGAAGAAGAAGAAGAAGAAAGAAGGGGAGGGGAGGGAATGATCCACTACTACCCCTACTTGTCTTGATCGTCAAGCCGTCCACATTCAAGAATAGATACTTGATACCATACGAACGATGGTAGTTGGAATATTGGTATTGGAGAAGTCCATTCTGAAGCACAAGAAGCGGAGCTCGAACCCCAACGACGCGACATGTCAAGAAAATGAAATGTTTGGGACAAATTTGACAAGTGCCCAATAAAGGCAAAAGGATAATAATGAATTATACGCAGGAAAATGAAACTTATAGTAATTGCAGAAGCTTATACGCCAGATGTTTCAAAACTGAGAAAACTGAAAAATTCAATATGTTTTGACATGAACTGGATATTTCAAAATGCTTAGTAACGAAATTATTTGCACCTTGGTGACAGAACCGAGTCATTACTTTTATCCGTTAGTGTTACTTTCTAATCTTTGACCGTTAGAGTATGCTCTTCAAATTTATCACTACCTACTCAAGTACTGATTCAAGAAAGTTGATTGAAGTTCTCTTATAGCTGCTACGGCTTACTCAAAATATCACAAACATGTCGTTACCCAGCCTATACGAACATTACACTTTCGGCGGAATTAATTCGGGTCTGTCTGCAGATCAAAGTTATTTTACCCTAAATGGAAGAAATATCACACTCTATAGTGGTGCAATGCATTATTTTCGCGTTCCGAAACCTTACTGGCGTGATCGACTGCGAAAAATGCGCGCGGCCGGGTTAAATACAGTTGAAACGTACATGCCATGGAATTTACATGAACCCGAAATTGACCACTACGATTTTGGGTATGGTGGTTCAGATATGCAGGAGTTTTTAGATATCGAGACCTTTTTAAAAACCGCCCAAGAAGAAGATTTGTTAGCAATCGTGCGGCCAGGACCCTTTATTTGCTCTGAATGGGATTTGGGTGGTCTTCCAAGTTGGCTTTTGCGAGAAAAAGATATTAAAGTGAGAACATCGCAGCACAATTTTATGAAACATGTTACAAGGTACTTTAATGTACTTCTTCCAATTCTTGCCGCCTTTCAATTTACGTTGGGGGGTCCCATAATTGCTTTTCAAGTTGAAAATGAGTACGGAAGTACTTACCAATCAGGAGTTTTCACACCAGACAAAGTGTATTTGGAACAACTGCGACAGTTGCATATAAAAAACGGAATAACATCTTTGCTGTTTACGTCAGATGGTGCACGTTATGGAGGATCGATGGGGACTTTACCAGAACACTTTCTGCAGGTATTTAATTAAGCAATTATTCAAAGTTTGTAACAATTTGAGTTTCAGACGGCAAATTTCGCAAACAATCCCCAGTTAGAATTTGACGCCTTGAACCAACTACAACACAACAAACCAACGATGACGATGGAATTTTGGACCGGTTGGTTTGACCATTGGACTGAAAATCATCACTTACGTGACAATAAGGAGTTTTACAATGTTCTTGAAGATATATTGGCGTATCCTGCTTCCGTTAACATGTATATGTTTCATGGTGGTACCAATTGGGGTTTTTATAACGGAGCAAACATCCCAAATTCTGGTGTCTTAAATGAAGAAATACAGCACGACACTACCAGTTACGATTATGATGCTCCTCTATCAGAAGCAGGAGACTACACCGAAAAATATTACATTGCAAAGGAACTAATCCACAAGTATAACCAGGTTCGCACAAGGCTCCCTTCACAACCGCCTATAACTGAAAAGGTCGCATATGCAAGCATTACCGTAACGCAACAACTGACCTTTGCCGATGTTGTCGATAGGATTTTCGAAAAATTTGAGTTCAACAATACAGTTTCGATGGAACAACTCCCAATAAACCATAACTCAGGGCAGAGCTATGGATACATAGTTTACAGAAAAACCGGTTTAAATATACCAGCGAATTCAACCTTGCAGATTGACGGTCACGTTTGTGACACTGTGATGGTACTAATTGACGGTGTTTTAGTATCCAAAGTTCTAACCAACAGTCTTGATTTGAACGAGTTTGGTTACTGGCGAGTTACTGATGGAATTTTACATTTGGGACCAGAAAGTAGAGTAAATGCTACTTTGGAATTGATCGTGGAAAACTGGGGCCGAAATAATATGGGATACATTGCACAGTTTATCCAGTTTAAGGGTTTGTGGCAAGGAGACGTATATTTGAATAATGATAAATTGTTGAAGTGGCAAACTGTTCCTCTACAGTTTAAGAAGAAATGGACCAACGCGTTAGTAGGTTGGTCTAATTCACCGAAGTTTGAAATACCGGGCCCTTCAATGTACAAGGCATTATTAGTGGTAGAAAACCCTAAAGACACATTTATCGACATGAGAAAATGGAATAAAGGTATTGTTATGGTCAATGGATTTGTATTAGGACGGTATGCGTCAACTTTAGGACCACAACAGACACTATATCTACCAGCTCCTCTTCTGAAGATTGGTGTAAATGAAATCGTCGTCTTTGAACACTTTTCTGGAAATCAAGAAATTGCATTTTCTGACGTCCCTATATTCTTCACTCCATAAAATTGGTAACGTTTTGAATTATTGGTTCTTGATATAGGTACCTACACCTACACCTACACGTGTAATCAAACAGTTTTAACACTGAATTTATAAGCAATACAAACATTTATAATTATTTTTTATTATTATTTTACGTCCGCTTCATATACCCTCATTATTAACGATGTACACTAACAAACATCCATGTACGGAGATATTTTATCATCCGGTCAGGCATATGCTGAAGTTATGTGGTTTCTGCTTATCTCTATCAGTAGGTCGGTAGCCACACCTTCATACTTCTTCATTAACTTAAAACTACTGTCCACTCCAACCGAATGGAGGAAATTTCATTGGAAGCTTATGCTATACGGTCGCTGACTATTTCTATGGCGAGATTATTAGCCATACTCAACTACCATCGAAAAGTGATATGGCCAAACCGGTTTACAGTCGCAGCAACGAAGATGGTGCTAAAAACAATCCACTGAGTAATAGTCATGGCCAAAATCGTTCTTGGTCTTGCAGTCTTGTCTTGATCTCGCAAGACTTGTAAAATAAATTAAGTTATTATAATTTACTTTGATCATTATACTCAATACCAATTCTTATTCTCTGCAATAATCTAATTTAGTAGCATTTAGTGAGACAAAATTTCGATTTATTTGATATCTTTCATAAGTACGGTGTAAAAATGCAAGACTGCAAGAGTCTTGCGTGTAAGACCAAGAACAAGCCCAATTGGTGCAAGACAAGACCAACACCAAGACCTATGTGGTCTTGTCTTGGTTTTGCGTTTGCCTATCACTACTGAGTAAGCCAACAGCTAACAACGCGATCCTGATTCTTTACTCATTTCTGTCACAGGGGGTGTTAGAAGTACCTACTCGAGCAAGACCATCTCTATAATCTCCACAAGGAACCCGAATGTTACCATGCGTAATCTACAAGAGAATTAATTTACATTAATAAGTATTTTATGCAAGTAAACCTACAACATCTTCGGGCGGTTGCGGCTACCAAGAGCAAATGTCTAACAGTAACACAAGGGATTGCCCTCATATAATAACATTGGTTTTTTGAGTCGAGAATAATTGGTCTTGGGAGTACCAAAACTTGCGCGGCTATGGCATTACGAAACAACAGAACCTTATTGAAGGGTACTCATATGCTTACCACACGTGAAGTAACAGCAGTAGCGGATAGACCTTATACAAAGCGACAGTAATCATACCTACCGTAAATATCTACAGAATCATTATCATCCATGTAACAATCATGGGATTGCAAACAACTCACCATGGGAGTATTCATAAAGAAGCCCTTCACAAGGCGACCTTTGGAACGATAGAAATCGCAACGCGAACATTGCGCAGGAGAGGTTCTGCAGAGAAGGGTTGCAGAGGTATTGAGTGTAAGAGCGATGTATATAAACATCTATAACGAAAGAGTACAGGAGGGGGAGGGGTTCTTCTATCACTAATCCTGTGGCCTTCTCTGAAGTCCGAACGACAATGGCTGTTATATGCTTAGTTAATAGGTTAACTGAAAAATTGTGAAAGGAACATTCCCTGTATGCTATTCACAAATTTCACTTGACAATAAACTGAATTTGACGAAGCGGAAAAGAAGCTTGTCCTCCACTTATCTAACTGAAGATATGTTGGAGGAACTCTGGCTTATGATTAAGGACGCTTCTCTTACCAGCGTCCTAAAGTCTGTTTTATCATAGTGTAAAGTTACATTACACTATGGTTTTACGTGTATCTCGAATGTTGCTGTTGTTGATGGAACCATGCCGATGCCGTCCTAATCATGGAAAGTCACAATGTGCTCAGAAACGAGGCCAACGTGCACGTGGCTTTTCCTAATAGTCGAGGAAATAAAGCACTGAACCTACCAAATTTTTGTAGTAAGACGGATTGAGATGGGGTTTTTTGCATTCGCTTCCTAAATTTAATAGAAAACTTTGTACCTACTTTTCATCATGTTTTTTTTTTCGAAATTGCATTTGTGCAGTCGAAAATTCATCCTGAAAAATGCATTTTCATAGAAAAAATTCATAACTTCGTTATAAACTTCGAGAATCGACTCAATTCGGGTACAAGGGGGTTTTCGAGGTCGCTGATCCCGAATATGACCTCCAAATTGCCTCGCCGCCCACCTGGATCTCAGGATGGCTGAGCAACGTCATCTCCGAAGCTTTTTCTGAAATTCACGCTCAAATGATTCTAGACATCTCATCCGAGGGTTTTTAGGGTTGCTGATTCCAAATCAGGCATTGGAAACCGTCCCCCGCGTACCTGGTGCCCCGCATCCGAGCATCAACGTCATCCTCTTGAGTTTCACTGAAGTTTCAAGCCTATAGGGAACCGAAAATTGTTTCCGGGTTTTTTTGGGTCGCTCAGATCGAATCTGGTCCCGGATAATTTCTAACGGATACCTGATGCACCACACCGCGGCGGCATAACGTCATCCTCTGGAGTTTCGCTTGAATTTTTCGCTCAAATGCTTTCATTCTAATGCTTGTTTCATCACATCAGGAAATCATGAGGTGAAACTTATAATGGAACATTTGAATAGATGTGGACATTTTCATTTTGTGAAATAAAATTGAGATATATATATATAAAAATGTAAGTTTTGTTTAATAACATTATCATCCAAATGTATGAAGTTATTATTAGATATAAAATATTTAGTTTAAATTTAATTTAATTTAATTTGTTCCTTTTATTACAGATTAAATTTGTATGTAAAACTCCTAATATAAGGTTGGTAGTTAGAGTAGTTTCAAAATCTCGTGGAGAACTTCGGAATCCGCCTCTGCAGGCGGGCTATGTACCATGCACGGGTGGTCAGGTCCGGATAGAGGTCCTGGAAGAACCCCGTCCTAGCAATTACGAATTATTTTCGGTTCACTAGGCTTGAAATTTTAGTGAAACTCCAGAGGATGACGTTGATGTCGCCGCGGTGTGATGCACCAGGTGTCCGTTAGCAAGTATCCGGTACCACATTCGACCTAAGCTACCCAAAAAACCCCGGAAACAATTTTCGGTTCCCTATAGTCTTGAAACTTCAGTGAAACTTCAGAGGATGACGTTGATGCCCGGATGCGGGGTAACAGGTACGCGGGGACGGTTTCCAATGCCTGATTTGGAATCAGCAACCCAAACAAACTTCGTATGAGATGTCTATAATCATTTGAGAGGGAATTTCAGAAAAAGCTTCTGAGATGACGTTGCTCAGCCATCCTGAGCTCCAGGTGGGCGGTGAGGCAATTTGGAGGTCATATTCGGGATCAGCGACCTCGAAAACCTCCTTGAATCCGAATTGAGTCGATTCTAGAAGCTTATAACGAAGTTAAGAATTTTTTCTATGAAAATGCATTTTTCAGGATGCATTTTCGACTGCACAAATGCAATTTCGAAAAAAAACATGATGAATAGTAGGTACAAAGTTTCCTATTAAATTTAGGAAGCGAATGCAAAAAACCCCATCTCAATCCGTCTTACTACAAAAATTTGGTAGGTTAGGCTTATTTTAGTGCTTTATTTCCTCGACTATAACCTCTTACTCGAATCCAGAATCCACGTTCTTCTAGCTGATCTAATACCGTTAAAGTTTGGTAGAATCTCAAGTAGTACACCTGAAACACTACCTACGTTATACGTTATTTTAGGATACATCCCATTGTTTTTTAGTAAGATCGTCAGTGCGGATGTTACAACCCTCACAAATTATTCCTAGACCCCATTTGAATGTTTAATCAGTCAATTTTAATTAAATATCACATTAACCTCGAATTTAAATTTATCCACTTTGTTATTTAAATTATTTAGATAATCTTTACATAGATCTCTGCATACGTACGGAATTTTCGTCCTTCGTTGGTCAAGATAAGACATCAATTTTTGGTAGTTTCTTGATCGACATACACACATTAAAAGCCCGCATTTCACTGAGGCTGGTCCAGCCCGGCTGGCCCCGCACAGGCTGCTGGCTGGGACAAGCATGTCTATAAACACATTGGGCTGGTTAATTGCAAGTATTGTTACCAGATACACTCTGAAGAATAACTTAGTGCTCGCCGATCAAGTGGACATCTTTTTTTCTCAGTATTAAAGTAATCATGCAGAATAGCAGCAGCAGTGAAGATGATGCGCTTGCAGCTTACTATATTCTGAAACTGAGAAAAAAGCGGAAAGCGAAAAGATGTTGGGTGCACGATATTTTAAAGAAACGTCAAAATCAAGGTGATTTTAATAATTTGGTGAAAGACCTAGAAAATGATCCAGAGAGATACTGGAATTATTTTCATATGAACAAGGAAGATTTTAATGATGTGCTAAATGCAATTTACGGGGACATAGAAAAACAACGAACGCAACTTCGCATTCCCGTTTCACCACCAGAAAGACTCGCTGTCTGCTTAAGGTATGTAGTGTTTATAAGTTTATTTCATACATGCAATTACATTAATTATACAAAAATAATATTAAGGAGCGATTTCGGAACTTGTAGGAGACATCAACGACTCATTATATTGTTCAGAAATTACTGATGCAGGAGAGTAGGGCTGCAAGTTATAATATTGTGGGTAGGTCCTCTGTTGGGTGAAATTATTTTGTGGAAAATTTGCACAACCCTGTGGCTGAAGAGACGAAAGTGCTTCTCTACTTGCAGAATAATGCGGCTGTCTATTTTCGGAATACATTAGTGATTCCAATACCCGTTGTTCTTCGGCAAAAACTAATTGCGAGATTTGCATTTTTATGCGACTCTGAGACAGAGGCGGTAATTTTTTTACAGTCTCTGATATGCCCTCAAAGAATATACCGGTGTCACATTTTTTGACTGGTTTTTTATCCTTATCAGCCATCTTTTTCTTGAAGTACTCTTCAACAACGTGTGTCGTGGGTTTTGAAGTTTGTGTTTTATTATTCCTTGGATTAAACCTGGGCGTCGCTAAGTCCTCATTGTCGGTGTCACTATGTCCCGATCTATGGGTTTCGGTTTCGTTATTTTCCTCCATTTCTTCGTCTGAAGCAATGTTTGATTGTGTACTACAAAAGTAATATGAATTATTAGTTCCAGTAAGCTATACTGATAAATACTTAGGATGCATTAGCGTTGGCCGTAAAAATTCCATTTGATCCATATAGCTCCATCTTTTCATTTTTTTTGCCGCCTGCCCCGTTGTGGTTTTTAATTTACGCAGACAGTCTCTGTAATAATCCCGTAACCTCTTCCATTTTAATTTGGCCGATGAATCTAATTACAGAAAAATTAATTAGCCATCTCTCTTTCAGATTCCTTGTTACTGGAGATTCGTATCGTTCCATCGCATTCTGTTTTCGTTTGGGGGAAACTACAGTATCTAACTATCTAACATAGCGAAGTATGTCGAGCATTGTGGCTGAGATTGCAACCAGCATTCATGCCAGAGCCGGACGAAAATATACTGTTAAGTTCTACGGAACAATTTGAAAATAAATGGCAATATCCTAATTGTGCAGGAGCCATTGATGGGAAACATGTAGTAATACAATGCCCAAGAAATAGTGGTTCTAATTACTTCAACTACAAAAAAACATTCTCCATAGTTCTGTTGGCTTTAGTAGACGCCAATTATAAGTTTATTGCCATTGATGTCGGTGCCTATGGAAGAAATAGTGATTCAAGTATTCTGCTGCACTCAAAAATGGGGAAAAAAACTAGAAGCTGGCGACTTTGGCATGCCACCTGATAAAGTTCTTCCAGGTACAAACATATCAATGCCATGTGTTATCCTAGGAGACGAAGCATTTACTCTATCCTCTTATATGATGCGTCCATATCCAAGAGCTTTTGCTAGAGAAGAACATAAATTAATTTATAACTACAGGCATTGTCGTGCAAGACGAGTATCCGAGAATGCGTTCGGTATTATGGCACAGAAGTTTAGAGTGTACAGAAGACCTCTTGAAATGCATGTAGACACTGTAATAAGAATTGTTAAAGCTACCTGCATTTTGCATAACTTTATGCGTTGTAAAACTATGATAGGGAGTGGTGGGATTACAGATGAAGAGGAAGCCTCATTGATAGAATCTGGCGCTCTTGACGATATACAACCTACTAATAGAAGAGGAAGGGTTGCTGCTTACGAAATTCGAAATAAGTTTGCCAATTATTTTAATTCGCCAAATGGCTCTGTACCGTGGCAATCGCAACGTATTCATAGATTGGAATAATATTCATACTTTATAATCTTAATATAATAAATTAATAACTAATTTCAATAAATTAAAACTTACCGTCTTTTAATCCTGTGATCTTTACCACCTCTGTCCAGGCATTTCTCTTCACTTCTATATCTTTATAACCCTCATTTTGGGGATCATACAAACATGGGAACTTTTTAACAGTGTCTATAAATATTTCCGTGTTGTCTTCTGCCATTTTATACTAATAATACAAATCAACGAAAACTAAAACTGCAATAACTCGAATGGAACTGATTTGTGAGAGACTATACAGAAATAAATGCAGACTGCAAATTTCACGTGATCACGTGGTTTACAAACATGCATTCTATTGGTTGATGCGATTGTCAGCCAGGCTGTTCCCGCTTAAAAGTGTAAACCGTTACAATTCGCGCGGGTACCGCTAGACCCGAGCGGGCACCCGCTTGTCTTACCAGCCTAGGTGAGTGTCAATGTGTAAATCATAATACATTTCAAACTTGGCTGGTCAAGCTCGGCTGGTCCAACCCGGCTGGACCAGCCTCAGTGAAATGCGGGCTTAGGGTCGTTGAATTCTATAATTTAAACGAAAAAATAAGATCGTGAAATGAACATGAATGGGTAAATTTGGATGAAAAAGCAGAAATAATTTGCCTCGTAACCTAACGTTAACAACTGTAATTAAACATCTGAGGGTCATGTAAACATCCGTTCTTATCTGTTACAAACTTTTAAAAACATCGTACCGTAAGTTGGTGGGAGTTTGAAAGAATCAGTGTACATCCAAAATCATAGCAAACATGATTAGAAATTGTTTAACAATAATTGCATTCATATTTGTTGCAATTAATATAAAGTGTGCATATGAGGTAAAAAGTATATATATGACAATTTTGACTTGTTACCTGTACGTTTTTGTATTAACAGGCCAAAAAGCAGACACTAAAGGTATCTTTGTATTATGAAACCTTGTGTCCATTTTGCATGGCATTTATAAACGAACAGTTATATCCCGGTTACCAAAAAATTGGGGATTATTTAGATCTGGAGTTGATACCGTATGGAAATGCCAGAGTAAGTATGATGTACTTAAAATTATAATCGTACGAACGGGAAAATATGTATAAGGTCATCGATATGTCAATATCAATAACCTATAATCTTGTCAATATTTATTAAAGTTAATTGGCTATATCATTGGAATTTCTGCTTTTATTGTTACGTCGTTCAAACTTCGAATGCTGAAGTTATGTGATGCGTAGGTACAATTTTTAATTGTTCTAAGTTATGACAGATTGATTGTGTTTCTTAACTAACATAAAAATACACTTAAAACAATAATGCCCCCGTAATCTGGAGGGCAACTGAAGAGTCCACACCGCAAACTCCAGCCGTTATTATACTTCCAGACAAAGCATTAGCCAAAATCGAACAAATGTTTTACTAAATAGTAAAAAAGCAAATAAATCCAGGGGAAGCCGGGGAAGGTCTGTTGTTCTCGTATGAATGCTACCATTTCAGAATCTGAACAAAAAGGCAGAGAGCGTAAAACCCGTTATCCTAGCGGCGATAGAAAGAAAAAATCACTCGGCCGATGTTGAATAAAGAGCGGTAAGAAGCAAGCCAAAGGTGTAGCGACGGTAAGCAATAAAGGCTCAGTTCCCACGTAGTTCAAGAATGCTTAAAAAATCGGCCCATCCGACAAGCGCTGGATATGAAAGAAGACCTGAAAAAGAAATTACAAAAATAGTATATTAAAGTATAAGTGGATAAACAGGTCTTTAAAACACGCGCGAGTTTTCAAGAACGACGGCGTAGCCGGAGTGCTTGAAACAGAGCAAGTGTTTTAAAGACCTGTTTATCCACGAATACTTTACGCTATTTTTTTTTATTGGTTCACTTTGGAATCTGATATTAAAATGGAAATATGAACATAATGTGAAATGGTTGAATTCGTAATGTGAAATCAGTATACCTTTCGTTGTCATGGAAATGAGAAAAACGGAAATTAATTTGCAATCTGTCATTTTATTTGACGTAACAAAGTACTCCTGTCAGATCAATAACCAATAGAAATCACGTTTTTCAAATTGGAGATGATGCCATGGCAACTTTAGAACACGCGCGTTTTTGAAAACACGCTGGGGCGTGGTTTAAAAGACTAAAATAGGACACCAATAAAAAAAATGATATAAAACCAATCGAGATGCTAAGGTATACAACAAACTGTAATCGAAAAAACATCCACTCGAACACTATAGTTGCGGCATAACCATAGAAACAACTAACAAAAGAGTCATTATATGCACCAAAATAGCTCTTTATTTTGGTCTCGCTACAGATACATTTAATTATATTTTTTGTCTTTTCTACATCTTCCATATTAGTCCCAGTAGCTCTCCCTCCTTCCATTCAATCTTTAATTAGATTAGATTTCACAGATTTCATAAATGTTATACTTATCTTATAGAGGAATAAGAGTAACGATGGATGGATGATAGAATGTCAACATGGTCCCAAAGAATGCCTTTATAATAAAATCGAAGCTTGCGGTCTGGCACGAAATGAAGACCAAAATGTTAGCATTTCATTCGTATATTGTATTCAGAAGGCTATCCAAATGGATCCCTCCGCGAATTACAAACTAATAACAAAAAAAGTAAGACCTTACGGGCAGTTTTTCTTTTGAAAAGGTAATTTTTTGCTTTTTAGTGTAGCGGTATTATAGGAGTTAGTTCGACTGAGATTATTAAATGTGCAGAAGGCGAAGAAGGAGTTGAACTGATGGTTAAAAATGGTGTAAAGACAGATGCCGTTCAGCCGGAAATACAAGGAGTTCCAACTGTTTTATATAATGATTATTATAATGACACATTAGAGGAATACAATGACAATTTTTTAGGTATCGCTTGTAAATTGCTCAATGATGAACCGAACGCTTGTACAAATTTGGAGAACGAAATTTTATAAAGATCCAAAATTTTTATCACAAATAGTTTACATAATAGAAAACTTTTTAAAGGATTAAATTGTTTTATTAAAAACTTCATTTCAACTCCTTCCTTCCTATTAGAAACACCTTTACCTTGTTGTAGGAATTTTAGAACAGCCCAGCAGGAGAGCTTTCTCTGCGTTTCGAATTCGAATTAGTCGAATATTTTCCCATTTGCTTGTTTATTCTGTCTAGCATCATATCCTTTGCTTGATTGACATAATTTAAGTCCTTTTGTACGTTATTGATTATTTTACCCTGCTATGATATTGGATATTGGTCTTTTTCTAAATTTCTTGTAACCCCTTTTACATTAATTTTTGAACAGTGATTGATAAATATTGTACAGGGTTATTCACTATAAATTACCCACCCCTTATTATCGTTATTATTGCTCGTAGAAAAAAAAGTTATGTATGAAAGTTGTATGGTTCTAACTGAATTTTCTTAAATTGCTATCAATAGTTCAGTTAGTCGCCGTTTACAGGGCAAAACAAAAATATGATGTATTTTTTAATGTAACACCCTGTATACTATTACATTTTTGAAAAGATCTTTTTTTGCTGATTTCAAAAATATATCATATGTTGTCTTTATCTTAAGCCGTTATTGAGTTATTAATCTTTTTGCAGCTCGTTTGTTTTTATTATTTTTTTTATGCTAACTATTGCTAGCATCCTAAACGGCTCTTTTGATAACTAGAAATCGTTCGTAATTTCCAGTTTTATTGCTCCCTTTTACTTCGTACTCGGGAAGTAAAAGATCTTTTCAAAAATGTAATATTATACAGGGTATTGATAGGTTGGGTTAATTCTTGCCAATTTATTTATTTAAAACCATCATTACATCCTTTGTTTTAAATAAATAAATTGGCAAGAATTAACCCAACCTATCAATAAACTTTAACTGCCGTTAATGTAACGAAATATTATACAGGGTGTTACATTAAAAAAATAAATCATATTTTTGTTTTGGCCTGTAAACGGCAAGTAACTGAACTATTGATAGCATTTTAAGAAAATTCAGTTAGAACCATACAACTTTTAAACACTTTTTTCTACGACCAATAATAACGATAATAAGGGGTGGGTAATTTATAGTGAATAACACTGTACATACAGGAAATATTCCTAATTTTTTCTAGAATTCTACTGCCTTCCCGTTGTATAAGAGTGATATGTTGAGTTGGTGTGAAAAATCGTGTTTTCTAGAGAACATATTTCGCTAAGTTCAATAAAAATTAAAAATAACGTTTACTTACACATAAATAAATAGTAATTCAGATTAAACTCATTTTCTGTTGAATGGGTTTGTTAATCGCCACAATTGTCGCATCTGCGGTAGATACTGAAGATCCACATACTATTCAATAAAAACCAATGCATCCACCTTGATGCACATTATGGGATGGAGGGAGCATTAGCCCGCATTTTTTTCAGGGCGAACTGGTTACGCTGTTACTGTCAATGGGGGGATGCCAAACAACCTTTTTTTCAATAAAACCAACGATTTGAACTTAACTGACATGCGATTTCAGCAGGATGGAGTGACATGTCACACACAACACGTGAAACACTCTATTTACTTCAAACCAAATTTCCAGGTTATGTTGTCTCCCAGCGGGGCGACATCAATTGGCCATCAAGGGCTTGCGATCTAACCTTTTTCTCTTTTTTCTCTGGGGCTATTAGAACGAAAGGGTCTGTGTCAACAAACCTAGAACTAAAAGAGAACATCAATTGCTGAAATCGAACCTCATGTATTGGAAACGATTACGAAAAACTTCGCTAAAAGAATGGTATCGTGTCAGCGAAGTCGTGGAGGGCATTTGGCCGACATCATATTTCATACATAATTGACAAAGTTTGTACTTTACACTAATAACAATAAAATTCGAATTTTTCCAATATGTTGTGTTTTATTCAAAAAACAAATCCTAGAGTCCAAATTGGATCATCCTATAAAATGATGCATGGGCGCCCATAAGGGGGGCAAGAGGGGGCAGCCCCCCCTGACTAGGACTCTAAGCAGTAATAATTTCTTAAATAACTAAACTTTTGATTTAAATTGTTTTTAACTAATTGTTCAATATTCCCCAAATCCCCCCCCCCCCCCCCCCCCCCCTGGAAATTACTGTATGGGCGCCCAACATGGGCACAAAAATGCACGAAAGCGTCCAGACCGCAGCAAGTACCCGCGAACTATCCCTTTGACGTACAGATTCAAAAGCGAACCCAGTCCGATCTCGAAAACTGTTCTAGAACACCTCATTCACAGCAGATTCGCTAGCGATTTGAGAACAATTCGCGAGCTTGGTCTGTACGGCTTTAGAATCTGTTACCCTTGATTAAAATGACACATTCACAGCTTTTAAGCTGTGCATTAATTCTCAAAACGCGTCGGGTTACATTTAAAATAAAAAATTAGTAGAATCTTGTGTTTAGTTTTTTATTACTCCCAAAAATTGCTCTGAAAGTCCAATCTAACATGTTAAGTTTGTGAAATGATGCTTTTATTTGTTAAAAAATGTGGAATTACTTGTGAAATTACGAAGGCGTAGAGTAAAAGGGCCACAAAAAAACCTTTTCTTAGGAATTGTACATTTAATAATAATAATAATAATAATAATAATAATAATAGCAGCTTTATTTTCAACACAGCAGAATACATCTTATGCTTATAGTACTTAGTTACCAGGCAACCAATCCAATTCTACAGTGTTGAAAAATCTCAAGGCGGAGTTCAGTTGTTCAGGGTAACCTGAACTCTGCTCTTCCACTCAAGCCTTGACTTATTCAACCCTTTTATATACACAAAAAACAAAAAACAAAAAATAAAAAGAACAATAAGTATATTATAGGGGATAGGTATTTTTATTAGTAGAGAAAGAAGAGAACAGGAATATCACTTTGTACGGGAATTATAAAGAATTTTGAAATTATAAAGAATTTTGAAATTATAAAGAATTTCTTATTATAATTGCACATTTATTTTTCGTACAATTGGATGTTTTAACTTATAATAAACATTTGTTTTCCTCTTTCCTCTAGAAATCCTGAACAACAAACATAAAACCAAATCCTTATTCTACCCCCACCAGATCAACTAAACTTCTAACCTCTAGCAAACTCTACTACCAAATTACACAGTTCCGGCCTATTCCACTTCTCCTCGTTCCTCCCCAATAGTCTACCACCCTTTCCTTTTCCTACTTTCCATTAGTTCTTCCATCCACTCTATCCATCCTCCACCTGATTGATTGATTGATTAATTGACATAGTAAAAAAAAAGATTAAACAATTTTCCTGAGATGGTTTATTTTGGATTTCCTTCGTCTAAAGGGTGAGTCATGAGGAACTGTACGTACTCCTACCACGTATGGATAAAGGGAACCTAAAATGAGCATTTAAAAATGTCTTCCTCTTGCTTAATAATCTACAGGGTGATTTATCAGTTTTGACTAAAACTACTCTACGCCATAACTTTGTTAATGTTGATTTGTTTGATTTCATATTTTGGTGCGAAAGTATGCTATTCCTACCTAATTATCACACGCGATCAAAATTTAAATAATCCAGGACCGATCTTTAAAAATTAGCCCACTTGAATTCTAGAATTTTACGCACCCTGTATATGGATTTTGCCAAACTTTTTATGGTTTCTTGAAAGTACGAAGATGGGTAACAGAATTAATGTAGATTATATTTTCTCCACATGATTATTCTGTTCTTAATAAAAAACTTGTGAACTTTAATAAACCTTTAGTGAACCTTAATAAAAAAATCAAATTTAATACAATTTGAAAGTCTGGCAGAATAAGGCTGTGGTTACGCGTTGTAACTCACTAAATTAATGTGCAATCGAATAAAAAATATAAAGAACTTTTTTAATAATTTCATTGACAGACTAAAAAATAATAATCTCAACTCTTGTTTTTTTTATATCTAGATTCTAACAAATAAATAATATTTCTACACACAGTAACGTCGGTAACACTACAATACTCCCCCCATAGTTTATTCACTAAATTTCTTTGGAAATTTTACTTTTCTTCCTGATCTCGTTTCCATTTGTTTTTCCTCGCATGTATTACTATTTTGGTTGACTTTAGTCGAAATTAATGTGTCTGGTTCTTTTACTTTTTCTGGTTGAGTTTTAATTTCTTCAGCCAACAAGAAAGCAGGTTTTATTCTGTCTATAGAGATTGTTTGTTTACCTCTAGGTAATTGAATAGTATAATATTTTTCGTATTTCTCTATTACAGGATATGGTCCATCATACACTGGTTGTAGAGATTTCTTTAACATATCTTGTCTAATAAAAACATGCGAACTTTCATTTAATTTTTTATGTATGAAAATCTTTTGTTTAGCATGATGTACCTGTTCTGTTGATCGTAAACTTTTCATAGTTTCTTTAAGTTTAAACACAAAACTTGTTACATCTGTCGTGTTGGAAGTATCAATGAAAAATTCACCAGGCAATCTAATAACTGATCCATACAGAATTTCTGCCGTTGTGACATCATAGTCTGGTAGGATATAGGAACGTAAACCTAATAAAACAATGGGTAGTTTGTTAATCCAATCTCCTGTTAAATGACATTTAATCGCTGTCTTAAGACTGCGGTGAAAACGTTCAATTTTTCCATTCGCAGCTGGATGATATGCTGTCGTTTTTATATGATGGATGCCTAGTAGTTTTGTCATTTCCTTACAGAGTGTTGAATCAAATTGTCTTCCTCTGTCGGTGGTAATTCTACTAGGTGTGCCGAATCTAGCTATCCAAGTAGAGATAATAGCTTGCGCTACTGTTTCTGCTGTAATATCTTTAACAGGAGTCGCTTCTGGCCACCTCGAAAATCGGTCTATCATAGTTACTATATAACGAAAGTCCTGTGATGGTGGTAAAGGTCCAACTATGTCAATGTTTACATGTTCGAAACGATGCTCGGCTTTATTTTCATAATAAAAAACTTTACTTTTAGTATGTCTCCATATTTTACACTTCTGACAAGCTAAACAACACTCAGTCCATAATTGACAGTCTTTTCTTAAACCCGGCCATACGTAGCGTTTCGAAACCATTTTTGTTGTAGCTTTTTTTCCTGGATGTGATAAGTTGTGAATTGACGCAAATATATTTTTTCTATAACATTTGGGTATATATGGTCTAATTTTATTATCGTTCACATCACAAGTTATCATTTCATCTTCTACTTGAATTTCCTGTAATTTTAAAGAACTCTGATTTGATTTTTTTAAGTTAATTAATTCTTCATCATTTCTTTGTGCATTAGCGATTTCATTGAATGAAATTTTACTTGTTATATCAATTTGATATAATCTCGATAAATAATCTGCTGCTACATTGTCAGTACCGGCTATATGTCGAATATCAGTCGTAAATTGTCCTATAAAATCCAAATATCGAAACTGTCGTGGGGATAAATTTTGAGAATTTTTTGTGAAAGCGAAAATCAGCGGTTTGTGATCTGTATATACTGTAAAACTTGTTCCTTCTAATGTATGTCGAAAATGCTTAATCGCTGCATACATAGATAATAATTCTCTGTCATATGTGCTGTATTTTTGTTCGGCAGCACTTAGTTTTTTAGAGAAAAAAGCTAATGGTTCTACAATACCGTTATTAATTTGATGTAACGCTGCACCTATTGCGTATTCCGATGCATCCACATTTAGCGTTAATGGTAAATTAGCTGACGGATGTCGTATTGATTCTGCGTTGGCTAATTTATCCTTAACTTGTATAAACACGTTTTCTAGTTCTTTGTTCCAGTCAATTTTGGTACGATCTCTTCTCTTTGAAACACCTCTTAGCAAATCATACAATGGACTTTGTATTGCTGCCAAATTGGGAATGCATTTTCTGTACAAATTTACTAAACCTAAAAATTGTCTTAATTCATGTTTAGTTGTAGGTAAAGGTATATCAAGAATAGATTTAACTTTCTCTGGTATAGGACGTATACCTTTTTCTGATACTAAAAATCCAAGAAAAGGAACCTCCGAAGCTTCAAAAATGCATTTGCTTAAATTGATGTTGATACCAAATTCGTTTAATCTTGAAAAAAGTTGTTGAATATGATTTTGATGTTCCTCAATTGTATTTGACGCAATTAATATGTCGTCGATATAACAAAAACAAAAATCCAAATCTTCAACTATTTTATGCATGAATCTTTGAAACGATTGAGCAGCGTTTCTTAATCCAAATGGAAGTGTTGTAAATTCAAATAATCCAAAAGGAGTTATTATTGCTGTTTTGTGAATATCCTCTTTATCCACCGGAATATGATGATAGGCCCTGATCAGATCAATCTTGGTAAATATCTTTTTCTTATCAAACTGCATATTGAAATCTTGTATATTTGGTACAGGATATCTATCTGGAATAGTTATTGCATTTAAAGCCCTATAATCTCCGCATGGACGCCAACTATTGTTCTTTTTTGGAACCATATGAAGTGCACTTGCCCAATTGCTGCTTGACGGTCTACAAATGCCCATATTAACCATAATTTGAAATTCCTTTTTTGCAATTTCTAATTTTTCTTTGGACATTCGCCGTGTTTTTGTCATAACAGGTTGTCCATTAGTTATAATACGATGTGTTACATTATGGTTGATGTTTTTAAAGTTGGGTCTCTCATGTAATAAGTTAGGAAACAACTTTAAAACTTCCTTGTATTTGTGTAACGGATCTATCGTTTGTACTGACTGAATAGATGTTTTCACTAATTTAACTTCCGTACTTAATGAAGTTTCATTATCAATCAATCGTTTATTTCTAATATCTGGTAGAATATTAAAATAATTTAAAAAATCAGCTCCCAAAATTGGGCATTCTACCTCTGCGATCACAAAATTCCAAGTAAAATTTCTTCGTAAATTTAAATTGAGTTGCATGGTTTTTGTTCCGTACGTTTTAATAATTGATGAATTAGCGGCATATAATTCACGTTTCGATTTGTTTTTTCGTTCCTCTCTTGTTGGAGGTATGACTGAAATATCTGCTCCTGAATCTATAAGGAATCGGTTACCGGTTTCGTGACAAGTTACGAATAAACGGTGCGATTTATCTACCCCGTCGCAGTTTGCCACCCGCGACGGGTTTACTCGTTTCCCTGTTGTGAACTTTTGATTTTATAATCACAAGGCAAAGAACATTTTGAAGCCTGGTCTTTATATTTAAAATGATACCAGCATACCGGATGTTTTTCATAATCTCTTCGTTTGGAGACAGATCTAGAACGATTTCTTGACATATCTCTTGACTTACTGCGCTCCCTGTCTGATAACTTTGCTACTGAAGCTACTAACTGTGCCATTTGCTTTTCTAAGTTTACCAATCTATCATCTCCATTATTTTTACATTCTGTCGTTGCTAAACTCGAGACCAAAGAGTAAGATGGTGATATAGATTCATTTATTTTATCAGCCATTAATGCCAATGAGTCCAAATCATCTTTACTGGTTGTTAAAATTAAACGTATACTGGTTGGCAGTCTTTGTAAAAATATTGTTCGAAGAAAATCGTCAGAAACTTTATTATTTGCTAATTCCTTCATCTGACGAAGTAACGCAGAAGGTTTTTTATCGCCAAGTTCAATTTCCGTTAATAATTTTTTTGCTTTACGCTCTTCTGAGTCTTCGAATTCTGCTATCAATTTCTCTTTTAAAGCTGTGTATTGATTTTCCTTGGGAAGGTTATAAATGAAATCAGATATAAGTTCCACTACTTCTGAATCCAGTGAACCAAGAATATAATGACATTTTGTTTCTTCACTAGTAATTTTAGATGTAAAGAACTGAGATTCTACTTGCAGAAACCAAATTTTAACGTTTTTCTTCCAAAAAGGAGGGATCTTAATAGCTACTCTAGCTACATTAGTGTGACTTCTTTCAATCTCTTGTGAGTCGTTATTCGTAGTCATATTGAATGTAATCTACTCACCGATTTTTATATTACTATTTTAAAGTTTACTTTTTATTTCACTGTTTGGGGTCACCAATTGTGGTTACGCGTTGTAACTCACTAAATTAATGTGCAATCGAATAAAAAATATAAAGAACTTTTTTAATAATTTCATTGACAGAGTAAAAAATAATAATCTCAACTCTTGTTTTTTTTATATCTAGATTCTAACAAATAAATAATATTTTTACACACAGTAACGTCGGTAACACTACAGGCAAATAATTTTATACATTTTAAATAAGAAACATTTAATCTAAAAAATGAACTCGAAATAAGTACTAAATAATGTTTCCATTGTTACAATAATCATTTTATTCAATTTATCCAGGGCCGGCTTGCAAAATTAGTCTTGGCCGATTTAAATATTAGGTATTGAAAGATCACCGTGTATAAATATTGTGATTCAGAATGTTATTTCACGTACTTTTTAGTACCTAATCCAAAAGTCTTGGCGGGTTAATATCTACATGCTATTGAGAAATTAGGTCGGTGTCCAAGAACTATTCGAGCTGACATGGGCACAAAAAACAAAACGACGGAGGAAACACAAATTGCTTTAATAGAATTGTTGTGGAGCAACCCCCGAGGGCCTGCTTTCTTATATGGAAAGAGAATCCTCGGCCCTGTATTTTGGATAAATTTAGATTATTGGATAATTTAAACAAAACTAAAATTAGAATATAAAATTGGTTAGGGCAGTCTTCATAAGGTTCCGCTCATTCTATCCTAGGCCAGGGTATTTAAAAAAATTTCCAATATTTTAGAAGTGAATTTTCCAAATAAACAAAATTGCATAAATGTGGGAGGGAGCGATACATTCCACCGGCCGTTGTAACCTTGTAACGAACAATCTCTAAATTTGTAAGACAAAATCTGGCATTTGTAAAAAAAATTTTACAATATTGTAAGTTAAGACGTACAATTGTAAGCAGGCGCTGCGGAACCGGCGGCACCATGCCCCCCCCCCCCCCCCCCCCAGAAATATACGAAGGGGCAAAATAGCATTTGTCTTCTTCACGATTTTTTACTTTCTTTAAGGAAACTTGCGGTTACAATGTTATAAATGTACAAATTATTGAGGGCGAAATTAGTGTTAGTAGAATGAATACGTATCTACATTCACTTCCACAACACTCAGAAAATACGAGCTAGATAAATACGTCGTCAACCGTCATCCCTGTCTTTCGACATCATCCAAGGGGCGGTCGAATAATGAGAAATGTTTGTGAAAGGATAAAGCTTGAATTGCATTCAGACGAGTTTGGAAAACAGTATCGGTACTGGTTGGAATTGCACCACAGTGTGGCAAAGCGGAACCGTTTCGGATAATCTCTTTCAAAAGCTTTCCGGAACCATGAGAAGTATTGAAATCAAAGTAGCTGCAGTGGGGGGCTACGTATTGAACTAATATTTCCTGTCGCAGAGTAATCCTCTGGGCGTAAAAGGCATTTCGCACTTTCCTTAACTTCCGAAACCTCACCATACCAGATACCACCGGTTTCTCGTGATTTAGATGGGGCCCTCATTTCGTAACTTACGAAAATGGAAGCAATTCATCTTGGAAAAAATGAAGCTGCTGAAAAATTGTTGAAAACACGGAAAATTAAATTGATGCAGAATGTAGATAAGCTCGGCTCTCAATAAACCGGCCATTTCATTGTAACTACACGTGTAATTGTTGTTATTACTGTAAAAATACATGGAAACTCTCACGGAAATGTGCGCAGCGACTGATTATAAGTAAAGAAGTATCTTCCAATTGTAGGAAAAATATGTGCATTTGTAAAAAGAAAATGTAGGTACAAATCCTAAGAAAAAAGTTTTTTAGTTGGCCCTCCTACACCTTCGTATGAAATAGCTGTGGTATATTGCAGCAATTTAATTTATTAATACGTAGGTAGAGGTGTTTCAAAATCTCCTGACCCGTGAGATGCGCGGCGAGATTTAAAACAATTTCGAAAAGTAGACACGACGTTATACGTCGAGAAACATCGGCAGTTAAAATGCCATCCTCAACATGTAGAGTAAATAAATATAGGTGTAATTATTTACAGAACTTCATATTAGTATCGTAGTATCGATTTTAAATAAATGCCGCCGCGCATCTCACGGGTCAGGAGATTTTGAAACACCTCTACATATTTACCGAATTTTGACTAATGCTATAAGTTCACGTACCTATACTCCACATTATCATAAAATGAGCAAGATAATAGATATCATTCATTAGATTACAATACAATCACCTTCGCAAATTCATTATCACAATTTAAATAAAAATATCTGCTAAATGAATAATTGAAACTGAAATTCAATAGCTTAGCCAAAATGTTAATTGATAACGATACTCTTGAGATCAATTAACTTTTAATTATCTACTGAATTATGCTGTTAAAATCTGCGTTTATTTGCAAAGTTATGAAACACTGAAACAGAAATTGCCAAATTTTCGATGTTAATGTTAAATGCGAATTACCTACATCCTTCAACTTCAAGCACCCTCAAATCTGCAGTTGATGTGCCTATCTATAAAATATTTCGATTCTGACGTAATTACACTTAGCCACACAGGTATAGATTACATCTTGTCACTAATTTTATCGGAACCACTCAATTTGTAGCCTTACTCAGGATTAGGTAGTAGGTATTTAAACTTTCGAATATGTATTAACTTTGTATCAGTTTTCATTTTGCTGTCTAACGTGACGGTTCTTAACAATAGATATGAATTCTTTATTGTCTGTCATTGTGTTAGTCGGCGCCGCGTACATTCAGCATGTAAGTTATAATTTTAATTACCTATATGTTCATTAGTTAACAAAATGACTGTGGTCAGAAGTGCATAATATCATAATGGATAATTATGATAATATGTATTATAATAAGTTTCATAAATACGTGGAATTTTGGATAACTTTCGCTTAATTACCAAACCGAGTGTATTCATTTCTTTGATTCGAAATTCGATAATTTATGTACCGAATGCTCGCTTTAAATTAATTAGTTGGAAGAGGTAGCTATCAGCAGTGTAAAAATTCGTTCAGCTCCACAGTCGTGCTCTCATTACAAATTGCGATAATTTAGCAATAATAAATTACTCGATACCCCTCCCCCTCCGCTACGAAATGAAAAGTAACAAAATCATTTATCACCCAAGCTAAACGGAAATTCTCATGCGCCCCATTTTATTACACATGTAAGTAGGTATAACTGCGTCATTTTGTAATTAAGGTCCTGGTTATATTACGAAATTTTGTTTTGGAAAGTTTGTTCAAGCGTATAGAAGAACGTAATTAGTAAATTTTAACAAAAATTGCAATCTGTTAAGAATTTCCATTATCAATTTATCAAAAGATAAGTTTTAAATGATTACTGTAGTTAGGTAATAATATTATGACCCAATATTGATTACCTAATCTTCAAAATTGCTCTTCATTTCAATGGGTTTTTTCCTTTGCAACTAACAATCTATTTCTGAAGAAGTTGTAAGAAATGTTCTCCTATCAATTAAATTATATTCAAAAAAGGAAAGAGGAGAAAATAAAATATCATTTACCCACGCATTTATTTTTTTCTTTGAGATACTGGAATCCCTAACTTATGTGGGTTGTGGGTGATAGTTGTCCAATTTTGAACATATGATTCGTTATGAAGAATGTTGCTTCATCTGCAGATAAAGATGTTATGCACCAAGTCCGACCTTTCCAGTTTTATTGATGAAATTGGTATTTGTATGATCCAAATTTAAGTTTGTGCCAAATTCTTAAAACACGATTATGATGTAGATTCAGTGATGGATTTCCGAATAAGCCGATGCCTACGGCGGCAAATTTTGAACGGCGGCAAATTTTAGACGGTGACAATTTTTTTACCTCTAATAAGTTTGCTATTATAAATTTTGACGTGTGTGTTTATTTAAGTACAGGGTGGGCCAAATTGGACACTTTCTTATGGAAACATCCTTTATCTTAAGAGATAGAAAGAAATGAACCTAGGCGTCTCAATTTTAATGAGAAAATTACTGGCGTAAACAGAATTCAGCTATCTCTAATCGTTTGGCCACTAGGAGGTGTTTCTCGAATTTAGTCGATTTCTTTAATCCTCCATAACTTTCTTATTATTAAAGGTAATTGATTTTGGCAAAATGTTTCTTAGAGCACTTTTTTACGTAGAATACATTGCAATGGAGAATTTTTATAGAGGGCGTTTCGTTTTTTGTATACGACCCTAAACTACATTTTTTCATACGGACCACCCTATATATTTTGGGGTTTTTGAAAAGAGAGTAAAATTTCTTAAATTTTGATGTATCACTTGTTATATTTATGTTAAATATTATTTTGCAATATTGCATTTCATACATTGTTATTTCAAATAAAAAATATTTGGAGCCAATCAAAATTTCCAGATAACGAGATAACTAAGACATTGTCGTTTTAAATCATGCTGCCGTTTTTTGTTAACCATGGAAACCTAGATGTCTGGAAGCAAAATATTTTAATGCATAAAATAATATTTAACATAAATATAAGTTATAACTAATGATACATCAAAATTTAGGAAATTTTACTCTCTTTTCGAAAATATATAGGGTGGTCCGTATGAAAAAATGTAGTTTAGGGTCGTAAACAAAAAACCAAACACCCTGTAAATATTTAGCCAAAATCAATGATCTTTAATAATAAGAAAGTTATGGAGAATTAAAGAAATCGACTAAATTCGAGAAACGCCCCCTAGTCTAGTGGTCAAACGATTAGAGATAACTGAATTCTGTTTACACTAGTGATTTTCTCACTTATAACTGCACAAGAGGTTTGTATTTTATCGAGTCAATTTGGGTTGTTTAATAAGAATCTGTTGCCTAGCAATTAGACGAGAAAAACTGTCAACCAATAAAAATGCGACACCCGGTGTCACATTTTTATTGGTTGACAGTTTTTCTCGTCTAATTGCTAAAGGAAACAGATTATAGAATTTAAACAACACAAATTTACTCGGTATAAATTCAAACCTCGAGTGTAATTCGGCAGGACAATTTAACGAACAAAAAATTTAGAAATCCGTTCGTAACTTTAACTAATGGATTCATTCTTAAAATACCACAGTCATCATTTACCATGCAATCAATTATTGGCAAATGTCAAACTATTAAACATTTATACGGCGGGCACGGATACTGCCATAGTTGATTAGAATTTGAAAGTGAAAAAATCACTAGTGCATTTTTGTCGCTGTAAAAGTGACAATTGCACTACGGCTAATACGATTTTTTATACACGAGTTACAGCGAAGTTCTGTGAAAATTTAATTTACTGTTACTGTTACAGGTTTCATGCGAGACTCTACACGTAGCAGTTTATTACGAATCACTTTGTCCTGACAGTATACGATTTATTACCAAACAGCTTGAGCCTGCTTATAAGCATATTGGATCAAATTTGGAAGTGGATTTGGTCCCTTACGGAAAAGCATCAGTGAGTACATGCGACATCGATAATACCAGCGATTAATCTATAAACTTATAGCAAATACAACAGAACAGCGTATGGAGTTTTGAATGTCAACACGGACCAGAAGAATGTCGAGGTAACAAATTACAAGCATGCGGTTTGGCTCAGAGTCAGGATCAGGATCAGAAAGTTGATTTCGTAGGATGCGTTATGGCTCAAAATTATCCACCTGCTGATTCCTCAATAACGATGGTAATATTATTTCAATTCATCTTTATCGTGTT
Organism: Pyrocoelia pectoralis; assembly: GCA_036250285.1. Classification (NCBI taxonomy): domain Eukaryota; kingdom Metazoa; phylum Arthropoda; class Insecta; order Coleoptera; family Lampyridae; genus Pyrocoelia; species Pyrocoelia pectoralis. The sequence goes on along the minus strand of CM070074.1, from coordinate 82,708,577 downwards.
GTTATCAAAGATTTTTAGTGCGCATCAAGAGCGAAATTAAACGGCGAGGCAATTATCCAATGTGCGGATAGTGCAAAAGGTGATGAGCTTTTAGCAATAAACGGTGATAAAACGCATGCGGTGACACCTCGCATTACTTTTGTACCAACCATAGTGTTTGATGGTGTGTTTGATTCGATCAAACAATATGGGGCTTTATTTAACTTCTTAAAAACTGCTTGTAACGAATTCCAAGTGAAACCAATGGGTTGCAATGCTCGTAATGACGAATTTAACTTTTGATTTAAATTTCCTTAGGTCACTACGTATTGATATTTAAAAAGAAATATAAGTACCTACTACTACTACTACTGTTTGAAACTGTAAATATTCATGATGTATTTTATTAATAAAACGATTTACTGCAACAGAGATTTCAACTTTTTGTTGGAGAATCGGCGTTTCTACATAAACGAGCTGTGCCAATAATAACAGGTGTTCCTATACTACATGTTATAAAATGAAACGGAACTGTCAAATATTTCAAACGTCTGGGGATCATTCCCTCTCTAGAAATACCTCTCGGTTCTTCTTAGAAAACGGTATGCCTAATTTTGTAATTTTAGCATTCAGAGAATTTAGGTAAGTAATTCTATAGAAAGAGTTCTATTCATTTTTCACCAGCAACAAAACCGATCTTTGTTGTGAAAGTTTATGTTGCAGAGTATGTTTACCAAGATAAATATCCTGCGATTTGCAATATTAGTGGGCGTCCAAATGACGATTTACGTGACTTAACGACAACAAAACGATTACTCAGATACAATGTATGACTGCAAGTCTCAATTAAGGTCACATAACTTGGGAAATGCAACATAAGTATCAAAAACTTTAATGATGAACATACGTGAATCTATCTATAATCTACCTATAAGAAGACTGAAGAGTAGGTATTATCAAAATTCTCATTTAATAATTGTAAATTTTGCCCCCATACAAACCAACTTAATTTCATTCAATCTGCATGCACACCATTCCTACTCTCGCACCATCATTGATTAGTCGCCTTTTACGACAGGCAGTGACTCTGCGGTAGGGTTATTCTTGGCCCGCCCCTACACGGGGATGATAAAATTCAATATCGAAACAATTAAAGATCAAGGATTTAACAACACTGTCGTCTTTAGTATGGTGCTGGGAAATAAAAATATACATATACCTCGCGTCTCCTCAACCTTATCTAATTTTCCCTCAGTGTATTACACAGGCTGTCCAAAAACCACGGAGCGAACTGGTTTTTGAGTGTACCTACGAGTCAACGGAATTTTCGTACGCCTACAACAAAAGAAAGCCATGTAAGTACCAGACCAAGATATATGCGATGCTTAAATTAAAAATTAAATCTAAAAAAACATGTAAGCTAAAAAACAAAGAACCCTCCACCTCGAATGAAGAATAAAAACGATATTTTTTAAATTTTGTTTTTATTTGTATTTTTTGGCCTATTTTTGTGGTCGTTGTCCTATGCAGTTGACTGGTGGCGAAGGTAGAAAAAGAAATGCGTGAAATGATGAGGACGTTAGAAAGATAAATGAAAAGAACGGAATTAGAAATAAACAAATAAAGAAACGAAGATACTCGTATTTAGAAAGGGACTACCTCCTTAGATAGATAGATCTATAACAGTGGGGGTAGAGGGAAAATAGAAGGGTGGAAATGGGGAGAGGAAGGAGTAAAGCAGGTGAAAGAATTTACGTATCTGGGGTATACGCTGAGACAGGACAACAAGTAGGGGGAGCACATGAAGGAAGAGTAACAAAAGAGAAAAATTAATGGGAGTGTGGGAAAAAGGTCCCTCGGAATGGACTTGTTTGACAAGCCAATAAAAAATATAGTGCTTTACGTGGTAGAAGTGTGGGGGTGGAAGGAGCAAAAAGAGGTGGAACGGTTACAAAAGTGAAATACTGAAAATGGATGCTGGCACTGGACAAGGATACACCAGGGTATATAGTAAGGGAGGAAACCCAAGTAGAAAAAATAAGCGTTAATAGGGGAAGGGTGGAGAACGTGTCGCACATGTTAAAGGAGTGTAGGGAGTTAAGGGAAGACGAAAGGAGAGTAGAGGAAATATTAGACGAAAAGCATCTACGAGAAGAGGAGCGGAGTGAATGGGAGATATATGGAAAATGAGGAAACTCTTAATGGAGCAAGAGGCATAAGAAAAGATGAGAAGGCGTATGTGGAAATGTAAATGTACAGTTTGACAAATCCCTTGGATACTGTGACTTAGGCAACTAACATGTCACATCGTAGATGAAAAAGGTATAGGTAATAAGGTAAAGAGAATTCGTGAATAATGCTAAAACTAATCGTTTCGCTTTCTTTTTGGTAAATACATGTTAAACATCGTCTAGTAACATCTACAATATGATATGTTGGTTACCTAAGCCACAGTATCGAAGGGACATTACATTTGTCGAATACTGTACATGTAAACACAATTGTAAATATACAATCAGATAAGGATAATTTTGCAAGTGCACTCAGAGTGTGAATACAGTACAGGCGCGAATGGTGAAGAATTTGGATTGGTTCTAAGGATTAAGGAATTAATTGTAGACAGTCGAAATTCACTCCCCTCGTTCATTATGTGATCTTATGTCCAGGTTTGCAATTAGGCTTTAAATTATTGCCATGATAAGCATGGAATGTGAAAAGTATGAGCCTATTAAGCCTCTCGCGGCTCTGCTGAGATATATAAGACGTCAGGCCTTAACTTTCATGGGCACCCAAGCAGCTGAGGTAAAATTTGAAAGGACAGAGGTCGAGCAACTCTAGAGGAACTTCTGAAACGGAAAGGTAAGCCTCAACTACCATCGAAAAGTGATATGGCCAAACCGGTTTACAGTTGCAGCATCGAAGATGGTGCTGAAAACAATCCACTGAGTAAGGCAACAGCTAACAACGTGATCGTGGTTCTTCACTTATTTTTGTCACAGGAGTGTTACAAGTACCTATTCAAGCAAGACGAAGAAGACCATCTCTATAAGCTCCGCAAGGAACCCGAATGTTACCATGCGTAATCTACAAGAGAATTAATTTGCATTTATGCAAGTAAACATCTTCGGGCAATTGCGGCTACCAAGAGCAAATGTCTAGCAGTAACACAAGGGATTGCCCTTGCATTTGGTCGATATCATATTTCATACATAATTGGCAAAGTTTGTACTTTACGCTAATAGCAATAAAATTCAATTTTTTCCAATATGTTGTGTTTTATTCAAAAAAGAAATCCTAGAGTCCAAATTGGATCATCTTATAAAATGATGCATGGGTACTCATAAAGGGGGCAAGAGAGGGCAGTTAACCCCCTCCCGTCCCCCGGACTCGGACTCTAAGCAGTAATAATTTCTTAAATAACGAAACTTTTAATTTAAATAAAACTAATTGTTCAATCTTCCCCAAAATTGCCCCCCCCCCACCAGATCAACTAAACTTCTAATCTCTATCAGCAAACCCTACTACCAAAGTTTACCCTTATTCCAAATTACACAGTTCCTGCCTATTCTACTTCTCCTCCCCAATAGTCTACCACCCTTTTCTTTTCCTACTTTCCATTACTTCTTCCATCCACTCTATCCCTTTTCCACCTGATTGATTGATGGTTTATTTTGGCTTTCCTTCGTCTAAAGGGTGAGTCATAAGGAATTGTACGTACCCCTACCACGTATGGATAAAGAGAACATAAAATGAGCATTTAAAAATGTCTTTCTCTTGCTTAATAATTTACAGGGTCATTTATCAGTTTTAACTAAAACTACTCTACGCCATAACTTCGTTAATGTTGATTTGATTGATTTCATATTTTGGTGCGAAGTTATGCTATTCCTACTTAATTATCACACGCGATCAAAATTTAAATAATCCAGGACCGGTCTTTAAAAATTAACCGGCTTGAATTCTAGAATTTTACGCACCCTGTATATGGATTTTGCCAAACTTTTATGGTTTCCTGAAAGTACTAAGATGGGTACTTAACAGAATTAATGTAGTTCATATTTTCTCCACACGATTATTCTGTTCTTAATCAAAAAATCAAATTTAATACAATTTTAAAGTCTGGCAAAATAAGGGAAATTATTTTATACATTTTAAATAAGAAACATTTACTCTAAAAAATGAACTCGAAATAAGTACTAAATAATGTTTCCATTGTTACAATAATCATTTTATTCAATTTCCAGGGCCGGCTTGCAAAATCGGTCTTGGCCGATTTAAATATTATTGAGAGATCGCCGTGATTCAAAATGTGATTTCACGTGCTTTTTAGTACCTAATCCAAAAGTCATGGCGGGTTATTATCTAAATGCTATTGAGAAATTAGGTGGGTCTCCAAGAACTATTCGAGCTGACATGGGCACAGAAAACAAAACGACGGAAGAAATTCAAATTGCTTTAATAGAATTGTTTATTTTGGATAAATTTAGATAATTGCATAATTTAAACAAAACTAAAATTATAATATAAAACTATTTTAAACAATATCCATAACCCATATCATAGTAGTCTATGGCCACATTTTAGAATCTAACAGTCCGGAATTCTGGAAAATTGTGCGTATGTGTTGGGCAATTTTAAAACACAATCACATGTTTTACCAATAGGTGTGTATGCGTCCAAGGCCTGTTGTGTTATTAAAAGTGACAGAAACATTTTTCCCTGTTACACTATCGGCGCATCTACAAAACCTTAGAAATGTGTAGCAAGTTTGTGTACCTCCTGATTCCCGTATATATTTTTTTAGGAACCCTAATAATGTAACGGGTAACGGTAGATTAGGAAGTCAATTCGTAATCAATTAATTTGAGTATGGATAAGACCGACTTAATATTGGTTTGAAATTCGTGTATCCATAGTTGATCCAATACGTCAGTAGGCAAGAAATCTTGAAGGATATCTCGTCAACAATCTATAATCGATTCCTGTATAAGCTCTTTATGAGTAACCTGACCATTTATTTTTTGACTCAAAACGGGACATCGGTTCGCATGTACGGGAACGTTTTAATGAAAATTTGTATTACTGCATGGAAGTCTAAGGCAGGCACTTTGAACATTTATTAAACTAAAGGCTCCCTTTCACACGCCAACATATTTACGCAAACTAGTTTGTACATACCGAAACCTCAAACTTGTTGGAGCGACGTATTGTACTTTTAACGCTCAAACATTTAGCACAAATTAACAGTTTTGCAGAGTTGAACAAGCCGGTTTGGTGGCCGTTCTAATACTCACGCATTTTTTCGTTCATCGTAAGCTTGTGGATTTCACATTACGGTCACTGTATTGTTTCGATTTTAATTTCCACAGGCACGGGATTGATCTGTACAACTCGATAAACTCAGTCAAGAACTGTTTTTCTTTCATCGGCATCGTGGTACAGTGAATTAAAACTTATCGCTATTAACTGGAACACACTACACATTTTGAACTTAGATACAACAGCATGGAGCGCAGCAGACAAAACGTGGGCAACATGTGCAAATAGCGTCAATACGCAGGTGCTGCGTGTGAAAACTGCATAAACCGGTTTGAATTGCGCTTTCACGCGCAAACCAACGCACCAACCTCAAACCAAAATTCAAAACCGAACAGATTTGCCCAAACCTATCATTTTCGTATGTACAAACAAAATGTTTGCTCTTTCACGCACAAATTATTACGCAAATCGGTTTGTTCAAGCTAGTTTGCGCAAACATGTTGGCGTGTGAAAGGGACCCTTAAGGTTGAATTAACTGATTTTATTAATTAGCGCATCAAGAAAAGTTAATCCTTGTTTTTATTTAAAAATGTAAGGGTTGTTTACTCTATACCTACCTAAAGGGTGAAACAATGTTGTCAAATGGCAGTAAAGGTACCTAGCTTCTCTAAAGAAAAAACAATTGACCTGTCCGCGCTTTCTTCGTTTTTAAATGCCTCAAACTCATTTTCCATGTTCGCAACTTCAATTTTTCGTTAAAAATAAAAAAACCAAAAAAACTACTGCACTGAATTCAGAAAAGAAAGACCTTTCAAATGACGTATCACTTGCCCATCATCCCTATTCAAATTATAGGGGTTGTTCTCTTAGCGCTAAGGGATGAAATCATTTCAGGTTGAAAATCATGACAAAAGTTGTCCCCTTTGATTTAAAAATTGACCTGTTTTTGCATTTCTCAAAAAAAGTTGCAGGTGGAATTCTTTCAAGTTTCCGCAGTAATTGCTGCTTATAGTTTGCCCAATGTATGGAGACGGTTTCGAAAAACGTTGAACAGAAAAAAATTTAAAGGAGTTAAATCTAGAAAACGGGGAGGCATAACCCTCTGCTAATTAAACAATTTTCAAATCGATCAACAATTCGTTTCTTATGGTTAGCAAACGCTTGATAAGGAATAGATATTAAAATCGGGGTGCTGTTCCATAAACTGCTCTCGACAGGAGTAGTTCAACTCGCCAATTCAATACCGTAAAAAAACACTACGCGTGTTGTCTATTACATATAAAATTATATTATAGGGTGTGATGTAGGTATATTTCCGGTATTTTTTTAAATGATTTTAGCAGATTTTTAGTAAATTCAGGCAAAAATATTAGCACCCAATCCGCCAACTTTCACGGGGTTCGTCAAAACGCGACAATTTTGCGTCCCGGGGTTTTCGCGGGGACACCGGGACGGAGTACCGGAAAAAGGGACGGTCCCGTTCAAAACGGGACGTATGGTCACGTTATTTATGAGCTATATCTTTTAATACCCTCTGTATGTTTTTATTTGGATTGCAAAGGTTTTCCAATTTACCCGTCTCCAGTAGGCTTGACTAACTTCGGCAAAATTGGTTAGGGCATAAGGTTCCGCTCATTCTGTCCTAGGTTCATTAAAAAAATGTCCAATATTTTAGAAGTCAATTTTCCCAATAAACAAATTTGCATAAATGTGGGAGGGAGGGATACATTCCACCGGTCGTTGTAACGTTGTAACGAACAACCTCTACGTTTATAAGACAAAATCTGGCATTTGTAAAAAAATGTTACAATTGTAAGTTAAGACGTACAATTAATCATCCAAGGGGCGGTCGACTAAATAAGAAATATTTGTGGAAGGAAGCTAAAAAATTTTACAATTGTCAGTTAAGACGTGCAATTGTAAACAGGTGCTGAGGAGCCCCCCCCCTCCCCGAAATATACGGGGGGAGGGGCAAATAGCATTTGTCCCCTTCACGATTTTTTGCTTTCTTTAAGGAAACTTGCGGTTACAATGTTATAAATGTACAAATTATTGAGGGAAATTAGTGTTAGTAGAATGAATACGTACAATCACTTCCACAACACTCAGAAAATACGAGCTAGACTAATACGTCGTCAACCATTATCCCTGTCTTTCGACATCATCCAAGGGGAGGTCGACCAAATGAGAAATGTTTGTGGAGCTTGCATTGCATTCAGACGAGTTTGGAAACCACATGGGAATGGATGCAGCATCGGTACTGATTGCAATTCCACCACAGTGTGGCAAAGTGGAACCGTTCCGGATAATCTCCTTCAAAAGCTTTCCGGAACCATGAGAAGTATTGAAATCAAAGTAGGGGCTACGTATTGAACTAATATTTCCTGTCGCAGAGTAATCCTCGTAATGCCTATCGCTGGGCGTAAAAGGCATTTCGCATTTTCGTTAACTTCGAAAACCTCAGCATACCACCGGTTTCTCGTGATTTACATGGGGCCCTCATTTCGTAACTTACAAAAATGGAAGCAATTCATCTTGGAAAAAATGAAGCTGCTGTAAACACGGAAAATTAAATTGATGCAGAATTCAGATAAGCTAGAAAAAACCCTCGGCTCCCAATAAACCGACCATTTCATTGTAACTAGGCTTACTCGTGTAATTGTTGTTATTACTGTAAAAATAACATGGAAACTCTCACGGAAATGTGCGCAGCGACTGATTGTAAGTAAAGAAGTATCTTCCAATTGTAGGAAAAATATGTGCATTTGTAAAAAGAAAATGTAGGTAGGTACAATTCCTAAGAAAAAAAATTTTTTATGTGGCCCTCCTACAGCTTCGTATGAAATAGCTGTGGTATATTGCAGCAATTTAATTTATTAATACCTAGATACATATTTACCGAATTTTGACCAATGGTATAAGTTCACGTACCTATAGATACCTACTCCACATTATCATGAAATGAGCAAGATAATCTGCTATTATTTGCAAAGTTATGAAACAGAAATGGCCAAATTTGTCATGTTAATCAGTTAATGTTAAATGCGAATTACCTACATCCTTCAATTTCAACCACCCTCAAATCTGCAGTTACCTACCTATGCCTACTTATAAAATATTTCGATTCTGACGTAATTACATTTAGCAACACAGGTTAGTATAGACACAGAATAAAGACGATTCAGAAGCGACTCTCTGCTAAATCCGTGTTGTCGATTTTCTTATCGCACGAACAACCGCTCCGCCTTCTGGGTGTGGAATTATAGCGAGCGCATTGATACCATTTATACCGGTCAGTGCAGCGTATGTAGCGGTGTTCGGTGCGTTGCAAATTTTAAAAGGTGTTCTGATTTTTAATAGACGTAATAAGCGTAAAACAATCAATTGGTGATTCATTAATTATTTATTAAAACAGATTTTAAATGGCACCAAATAAAGGTGGAGGACGGTGCGCTGCTCCTAACTGCAGTAACAGCATGAAATCGCATAAAAATATTAGTTTTTTTGGATTTCCTAAGGATAACAAAAGGTAGTTACAAAATAAACTTTTTTCTACACCGGTTAAAATTAGGGATGGGTATCGAACAACAAAACATCGATTACTGAGAATCGATTACTATTTTTAGTAATTAAACGATACTCGATACAAAAATTAATCAACGTATGTACGCTAAGGAAAGCGATTGATCGATTAATTGGCAACTTGAAAAAAGAAACACAAACATTTCAAATTGTATAATTTACAATTGGACAAAATTAATATCTACAATCATATAATTACCTTCATACCTATTACAATTGTTGAAAAAATTGTAATCAGTAGTTTCGGAACATGAAACGCAATAAAACTTAAAAAAATTAAAATTTATTAGGTACTTAATAAATGTTAAAAATCAAGGATAAAACAAATTAATTGTTTCATATTCCATAACATATTCAAATTCCATATATTAAGTAATCGTGATTCCAACATCGATTACCCGATTAATCGAACGCACGTAAATTACATGCTAATAAAATACTGCTTTTTTCTGCATTATTGATTTGAAGTAGGCATATAACGGCGAATTAAAAATTAAGTCAACGTGAGAGTAGCATGTGGTAGTAGGTATGCCGGAGTTACGGTTACCTTTACTTTGAACTCTTATTGCGAGAATTCTATCGGAATTAGTTTTACGGTGAACGGCCTATCAAATGCGAAAATGTATGGCAAATATTTTTCGTTTATGACATTTTTTTATACGATTTCAAATTTACATAATAATGCCAAAAACTACAAACCACTCCTCTTTTTACTAGCCTTGCTAATGCAACAGACAAGGAAGTTTTACTAAAATGGGCGTGGTTGCCCCGACGAGCCCGCCTTGCACCGGCAACATAACTTCAAAGGTGCCGACGGGGAGTGTCGCTTCTGAATCGTCTTTATTCTGTGGTATAGATTAGATCTTGTCACTAATTTTATCGGCACCAGTCTAACGTGACGGTTCTTAACAATATGAATTCTTTATTGTCTGTTATTGTGTTAGTAGGCGCCGCGTACATTCAGCATGTAAGTTATAATTTTAATTATATGGTCACTCGTTAACAAAATGGCAGTGGTCAGAAGTGCATAATATCATAATGGATAATTATGATAATGATAATATTAATAAGTTTCATAAATACGTGGAATTTTGGATAACTTTCGCTTAATTACCAAACCGAGTGCGTATTCATTTCTTTGATTCGAAATTCGATAATTGTATAATGCTCGCTTTACATTAAATATTTCGGAAGAGGTAGGTACACTATCAGCAGTGTTCACCTCCACACCACAGTGGTGCTCTCATTACAAATTGCGATAATTTAACAATAATAAATTAGTCGATACCCCTCCGCTACGAAATGAAAAGTAATAAAATCATTTATCACTTAAGCTAAACGGAAATTCTCATGCGCCCCATTGTATTACACATGTAAGTAGGTACAACAGCATCATTTTGTAATTAAGGTCCTGGTTACATTACGAAATTTTCTTTTGGAAAGTTTGTTCAAGCGTAGGTATAGAAAAACGTAATTAGTAAATTGTAACAAAAATTGGAATCTGTTAAGAATTTTCATTATCAATTTATCAAAAGATAAGTTTTAAATGATTACTTTAATTAGGTAGGTAATAATTATTATCACCCAATATGGATTACCTAATCTTCAAAATTCCTCATTATTTCAATGGGTTTCTTCCTTTGTAACTAACAATCTCTTTCTGAAGAAGTTGTAAGAAATGTTCTTCTATCAATTAAATTATATTCAAAAAAGTAGAAAGGAGAAAATAAAATATCCTCTACCGGCTACCCATGCATTTATTTTATTTCTTTGAGATACTGGAATCCCTAACTTATGTGGGTTGTCTATATTTTGAACATATGATTCGTTATGAAGAATGTTGCTTCATCTGCAGATAAAGATGTTATGCACCAAGTCCGACCTTTCATCGAGTTCCATTGATGAAATTGGTATTTGTATGACCAAAGTTTAAGTTTGTGCCAAATTCTTAAAACACGATTATGATGTAGATTCAGTGGTTGATTTCCGAATAGGCCGAGGCCTAGGTACGGCGGCAAAATTTAGACGGTGACAATTTTTTTACCTCTAATAAGTTTGCTATTATAAATTTTTACGTGTGTGTTTATTTAAGTACAGGGTGGGCCAAATTGGACACTTTCTTTTGGAAACATCCTTTATCTTAAGAGATAGAAAAAAATGGACCTAGGTGTCTTGAGCTCAATTTTAATGAGAAAATCACTGGCCTAAACAGAATTCAGTCATCTATAATCGTTTGGCCACTTAGGGGGTGTTTCTCGAATTTAGTCGATTTCTTTAATCCTCCATAACTTTCTTACTATTAAAGGTAATTGATTTTGGCCATATATTTCTTAAAGCCCTTTTTTACGTAGAATGCATTGCGATGAACAATTTTTATACTTACAGGGTGTTTGGTTTTTTGTTTACGACCCTAAACTACATTTTTTCATACGGACCACCCTATATATTTTGGGGTTTTTGAAAAGAGAGTAAAATTTCTTAAATTTTGATGTATCACTTGTTATATTTATGTTAAATATTATTTGCAATATTGCATTTCATACATTGTTATTTCAAATAAAAAATATTTGGAGCCAATCAAAATTTCCAGATAACTAAGTAAGACATTGTCGTTTTAAATCATGCTGCCGTTTTTTGTTAACCATGGAAACCTAGACGTCTGGAAGCAAAATATTTTAATGCATAAAAAAATATTTAACATAAATATCGTGATATCACTAATGATACATCAAAATTTAGGAAATTTTACTCTTTTTTCGAAAACCCCAAAATATATAGGGTGGTCCGTATGAAAAAATGTAGTTTAGGGTCGTACACAAAAAAACCAAACACCCTGTATAAAAATTGTTCATCGCAATGGATTCCTCGTAAAAAGTGCTTTAAGAAATATTTGGCTAAAATCAATCATCTTTAATAATAAGAAAGTTATGGAGAATTAAAGAAATCGACTAAATTCGAGAAACGCTCCCTAACCTAATGGCCAAACGATTAGAGATAACTGAATTCTGTTTACACCAGTGATTTTCTCACTTTTATAACTGCACAAGAGGTTTGTATTTTACCGAGTCAATAGGTGTTTTCTTTTTGCATTTTGTGGTACACTTAAATCACCTCTGTCAATACTCGTAATGACGAATTTCACTTGTGATTTAAATTCGTTTTATAAAAATAATTTGACTCAGTTCTCAATAACCCTATTCGTTTTAAAAGCTTTATTTAAGTTTTATATTAACCTGAGGCAGAAATGTCTACATGACACAAGGCACTTTAATCACGTGATGATTGTAACTTTACCTAACCCTGTGGCGGTGCAAAAAGAAAACACCTAATTTGGGTTGTTTAATAAGAATCTGTTGCCTAGCAATTAGACGAGAAAAACTGTCAACCAATAAAAATGCGACACCGAAGGTGGAGCATTTTTAGGTTGACAGTTTTTCGAATCAAATTGCTAAAGGAAACCAGGAAACAGATTAAAATTTAAACAACACAAATTTACTCGGTATAAATACAAACCTCGAGTGTAATTCGGCAGGATAATTTAACGAACAAGAAATTTAGAAATCCGTTCGTAACTTTAACAATTAATGGACTCATTCTTAAAATAACACAATCATCATTCACCATGCAATCAATTATTGGCAAATGTCAAACTATGTATTTATACGGCGGGCACGGATACTGACTAGAATTTGAAAGTGAAAAATGTATAGTGCATTTGTCGCTGTAAAAGTGACAATTGCACTGCGGCTACATAAGTTAAATTGTCATTAAAATTAAGCTCAAGACACCTAGGTCCATTTTTTTCAATCTCTTGAGATAATTGATATTATACCCTAAAACTGTCGAATTTGGCCCACCCGGTACAGAGTGGTCTAGGCGGCATACGAAGTTCGCATACAGGCGACAAAACCTTAAATCCGTCTCTGTGTAGATTAACATTTAAACGCAAGCTTTGGTACCTAATTATTATTAAACAAGTTAAGAATGCTCCCCTAGCATTGCCAGACCGAACAAATATCGAAATATTTTTTTTATTAATTACGTCAAAATAAGTTTTAAATGTTACCAGTATTCGTTTTCAGCATTAAAAATCACATAGAATTTAGAAAACTTTTATATTCTAATCTGACTCCCATTTTAGCGGTGTTCCCAATGGGTTACATCAGCGAAGTTCTGTGAAAATTTAATTTACTGTTGCTGTTGCAGGTTTCATGCGAGACTCTACACGTGGCAGTTTATTACGAGTCACTTTGTCCTTACAGTATAGAATTTATTACCAAACAGCTTGAGCCTGCTTATAAGCATATTGGATCAAATTTGGAAGTGGATTTGGTCCCTTACGGAAAAGCATCAGTGAGTACATGCGACATCGATAATACCAGCAATTAATCTATAAACTTATAGCAAACACAACAGGACAACGTATGGAGTTTTGAATGTCAACACGGACCAGAAGAATGTCGAGGTAACAAATTACAAGCATGCGGTTTGGCTCAGAGTCAGGATCAGGATCAGAAAGTTGATTTCGTAGGATGCGTTATGGCTCAAAATTATCCACCTGCTGATTCCTCAATAACGATGGTAATATTATTTCAATTCATCTTTATCGTGTTGTTATTAAAGATTTTTAGTGCGCATCAAGAGTGAAATTAAACGGCGAGGCAATTATCGAATGTGCGGATAGTGCAAAAGGTGATGAGCTTTTAGCAATAAACGGTGATAAAACGCATGCGGTGACACCTCGCATTACTGTTGTACCAACCATAGTGTTCGATGGTGTGTTTGATTGGATCAAACAAGATGGGGCTTTGTTTAACTTCTTAAAAATTGCTTGTAACGAATTCCAAGTGAAACCAATGGGCTGCAATACTCGTAATGACGAATTTCACTTGTGATTTAAATTTCCTTAGGTCACTATTAATATTTAAAAAGAAATAGAAGTAGGTACCTACTACTACTACTACTACTGTTTGAAACTGTAAATATTCATGATGTATTTTATTAATAAAACGATTTACTGCAACAGAGATTTCAACTTTTTGTTGGAGAATCGGGGTTTCTACATAAACGAGCTGTGCCAATAATAACAGGTGTTACTTATATAATTTTTTTAAAAATCGGCCAGAAAGTAGTACTTTCCGGATTATTTTTAGGTAGAAAATCTCATTTTGTCGGACTAGGCCGGAAAGTTATTGTGATAGTCCGGTAAAAGTTTTACCGGACTCATTTTTACTTTACCGGACTCATTTTTACTTTCCGGCCTAGAATGGTCAATTGTTCTGCCCGTTTCTGGACGATTTTTAAAAAAATATTGTACGTAATACGTCCCAAAAGTGCTTTTACTAGACTCGTAGGCTTGCAGGACTCGCCTGCGGCTCGTAGCACAAGTAGAAAAAATAGGCGTAAATGCGGGAGCGGGATGTGAAATTCTACAAAAATGCTTGAGATAAAAGACGAGAAGGTGGAATATGGGCAAGAAAGATGCGGAGGAGTATTATAAAAGGAATGGGTACTAGAAGGTAAATGCGAGAAGGAGGAGTTGAACAATAAATAATGGAGAAAAGAGGAAGAAAGAAAGTGAAGGCTACGTGGAGAAGGGTGGAGAACGTGTAGGAGGGCGAAAGGAGAGTAGAGGAAATATTAGACCATTAGACGAGAAGCATCTACGAGAAGGAAGTGGAGTGAATGGGAGAAATATGGAAAATGAGGAAACTCTTAATGGAGCAGAGGCATAAGAAAAGATAAGGAGGCGTATGTGAAATGTCATAGTGGGGAAATGTAAATGTACAGTCTTGAGAAATCCCTTGGATACTGTGACTTAGGGCACTTAGACAACTAACATACCACATAGTAGATGAAAAACGTATAGGTAAAGAATGGAATTCGTGAATTTGCTAAAACTAATCGTTTCGCTTTCTTATTTATAAATACATGTTGAACATCGTCTATTAGTAACATCTACTATGTGATATATTGGTTACCTAAGCAAGCCACAGTATCCAAGGGACATTACATTTGTCGATGACTGCACATGTAAACACAATAGTTGTAAATATATAATCAGATAAGGATAATTTTGCAAGTGAAAGTGAGCAAAAAAGAAAAACTAATAAATATTTGTGTTTTGTTTCTTGTTCTTATCAAGTGCAAATGTTCTAATGCGGAGTCGTTTTTATCCAATACGTGTAGAATTTTATTAATACAACATACACAAGTAAAGTTCTTTATTTTTGTTTCTTACAGTCTAGTATGTGAGAAAAAATTGTTATAACAAAAATATTGAAATTCAGTATGAAAATACAAAATTTACTAAAAAGCTAAGGCACAACGCAACTAAAATATATTTCTTAAATGTCCAACTATTTCCTTTTTAAGCTTAAATTCGTGTAAATAGTTTCTAAATCGTCTACAAATTTTTATCAAGCTCCTTTTTGTAGCACTATAAACACTGTTACTCATTTTCACGGTTGAATGATTAGAATTTTTCTTTAGAAGTACTACAGACGATTTATTCACCTTTTCCAATGCAATTTTTAATCGGAATAAAGACGTAATTATATCGGGTATGTCTCTTTGTATCACACCGTACGGATCTTCGTCAACCGATACAACTACGATATTTGCTAAAGCCAATATGAGAAACTCCATCGATTGTCCAAATTTGAGAGTCTCTTGTAAGTTAATATCTCTCGAGACACCAAACAGTTGTTTAATAATACTTATATTTCTTATATAATCGAGAATGTCGTTTAATATTTTAAATAATCGTTCGACTATTGTTGCTTGTGTTGGCAGTGTAACGTTCGTCTGCGTTTCTGCGACGCTTGTAGTTACCGAAGAAGTTGGCGTCAGTCGCGTATTGCTATATGTAACGGGCAGAGAAGTATTCTGCAAATGAAAAATTCGAGTAAACGTTACATTACAAAAATACTTACCGAAAAAACTGCATCAAAGTTTTTATACGAGGATACATTTTGAGATCTTGCCAGTTCCGGATTGGATACGGCATCAATATTGTTGTTTAATGACTCCGTAAATTTATTAATTAGCGTTAAGACGATATCTATCAATTGATTCCATGTGTGTGGGTGTCCGCCCGGTTGAGACAAAGTGTATAGGACTCCTCTTCGTTGTGGTGACCACAAGGATAGCAAATACAGATCTAAACACGCCAACTGCTGTATAATGGGTACGGTGTCTAGTGACAGGGCGTCAGAAAGGCAGGGCTCGTCATTACTAGTTTTTGTAAGTGGAAGGTGGATTTGTTCTGTTAAAAACAATCTCAAAAGGAACTCAAAAACGTTTGCGTGCATTACGTAAACGCTACTCAATACCCAACTAAACAAGTAAAGCGGAACTCCAAACTGTTGATATTGGACACGAATTCCGAAATCAGAACAAATTTCATAAACAACCGAACCGAAAGCGAAGTAAATAATGCAGAAATAAATTGTAGCGTAAAGCGCAAACCAGCAACTTTCGTTGACTATTTTTAAGAATTCCGATTTAAAATGACGAAATTTGGATTGCTGAATGGTAGGGAACAGCAGCATTTTGTCTGACGATTGTGAACGAATGTAGAAAAACAATCCATTCCAAACTCCACTTAAAATTAAGAAAAGGCCACCCTCCTGTAAACAACTATTATTATCACAATTTGCATACAGCGCACTGTATTGATCTTCACTCAACGACAAATACAGCCATACGGCAAATCCACCTCCGATGGTATGCAGTACTAGAAAAATGGCATTTGTGGTAAGAGCTGAAATAAATGCTCTCACTGTCGATGTACCCTCATATGTCTTTGTTAGTAAAAGCTTCGATGAGAATAAGGTTTTAAAAAAAATGAACAAAACGAAGGGTACGATATAGACCCAGAATGAAAACGATGTAATCGAGTAGAAAACAGATTGTAACCAAATATTGGGAGCGGTAAAATTGCAATTGACGATAATCACATATGAAAGTATACAAATGAGATGCATTAAAATGCCATAGGTAACCGCACATGATATCTTCGATAGTATTATATCTTTGTATGGTTTGGTGTCTGTGAGGTTAGGTTTTACAGTGGTGATACTTGTATTTGTCGATTCGGATTTTCTACGTAATTTCCACCTTGGCATTATTGTGTGCACTACAAAATATAATTAACAAAGTAGTTAAACTTTATCACTTAAATACCTTTAACGGTTAATTTCAAAAGAACTTCCAAAATGCCGGGTCGGGCGCTATCAACACTGCCAACATTTAAAATGTGAAGTCACCAACTTTAAAAAAATACCAAAATCTCTACTGTGTGATCAAAAATTATGACCGAAATGGTTCATTTTCAGAAACCGATTTCAAAAAAAAGTTGCACGCGTCTACTTAATGGATATTAAAGGGGTTCTTAAATAATGATCAAGCGATGATTGGCGTGTGATTTGAGTGGTAAAGGGATCAACGTGGGCGATGGGCTTGGACACAGAAATCATATACTCGACCCAAGCAGCGCTGCATTAACAGGGGGACCATAACCCTAGGTCCCAGTATTATAAGGCGTTCAAACAAATTGAGAATGCCATTCCGATTCCAATAGGAGTCTGTGACAACATCGTCAAACGATTCTGTCATTCTGATGCAGCATTGTGGCCTACTACTGCAGTAATTGCAGAATTTAAAAAACACAATTCGTTATCAGTGTATGTAAGGTATCGGGTTTACCAACCCCGACCGTAACGGTATTGCTAAAGGGTGAACGCTCTAAGAGACAAAAGAAAAGGTAAGGGTAGCGCAGCAGAGAGCAAAAAGATTATTTAAGAACACTTGGCTTAGATCTGTCGAACGCAGAAGTAAACTTCGTAGTAATAAAATATATTAATAAGCGGTAGTTGTTTTATTAACAATAAATATCTAACAGTGTATGTGCCTTGCGCGGCGTATTCATTAAATTTGGTTCGACAGTGTAATGTTGATAAGTGTTCAAAAGTTTAAAGGTTAATAGTCCAGTCAATGAGTGCTCAAAAGAGGGAGAGATAGAGAATTTTTGACTTCGGGACTTTGTTAGTAAGTAAACTTACTGCAAGTCCCTGATCCCGGAAGCTGGACAGCACTATACAAAATGCTTGACTTTGTTACACGAAATCTGGATTTTGGTTGAAGATGAAGGAGGGGTCGAACATTCCCTTGAAAGCAAGACAATAAGGCCGGCTTTTTCATAAATTTTTTTGGAAATAATTTTGGCGGTTGAATCGGATCACCAGCTATTTGGTGATCGTGCCAAATAAACAATAAAGTTTTGGAAGTTGTGAAAACAACTAACATTTTTATTTAAAAATTAAGTACAAGTTCTAACAGAGCGGAAAGCGATTAATAATGGAGGTACAGGTAGTAGGTAGGTTGGTCTGTCGCCGGAGAGTATACTGGTTCTGGAATGCGCAGGCTAACGAGTTGATGTAGACGGACTGGTCGGTGTTGGCTGCGATGTCGACGCGTTGTCATTGGTCGGCCAATGGGAACCAAACGTTGCTCTTCAGTATGTAAGCGACTGTGGTCGCCACAATAATGTTTTTTGAGAAGAAACGTCAAAGAGTGGCAAAATGCGAGATTTTAAAAAATAGAAAATAAAACAAATGTTCCTTACGCTATTGCCTAGGTATTAACGTTACAAACTTATAACATTTTTGAGAATTGCCCTAAATCCATTAATAGATAAGTTATAATGGAAAAACGGTTCAAATTTTGACACTCCACCGAGATAATTTTGTGATAATGGTAGGCAACACAAGATGTTACATTGAGAAGATATTGCAATTATAAGCAATGTAGTGTAGGGTAGATACACCAAAGCCCGCTATTAATATTCAATTTACCTATCTTGACAAATTATATTTAGATAACCACAATAAGCATGAATAAACGTTCATCCATTGAGTTCAGTGGTTCATCCTTATCTTGAAATACGGACCGGTTTATTTAGCGATGAAAAGTAATTTAATTAATTGCATATAGGCAACTTTAAATACTTTATAAGAAATAAAATTTATGAACTGTACAATGAGAAAGGCCATTTTCGGGTGTTTCGATTATATCTCGGAAACGATGAACGAGCAAAATTGTTCTAAATGAAAATGAAACCCAATTAAATTTCCTATAGAATTGTTTCCATACATATTTGTCGAATGTTCAACGGTTTTCTAATGTTATTGAATATCGATAATTTTCGAAAAAATCATTGACTCCTTTTGTCAAACATTTACTTTTACTGCCTCCCACGATTGTTTCTCAGAAACGATGTTATAGAACATTAAATTTTCTTTATAATTTCATGTAAGTTTTGCTACTTTAACTTCAACCAATCAAAAGTTATAGAATTTTTAGCTCAACATCGGTGTTCCTCGCGAAAGTAATGCAGGAAATTCTAGACCTATCTTTACAGGATATTCGTATACAAGCACCCTTGTGATTTAAAGTGAAAATGCTATTGAATAACGAACATATCGAGTTAGGTCTGTTAGGATATTCTACTATCGGAGTAAAAATGCAAGGCCTCTGACTTTAGAAGCTTCTATCTCAGTAATTAGCAATCATAATTTAATGAAATAAAGTGCATTTAAAAGATCATTTATTCCTACATAAAGGTGTACAGTTTTAGATTTTTGCAACACATCGTTAATTTTCTGTATTAATTTATGTGCGAAAAAGCGCTAATTATGACTTAAATCGCACAAGCGCTCTACTTTAAAAATTAATTACGGCTATATTATTGAAACTGAGTGGTAGATACTTATATATTTGACAAGTGTATACTTTTTTGTCGGTGTGAGATGCTTTTGAGGCCAATTGGTTTATTAGGCTTAAAGCTATAATAAAAAAACGACATCTTGTGTAACTCAATACCTGAACGTTCGATATTAATAATATTGACAGTAACATAACAAGGTTAAAGCAATTATATTGTGGTCTAACACGATTCACAAAAATAATGCCATGTATACATGTTTTGTTTAAAAGAAATTTCGAAAAAGGATGGATGCTTGCGTTCCTGCGGGAAGTGCGGTACGGGCTGGACGATGGTGTCGTACACTATTGCTATGAAGCGCATGGTTTTGTACAATGCTAAACAATAATCACATTGTTGTGGTTTGCCGCTCACGATTTACGATGTGGTAGATTACCTCTCGCGGGAATATGTGCGTCTTTCTTTCGCCATAATAATTATAACAATTACTCTGAATTACAAGAAAACAAATTTTGTTTTCAATAAAGCAATAATGCAGCTCGATTTGAGTAATACAGATTTAGCATTTAAAACAAGAATTTTTTCTTTAGTTACCGTAGGTATATTGCAAAATAATCAAATTTTCGGTTAGGGGTTATAAAACCAGTTAATTATATGAATAATCAATATTTATTGACTGTCGACTTTTGAGAAGTATGTGTGCTACAACATTTGTAAATTTGGTAACAATTTATGAAACAATCACAATTTTATGATAAGTTAAAACTGACCGTCAGGCAGGAAAATACTAAATACAGCGTTTTTATTGCTGTTAATTAAAATAAAAGTTAAACAACTGATTCTACCAATTTGATTTTTACACATGTTAAACATATATAAATGACTCATGTACTGCCCAAAAATGAAGAAATTTCACCCCTCAGTTTTTTCGTTATGACCACTTAAAGTCAGAGGCCTTGCATTTTTACTCCGATAGTAGATGAGGCAATGAAACAATTGCCTACCCTCAAGAGAGGATCAGATTTCATTTTCAAATTCATGAGAAGGATATACAGTGTGTCTACTTAAGTTGGCAACATATGGGAAACTTTTTTATTATTAATTTTACGAAAAAAAGTTATTCTTTATAAAAAGCTCTGCATGTTCTAAAATCTAAAATACAATCATCAGATATTAAATTTTTTCAGTCATGTGGGTACGCGGTTTGTCAAAAAATATGAATTTTGCTCAAGAGTAAAGTATTAGGTACTACCTACCTTTATTTTTGACAATATCGAAAATTGTTATTAAAAAAAGTTAATCGGAACTAAAAACTACGTTCAAATATGCAATTACATCCTGCTAGTAAAAAATGTGTTTTTACAACTTTTTCTCCGGTAGGTAGCAATTTGAGAAAGTTGTAAAAAAAAAATTTTTACTAGCAGGATGTAATTGCATATTTGAACGTAGTTTTTAGTTCTGATTAACTTTTTTTAATAACAATTTTCGATATTGTCAAAAATAAAGGTACTTTACTCTTGAGCAAAATTCATATTTTTTGACAAACCGCGTACACGACTGAAAAAATTTAATATCTGATGATTGTATTTTAGATTTTGAAACATGCAGGGCTTTTTATAAAGAATAACTTTTTTTCGTAAAATTAATAATAAAAAAGTTTCCCATATGTTGCCAACTTAACTAGACACACTGTAGATATAAAGCAAGAAACGGGCACTTGTATTTATTACAAAGAACTGAGCTATACCACCTCAAACAATAGACAAACTTGCTACTGTATAACAGGCAGGAATAATGAGTGTCATCACGTTAAGCAAGTAGCAAACTGTATAAAAGGTAATGAGAAAGACAACATATTAGCCAAATTGGTACCAAAAAATTGTTTTTTGGTCAAATCACCATTTTGTACACATGTGACGAGATGGTGCAGAGTACGAACATGCGCTTACATGGGACGTCGATTCATACACCCTCCGCTTGCAGAATACAGAACTAGAAAATACTGGTCGAGTTTCAACCGGCGATTAGTGTAAAGTGAGTCACACAAACTATGGTTGGGTGATGTAGGGTTGAAATGGGTAGTAAAACCGTCAGTTCAACCCTAGTTTGTACGAGTCAATTTTACACCAACCGAAACTCGACTGCATTTTTGTTACATTTTAATGAAACAAATTATGCATTTGAATAAATTATAAGTCAATTCCATGAATCCTTCATAGATTTCAGAAAATTAACGAAATGTTACCTATTTAATCGATTTGCTGTTTAATAGCATGATTAAATTACTATATTAGTACAATATGTTGGAAAGTAGTTACCCTACTGAAACAAGGAATACCTCTGATTTGAATTAGAAAACTGGTTTTAATAATTTGCAGTGAACCGTTAGAATTGTTAAGCGGTTTATTTTTTTAGAATTTGTGAAAACTACTAGATTGGCTTCCGCTTTCATCTACATAAATATTTCATTTATTTTAAACCATTTCTAAATATTTGTTTATTAACATGTGTATTTTAAACATAAATCCACATTTTCTTTTATAATACAGACATAATTAAAGGAAGTCACAAATCTAAAAAAATTCAAACAAAAAAATAACAATTTCTACATCTTCTGTAATAACTATATACAACATTCTTGGTATAAAATATAAATAAAAATCCCTAAACCGTATCTGTTACAATTATAATTGTGCAATATGATGCAAAATAATTTATTGTAACGTACTGGTAAATTTTATTTGTCACAAAATTAAAAATTTTCGATATTTAAAATTATCAATAAATATGTTTAATATTACATTGTATGAAACACTTATAAGAGTAAACATCATATGTTTAATTGCTTCTATTATTGTCTCTGATAAAAAATAATGGGATATAATAATTAAACAATTAGTTAAAGAGAACAATAGAAGCAAATTTAACAGTTTGAGATTGCTAAATTTTAAATAATATGCTATCGCGCCCTTTTATTTACAAATTATATACAGTATATTATATTAAATAAATGGCAATGTCTAAATATCTGTACAGTATAAATATATTTCACAGTTAAATAAAAAAATTAATATAAAATTCTGTTGAGTAGTAGTATTAAAATTTCGTAATAATAGTATTAATACATACCTAGTAAATTATAACTGTATGTAATTAAATGATTTATTAAACAGTATGCACCATTACCGTAAGAGCTGCAAGATAAAACAATCTAATTTGCTTGCTATGTATCCAAATCGTCTTCTCTCTGACTTGAGAAATACGAAACCAAACCTACGAACTCGCCACCTTCCTCTCCTTCATCGAATGGTTTACCTACCACTCCGGCCGTAATGGTAACAGGTGCGGTCGACGGTTCGGTGACTTGTATTGGGGGTCCTCCTTCAGGATACTGTTCGGGATAAGGCGGTGCGGAATAACTTGGGGAAGATTGACCCTCGTCGGGAGTCAAAGGAGGTGGTGGAGGGTACGATCCGTAATGATAATTGGGAGGTAGTGCCGCATGAAATTGAGACAGGTTAGACGGTCGATGTTGTTGTAAATGTGAAGATATGATTGGCAATGGTCGTGTTCCCGAAGTAGTACTCGATGAGACCGGTGAAAAATGTCCTACCGGTGGTCGCGTGTACGGCGGAGGAGTGGGATCACCTTTACTTAGAGGACTCTGTGACGAGGGTGAAACAACCGCAGGCGATTGACGATCCCTGTTGGTATTAGTAATGTTTACTGGTCCACCACCTGACGGTGACGGATCCATCGGTCTATGCGGATGATACATAGGAGGTAAATTTGGGGCTCCCGGGCTGTGTAGTCGAAGAGGTGGTGGACCACTTCGTATCACAGGGAAGTGAGGAATTACAGGCGATTGTTGTTGATAAGGACCACGAGGGCCTGCACCACCTAAACGAAGAAAAAAGTAAATTAACTTGCAGCACAAAATACAAGCTCTTTGTATCTATTAATATTCACATAAAATAATAAGCAACACAACGCTCGATAAAAGTAAAGGGAGAAATTACTTCACCTTAAAAATAGGAGTATATAAAGGGTAACCCTTTTATTTTCCAAAGTCTTTATCTGTGCTACAACTTTGAATAAACAAGACATAAATCTTACCTTATTAATATACTTTTAACAATGCTATCGATAAGTAGAACAGAAATTTTAACCCCATAAACATTTTTATAGATACTTAGAAGCACAATTATGGTGAATTGTACAGGGTGGACCAAATTCGATGTTTTCATGGGGTACAGCAATAACCACAAGAGTTAGCAAAAAACTAATAAGGTACTTATGAGCTCTTTTCAAAAGAAAAAATCGGTGGCATAATCAGATTACTGAACTCTATTATATATGGAAGAGCAAAGTTGTAAATTTAAGTGATAAAAATTGAATACGCGCACGGGGCTCCCGATCATGCGCCGTAATAAATTAGAGTTCAAACAAATAAAACAGCTGTTATATATTATCTAAAACTGTATTTTAATCATGAACTCCATAACACCCACTGTAAACCCTTCTCCCTTGTAACGTTTATAAATCAAATTAATCCACTTGTTCACGAAGACAAACCACGTAAAATTTTCTAACCCAACTTCAATTTATTAGGTAGAGTTCATTGACTCCAACCGACTTCAACACATGATGCATTTTCATGGTATTTTCCACTGCGCAAACGCGTAAGCCCCGTAGTTAAACGATTTTCGACCTTATTTTCTTCAAATGTGCACACTTTTTCAAGCGCATCCCATTTGATTTCAACGGCTTTGCTCTTCCATATATTATTGAGTTCAGTGGATTACCCA
The DNA here is from genome assembly GCA_036250285.1 of Pyrocoelia pectoralis. Lineage (NCBI taxonomy): Eukaryota > Metazoa > Arthropoda > Insecta > Coleoptera > Lampyridae > Pyrocoelia > Pyrocoelia pectoralis. The sequence goes on along the minus strand of CM070074.1, from coordinate 82,684,223 downwards.
TATCACGATTATTTACATAGATACAGGGTGAAAACCAAAAAGTTGCATTTTCGAAAAACCACAATATTTTCTTTATTATAAAAGTTAAGGTCATGAAATTCTCAGGATATAGGTAAGAGGACATGGGAATTTTAAAAATGGCATCAACATATATCTAGGCCTACTAAGTTGTGCACGGCTAAAGTCAACTTTTGTTTTTCTTATGTTTTTTGCTTTATCAAAATCCTCATTTGAAATGCTCAACCATGTATAAGATGTTTATTTTGGTCAAGATAAATAATAAAAAACAACAAAATTAAGATATCGTGGTAGTAGGCTTTCATATTTCTATTGATTTTTCCTTAATAATAATGTATTTAAAAAAATATATTCTTGTAAACCAGTGATCAGTATTGGATACGAATTTTTAACCCTCCGTCTTCCCACAGTTTTAATGTTAAAAACATAACTTTATTTGGCTGACATGTTTCGGCTTACAATAAAAAAGCCATTTTCAAAGCGTTCTTATCCTACGTGGACTAATTACACCACAATTAATAAAATTGTCACATTTTAAAATAAACTACTGGTAGTTTATTCATTGTTATAGATGTTAAACTGTGGTAGTTTATTCATTGTTATAGATGTTAAACTGTGGTAGTTTATTTTAAAATGTGACAATTTTATTAATTAAGGTGTAATTAGTCCACGTAGGATAAGAACGCTTTGAAAATGGCTTTTTTATTGTAAGCCGAAACATGTCAGCCAAATAAAGTTATATTTTCAACATTAAAACTGTGGGAAGACAGAGGGTTAACAATTCGTATCCAATCGTAATACCCACATCAGAGGATGGATCCTTTCCAAACATACAGTGATCACTATATAAAATTTTGTTTAATTAATTTTTACCCTTGCTGTCAAAGAAAGGGAGGGGAACCATGTAATGTGTTACTGGAAAAAATCGTGTAACTTCGTAACGGGTTGCTTGAACTTGTCAAGATTGATCTGGATGTTAAGAGAATAGTTGATATTACCAAAAAAAATCCAAAACCACAACAATTTCTTCTCCGTCTACCAATAGCAGGTCGAAGGAACAAAACAGTCGAGAATTCAGATAATAATGAGACTGGTGTAGATAATAATAATTGTCAGTGCTAATAATTGGTAGTGGAACAAAGATGTTAGTTGTTCCAGTTGTTTGTTTTTCCTATTTTTATGTTAACCAAATTACCAAATAATTGTATTGCACCTTGTGAGAAGAGATTTATCAAACTTTTTTGCTGAAAACACCCCATTAATTTAAAGTGCACTGGATGGAAAAGGTTTTTCGGTGGAAACGACATTAAAATGGGTGAAGACAGTTTTAATTATTCACACTGGTTTAAACTGCTAACAACACACCCACTTTTGTTTTCACTGGGTTTAAACCAATGCTTTTGCACAATGACGGTATAGATACATTATTACATATTATGTACTTCCGGTCTTATCAATACTCGGCCAAGTCTGGTTAACTAACCGCACGGATCGAAATCAAGTAACGATTAGTCCTATAGTGCGTCCAAACCTCCCGCTGCAGTATGGAGCTTATGGGAAAACAGTGCACGATTGCCAAACTTATTATGCCAATAGATTACTGTACCTATAATACCGTAGTACGGTTATAATAATACTGTATCTACGGTACGTGAGACACAATTTCTACCCTCAAATAAATAAAAATATTTGCAATGCAATACAAATTTAGATAAATTTGGTATGTAGGTACTTTCTGAAAAGAAGATTTTTAATAAATGGTGTTAGTTTAATTCGATAAATATTGTAGAAGAAGCGGGTAATAAATTTGACAGTACAAGGAGTTCATGACAATTGATATCATTAAATGACATTTCGCGTTTGACAACATTGCTGTGAAGAACAAGGATACCGTTATTTGGAAATGACTAAAGATAGTAAAAGAGAGAGTTACTCCATAAGAACCCATACTGCATCGGGAGGTTTGGACGCTCTATAGTACCTATACAAAATAAATTTGAAGATGCTGTAAAAAAAAACATAATATGTGTTCGACACCTGAAAGGGCATGAAGGAAATGAGAAAAAGAAGAAGAAACATATAGCATTATATTTATTGTGTAACTGTTTGTTGTTTAACTCAGCGCATAGATTGCACTTGAGTAGGTAATGTGTTGCTAGTGTTTTGTGTTAATTGTGAGTTCTGATATTGGGAGTGTATTGTGTGTTTGTGTATGAGTGTATGTGGACGAGTTACAGGTTTCTGTAATGCTATGTTGTGTATGCAACATAGTTTCAGTTTGCAAAGTTAGAGGTGTCACACGAGTGGTTGTATGTTTGTAATGGACTCTCTGTAATATTATGTTGTTTATGTAACAGAGTTTCAATTTGTGAAGTGTGTTTCATTTTGTGTTTGAGTGGTATTAGTTAAAAGTGAGTGATGTGTGGCATCTTGCGTTATGTTTAGAAATTTTCTAACTATGTAGCAAGTGTTGATGATGACTGACTTTTGTAATTATATGTATGTTTTTATCTAAGCCTAAAATGTTTAAACTGTGGTGTATTGTTTTTAGTATAAAAGTGTTATTGCTATTGATGCATTTGACTGCACTGAGTGAAATCTCATCATTATAAATAAGTAGTAAAACAAGTGGAAATCAGAAGTAAATATAAAGATTCTATACTTAACTGAATTCTTCCTTTACTTAATATGAACAAAAGTTTCTTTAACATTTCTATTTCAATATTTAATATGGTATGGACGAGGAACCTACATGTAAGTACATTTAAATGCAAGCAAATTTGTAGTACAAATAACGGAGTGTAAACTGAAAGATGCGTAAATTTACATACCATACACATAAAGGGACAGAAAATAGACCAGTAACTTACCAATAAAGAAAATCAGTAATCAAAATTAAGAAAAAGAAAAAAAAATTTCATATTTGTTCCTATTTTTAATTCTTTTGTAAGACACCTGCAACATACCTGGATGATACGGTCCAAGTTGTGGATCACCATGTGCTCCAAAGTATTTTGAGACATTCGAAGCGGAGAAATTGGTTTGACCCGGTTGTGACTGCAACATTCTGGTAATTACAGATGGTGCCGGTTGACTTTGGGAAAAAGGTTGCGGAGGTGCAGCAATTCCCAGTTTACTTCCGTGCAAGGGCGAATCTGGAGCAGGTGAAACAGTGTTACTACCCGATGAAGTTGGACATTCAAGTCCAATTTCCATATCAATATTTTTATTAGAAGCTGCCGCGGCTGCTGCTTCAGCAGCCAATGTCTTCTTTCCCTTACCTCGACCTCTCCGTTTTTTAGGACTGCCATCCACATTTAACGATGTCGGTGCTAATTCGCTAAACATCGGAAGAGAGATTCCGGGCGGCTCAGAAAGTTCGGCATTATTTGACATTAACATTCCAGGATCGGTGAAGGGTTTCATTAAATTTGTTGAAGCGTTTAACATTTGATTTTTGGGTTTTCTGCCACGTTTCTTTGGTATTTTTGGTTCCATTTGCATTAGTTTTTCTAACCTCTGTACTTCTCGCTCTTTCCGTTTCTTCTCCTTTTCTATTTGCAAAGCAACAAGTTGAAGTTGCCTATTTGCGTAGTCTTCCTCTTCCATCATTTTTTCCATTTCTTGTTCGTTCATTTGCTCGACATTTTTATTAATTTGTTCAATCGGATTTGGTTCGTCATCCAAATCTTGAGACTCGGGGTCGTGGAGTAACATAGGATCCATAATTAATGGCGGAGGAATGATTTGAGGAGGCATAAGTGGTTGAGATTCTAATGCTTGTTGCAATACTGGCATTTCGGTTGGCATTGTACTTGTAGGAGGTAAATCTCCTATCATCGGCGGGAAAAGATCCAAATTTGGATCCTTGGGTTTCCGAGGAATTTTCAACCCCGCTTTCCCACGACCCTTAGGTTTCGGTCTAGGATTTAACGGTAGAGGAAGATCACGTAAAACGTTTTCAACTCCAGATTCGTCACTATCATTTTCATTTTGCAGTCGCTGTTGAAGCTCTTCATCTTCATGTACCGCATATTCATCATCGCTTTCTTCAATTCTGGGCGGTTTTCTTCTACCATCCTAAAAAGCTTATCAAAATCTTTTGATTCTATCAATATATGACTCACATCATCACTGTCCGACCCTAAGGCTTCTAAATAATTAATTTTTTTCCCCCTCGTTCGACGTCCAATTTCTTTGTCATTTTCGGTGTCAAATTTAATGTTAGGTCTTTTTTTAAAAACCTCGGGATCGGACTCCTCTCCATCCTTCTTTTTCTTTTTAGACCGTTTCACTTTATCTGAAGGTTTCTTTCTAGACCTATAATTATGTAATTATTGAAACATTAAAGTTCACTTTTTTTAAGCATTACCTAACGGTAGCAGCTCTACGTTTTCTTCTGCCCCATGAACGGTCGCTTTCTTCGGACTCAGTTTCGTCCCAACCAAAACGGTTCTTTTTTCGTCTAGGTGATGTTCCATCAGAGTCACTATCATCATTGACTTAACTAAATAAGTTAGCATCACATCCACAAAATTGAAAATTTGTACTTACTAAAATCACGATCGTAACGTGATGTACGTGCTCTTGTGGATCTTCTAATAGGACCGCCTTTGTGAGATTTTGGTTTTCGTACTTCTAAATCTTCACTACTTTCGCTGCCCGCATAATCATCTTCCTCTTCATCCGAACCAGAAGTGCTAACAAATAATACACATGTAGCGAGTAACATTTAATAAATCAAATTTACCTGGAACCCTTAAAATCTTCATCAGACTCTGCATCATCACCACTACTAACATCCAAACTATTCAACTTTCTATGTTTCTTTTTGCTAATAATTCTGCGCACCGGACGAATAATTTCTTCATCCGATTCTTCATCGTCAGGTCTTTTGTCATAATTTGGAGGAACAACAGGAGGAAGTTCAATTATCGGATTCAAATTTTCGGTGGGATTACTTTTCATTGTGAGATCAGTAGGTTGATCATCGGGATTAACAGGATCTATACCTGCGGATTCATCTTTCAAACGTGCTTCCGCATCTTGTTTTTCTGCATTTACAATTGTGGATATGTCCTTACCGCGACCTTGATTTCCAGCTCCTTTAACGGCATCCAATTCATCCTGCAAACATAACTATAATGTATCATACCAGACAGATCTTCTCTGTACCTGTATGGCTGAATTTATTAAATCGTCATAATCGTTAAAACGATAACTATGAGCTTGTCTACGCTTGCGCAATTGATAAATTGGTTCACTATCACTTTCAGAACTGGAACCTGACCCTGAGTCTGAATCGGAATCATCTGATTCGGAATCCTCGCTGCCATCGTCGTCATCATATTTCGATTCCTTTACGTATCTTACTTTGGAACGATGATCATCTGACTCTTTGGATGGTAGAACATTGTCTAAGCTTATGCCCACATATGCTAATCTTTCTTTTCGTCGTGTTTCCATCACCTTTTTATTTATACGTTTGTCATAATCTACTAATTGTGTTTCCAATTTTTTTACTAAAGTTGCCTAAAACATTACCTTTTAAAATTGTACTAATTTTATAAGGCAAAACAACCAATGGATGGCACCACATGTACCCACTTGACGCCCCAAATCCAATCAAAATTTTTTCTTTATATTTAATTTAGTCAAATGCGGCAAAAGGTCATTTTCTTATGTGATACAGTACAGACCTTTATTCTTGAACAATAAGAAAATTAAACTTTTATATGTATTTACAGAGCAAATGTAAGCAAAGGTTATTTAACTCGTTGGTATAATGAAGTTTGGACCTATATAAAAGGGAAAGGAATTGTAGATGTAATGAATGACCCAACAAATCTTTAATGGGAGCGAAAAAGGAATTTTATCTAAACTCCAGAGGAGCAAATGGTAAGAAAGAAAATGTGCTACTCTACGAATTTTTATGTTTAGTGCAAGAAAAGGATGATGTTATTTAGGTAATGGGACTCAAATCTATCGATAAATCTAAAGGTAATAAAATAAGTACCAAATGAAATGACATTTTGTCAATATAATGGACCAGCAAGTGATTAGTAAAGTCAGACTCAAACGTACTTTGAGGTGTCATTTATAGATGTGTATATGTTACATAATTATATATTTTTTTCAAATAAGAACTTGAACATCACACTTCTAAAGCAAGATTCAAACTAAACATTTATATACTTGTCCTTAAGGTTTTTACAAAATTGTATAAAACACAATTTAAACATTTTTTTTTCTTAATAGTGTCATCTATTGGTACAGTTACCTTATGTAAACTATAGTAAATAAGAGCACCATGTCACAACCGAAATAAATAAGATAAATCTATTATTGAAGCTGTGATTAACAGAGTTTATTTGCGTAACGCAAATTCTTTTATTTTTTCTAATATAAAAATCATGTGACAAGGTCTCTTATCTTCAACTTACACTCCATTACTTACATGCTGACAAGGTGGACAAAACCAATCTCCTTCGGGAATAACAAGTAAAGCGGGGCGTAAGCATGAGCAATGCCAACCAGAATCACAGCTATCACACAATAAAATCCATTCCGGATGATCCGATTGACCACATTTTTGACATGGACAGTCGTCAATTTCTTCTTCAGCGTCGGATTCTTAAAATTAAAGCATTAGAGAGAAAACCTAGAACCCAGACTATGCATTACCTTTCCTTGCAGTACGTGCTCTTTTCAGGGGCTGCACTTCGACACCTTCCAAATCACTTTCGGGAGAAAATTCATGGTCTGACTTCAAGACTAAAGGATGATCTTCATCTTCCTCAATTTCTTCCTCCTCTTCTTCTTCTACAGATGAACTAGAGCCGCTACTTGACTTCCAAGGATTATGTACATCAAAGTGTTTTCGTGGATCACGATCTTTTCGTTTCTTTTTACGTTTCTTTTTTTCATCCGATTCCCCCTCGCCGGTTGTTGTTTCGTCTTCCGTTTGCACATGTTTACTTCGCCTTTTCTTCTCCGACTTATAATCCTATTAACTTTTACAATTTAATGTACAAAAAAATGCCAATAACTACCTTGTCAATATCTTTTTTTCCCTTTTTCATTTTTTCATCTTTCATTTCTTGCAGTGTCAACTCTTCTAATTTCCTTCGTTCCGCTTCCTCTTTGATTTTTAACTGTGCTATACGACGCGACTGTCTCACCCCCATTGGAGCATCTTCTTTCAAAAGGTTTTCGGTCTCTTCAGAAATTTCTAAACCCAGTAACGTTTTTCCTAAACACAAAGATATTTAAAAAAAAAGGAATTATTTTAATGGAAGAAATTACTTATTTGACGAGGTTTCTTTTCCTTTGATTCGCGTTGTGTGGAATTACCATCCGTCCTTGAATCTCCACTACTCTGAATTGGACTTGAAGATCGATTAGATTCACGCCTCTCTTTGATAGTCTTGCCAGTTTCTTCATCATCTTCCACTGGAGGACCAATACGATCATCATCGCTACTACTAATTTCCTTCGATTTCTTATCTTCAATAGTGCGCCGTAATGTTTGATCAGGGGATCGCTTTTTCTTTAATTTGGCCTTTTTACCACCAACCTTTTTGTCAGATACAGTTTTTGTTTGTGAGTGGGTCGAATCCCTCAACGTATCCACACTTTGTTGAGCTGCTCTTTTTCTAGTCACTCTCATTGGGACAACAGAGCTCGTTTCGTCAATGTCGATTTGAAATGTTGCCAAAGTCATAACTGGATCAGAGTTTTTTGAGTCCTCCTCTGAACATGGTAATGGATCACTATCCGGCACTATTACAACATCACTGCTGTCGCCGTCATCGAGCTCTCCACAACTTTGCTCTTTGGAGCTTGGTGACTTTTCTACCTCTTCAGTTATTTCTCCATCAGTTAATAAAGACACTTTCTTTTGCACACATTTAGGTTCAATTAATACTGCGTCATTATTCGATTGCTTCTGTTCTCTTTTTTTCTCAGTATCAACGTTAATTTCTTTATCGAGATTATCTTTGCCATCTTCGAGTAATTTTAATTTCTTTGTTGGTGCGATTTCGGTAGGTAGAATTTGTGCCTCTATTTCTTCTATATTAGCTGGTTCATCGACGCTATTATCTTTCACTTTCTGAACCTTGCTACTTTTTTTATCTTTAGCTTTTACAGATTTCTTTCCTTCACCTTTTTTCACTTTTGGCACCTTTGGTTTTGGAGCATCTTTATTTTCTAGAACTTTTCGTTCACGCAATTCCCTATTGGTAGCCAACGCTTCTAATTCTTTGTCAATTTCGGGGAACGTTTGATTTTCTTTCTTTTTTGCTTGCTTTGATTTAGATTTGTTTTCTTCCGGAGATTTTTCTCGACTTACACTATCGGAAGATTCCGCAATTTTGTCCGCATTGCTCCGCGTCCTTCGAGTGATCCTTCTTGTTACCGTACCATTATTGGCCTCTGCACTCTCCGCATCATTTTCAGTTTTGGTTTTTGTTTTTTCGGGTTCTTTTTTATTCTTATCATTGGTAATTTTAGATTTGTTAACAGCGGCTACCTTTTTCCTGTCGCTGTTAGTGTTACCTACCTCACTTCTTAATTGCACTTCTAAATCTGGCGTTTTCGTATTCTTGCTTTCCAGACATGAAACTTCACACTCTAATGGAGGAGGTGATAAATCCATGCTGTCTATGGAGTTAGGTTTACCTATAATAGAATTGTCTTCCAATTTGGGAAGTTCATCTTTTAAATTTACATTCATTTCGTGACTTGGTGAAGCTTTTTCATGTGCAACTTCAATGTGGTTCATTTCTGTTGTATTTTGGATATGATCACTTTTACTTGGAGCTGATGGAGAGTTTTTTTTAGGGGAGTTGAAAACATCGGAAACGGGAGTTTCCCCAGATATGTCATTTGTGATAATTAGAATAGGTTCTTTGGAAAAATTTTTACTAGAAATCGAAACCTCCTTATTTATAGCTGTTGAGTCGTTTGTTTCAATATTCGATGACAATTGAACCAGATGAGTTACGTTATCTACAGATTTACTATCAGTATTGGTCATTAAATTGTTCTTAAATTTATTACTTAAATCTAAACCGTCAGTCTTTTTTGTAATCTTCCCCATATTAATTTTTTCGAGTACATTTTCTAGTTTACTCTTTGGTTTATCCATTTGCGTAGATATATTTTTTGCATTTGGAAGACCCAATCTGTCACTTTTTGCATTAATACAATCTGTTTTATTGATAGGCACATCAACAAAATTATTATCAACACTTTTAGAACTATCACCCTTTTCCTCTGAACTAGTAATACTTTTAGGAACATGATTAGCGGTAATTACTGGATTATTATCGTTTTGTAATTCAACTCCTTTAGATTCTTTTTTTAATACATCACCGGACTCACAATTAGACTCTTTAGTTAATAACATTTCTTTACTATCTACATCATTACTGCAAATTTTTCTAACTGGTTTCTCGGATTTTCTCCGACTTCCCACAATACTTCTGGGTTTATCTTTAGCTATCGTATCAGTTTTGGAAGGAACATCACAGAAATTTATGTCATTAGTAGCACTAACCGAACCTTCGCTCAACGATCCTTCGCCTTTTTTAATTGGGCTGATAACAGGTTTCACTTGAAGAGAACCAGGTCCAAAAAAAAACATTGACTTATTTGAAGTTGTCGCTTCTTCATTTTTACCTATACTTTCCTCTTTTTCTGTATTATTACTCTTCGCTTGAGCTTCACTTTCCGTCAACTTTCCCTTATCCCATCGCAAATTTTGTACCGTGTTCGAGACAGTACTGCCAGAATGATCATCGACAATTGTACCTACTTTAAATTTAATGTGACCATTGGAAGAATTATCACCATCCTTCGCAGTATCAAGATCATTATCTTTGTCCTCCTTCGAAGAAGCGCTATCGACTTGATCACTAACAGAAGCTTGTGGACGTTCATTACCAGTTTCACAATCGACCCCTGAACCTTCCCCAATTATATACATAACTGATTCCTCAATAACGTCACTGATTATAGGCCCATTTTCATTTTTATTACTATGGCCACTTCCTTCGCCCTTCACTAACATAAGCGGCTCTGTGATTTCATCTGATACTTCATCATATTCCTCATCGCTGTACGATTTCTTTCTTTTATTTCCCAGAAGTGTCGGCCTATCGAGCCTAGGCCTTTTCAAATAACTAGGTTCTTCTAAATCTTCTTCATCATGAATTGGACGTTTCAAGTAATTTGTGTGAAGATCAAAACCGGCGCTGTCAACCGCTTTTCGATGGGGCCCACAGCTGGACGTTGAATCACTTCTTATATATTTCTCTTTAACACCAGTTACTTCCAATTTTTTGATTTCTGTTGTAGTTGTTAAATCAGGTCCTGTCTTAATTCGTAGATTAAGGGCAAGTTTTTGTTCATCGTCGACGTTGTGCTTTTTATTTGCTTCTTCTGTACTTGTTCTATTTAATTCTTCGATCATACTCTTTTTAACTTTTAATTTCAAATTGACCACAGTATTTTCATATTCATTTATTGCACTTTGACTCTCAATGGGTTCTTCAATTTCTTTAATTTCTTCAGCGTCACCATTTGATTCCGGTTCGTGTGGAGCGGTTGAAGAGACTGGAAGATTGACATCCATAGGTGGTGTTGTTGGTGTGTTACTCATATCTTCTACTTCAGGCTTAATAGAAGGTTCCTCTAGTTTAGCAGGTTTGCTACTTGAATCTTCTGTAGGTTCTTCGGCCTTCGATGAATTTGAATCAGTCTGTCCAGTATCAACGACTGGTTTTTCACTTTCTAAACTGTTGCTATCTTCATTTTCAACAGAAGTATTTCCGTCGTTTAATTGAGTAATTAGACTAACGAGGCCCTCTCTGTTTCTACATATAAAAGTAGAATTGTTAGTTCAAGATTTAAAAAAATTGATGTTTAATTCTACGTAATTTAAATTACGAATATTACACTATACAGTTACAGTGCACATGTTATGTCACAAGACTTAAAACATCATTAGAAGAGGAAACACTCTAAATCACACAGATAAGTGGATTTATTTAGCTCCTACCAAAACTATAGCACGGAGATATGAGTAACTAAGATAAAGATATAAAATTAGATGTCTTCGTAATTAAAAAGAAATTGTATGCTCTGATTGCCGAAGTTAATAAATACCACACAAACATTCCTCTAGCAAAACAATAAAAATGAAATTTCATAAGATTCTGTTATGGCTGTGCTGTATTTTTTGGAAAACTCAAAACCCAAAAGGGGTATCATCAAAATTCTAGTCGTATGGCCCAAATAGACACCATACTTTCTAAAAAAAATTACAACGTTTCTATTTTTGGTTAAAATTCACTGTAATTTTATGTAATCTTCTAAATTACTAAATACCATAATCTCATGAAGTTATTTAACCCTTATGTGCACAGTAAGGTACCCGGGTACCTTTTGCATCTTTATGCTCGTTTTTTTATTACTTTACTTTGAGTTACATCGTCGAAACTTCTATTTAGCCTAAATCGATTCATCTTAAGTTGATTACATAATGTTAGAATCCAACAAGTCAATTAAAAAATGAGTTTTGGCCTAAAGCCGGAGTTTATACCTTAAGCGCATAGTCAAGGTACCGCGGTACCTATATTATATTTTCCATAGTGGTATGCATGGATAGTTATAAATAAGGTAACAAGAAGTAAAACAAGAAAAAGAGTAATATAAAACATGTATTGCTTTATAAAAGAGTAGTTTTTTTACATACAGGGTGACTTACAAAGTGCAATTGCAATGACAACAATTTGTTTTACGGGATACTCGTTATAGATCGGTCGTTTACAGAATTCGCAACATTTTCGAGCCTTCCTTTGAAATGAGGATGTTGTTCTACAAACAAAAAAGCTACCGACGTGTTTCGAGCGTCTAGAAGTGTCCTTTGGTTGTGGCTGTGAGGACGACCGTGGACCACCGCATGCCCTAGTATAGCCTCTATTCCATTTTCTTGCAAAATTTTTCAATAACTTATTCGTGTTTGAGCGCATTTTAATTTCAGGGATTGATAATTGTTTTCCTAGATCCCCAAGGAAAATGCGTCGGACGTGTTGTAGGGTTGTTTTCGGAGTAAATTATATATGCTGGTAGGGCAACTCTATCTAACATATTGAAAACATTTGCTTATGTCCAACGAAGTGTCTTTCTTTTTGTTGAATAATGAGTGACCAATTTGTCCATATCGTCTACATCTCCTTTAGTTGCATTGTAGTGTATGATAACTTCCCGTTTTGTTTAGTTCCGGTGATGTCCATATACATTGTTGACAGTACAGTGACTATGCGTTACCTCTTTGGGACATAGGAGCTAATGCCAAATGGTAACTTTGCCATCTTCACTGAATCCAAATATGGAGGACTGTTCCTCTTTATCATTACTCTTCTTCATCTCCTTTGGGATGTAGGGCTTGTTTTGATTTAGTGTTCCAACCATTGAAAGTCTCCACCTGAGCGATAGAGACGCCAAGGGTAATGCCGTGGAAAAATTTTCCATAGTGACCGTTCGTCCTGATCCTTTCACCTGGTGGCATGAGTCCCTTACAAGTCGCTGCCTTTGATCTTTCTCTGTACCATGCAGTCCTTTACCAGTAGGTATATATTTGTCCGGTAATTAGATACAAAGTTTGCGCATCACACACACATATTTCACTTTGACCAGAACTCATTATCCTAAAATTTGATGACAGATGTCATGAATAGATAGATACTTACATAAACTTACATACAATCGGTAATTATGAGCTTAATGGGTAATTATCGATTTAGAAACACATTTTATAATGTAAGATATAGTCAATATATATGCTGCATGCACCTGTAACCACAATTTTGCAAAACAGTTATAGAAATATTGTTATTCCCATCTAAAACTTATGTAGGTACCCGGGTACCTTAACTGTGCACAATCGGTATAAAATTCTACTGTGCACATGAGGGTTAAAAAACATTCAATCAGGTTTTACTTTGATGTAATACATTCCTTCTAAAAAGTTAAAAGATGCCCCATGCGCCTAGTTACTTGTTAGAATATTACTTTTAGGACACCATGCGCCTAGTTGTGCGTATGAAAATATAATATATCTATATTTAAGTTTCTAATGACAATTACTTCCTTATTAATCACTTCGATAGAGATTAAATTCTTTTATTGTTTAAAAATACAAGATTTAAGTTTCTAATGTTAATTACATTCTTTTTATTCACATCAATGAGGTTTAAATGTATGTATTGAAAATACATTATATTATTGTATTATGTAGAATAAATAATGAGATTAGTACTGTATTGTTCGTTTGATTAAAATTTTCTTTGTTGCATGTTTAGCATTCTGATATGAAGAATAGATAACTAAATTGTTTACATTTGTCTTTAAAGTATTTCCTTTGTTTCAAACCAATAATTACATCCAGTATAATCTATAGGTACACATACAATAAGAAGTTTTTGATATAAAATGGTCAAACTGTTTTCTTACATTGTTAGTTTTAAAAAGACAACAGCATGGGGTGCAAAGATGGCGAGAAAATGCTTGACATAAAAAAAAACTAGAAGATGACTACATTATTGAAGACGCGTCTAAAGAGGATCAAAAAAGTTGCAACATTCAAGATAACCAGGATGACACATCTCTAGTCTATCGCATCAAATTCATCATTTGTGTAGCGAAATTGATGTTGATATGATAAAGAAAATGAAAATAATCTATCTAATAAGTATTTAATGTTTATTGGAAAAGATAAAATGACTACATGGAACAAAACTGCTGTTACTGTGAGGACTAGAACATGCCAGCAAAATATAATAAAAGAAAAGGGTGAACCTTCTAGGAATTCCCGTCAAACTGAAACTGAGAAGGAACTCTGAATCTGTTTCTTTACATCACACGTATTTCAAGTTCTCATCGAGTGTACCAACAAATACATTCGAAAAATTCAAAATAAGTTTGGAAGAATACGTTATGCAAATGAAACAAGTTGGAAATGGAAGTTTTTCTTGGACTTCTTCTGATGTCGACCGTTTTGTGATCATCACACCTCAACTATATGGACCTTTGGGCAACGAATTGCACTGGAGTTGAAATGTTTCCAGAAACAATGCCTGCTAAGAGATTCTTATTTCTTCTAAGGTGTCTTCGATTTGATGACTTAGAAAGCAGATAGGACAGAAACATCAGACAAGCTAAGAACGATAAATTCTTCTTTGATAAATGAAAACTGCCGCAAAAATTACATTTAGTCAGGAAATGTAACCATAGACGAGTAACTTGTAGGATTCCGCAGATGATGCAGTTTTCGTCAATATTTACTGCTGAAACCAAATAAGTATGGCTCAACCTGTTGGTATATATCATCATAGCAATAGTGCGGCGGATATTGTATACAGATTTCTGAAGCAGTTTTCTAGAAGTGGGAGAAATATTACTACAGACAACTGGTTCACCAGCATACCTCGAGCACTTGGATTGCTTAAAAATCATAAATTACCACGTGTAGAGACTCTTAGAAAAAATAAGAAAGAGATTCCAACAGTGTTCCAGCCAAATAGGGAAAGAGAAGTGAATAGTGTTTTGTATGGATTCCAAAAAGATATGTCCTATGTCCCAAAAAAGAATAAGGCTGTGTTGCTACTATGCACATGCAAATAATTTAGACAGCAGCAAAAAACCAGAAATGGTACAGTATTATAACAACACGAAAGGAGGTGTTGACACAAACGATCAGTTATGTGCTTGGTACAATGTTGCATGACGAACCAGAAGATGGCCTCTTGCAGTATTTTTTCCATTTGGTAAGTACAGCTGGAACGAACTGTTATATTGTATATAAAGAGAAAAATAATAAACTGAACCTGACCAGAAGGTTTTTTTTTCAAATCTCTTAGTAGTTATTAGGTGTTTTCTTTTTGGACCGCCACAGGGTTAGGCAAAGTCACAATTATCATGTGATTGAAGTGCCTTACGTCATAAGACATTTCTGCCTCAGGTTAATATAAAACTTAAATAGTCAAATTATTTTTATAAAACGAATGATGTGTTATTGACAGGGCTGACTTAAGTCAACCACAACGTGCAAAAAGAAAAGCAACATCAATTATTAACGAGATTGACTTTAAATACCACTTCAAGACAAATTCGTTAGACTCTATATTGCCACATCTGAGAATGGCTGTGAATAAAAAAAAAAGAAGTGTGAGGTGTGTTCAAGAAATAAGAACAAAAAAATAAAGAACAGAGTTTTTTGTGCACAGCACAGCACATAATTTAAAAGGTGAATAACCTTTACAAAATTATTGGTAAAAGTTATTCGCCTTTTTAATTATGGGGTCCTTTGCACCTACTTATGTTGCTTAAATCATGCGCCTAGGCAAGGGTTAAAAGACGTAACAGAACTTTAGAAATTGATCTTTAAAATATGGTTCTGAAATAGTGCGTCTAAACTAAATTTCCCTCTGTATTGACAATAAGAAGGTGGGGAACGGCTATTCTAAATATTCCAAATATTAATACCTACTATTCTGGCCACCAAAGATTGTCCCTATGTCATTAATATATGTGTTACGCTCAATCAAGGAAATTGCCTAATTCGCGGATTGGGCAAAAAATTGTCCATTTCGTGAAATCGGCAGACTGTTTGCAGATTTCATGAAATAAGCAAAATTGTTTTATGTTTTGCCTGTCACGAAAAAGGTAGACCTTGTTAGTGCAATGGTGAGAGATAAAAAGAAAAGTAAACCACAATTAATAGTATGAAAATAACTGTATACCAGAATGGCAAGCTGAATTACAAACATAATTGCTCTTGAAGCACTTGCAACGGGCAGTTTTGCAGTTCTTCTTACACGAACATCTTTTGTATCGTTGGCCTGTACCTACGGATCCCAATCGCATCAGTTCACGGATTGAAGCTTCTTTTTCACGAGGTACGTCGTCTATAGAAAGGTTAGCATATTTGGTAGTTGCTAAAGCGTTTTTCCTTTCGTATATCACAACTCATTTTTAATTTTAAATAATTACAGTACAGTACAACACACTACACCACTTATCAAAACATTGACATAACCTCAAACTTGAATCAGAGGTAATGAAACATTCACACGATGAAGGTTAGCGCTTATGCAGCAAGAAAGGGCCACTCTCTGTGCCCATTTTGTGAACTAGACAAGGTTAAAGTTGCCGGATTCACGAAATAAGCAACACTTCTGCCGAGTAGGTACGTGAACTAGACAGAGTCACTGTGGCCGATTTCACAAAATAGGTAACGCTACTGCCTAGTACATGAAAAAAGCAATTCGCTTGCCAATTTCACGAATCAGGCAAATTTGTGCCCATTTCACGTAATAGGCAATTTCATAGATTGGGCGTAACACTGGGTACTGCAGACCCATTGGTCTTTCAGAAAACATGGACACGCTGTAACGGGTGTTAGTTTTAGTTCTCATTGGGAAGAATTGTTTTTTTAAGAATTTTTCACAACAGTATAGTGCTCTCCCTTTTTGAATATAGGGATAATGTTGTTTACTTTAAGACAGCTAGGAAATTTGCCTACATTTGTTCATGGATTTTGTTTCAATTCTCCAAAACAATAAATTTTGACAATACTTGCCCTAAGAGCTTACATTATAAATTTTCATACAGAAAGATTCACGAAATTAACAAAATGGAATCTCCTCGACAGAATAGACTTTTAGGATAACCCATCCAAAGACAACGCGAATTAAATAAAATAACGATGAATTTGTGTTATATATTGACAGGATATAGTAAAAGATTTCTGTTTTGTGTTGAGGAGTTTTTTAATTTCCAGTGTCTGATTTGATGTGTGAAAAACACAAATAAGAAGCATTATCAGTTTTACTGCAACTTATGTTGACCATTGATTGTTCCTATCTTATGCATACGTAATGCAAGCGGCTTAAGTGTAGGATATAAACAGGAAAGGTCGCCAATCACTTACAAAAACTTTTTTGCAGTTTATATCGCCTTGCAAAAATGACCTTTTGTAGTTATGAGTGTATTGTCAAGACACTGACTAACGAAATATTATACGGAATTTGAAAGAGAGAGATCCACTATGTAAACCACTACTTAAGACCTAATAGTAATTTAATCAACTTTGTCAACTTACCTGGCAACCAAAGCCCATGTTTCTTCATCAGGATCTTCTTTATATACACGTATTTGACAACTATTATCGCTTTGAAACCAGTAGATATGTCCCAGTTGATCTCTACCTAATGGTTGTGTTCGTAATTCCTCGGCAGACAATTTGTTAACCTCATTTTTAAACTTAACATTGTAATCGAACTGAATTTCAAGAAGTTCCTAAATTTAATAGTAAATAAATGATTTAACCTACTTACATGATAAACGCTTACCTTAAGTATTCTCAATTTTGACGACAATCTAGCTTTTTTATACCCAAATCTTTCAATTTCCCAAGCGTCTTGGCTACAGAAACTGTGACAAAATTTAATAATCGCCCTTTCCCAACGTTCCGAAGAGACGGATTTACGTGCCTTCCTCAATAATTTAACGTGTAAATCAACTAATTGCTGCGGCACTAAAATAGTTTTAATATTTTATAAGAGGCAATGAAAAATTATGAAAAATGAAAGATTAAAAACCAGTAATTTATGAAAAGTGTTCACTGTTTCAGGTAGTTTGTTTTTATACCTTCTTGGTTATTTTCCAACATATACTGAAGATCTAAAAAGTCGATATTTGTCAAGCCGCAGGATACCCCAAATTTCTCCAAAAATCCACAAATAACGGCGAAATTAGGATCGCTTTCACAGCAAGCTTCGCTGTCTGACGCCATTTGCTCTCGCAAAATTTGACAGCAATACGCTAATCAAAACCAAAGGCAAATTAGCCTCGGGTTCTGTAAATCACCACTAAAGTCACTGTATTGTCTCATTCTTGTAATTAAATAAGTTAGTCAATGATATAATGATCTTTAGCCACATAATTCTAAATGAAACCACAATTTGACAAACACTACAACAAATCAAGCAAGCGCTGTTTTACAATCACAACACTAAACATGGATAACATTCCTGTTAAAACAGAGTTCTGTTTTACCCACAGGCCACAATTTTTCCGTAGGTTCTAGTGTGTACTACTTGATGTCCCTCGTACAAATACTCAGAACCTTTAGACACAGCTTAATGCTTATACTTATCTTTATACTGTGCTTTAGACGATGTAATAATGGACTGATAAGTGATACTGATAATTCAGTCTCAGCTCAGAACATTGTCTTTCTTCGGCCGAAACGAGGACATGAACTAGAGGCTTCCCTCAACGCCTCTTTGGAAACAAGATACATACGAGGGACCGCCGTCTGACGCGAAGTGCGCATATCAAACTTTGCACCAGGAAGAGCTGAGTGACTGTTTCCTTGTTATACTCACCAAGTAACACAAGGTTCAGTTATACATACGGAATCAGATGCGGGATGCAATACAGGTTGAGAGACTGTTCATTCAAAACAATCATATCCTGGGGAGTGGAGATGGCTGTAGACGACCTCTGGTTTTTCCATGATACAAATAAACAAGATATGATCGATAGCCGTCCCAAATTCGTCCGGCTTACGCATGACGTCACGCGGAGCTGAATAAATAGATTTGAGGCTTTTACTAATAAGAAAGTAAAGTTTCCTTATGCAATTTTAATATAAAAAGTTAATTTATGGATTTATTGATTATTATTTTACGACGATTAAGGGTAAATAGCACATTTGATTCTTAAATATGCTTATATTACGTACTTATACGTATAGGGATTTTTTTAAGTTACAGGATTTTAAACAGGAAACACGCGAGAATTGTGGACTATTAAAAACACATTAAAAAAAACATTACATTATTTGTAAAATGTTTTGAGCCATTATCACTGTTACACCCGGAAACTGCACACCGCATTTTAAACCAAAAGGTTTGTAAATCACTTGACGCACAACAAAAATTTACAAGAAAAAGAACGGCGGTAACGTCACATAAGCCAACGCGATTATTTCAAATCCACCACCGCGTGACGTAATCATGACTCCGCCCACATGCGCAATATCATATCTTGTTTATTTGTATCATGGGTTTTTCAACGTCGACCTAGACCTGGCCATCCCCAATGACAAGGGGCACACCCGAGAAATTGTAGCCAGGGCTTTTGACAGACTGCGAGATGATCCCCCAAACTGGCTGGTGCATAGCTAGGAAAAGTACGAACCTTTAAAGCACAAGCGTCCCAATAGTATGCTTTTTGATGCCCGTGGGGCTAAGAAAACCAAGATCCACCGCCCAGATTAGATTAAGTAAAATGCATAAAATAGGAAATATTAGTAAAGATCACAGATTTCTAACCATACACCTAGATTGACAACTTCATTGTTAAAAAATGAGGCCACAATAAGCGACAATAATTGTCAGTATTACAAATGGCGGTTACCAAATTTCCCAAAACTTTTGCCAGTTTGACAAATGGCGGAATGGCTTCACTTTCGTGAAGCTAGGTGTATGGTTAGAAATCTGTGGTAAAGAACCTTACCACAGAAGACATAATATATTATGTCTTCTGTGACCTTACCGACCCCATTGTCGTACAGGGTATAACCCCTAGAAACACAGTACAGGGCATCAGAGGTAGTTGCAATGAATAAATAGTGTCAGGAAGAAGCATTTGCAATATTATCGTGCGACCGGGATGGCCTGTGCATATGGCAGATGATTGTTTCCTGTTTGACAGTAGCGTGCTGTCGCAAAAAGATACTTACTTGAAAAATAATAATAGATTTCTACTTTTATACATTCGTATAGTACTCAGTTTTGTTTTTTTTACTTATTGGGCTACAAACGGTTATTTAAAGGTAATTTATAGCAATAAAACACACTATATCAACGTGCGAAAAAAATTTTAAGCCCTTAGAAACAACACAGACGCCTATGTTTTAACCTCAAATTATGTATTAACTAATCATGAATTCTACATAAATTAAATGATCTGAACTACTTCGATATGAAATCATGAAATGTGATTCCCATACTAATAAAATAAAAATCACCACTAATTTATCGTTAAAATGCAAATTTAAACAAAAACTAAGTATACGCCTACGCAACGACCATCAACATAACATAAACAAAGTGAGTCAAACTTGGCCTTTCATGGCCGCATTTCCGTCTCGCATTGACATATACAGGCGTCTGCTATATGCTTCTTCCTGACACTATTTATTCATTGGGTAGTTGCTACGCGCCATACTTACAGCAAATACAGTTTCCCCTATAGTTAACTACCTTTTAGAACCACCTAACTGTAGGTAATATATTTATATAGACCCGTATAGACTCTAAGTTGTTATAGCAGCATTGTATATGTAACTCAACCACATTGAAGGCTCATCGTGCAAGGTTCAGTTAGAAACCTTATATACAGTTCAACTACGTAAACAAAAGCCTTGAGAAGGCGTGGTCGTACTGTTTACGAAGTAAGGTCATTGACTTTGGTCCCTTGGATACTGTGACTTAGGCAACCAACATGTCACATAGGTAAAGAAAGGAATTCGTGAATATGCAAAGATAAACCTCGTACCCTTTACACTTTTCACTCAACGCTCGTAGGCTAGAACTAATCGTTTCGCTTTCTTATTCATAAATAAATATTATAAATACATGAAACATCGTCTACCATCTACATGTGATATGTTGGTTGCCTAAAACACAGTATCCAAGGGACTATTTTATTAAATTCAGACTAAATAAATAAGAAGCAAGATGTGTACAGTTGTACACTGTCAAAAAATTCTAAATAGACTTTTCTGCGATTTTTGTTTACTTTGTCGCGCTGTACCTACATCAATAATCTGTGCTTACATATTCAAATCCATTTTCTACCACCATTGAATATAATTATTTATTCAATGGTCTAGGTGTTTGGTGTGGTTTTGTACCTCTCCACTAGCCTAGACGTAGAAGACCACTGACCAAACGTACAGCGTATTGTCTCTGGTACAGCTACCAGTTTCACTACAAAGTGCAGGGGAGAAAGCACTCACTGTTTTGGTCGGCTATAGAATAGAGCATTTCACACATTCGATGATCAGTTTTGATGTTCTCAAAAAGTCCTTAGTACTTCTTCATTGTCAGAGAGAATTTTCAGATTCTTATGTACGTAAAAAGTGTGTCGGCTATGTACCTGAAGTACTGCAACATATTGATTTTGTCATAAACCCCTGTTTCACTAGAGCCTTATTTGATATGTCTGCAAACAATCGTTGATTGAAATTTTCAATCAACGAAACAATATAGGTTAATCTTTTAACGCGTTATTTTGGTGCAGTGGTACAGTTGAATCTCGTCTCTAGAATATTGTCGAGTCTGCACTGTATGCAATACAAACAATACCCTCTTGCCCTTAGGATTATTTTATGTCTGTAAAAGATCTTGCACTGGGAACTGTTTTGCAAATCAATGATCTGGTGGATAGTTCCGCAGTCTTATACAAGCATAACTGATTGGAACAACTCGATGGCAGTATTTTTAAATCTTTCCTGTTTGGACAACGGGAATGCTTGGATTTAGCTACGGCATTGGCTCAGTTGGTCCTAACTCCATAGTTACATTACTTCTCCAGGAAATATGACCTGTCTGTGTACTGCACTGTAACCATTTGTGATCTCAGTGGTACTACAAGTAGATCTAGATTAACTATGGTGTGGTTTTATTTGCAGTATTTTGGCCGTCATTCACATTCCTGTTTACATAACGCTTCAAAATCACGCGAAGGAAGGATATGTTACACATTACATGTAGTACATATTATACATTAAAACGAAAATGCTATAAAATTCTCAAGACAATGAACTCAAGTATAATGCTTATTCGCCATCAATCAGATCTCCTCCACCTTTTAGCAAATTTGCTCTATGAAGGTTGCTATTTATAACATTTTTTAATTGATTACAAATACAGAATTTAGTTATTGTTTTACAGCAATTTATTTACCCATACATCATATCGGAACTGGTTTGATATTGAAAAATATTTGGGCGTCTACCAATTGGGGCTTCGGGAACCGTTTATTTCCTTCCAAGCCAAGATCTATTTTTTCCTAAATGTAGACACAGACAGATTTGCGTAGTTCTTCACTATATCTCCCTCTGCAGTTTTTTTGTTAAACAAATTGTGCCTCCAGTAGAAACTAATTAAATACACGCATCTCGTTTTGATGCTGTTCTCTCTAATACTCTAAAACTCTATTTTCTTTAGGGCCCTTTTTGAGTATAATAAGCTTCCACTCATTATTAGAAGCTCAGATTTAGGTAGCTTTAAGAGGCGTGTTAGAGAGTTGTACCTACTTAAACAGTCATAGTAGAATAGGTCCCTATATACCTACTTAGTATATAATGTGATAGTTTTTACCCTTATTTTTTAATTTTGTAATGTTTATATTTCAAGTTGTTTGTGTAGCATTTTTTGCTAAATAAAGTTCTTATTATTATTATTACAAATTTGCATCTTATACCCGAACATCTTTTTCCAAGCATTTGCAGGTTTTTGAAGAGTTTGAGCGATCTGGGGATTATTGTGAGATTACTTTCACTATGAGCAGTTATCCCTTGCCGTTGAGTTCCTAATGCCATGTGAAGCTTGGGCAAATGTTTCGAGTACACTGTACAAGGGCCAATATAGTGTAGTTATCTGAAACCAGAAGAATGCTGCAGGGGGAAATGGAAAACTATCACTCATAGTGTAGTCTTGAAAACAGAAAGATATAATAGTAACCAAAATTCACAATAGCTCTTAGGTTTCCAAGTTACATCACTTTGTCTGATCCCATTTTGCTCCTGGAAAAACGACATATAGAACCACTAGTCACCAGAAACAAATACAGGCAAAGTAAGCTTCTCGAACAGTTTGTAAACATATGGTTACCTTAAATTAACCTGAAAGTATTCATGGTGCCATATTACCTTAATTAAGTACACACAAACACACGTTGGAGAAGATACATACATAGAAACAAAGACTTCCTTTGCTATTGTTGTTTTTTGACCGAGTGAGAAGCAACTGCATACCTCATTGGCTAACCAATGGCGTTACGGATCAGAAATGTTTAAAAACGCACACCGCTACCTACAGTATCATCAGTCATCAGTCAACGTTCAACATTCGCTTTCCGAACACATTTCAGAAACAAGCCTGACCTGCAAAATCGGCCGACCGCCACATGCATTGTTAACATACTTGTACATTTTGTAAATAAAAGATTTGTTGTTTCCACAACTATGAAACTTTGTTTGATTCAGATGCCAAAGCAACAAATAAATTATTTCCAAATTGACTTAACTTAAACATCAATTAATAAAAGTAACTGTTTTTAATGATTAACAAAGGTACACAATATGTTTACCTACAAATATACACTCTTTGAAGAACCCCAAACATGAATTTCAGTGATGAAACTAGTTAGCAAAATCCATTAACACACTAATTATGATAAGAGGTCATGGTATCAATAGTATATAAAACAGACTAACAGATAAAAAAATATAGAGCACTTATAATTGCAACTTGTATCCTTAAAAAATAGAATAAATAACAGACACAAATTTTTCAAATATGAAATACTGTATTATATGTAGTGCAATTAGTGAAATTACAGTTGAGCAACTGTACTTGATGAATAAAACACAGCACAAGGTAATTTCCTAATTTATGCATAATAAATATTTTTATACAGTAACGCAAAAACAATATTTTATTAATCAGTAGTTCAGCCTTCAAATGATTAACAATAAAAATTAGACAACGGAAACATTATTGCCTACAAAAAAAAATAAAATGTTCTCGCTCTGGAAATTACTGTATTAGTGATACAATCAATCAAAACTCTGTTTAATTTGAGCAACATGCAAACGTTATTCCACCAGTTCATTCTGTACTTCGAAATATATATATATATATGTACATTATGTACAGGAATGAAAAGAGGGCCTATATAAAAAAATACGTCGTTTATTTAAATAATCAACAAAAAACTATAACCCAAAAAAATACAACGAAACGAATTTTTCCTTCTTTTTATACCACGTAATTGGGACGAACACATTATGTATCTGGCACTTGAATTGGTTTATTATTCATATTTACATCTTCGAATCCGTTTAAATTATTACTGTTAGTTTTTGGTTGCGCAGGTTTGTTTTTGCGAGAATACACCCTTAAAGGCTTTGGTTCTGTAAGCGATTCCTTATTTTTAGCCGATTTTAATTTCAGTATTTGCGTCATGTCATACAAAAACTCTTTTCTGACAGTCGCAGTACGAGTTCGTATAGGCCGATCATTTGCTACACTGGTTTTTACATCTAAATCATCGCAAATGTGAGTGGAGGTTGGTTCGAAGGGGTTTTGTTCTTCCACCGTATTTGTTTCCATGTTATTATCACAACCGGTAGTTGTCGCAAGTTCCGATTCACTTTGTTCTTTGGCAATTTCTTCTTCTGCTGATGGAGAACCTTCTTTATTTCCGTTTGAAACTGACTCATTGCTTTCTGTATTCGGATTACAATTGATAGTCGATGTGCTTGCATCGTTTCCAAAAATTACTTTCATGATCATATCACGAACTGCTGGATCTTGAGGATTTGGTATCTCTCCGACCATTGTTGTTAAGTTTTCATCAATATTGAACTTATCTTGGATAACTTCATCTGTAATGTAAATGAAGTCGATTAAATTTCATGATTTTCAAAGTACATATGTATAGGTAATGTAGTATTGACAACGACCTTTGGTGGAGATTAATGAAACTAGTGAAGCAGTTTAAACATAGTTATCAAGCGAAGAATAAACAACGAAAAGGTGATACTGGATGATGCAATCGACTTATTTTAACATGGCCATGTTAACTGAACAGCAGATCTACAAAAGAATTTGGAAAAATTGTATACAGAGAAAACAAAAATAAATATTAAGATAAAGACCAAAAACAATAATCATTTTTGAAGAAAGTAAAACACAACGCAAAACTAAAAGGAACAGGCGTAGACAAGGAAAAAATAAGAAAGGGAAACCAAAGAGAATATAGAACAAGGAAGTTAGGGACGAACTGGAAAGGGAAGGTATGGAATAGGAAGGAATAAAAAAATCAGACCCAAAATAAAAAGCGATAGAAGGAAAAGTGAAAGTGCAGAAAAACATAAGCTCAACATCACTCAGGTCTTACACCATAAGGCATAAAGGTTAAAACGAAGAAGTCGGGAAAGAAGAAAGCGGATACTGGAAAGAGAAGCACGACCAACAAGATGCATTGAAGAAACAGAGAAAATGTACATAAATCAGGGAAGACATCAATCAAATAAGAACAGTGACGGAAGATAACAAATTGTCGAAAATCAGCAAATAACTAATGACGAAACTTGTTTCATACATTAACATATTTCAGTGACTTTTTAGTTGGTTTCCATTTAACGGCCATTAATTTCATATTTTACAAGTACTTAAACAGTTGAGTGGAATAAATATGAAACAAAAAGTAAAAACCTTTACCTTCTGTCGATTGCCCTTTTTCCTCATTAATATGCACTTCTTCAGATCCACCTTCAGTTTTGCACTTTTTAGCATAATTGATAAAATCGGTAGAGGAATTAATTGTCTTTTGAAAAGGTATATGAGTAATGTAAGTACTTAATGTAACTTTATCTGTGATTGAATGTTTCTTTTCAGCATGATGTTCACATTTTGATCTTTGATACGATGTATATTCGCAAGTGGTACATTGGTATCGATGCCAATTAAAGTGTATTGCCATGTGCCTCATTAAACACTTATAAGTTTTAAACACTTTGTCACATGGTAAACATAACTTTCTCTCCTTATTAATATAATCCATACATTTCTTTTCTAAAGCGCGTGAACCTTTTTTTTTCACAGACAAGGAGTTATTATCTTTTGGTGGTTTTCTATTTACAGCTTCGCACTTTGAATTATTGTTCTCAACATCCATTTCCACACTCTCAGTTGGATCATGCAAAGGAATAGAATTTCCGTCAGATGAATTCTCCTGTGTAGAAACCGAGGTGGAACTTGTGTTATCAATCACTAGATCACTAATAATGGTGTTTAAATGTGTAATTTCGGCAGTTTTATCTACTTCATCAGTATCCCGTTCTTCGCTTTGTACTAATTCTCTAGTTTGGTGCTCAGTATTATCATTAACTGTTGTATTAATAGGAACATCTTTAGTATAATCAAACCTTAATATTTTATAAGCAACTAGAGGTTTACGTTTTCTGGACCCGTCCGGTGGAGTTATAACAATAGGTTCCGGTAGCTTAGCTAACTTTTTCTCTTGTTTCTCTTCTTGCACTTTTTTGTTAGTACTCTCTTTAATGCTGTTGCAGACAGCGATACGCTTGGTACAAAATTGCGAGTGGGAATGAAGCGCAGCTTTGCGTTCAAACTTTCTACCACAGCCACCACACCGTTGGAGGTCATTATCACATTCTAAATCATCTATCCATTGCTAAAACACAGTATTGCATGATAAGGAAGTTAAATTCTGCTTGGATTACCTTATCTTCCGAACCTAATGCGATTTGTGTATTATCGCCTACTTTTAAATCAGATTTAACTTCGTTATTTTTAATTATAACCTGTTCGTCGTTTCGAATTCTATTACTATGTATTTGGCTACGTAACTTCTTCACCTGAGCAGGAGTTTTTCGATGTACCTTATATAAATGTCTAAATACACCCCATGTATTGGCGAAAGTGTCTGCACATTCGGTACATTGATATACTTTTCTTGTAACATTATGTTTATAATTAATATGGTACGTTAACGTCTTCTTTGTTGAAAATTTTTGATTGCAAACAACACACATGAAGTTATTTTTTAATACATTACTTTTCGTTCCTTCAGGTTCAACTATTTTACCATTCGTGCCAATAATTGCTTCATTGTTCTCAAGAATATCGTGAATTTCCATAACCTTAAAAAAAGACCTATAGTTAATAAACAATTTTGCTATATGACATGTTCCATGCATATATCACAGTGTGAATACTGTAACCATGTAACATGTAACGTAAAAGTTTGTAACAATGTAACAAAGGAAAAAACCTAAATGTTTTAAGTGATGTACTAGGAGAGACAGTGTAAGGGAAAGTAGCACAGTTATATACGCCTGGTCCGTAGCGCCCGACGCGCCGTCGTGCGGTTAAAGGTGCAAGTTGTTGACTGACAGTCACGTTGACAGAGGCAAGCGATTCGTATACTATACAGCCGTGAAACGCAGTTTTTTGTATTAAAAATCGACGAAATGATCGGGAAATTCCAGGGAAAACTGTGTTACGTGCCTAGCTGTCTAAACACGCCGAAGAAAAGTCACGGTTTCACATTTTATTCGTTCCCCAATCGCGAATATGGCTTCACAACTTTTATTGCAAAAGGATTATGGAGGTAGAGCCGGCGACAATTACATTCTAAATGATTCAGGATTTGTAGAGTTAATTGAACCAGGTGATGAAATTATGGCTGAGAAAGGGTTTCCACAACTAAAGTATGATCAGAGCTTCTAAAACACAACACCGTACCTACTGATAATGCCGTCTTTTCCTACGAATCCACAACTTTCTCACGATGAAGTTTTGGAAGGTTATAAAATAGCATCGGTCAGATTATCTCCCTGCAACATCATTACCGTACGTCGAAAAAGTAATGTATATTGCATTAAGGATGTAATGGAACAGACTTATTAATGAATTGGAGGAATCTGAGGGACGCAAAGTTAACAAGCTGTTGACAGAACTCAAGTTTAGGTGGTAATAAAACCAACACAATTGGAGATCTTTGGCTAATATGCAGGTTAACGACGCATTTTTAAGAACAATATTCATCCAACGGTTAGCATTAAAACATTCTGACCCTTGATCAGCGAACTCTAATATAACTAGAGTTCACTGCCCTTGATCTAGCCACTTGGCTGAGCTTGCCGACGTCGTTTTTAGTGTTAAACTCCCGTTTTTGTAAAAAAATATATTAAACCTGCAAATAACCTAAGCGCTTTTGTGACAAACTACACTTAGGGCCATTCTATACGGACCGTTTAAACGCGGCAGTTTGTACGCCGTTACCGCGCCGTATTTTTTGCCAACTATACGAACCGTTAAAAAGCTAGCGGTTTACTAGCCGTAGAACTGCTTGTAAAACGCGTGCCATTCTATACGGGCAGTCTGGGCGCTGCCAGACGGCTCGTTGACATCTCATGTGTTCAGTTTGTTGTCAATATGGGTGCTGGAATTAGTGTGTGCGGTTACAGGGAGGCCAGGATTAAAGAGTTAAGGGGCCCAGGGCTCTTTACGTGGAAGGGTCCCTTTTTAAACTCATCGAAATTATTTTACACTATAAACATTAAAATATGATCATATGAATAATATGAATATAAAGTAAGTAAATAAATGTACAAGTAAATTGTAATTAGATAAATATATTAATTTATTTTTTTTACTAAAATTTGTTTTTAAATGGGGGTCCATAGGCTGTAGGCCCCCCGTTAATCCGGCCCTGGTTACAGGTAGTTTGTTGGAAAGTTATTATGCTTAATCGCACCAATAAACTTTTCCGTATGGAATATTTTGCACTACCCTCCTTCTCGATCGGTACTCGCCGTAGAACTGCCCGAAAACCGCCCGTATAGACAGACAAGCAGTTCCACGGCGCGCCGTTTTTACGCGTCTGGTCGCGTTGAAACTGCCCACCGCTCTGTTAACGCGTCCAAGCAGGCAGTGAAAACGCTCGTATAGACACTCTATATGTACCACGTATCCCCAGTCACCTGGCGTTTTTAAGGCGTTCAAACTGCCGCGTTTAAACGGTCCGTATAGAATGGGCCTTAGGTTAGCATTTTGTTTAGTCAAAATCAAAACGTCGTTTAGTGTTCGCCAAGTGGCTAGATCAGGGTCAGAATGTTATGAAGCCAACGGTTACCAGTTAGTATTCGCTCTATTTTGACATCTAGTAAAGATCAATTAGGTCACTTAGCAAGTATGGCAGATAAAATTCATTAGCAAATTTTAATACAGTGCATTCCATAAGTCCATCATAGCACATGCATTGCAACCTGAACCTGGGTATAATATTAGTTCGATTTCTTTAGTTGTAACTTGCCCTTGTTGTCAAATTCAAGATATAGAAGAGACACAAGTTGCTCTTCCATATTTACAATTACCGCATTTTCATAACTCTTCGCTCTTCGGTGATTTCAAGAAACACATATCCCTAATTGTGTCAATGATTCCATCTGGACTGCAATCCAAATAAGGAGCAGATTATCAGTCCTCCTTTGACGTAATTTGTCATATCCTGGAACGGGTTTCTCTATTTCCAAACCGTAACGCATAGCTGGAGAAGAAGAACGGTCGTGCGTGTTCTTCAGGAAGTTTTGAGCTAGTATATGGCAACGTGGAAGTTTCGCCCTTTTTTAAGCTTTTCTCGACAAATCGAGTGCGTGAAACCCGCACGGTATAATAGTCGACAATTCGACATGTTGCGCACTCGTTATGCCATCAAAACTGTATGTAAAGTTTAAAAACCACGACCTGCCGTACATGTGTAATCACAACATTTTAACGGCGTCAGTCAACAACTTAGCGGCTCTACCGATAGGGCGGCGTTGGCGTCGCGTGGAGAGAAAGCGACCAGGCGTATATTAAATAGTAGGGGAGCCGGTGGTTGCTAAATCGGTGAACTCAAAGAAATGTCCTATTCAAATGACTGACGATTTGGACGCGACCAAAAGTCATGACCGATTTTTGAAAATGTAAAAAAAAACGTCACCTTGAAATACTCGAGCACGTCAAATTTTTATACAGACGGTTCAGTTTGATGTCCTAGTCGTCCTAAATGATAATCTGACAATTATACAAAGGAATATCGTTAATCTGATAAGTTGAAAACCTTAGTTTTCAATATTCCCCAGATGAAATAATCACAAGGATTAAGATCTGGAGAACGAGGTGGCTAATGAATGGGGGCATCTTGACCTCTGCCAATCCATCTTTCTGGGTATTGCACGTTTAAATAGTCTCTAACCTATTTCATCCGGAATTCAGTTAAATTGATATCTACCTAAAAACGTAGTTCCTTCATTGAAATCTGCCCAAACCAAATTTTAAAAAAATCGAAACAAAGTATTTTCGGATTAAAAAAAAATAAAAATATTCTTTCAACTCTGACGCGCTCTCACGGCTTAACGAAGTACTTTAGTATATAGGTAAGTTTAGCCCATTCGACTTTTTTTGATCCCACAAACCTACTGTAGCTCTATGTTCACGGAATATTGAGACACCCTGTATATAGAAAGTGTTATGCCTAAAACAAGTTGATAATATGCACCAAATTGGCCTTAATTTACGCCAGTAAACATTTGCTACACAGACAATGAGGCAGCACACCACACTCTTTGGGAGTTTTGCAACTGAGGGAATTCATGTTGAACAACTCCTGACCAAACATGGCTTAAATTAGATCCGCTTTCCCTGACATCATCCTCGAGTAAATCTCACATGTGGGGTGGTTTACTTTACATTGCAGGGTTGCAATTCATCCATTTTGGGCAATTATTTACTTAGAGAATGATATACGACCACAATTGCACTAGACGTATCTCAAAATATTGAAATGGTAAAATTACAAGGAGATTGCTGACAAGAAAAGAAATTTTGAAAATGATTAAAAAATCATGTTTAGTAGAAATTTTGTATTTCTAAAAAGGCCTTAGAATCCCGTTGCATGTAAAACAATAATGGAAACACATACACTTGATGCAGAATCAGATTTGATACAAATAATCCACAGATGGTAAAAACCCACATCTCTTTGAGACGAAGATCCAACAGATACGGGACAGTTCTGAGTGAAATAGAGACAATAGATTGAGTCCTTACTAAATTGAAGATCAATAAAAGAAGGATATATCAATAACCCCACCCCTTTTTATTTAGGAGAAAGAATCACCGAAAGCTTTCACATTTACATTTTACTTTTATATTTTATACTAATAAAAAAAGAAAAGCCCCTTTATATCTAGAAATGTATACGCACCTCAGTTTTCATAAAATCTAATTTAGTATCCTTAGTATCGTACATAGTTTGGAAAACGCACGATTCATTCATGTCTTGCAAAGCGATATTAGGTTTATTTTCTTCGTTGCTACATTTTGTTTCATTCGAGTTATCTTCAGCCAAACATTCTTCGGTTAATAACGTATTTTCTTGTTTGTTAATAAGTCGAGGTAGGATAGTGGATAACGTTCTTTTACTTTTCGTACTGGTTATATTTTCATCAGATTTTTTAGTTTTGGGTTCAATATTAATAGGCACTTTATCCTCATCTTTTTTCACAGGATTACTCTCCTCCGAAGCATTTTCGTTATTTATAATAAACAATTCAGTTCCCTAGAAATATTGCAAAGATGAGATCAAGAAATATTGCATACATTACGCCATATTACAATAGTAAGACATAAATAATATACATTTTCACACTTATGTGTCATTATCAAGGGTAACAGATTCTGATATATTAAATGTGTTGCCTATTTTGGGATGTAACACGTTTATATTCTCCAAAAAATTATCAATCAAGTTACAATGTCATCAACATAACGAAACCAAAATACAAATGTTATATACATGTAAATGGATTTTTATATTCCGTAAATAAATAAATAAATAAATAAACAATGTTTCTTTAGGTGGTTAATTTAAAAATTTGTTCTTCTAAATTATCCATAAGCTAAAATAGGTGTGATAAATAAAATAGATCGAGGAAAGGCAGTAAACATTTATAAATTGAATGCAGTAAAGGACATGCCCCAAGAGCTAATGCTAGAGATTAAAAAATTAAACTAGATCACCTAGATAAAGGAAATAGGATAATGACCACAGTGAAGACAAAAGGTGAATGATTAAAGATAACGAAATTCAATATTTGAAGTTAGGAATTTGGAATATTAAAAGGATAACGAATAAAGAAGAAGAGATAGTTGATGAGTTTAATACAGTGAAGGTTCAATTAATGTTGATCACAGAAACTAAGCTAAAGGATAAGGGCTTCAAAATGTAAAAGATGGTCATGGTTTATTTTATTCAGGACTGGAAAAAGATACGAGGGTTCAAGCTGGAGTAGAAGAGTGAATTTGAATAGTTAAAAGGTGAACATTGTTAACGAAAGAATAATTAAATTTAGTTATGAAGTTCAGTAACAATAATCATAGTGTACAGAAAAAAACTGGGAAAAAACAGTTACTGGTTTTCATTGAGGAATCTACCGGTAAATTTTTTTGAAATAAATTGAACCACCCTGTAGTATTCCATGATTCCAAGAGATTGTCACAAGGATATGGAATTGAATAATCAAATTAAGAGCGCAAATAGTCTACTCTGCATTGTTAAAACCATTAATATATAACTAAAAGGGAAGTGGATAGAAAAACAAAAATGAAAGAATATGATACAGTGTTCAAACAGCTTTATTGTATGGAGCAAAATCTTGGAATTTATCAGACCGACATAAGTAAATCTATGCTTAGAAGATATTAAATAAATAAGGATACTAGGAGTAACAAAACATAAGAAGGTACGAAATGATATAACTAGGGAACGGTTGAGAGTAGAATCACTAGAACAAAATTAACTAAATTAGTTAATCTAGCGGAGAGAAGAACAGCAAAGAAGTGTGCAAGGTTAAGGTTAAGAAAAAGGGAAGATGTCCTAGAAAAGGCATTAGTGCTAGGACAGGAAAAATGGAAACTCAATTCCAAACTGCGACACTGAAAGGTAGAAGAAGGTCTAGATAAGTAGTTTCAGTTTGTTTGCAAAGAAATTTATGTCTTATTATTATAATATAACTTACGAACTAACTTACCGAAAACTGTTCGTAAAAATTAGAATTTTTAGTTTTTTTGTACAATTCTTGACAGTAATTTCGTTTGTGCAAAATAAAGTTTGCTAAACTTCTAAAAATTGTACGACATATGCGACATTCATACATAATGTCACATTCGTAAGTTATGTATGCCTGGACCTGTAATTACTTGGTAAAGTAAGAATAATCGTGTAAGGGATACTAACCTCTTCGGTCGCAGTTTCAAAGAGGGCCAAAACTTGCCTCAATCCGAAAAGACTCGTGTGAATTGTTTTTCCAATGTGTGAGAGATCAATTTGTTCATTACCATTAGTAGGTGCTTTACCCAAAGTCGTTTCTAAAGGTTTCTTGGTTTTATTCTTCAATGCCGCTCTTGTTGTCATGTTCACTGAAGCACTGAAACTTAACCTACATCAAAAGGCACACCTTTTCCATGTTTACCAATGCTTTATTATTAATTTAGTTATTAGAACTTCAATTTTTGTGTCATGTTTTCTAGACACGAATTGCAAAAGTTTGACGATTGATGGCAATCGCAAAGTGCGCTTATGCAATTAAAAGCAATTCATACAATCAACCACAGAATGATTATTTCAGTATAGATCTCTTTGTAACATTAAAAAAAATGAAAGGAATGTGGTTTGATTATAAAGAATTTACATAAGATAATGATAACTGTCAGATCTCTATAAGCAAAGTTAGATGTTAATTTTAGTCAATCGGCCAATAGGAAGAAATGCACTTTAGCAATGATAGTAGCATAAACTGCACGGTTTAATGGATGGGTTGGCCAATAATACGTCCAGCCCGACTGCTTACCTGCAGAGAATTTCGCAACAAAAGTTTTTACATCAGATATTCATTCCCATTAGATAAACACCTCATACAAATAAACCAATACCAAGGTAAGCTACAGTTTCCTTGCCAAGCTTAGGAGACATATACCATCGAAACAACCGAAGTCTCTCCCTATTCTTACAATAATACTATGGGTAAGACTAACAAACGAAGCATACAGTTGCCTTCCAATGACATTCTTCTGCCTATACAAATCTTATTTAGATATAAATTACAATGTCTTCTAAAATCTAATTACATACACATATATTTATTTAGTGCTGTTCACAATATGGAAAAAAATAACTTTCTCCACAGATGACACCACCGTATTTTTAACCCCAAAAATTTGATTACACAATTTTATGATCCTTTCCCAAAGGCCAACGAATTATTATTGAAATGAATAGTATACGGCGCCTTATTTTCTACGGAAGAGTACTGTTTTTAGCTTACCTTTATCATTTAAAACAAATGTATCTTTACAGTTGTATGGCAACCACAGCTTTCACCACAGAGTTCTATACATAAATAGTCCAAGTGTAATGCCTCCATGCCCTCCATCTCGCCCTATATCAACAACCGACGCAAAACCGTTTTACAAATTAAAATCCTTAATAAGTAAGAAATTCACATTTTCAAAAAGTGTAAGTGACAACTTTCGTTGGTCAGAAGTCACGTTAAATACAATTACAGCGGTCAAAAGTTCTCGCTTACATGCTATTCGAATCTATAGCGGACAGTATCAACTATCCCGAAGTATTTAAGTTGCTTAAAATGCCCGACACTTTTTATTCATGGTTTGTTGTAACGGAACTGCATATCTGGATGTTGATGGTACGATTTATGGCAGAAGGAGACGAAGGCGAACATCTACGTAATTTTATTTTGGAAGTTTTATGGGCCGATGTAGATCAAAGAATAAAAAAGTTAGGCGTAAGTTTTACTTGAGGTATGTGACAATTTAAATGGTCGGTTTAATGTAATTATTTTTATATAGGAAGTGAATGTATCATCGATGCGAGAGCAGGTTATAGAATTGTCAGATCAACTTCGTGCCGCAATTATTGCATACGATGAGGGTCTACAGTCTACAGATGTTATTTTAGCGGGAGCCCTTTGGAGAAGACTTTATCAGCATGCGAATGTTGATCCCGAATGTCTAGATATGCTTGTTAAATATGTAAGGAAACAGGTAAACATTTATGATTTTAATGTCAAAATTATAAAAAGTTATTATTTTAGGTACAGTTATTAGATAATATTGCATATAGTGAACTTATGAAGAATAAGACAATTAAGTGGGAACCGATTCAATCGATGTAGATTTTTTAAATATATGTTTGTAGATAATAATTAGTTACTGCATTCTACTGGTGGGCACATTCGAATGAAAACTATCAAGCTATTCGGTAGTTGTTAACCATTCGAATTATTCAATTGCACGAATTTATTCATTCGAACAAATTCGTTATTCGAAGTTTCAAATGATTCTTAATCTCTTGTCGCGAAAACTAAATTAAAAAGGGAACACTTGTCAAAAACTGCATAAATAAGAGATGCAAAAATACACTAATACACCCCTTTCATTTTATTACTGTACTCATTTGTCCATTCATAAAATTTAATACTTATGATCGATGTAAGATAAAAACAAAGAACCATATGGTGAAGCAATTAGGAATTTTAACTTTGGCTATTTATAAATTATATTATTAAATGTTTGAGGGTGACTGTCTTAATAATAATCAGATGACACTGTCATCAGTGTTGTATGTCGTCATTGGCTGAGTGGTAAAGTATCCTAGTGAGATGACAGCCCGTCAGTGTTTTAAAGTAGTTCGGCTGTTTCGTTTTTGACGTTAGGATTTGTCGAGAGTAGGCTCAAATTAAAGCTTGAAGCGTCCTGAACACGATGCCGTTCAGAAAAAGTGCCCTTACCGCACTCGTTTTTCGGCTTTTTAACATGGGCTCTTATGGGAGAATTTGTTTTATCGTGATTAAAGCCAAAATAAACGTTAAATCCCAAAACGGGCTCGGTAGAAATATTCTTTGAATCGTGACAAATCGATAGGTATAAAGAAAAGTACCTCTTACCGGTACCAAAAAAGAGAAAACGGGAAAAAAGACCCAAAAAGAGGCCCGTCGGCTGCCGCCGTTTCAGGTCGGGCACGGCAGCCAACATCCCGGCAGTGAACGAACCATTCGCGGCGCTCATTTTATGATTCCGCGAACGTTCGGGACCCATAAATTCAATATTTAGATGTCAAATTATACCTACCCAATTTATTTATAAAAAAATATTAGCGTTTGTAGGCGTTTTTACGCAATATGTTAGTTGTAGTACTTCATCGCCGAGAATTGGTATGAGACCCAAAAATAGTCAACTGTAGCACTAAATAACATCTTAAAAAAAATTAAAATAGCATTTAAGAACAAAAATAGCATGTTTAGAGAGTAAATAACACATAACTAAACCCTCAAATTACTGCTGAGTATTTTATAGACGTTAATTAGTCCTTAAAAAAATTGTTGGCAGTCACTCATTTGACTTCGCTAGAAACCAGCCGAACTACTTTAAATACCTTTAGTATTTTATGTTTTAAAGCAATAAAGATTTAATAACACAAGAAACACCAACCCTTATTACAAGTGAAATTATAAATAAAATAGGGCTGGCTAAACCCCTAGCATTCGAATTATTGAGATCCATTTTATCGTGCATGGCATGAACGTAAATGTGCATTGTGGCTTTTGGTAAAGTAAAAACATGTTTTCATTATTTTCAAACAGATTTTAGGGTGTGCGAATGCCTCGTCTTCATTTGCAAACTGTGTTAATTCAGTAAAAAGTTATTGCATTCAATTTCTTCGTATAAACATTAAAATAAATAAAATTGAAGTTAGGGTTTAACACATTACATTACGTTAAGGCCCAACCAGTTTCCTTCACCATAAGGGACAAGGTAGAGGAGAAATTCAGATTCCTTGGAAAAAACAGGCATTATTGAAAAGCTAACCAAATCAAAATTTCGCGAGGAGGGGGGCACCACTTGTACCAATACCTAAAGCAGTAATTGTCTTCGATAAGCCATGGCGTCATCATGGACATCGAATTGATTACGATTTTTAGTTTGTGTTGAGTTGACATTAGAACTGAGAGGCCTGACTCACACAGACATACGAATGAGGTCATCTTTAATAAGATCTTCAGGTCAATCAAAAATGGACTCCGTGCCTATGTTACTTTATCGAGCTCTTTTAGGCTACAGTAGCCTTCAAAAGATTTCTGCAATATTTCCATATGTTCTGATCCCTCATTTTGTACGATTTTTCTTAATATTGTCATCATCGTGTGTCAGTAATTCCTCCAACATCGAAAAATTTGCAAAAGTTACCAGCTTCCACTCTCCCTTTCTAAAATGGCAGTTTGCCTAAAAAACCTTTTAACCGTTCAGTTGCATCCACGATAGTTGCTGCAGAACCCTGAAGACAGGTTTATCTTGTTCAAGTGACTAAATATACTGCACGACTAAGCTAGCCTTTGTACAAAGTCTTCATTTTCAAAACATTCGCGAAGTGAATTTCCTTTCTCTTTCAGAAAAAGTGACTCTTCTACACGTAACTCAAATAAACACTTCAAGACTTATCCCCTTAACAACCAGCGAACTTCTGTGTAGTAAAGAAGTACTTCGTGTTCGGACGCCATTTCTTGAACAAGCAGTGATTGAAGTCTCTTGCTCTGAAGAAGTAAGCATAACATCCTTTAGGTAAAAAGGCAAAGTTCGTGAAGCCAAAGCCTGTCCAATGTAAGAAATAATGAGTGCTTATGTACAAATCTAATAAATATA
Source organism: Pyrocoelia pectoralis (assembly GCA_036250285.1). NCBI lineage: Eukaryota > Metazoa > Arthropoda > Insecta > Coleoptera > Lampyridae > Pyrocoelia > Pyrocoelia pectoralis. The sequence goes on along the minus strand of CM070074.1, from coordinate 82,646,541 downwards.
TTTAAGAGTGAACTGCTCACTCATTACCTTTACTTTGAGCTTGTCCAGAGCATTGTCGTTTGCTACTTGTTCTAGTGTCTGCAGTGACGTTTGGAAATCAGTTTAGAGGGAATTTTGTAGTGCTGCAGCGTGTAACGTCTGGAGAGCAACCTTCCTAAAAAATTCTGCTTTGAATACAGTTGGAAGTTTGTATAATGGTTAGACAATATGTTATTATTATGTATTATTATTAAATATTAAACATACACAGTGTAAAGAATAAAAACAAACTAACAAAAATACAAATGAAAAAAGACAAAAAAACTATGAGACCTTACAAAATTCTACTTAAAAATACATAACGAAAAAAATTTAATGAAAAATTCAGTCGTAGTAACAAAGAATTAAAAATGTTTCACAGATCACATTAAAAGTTGTCATCATTTTCATTAAATTCTCACAATCACATACCTACTTAAAAAATAGATAACAGGCTTTAACATATTACATATTTTGTACTGATAAAAAATGCAAGCATGATGAATGTTTGTACCCTTATCCTTACGAAAAAAAATAAAATTTTGTCAATGATGTGTAGCACATATACACATACCAAATGCCCCAATAAAAAATGTAGCGTGAAAATAAATTAAGACAGTATACCCACATAAACAAACTTTTTGGTCCATCGTAATTGAAACATTCAGTATCGTCTCATGATTCATTAGAGATTATGCTTCATCAGTCTTACAATTACAATAGTCTTAACCTCTTTAAATCTTACACTTAAAAACAGGTATATCTTAAGAAAAAACTTACATTATTTTGTCTAAAAAATTCATTGCAACAGGTCCTTTTGGGGCCAATAAAAATTCAAATTGGAACTTTAATTCATCCATGCTCGTAAAATGAAATTCACGAACGACATTAGAAAGCAAAGACACTAAAACTTGTTCGACAAATCGTCTACCCGGACAGATTCGTTTGCCAATACCGAAAGGAATTACCAAATAAGTTGCAGTTGAAAATGTAGTGGCTTTACATTCTGCAATCCATCGATCCGGTTTAAACAAATGAGCATCTTCAAAATTATCATTATTTTGACACGCCAAACCGGCATGACACAACAATACCGTCCCAGCTTTAATGTAGTATCCTGATAACTCAAGATCTTGCTCCGATACGCGAGCTAAACAATATGCAGTCGGAATAAGACGAAAAGCCTCATTAATGCAAGCCTTTAGGTAAGTTGTGGACCCGTTATTGAGATCTTCCAAAAGTTTTTCTTGACATTCCCGATTACTTCCCATTAAATGCAAAAGGAAAACAATAGAATTACCTAAGGTATAGATACCGGCCGCAATAAAATCTACAATTGCGGCAGTTTTTTCACGATTATCAATTGCCGCTCGTATTACAGATTGAAAAATGGCACTTTCTTCGGTTTCCTCATTGGCTGTTTCAATTAGTTCAAGTGCTAAGGTGTATATGGCTTCTTCGCCTTGCACTAAGTGGGTGTATGAAGGAGTTGCCCAAAGTTTCCAAAATGGTAAGCCGTAAAAGGTATCGCGACATGCCAAAAAATGTTCGTGAACGGCTACAGCCAGAGCTCGAGCGGTAGGTGATGGACCGTCAGATTGTAAAAAACCCATGCGTCGTCCAAGAACTAGTGCACACGTAACTTCGAGTCCTAATTGTTCCGCAAGTGGTTTTAGATCGTTGATATATTTACCTGTAACATTGCTCGAATTAATTTGAGATTATAGAAACCTGCATAATAAATATTTTTTGTTATTTCTCAATGGTCAAAGTATACATGGAAAGAAAGGATACCAAGCAATTACAGTAAAAGAGAATTACAAAACATTGAGAAAAATCATAATCTGCCTGGATAACTATAAGTTTACCTAGCTTAAATGTAAAAATATCAAACAATGGATAAGTACATTACAGATTTCGTAAATTTGGAGCTCAGTCATCATCATAATTAAATCATTATAAATAAGCTTTACCAAGAATAGCAAGGTAAAAATCAAGAAACTTAAACTACATGCTACAAAGTAAAGTACCTGAGATACGCTGTTGTCTTATTGAGGTGCACCATTCCTCTACAATCTGATCAATTACCGGCAAAAAACTACCTATGGTTCTTGGACTAGTTAATTCTGACGTCAAACTGGATCGTAAATTATGCCAAACAACACCCTGCTCATTTACAATTCCCGCACTGGCATATCTATCAGGTCTACTTTTTCGATAGTAAGCAATTGCTTCGGTCGGTGGTCGAACGGGGTATTTCCCACTAGACTTCAGTACTTTTTCTATATCGCAACGGTTCACTATACTAATAACTGGAATGTTAAATAACGTTTCTTCCTTCACAATTGGGCCATATTTTAGAAATAAGTCAGCGTATACCTCGTGCACTTTTGTAAACGAGTAATTTCCAAACCAATAAATCCAACGGGTACCTAGAAAGGGTAGCGATAGTGGACCCGGAATGTCGGTGATTGTTTTTTGGCTTTTCTCGATATGTTTCCATAGCCAAGGTGGACGATATCCCACCATTATGTATAGGATAATTAAAATAAAAATTGCGCATATATCTTGAATTCGTAATATATCGATTAACATCTACAAACATTTGTTTATAAACATAATTAACCTTACCATGATGCAAATGTAAATATTTACCTTTAATTACAGGAACAAAAAATATTTAACAGAAAAATGTTGAGTAAATGTGTTGTCAAGTCACTTATTTTTTTAATTCTTATCAAAATTATCGGTTATTGCCACTGTACAGTACCATGAATTATTGTCGGTGTTCATTATCAAAAAAACGCATTAAAAAAAAACGTTATAATTCAATTTGATCTTTGGCGCTGTTGACATTGTTTAATTGCACGTTACCGTTGTTGCCACACTTCGAGAAATAATGACATGTTAATCAAGTGTGGAATAACTGTATATTAGCTCTTTTCGTTTTATATAGTCATAGGGCTGGTCAAAGTCAAATTAATTACGTGATTGATGTGACATACGTCATAAAACATTTTTTGCCTCAGGTTAATATAAAAACGATTGTTCAAGTTGACCTTAAATGGAACATGCTCGTCGAGCATGTTCACTCTGAGGCAGCTCTGGGGCTGACATAAAGGTTTTAAAACGAATAGGGTTATCGGGAACTGGGTCAAAGTTTTTGATAAAACGAATTACGAATTGCGTGTTATTGACAGGAGTGACTTACCAGTGAACCACAAACTCTAAAAACGAAATATAATAGGTGTTTTCTTTTTGCATCACCACAGGTGTGCCACAGGGTTAGGCAAATGCACAATTATCACGTGATTGAAGCACCTTGCGTCATGTAGACATTTCTGCCTCAGGTTAATATAAAACTTAAATAAAGCTTTTAAAACGAATAGGGTTATTGAGAACTGAGTCAAATTATTTTTATAAAACGAATGGTGTGTATTGACAGAGGTGATTTAAGTGTGCCACAAAATGCAAAAAGAAAACACCTAATAACATACAATTTGTATAAGACAAAAGAGACAGTTTTCATTTCAACGCATAACATAAGGTGTTTTCTTTTTGCACGTTGTGGTTGACTTAAGTCAGTCCTGTCAATAACACTCCATTCGTTTCATAAAAATAATTTTACTTAGTTCTCAATAACCCTATTAATAGTTTTAATAGCTTTATTTAAGTTTTATATTAACCGGAGGCAGAAATGTCTTATGACGCAAGCTTGACGCAAGGCCCTTCAATCACGTGATAATTGTGACTTTGACTAACCCTATGGCTGTCCAAAAAGAAAACACCTATTATTGTCAAACATAGTAAAATAAATACTTAAGTATACAGGGTCACTAAAAAAATATGCACAAACATTGTAATAATATGCAAAAAAGATATTAAGGGGGGGGGTTCAAGAACTTTTTTCGATCCAATATTGACCCTGATTTCTATCGCGTTGAAGGTCTCCAAAGCTCTCTTACGTCTGCCCAGTTTGGTGTTCTTCTTAGCCACCTTTCTTTCACCTGCACGCACCGATCTTGGTTTACGTTTACGTTGGCCCACTGAAGAAATCTCTACGAATTTGTTTGATGAATTCCGAAATTTTCTAATAATGAGAGCAATTTACGAGGAAATTTAGCCTGAGCAAAAGAGTTGTGATGGAACCACAATTTTTCCTGCTAGTACGCCAAAAGTTCACTCGCCATTGGAAAATACTCGGACTTCATTTTTTGGAAAACACGCTGTGACCACTGTATTGGTCGGATTGTTGACTTTTATATCTGAAAATGACCCCAATGAACCCTCACGGCAGTTATGCCTATCGATATCGCATTGGGGTATGCTATTTCTATTGTAACTTTGAAAGAATCGCAAAATATCGCAAGAAAACAGTATCTGTCTCACTTTGACACATCATTGACAGCTTGAAACATTATACTTTTTGCTAAAACTAGGCATATGAGCCGTGGCATGTTCTTAGGGTCATTTTGAGACATAAAACTCCATGATCGGAGCAAAACTATGATCAGAGCGAGTTCTCCAGAAATGCATGCCAAAGTCCAATTTTAACATGGCTTTTATATGGGAGTGCGATTATGAAATTTTTATTACTTAGACTTAGAGGACAATTGAACCCCTCCTTAACAACGAGTATTAATATGCCCAAATAATCGACATTGTCCTTTTAAATGAGTGCAGAGCAATAATCGTATTAACTTTCCACCTACAGTTTGTCCAGTAACGGTTGTACAATTTATGATTTTAACTTTACCATCAATTTATATGAACCGATTCTAAAACATTCATCTCGATAACTACTAGCAAAGACTATATAATTTATCTTTGCTAGTAGTATAAATCTAACGGCCCTCCTAACGAATGGATATTTTAATTATTCAAAATAATGTCAATGAGATCCAATTTTTATGGTGTTTGAGCTGTTGATCTGATTATAAAAAAAAGTTTAAAATTACCTACATGGGGGTGTTAAAAACATTAAGAAATGAAAAAGTACTTCTTTTCCCATTCTCGTTTAATCAACTATTTCCATGTAGATCCTTTTAAATTCTTTTCTATGCATGCTCGGCACAGCATCCTCAGTAAGTATATGGATTCGTTTAAATTTAACAAACCGTTCAAAAAATATAGCGGGAATAGCAATAAAATCATTTACCTTGCGGCACTGTTCAGTCTACAATGCTAGAAAATTTTGAAGAATTTTTATATCACACACTTCGTCATTATCAACTGTTTTCCTGGAATCCAGAACTCTATTCCATTAACGTTTATATGCGATTTAATTAATTCAGTAATTGCATAGTCACAGATTTTTAAATTTTAAAACACGAACGCGAGACGCGGAGAGCAACTTTTGAAATTTATTTGAACACACTCCCGATCACTACTAAAGTTGTTAATATACTGACCTTAACTTCCGACAGTATTATCAAGTTTCTTTACGAGAACTGGTTAGGGTTACTTCAGGTTTAAAGAAAAAAGGTCAGGTTGTAGTGACCTTAACGGCAGTGATTCACCAAAAAAGGAACACTTTTTGAATAATGCGATAGCACGAACCCATCAAAATCGATCAAATTTATCCGCATTTATCGGCCTTAACCCAGTTGGTTAAGGGGAGGTTGTGAGTCACAATTTGGTTAAGGGGAGGTTGTGAGTTGTATTCTTCATTCTTCTAACCCCCTTTGTGAGATAATCGAACCGTTCAGGATGTCATGTCTTTGGTTCTTATCCGCTAACGTTAGAAGTGAACATAAAACGTTTATTTAACGCCCATGTTACACAATTTTGTCATATGGGTGAATGTAACTTTTAGTAAGTTCACTTCAGTGAAGAGTTTTATTGAAATGAGTGTTCGTTGGAAGCTTCATTTAAATGAAGCCTGTTGATGAAATTTTCATTAAAATGAAGCTTTCCGTTGGAAGTTTCATTTAAGTGAAGCTTCATTTAAACGAAACTTTTCTTTAGAATCTGTTTTTGTTGGAAGCTTCTTTTTAAAAGTGAAACTATCCATTGAAAGCTTTATTTTTTATCCTACCTACATATACAAGAAGAATACCTACCGACACATTTCTTTCTGGAAACCACATGGACAATAACGTCATATTACCTTATTGTTCTCACATAATTCAGATTTGTTACATTATTACCGGGTGGTGGTGTTTTTTTTCGGATAAAGAATAAAACCGTAGGTAGATTCCATCTGGATGCGATTCTTGGCATCTTAAAATCCCTTCCAGACAGGGCCGGCCTGAGGGGTGTGCGACGTATGCAGCCGCACACTCGAGGGGCATACAATTGTCCAATTTTGGTAAAAAAAAACATTTGGCAAACTTTTAGAAATTGATTTAAATGTTGGGCAGAAATATTTAAACTAGAAGGAACTTTGTCTCAAAACTATTACAGTTGAATTTCAAGGTAAAACCGAAGATCTTCCCCAACGAGTTCAGAATTACAGTAGTCTGATGTCCTTGACGCACGTCCAGGGTCAGTAGAGCAGTCGTCTGCCCGTGTGGCGGGACGCGGGAACCGGGAAGGATTGTGACTAATCTTCCTGCCTCCCCTCCCAAGTCTTTGTTTTTCTAGCCAAAAGCGCAAAAGTGCACAAACACTGTGTGTTTAGACCTTGAATTTCAAAATGGGATGTGGGATGTGCCACTTTTAGGGAAATGCGTAGGTTAGCGCCCCAGCAAACATGAGAATGACGGCCGTCAGGCGGACTACTGACGGCCATGCTGGGTTGTTGATGGCAACGGCATACTACCTACGGGCCACCGCAGAATATTAGACGCAAAAACTTCATATACATTGTCGGTCAGCCCTTAAGCGGGCCGGGAATGGCCAAAGTGCTAATTTAAACGTAAATTTAAATGCGCGAATTATTCATTGTATTCATTGTAGTCATTCATTAATTTTAAATATCAACAGGTGAGCGTTGACCGTGGAGGTGAGTAAATTTATTCATACAAACATTGATTAATCAATGATACAGATAAAAGAATATAAATGTTAGTGTTTTATCAATATGGTGGTACCATTGACAAACTGTGTTGTGGTATGACTGTGTTGAATAGTACAAATCAGTGTTGCCAGTGTCAGTACTTTGGTAATGATTTCAGTACTTTTTGTTCAAAATTAGTACTTCAGTACCCCTTTTTTTCAATCATTACTTTTTGATAATCAGAAATTTTTGATTCGATTTTGTATTAATTCTGAAAAAACCACCAGCACAGAAAACAGCTACCAACGGAGCGGATGCATGGTCTATTCTATGGTCATCTTTAAAATTTACGCTTGCGTTAACTTAGTCACAACTTAACCTAAAAATTGGTTGCTTTGTTTGGATGATTTATACTTAATACATTAGAATGGCGAAACAATTAATGATTTCAAGGTATTGTTTTCATAATACAAATGCAATCATTGCAATCTGTAATAATATAAACTCCCTTTTCTAGTTTTCTTAAGAGCACGTCAGAAAATATAGATTTGTCGTCACCGGAAGCTTCGACTTCCTTTAATGTTATTAATGAGGAGGAGGAAGACGAAGTAGAAGTAAGCATTTCAGCTTCAGAGCCAGAGCTGATAGATTCAGAAGTAAACGAAGTAAGTATTTCCATTTATTTTGTCAATCAAAATGTATTTGTTAAATTTTAATGTGTAGAAGTCTAAAAAAAGAATACGAAGAAAGAAGTATGTTCAAAAATGTTGTAGTTCTTGGACAACCCGTTTTGATTGGTTGATATCAAAGGATGAACGAAGTTATTGTAAGTATTGCCATATTGTTGTAACTGGAGGTATTTCACATATGTCAAGGCATGAGAGTCGAAGAAAGCATATACGATTAGTAAAATCAACTAAAAATACAGTAGACATCAAACAATATCAATTAAAAAATGACGAAAAGAAAGTGTTATCACGTAAAATAAAAGAATGCGAATTGAAGTTATGCATGCTTTTGATCGAACATAATTTACCTATGGTATTAATGGATCACCTTCCAAAGCTTTTAAAGTCTGCAGTACCAGATTCTGATATAATCAAAGGTATCAACTGTTCAAGAACAAAAACCACATGCTTACTAAAAAACTTCCAGGAGGAAAGTGAAAGAACATTATCTGAAATATTACAGAGGAGAAAATTTTCACTAATTGTAGATGAAACTACTGATATCTCCATCCAGAAATGCTTAGCGGTTGTCACAAGGTATACAGATATACCTAATGAAAGTGTTAGAGATAGACTGCTTGCATTGGTTAGAGTTCAGGACTTATCTGCAGATGGTATTGTAAATAAAATATTAGAAATTCTGGAGAAAATGTCCATTCCTATTCAAAACTTTATTGGATTTGCAGCTGATAATGCGGCCGTTATGATGGGAAAGTATAATGGAGTGCAAGCACGTTTAAAACAATTAAATGAAAATGCCTTTGTAATTGGATGTGTATGTCACTCATTACATTTATGTGCAAGTGCTGCTGCAAAGAAGTTGCCAAATGAAATTGAGGATTTTGTACGTAACATTTACAACTACTTGAATTGCAGTAGTAAACGTCTGCAAGAATACAAGGAATTTCAAGATTTTGTACGTATCAAACCACATAAATTATTGAAACCCAGCCAAACTAGGTGGTTGTCATTAGAAGTGAGTTGCTTTTATTTTATTATAAAACTATTCTAATCATTCTTTTACAGGCGGTTGTACGACGCACTTTGGAACAATGGCCAGCTCTACAGCTATTCTTCAACGCTGCTGTTGTCGAAGATGATTTAGCAACTGCTGGCTTGATTTTCAATTGCCTCAATGATAATACATATAAATTGTATCTATCATTTTTATGTTACATCTTGCCTATGATCAACAAACTAAATTTGGAGTTTCAAGCAGAAAAACCTCAACTTTGCAATGTGTACATAAGAATAGAAACAATTTGCAAAACTATCTTAAAAAATTTTATGAATAATAAGTATGTTGACAGTACTACATCATTTTTACAAGTGAATGAATTAAATGTTAGAGAATACAAACCTTTGGAAAATTTATACATGGGTACAAATGTATGTATAATGGTTAGGGACTGCGTGAACCTAAAATTAAAGGACGCTGATGTCCATACATTTAAGTTAAATTGTTTATCATATTATATTGAATTATTTGGGCAATTGAAAAGAAGGTTTCACAACATAGATTCTTATAAAGCTTTCAGTCACTTAAGCCCTAATATTGTTTTGTCAGGTGATATGACAGATATTACAGATTTAATACAAAGGTTTCCAAATTTTGCAAAAAACATCGAAGAAATTAATAACGAATATCGCGAATTAAGCAACTTACCGAATGAGTTAAAGAGAAAATTAACATCTCTTCATTTTGAAGAATTTTGGTTTTCCGTATTCAAGTATAAAAACGCTTTACAAGATAACTGCTTTGAAAACATATGTAATTTTGTGTTTGACATAATGGCCCTTCCGCATAGCAGTGCATGTGCAGAGCGCATATTTTCAACTTTAAATAATATTAAAACAAAGAATCGCAACAAACTGTTACCTGCGACATGTAATTCTTTGTTGTTAGGTAAGGAATTATGTCATACAAGTTGTTACGATTGGTCACCTTCGTTAAATTTAATAAATAAGAAAGTAAGTTATGACTAACATTATACGATTATACCGTATTTGTATTGTTTATACATATAAAATATTTAAAACAAAGTTTAGTACTTTTTTTACTATTTCAGTACCTTTTTTAAATTTTTATTAATACCTTTTTTCCAATAAAGCTGGCAACACTGGTACAAATACAAGACAAAAGACAAGGTTAAGTTAAAGCGTTAGGTACCTACAAGTTTTAAGCATCCGTAAATATCATCGTTTGTTCAAGTTGTTAATTGTTAATTACAGCTGCAACTGTTGCACAATGATGAACGAAGGAACAAGGTGAGTTTCTTCATTTTAATACACATTACATTATATTTTTCTAATTTCTAACCTCATTTTTTGTAACTAACCCTATAATAACGTGGTCTTTGTATCTACATACTAATAACCCGCCAAAATGTGTATGTGTTCCCAACGGTCTTGTCCTTGTAATTACGTTATTTAAATAATAGTAAGCAAGTTAGCTATTATGGCAGGTTCTAGTCATTTCAAAAATTACTCAAGAAGTTATAATTATAAGTTAATTAAAAAGGATATTTCTGAAACGTTAGCACTGAACAAAATTGATTCTTTAGTTTCCAAGAAACGATGTTTAGAGAGGGAAGTGGAAAGAAATGGGGAAGTTGTTAATTGTAATTTTGTCTGCGACAATCCTACTCTAAATGCAGTAAATTTTTTCTACACTCCACTTGTACATACACTAAGTTGATGTCTAAATTTTATGTTTACTTCGTTTATTTAACTTTTGGTAACTTGTAAGTACTTACTTACTCAGACTTTTATGTACTAATTTCGTATTGCTATTTTTAGTTATTTGTATCATGTTGTGGAATTTCCTGATGAAGCAGTGGATGGCAATATTCCTATGAGTGTTATCTCTCATTCCTGGCTAAGTAAAAATGAAAAAGGAGATTTTACTTGTTTATGGCCCAAAAGAGCTACTGACTCTCAGAGAACCCAGTTGATTCGAAATCATGAATGTCCTTCATCTTTTACAACTGGAAACCGTGTAAACATTAAGTATAAGTCATGTATGTGGCAATTTGATTTTGCACATATTTGTTAACTTTTCCTGTTGTAGTTACTTATGAGAAAGCACTCTCCAAAATGAATGCCTTAGAAAATATGCAAAGTGTAGATCAAAGTGAAGTATCAGAAATAGAAACAAGAAGAAGGGGTACACACAAACCAAAACATTTTGAAGATTTCGTTTCGTCCTCTGGATCTGAGGAAGATCTACCTCGTGTGAATTTGAAAACAAAACGTATGAAAAGAGTGACAACTGATCTGGACATATATGGTAATAACAGCAACTCTAAACCAACTTACCAAACAGAACAGCAAGATGTGCTTGAGCAGCCTACTACAAGCCACCAACATTCACAGGACAATAATGATGTAGAACGAATATCACATCGATATAACAATAATGATTATCTGCACTCTACACCTTCGTCTACACCAATTTCGTGGCGATCTTCTCATAATTCATGTGGCTGCAAAAATAATGAGGGTAAGTCAATAATTTTTAATGTGAAATAATTTTAATGACGCTTATTTACAGTTTTATTAAAGAATTTATTAACAACTATGAAATCTATGTGTTCAGAAATTAAAATCATAAAGCAATGTCTAAGCATTAATGAAGACGGTCCAGAGGAGAGTGAACTGACAAAATTATTTCCATTTACAACTCAAGAACAGTTAGAACATTTTAATGCAACAGTGACTGAAAAAACTCCCGAGCTGGTAGTTAATAAATAATGTAAAACAATTAATATTGTCTATACATTTTCAGGTGTCTTTCTTTCAACTCATTGGAGGGAAAGATGTGCTTGATACGACAAGGCGAATTTTAAGTAAAATTGTTGGGCAGAATTTGAGCGAATCTTATAACTGGTGTGGCAAAAATAACAAACCTGCCTTTAATAATTTAAAGAATATTATTAGCTTTATTGTTGGTATGTACATATTTTTGCAGATTTATAAGTATTTATTATTATCGTTTGTAGGCGTAGTAAGAAAAAACAAGTTCAGTAAGGATGCGACCCAACAAGAAGTCGAAACGATATTTAGGAGTTGGCTAAGAACTGCAACAGACAGGAATGGTGGAAGAAATAAGAGACGGAAAGCGTCGAAGTAAATTTATTCTAGTACTATTTTTTATTGGATTGAGAATATGTATTTTTATTGGATTGAGAATATGTAGATTATATAATGCTTTGTAATTTTTTATTAAAATACATTTTTTAATATTTTGGTTTCTTTTTGTTAACGGCAATCAATCGATAACGGTGATGAGCCACAGTCGTTACAATGACGGGCCAATGGTGTAAAACCGCCAATATCCTATAGTGGGCCGACTAGCGGCCGCAGTCTCCTATTGATGTCGGGCCAATTCTGAATTCATCAATCGTGCCATCGTCGACGTTAACGGCAAGCAGACATTCAGCCGCTGATGGCCCACAATCAAAATGTTTGCTGGGGCAGGATAGGAAAGAATGGAGACACGTGTCCAACTCCAACCAGTCTTCGGGCTGATCACTACTTGATGATGATGAATTTAAAAAAAAAATCGGGGAGGGCTGGTAGGGGCATAAAATGTGAGTCTTGCACACTTGCAATTTTCGCCTTAGGCCGGCCGTGCTTCCAGAATGTCAAATTCTAGTAAACATTGCGCTAGGAACCAATATATTAAGTAAGATCTCGACCTACAATACAAATACAAAATAAGTAATAGTACAAAATTATACGTTTATTAAAAAACAATGAACATATTTGGTTATTTAAATAATTACTACCTACATATAAACTACAACATAAAGTTCAGCCTTATGTACAAGCACGTTACAAAAATTGGACGTGCTCATGTATGAATTCAAGATACTAGATAAAAAACAATTCTGTCACAGCCCCAAATTACTGATAATTCTCATTCCAAAAGCTTTGAGGTAAAGAACGCGCGAATTATAAAATTAAAATCACTATCACTTTTTATTGGCAACTTGACAAAAATAATTTCGTTGTGTTTTGTATACAAAAAAACTACTCTAGTTAGCACAATGCCCGAGTTTTTAATTTAAGTAGGTGGTGTCCCGCTTTCTGGTCTCAATTGACGTGTTTGCCTTTGTATATCTTCGTACGCGATTGAAAATACACTTTTCTTTTCTGCCATCGGCGGACGTACTAGAGCAATACCTGAATCGGCATCGTCTTCACGTCTAGTCGAAGACGGAGGAGGTTCGAATCTATTTGCGGAATGTTGAGTTAATCGATGCGCTTGCCCCTTTTTACTACTGATTTGACTGGACGTTTCGGACGACGAAGCATTCAGTTTTTTCTGGTTCTTAGCTTCCATTGCCACTTGTCTGGAACTTACCCCAGATGTTCCTGGCTTTTCCTTCTCCAATTGTTTCGCGTTGTTACTTTGTTGCATTTTTTCATACCACTCCATATAGCGTGGTTTCAAATTTTCTATTTTTTTACGATTAGCTCTAGTTTTTGATCTTTTGGTTATATCAAATTGACTTACAGATTTAATAGGTCGCGTTTTATGCAAATTTTCCATGTCCGTTAGTTGCTGAAGATCGTTTTCCGAATGATAGCGTTGTGGTTCTTGTGAAGATTGTTTGTTACCTTCTTCTCTGACGTAAGACGTTTTGTCAAAACTATCATCAGAGAGATGCCTGTATAAGTTGGTTCGACTGGCCGACCTATCGTATTCGTGATCGCTACCATTATCATCCGAATTCATTAAGGACGCCGCAATTTCTTTTAAAACCTCTTTACGAATAGCCGACCGCGTGGGCCTATTTTTGGAAGATCTTTCATTTAACAGTTCTTTGATGACTTGTAATCGTAACCGATCTAGATTGCCTCTAGTGGAGCTGGAGGCTTCTTGCAGTTCAGATGTTTCAACATTACTTTCCGATTCTTCTTGTATAGGTGTGCGGATTTTTCGTTTAAAGGGTGGCCCGTCCTTTTTTCGTACAGTGGAATACGTTGAAGTACGTTTATTCTTTGTCACATAACTTTCATCTTCACTAGCATCGCTTGCGTCATTGTCCGATCGAATAAGGCGCCGTGGGGGTCGTAAATATCGAGGTTCTGTCTGTGTAAATGCGTCTCTATCAGTTTGTGTACCTGCTGGCAAAGATTGTGTTTCTAAACGTACTTCTCTTTCACGTTCCAAAAGAATTTGTTTTAATAAATTATTTTGTTCTCGCAACGTCGCTTCTAACTGATCGTGTTCGGTTTGGTTGTGAGTGATTTCGTTGGGCAAGGAGGCCTGTGGAGCTCTTGAGGTCATTTGTTGTTGATCGATAAATCTTCGCATAAGAATTTCTTTTCCATTATCATCCACAACTGATTGTTCGACTAAGGTGTTGGGTCTCTGATGCTCTCCGCCACGTGTAATTAACCGAAGTATATCGGTATTCCCTTCTCGTATGTATAGCTGTTCTCGCGGATCATCTTTAATAAAATGGGTTTTATTAACGACGTGTTTTCCACCTCCAAGTGCAGATCCTCTCTCAAATTCATGGCGTCGTAAAGATTCGGCTTCATTTTCGACTATTGCGCCATCCGGTGTCCACGCTTCTCTTCGACCAAACCATTCTGCCACTTGAACGGATTTACTGGAAAATCCATGCCCAGAACCGCGCACAATTAACTTAGACGCTTCCGCGGATCCCGTTCTTCGTTTGCGGGGCGCAATGTATAGTGGACATGGCGCGCATATGCAACAGCAAATTAGTATAATAATAATGATAACCAATATAATGACAAACATAATTAAAAGCCACCACGGCCAGGGAATACCCCCTGCCATGACAATTTCCTCACGTTCTCGATTCTGTAACCGAAAAGCCTCTTCAATAGTCTCAATGTCAATAACCGTATCCGGTCCATAAATTATGGTAGCGACGACTTGACTCCTGCAAAAAAATATGTAAGGTATTATTTGCCAAAAGTAGACCAAAAAATAAATTTCTAACCTTGACGGCTCCTCGTTGTTTTTGTCTTTGTACGGACGAATTTCCTCAATCATAACCTTTGATTTTGTTAACTTCTGCAACGTATTTTCTATTTCGGTCGGATCGTGTTCAAGACCAGGCACAACAAAAGTTATAACTCCGGTACGACTACCTGGTGGGTAGATACGAATTTCGCATTCGCCCGATAATCGTGGTACTCCTTCGTCCCAGGCTCGTGCTTTAATTATCAGCATCTCATTGTGATTCCAAATTGATTTTACTCTCAGTTCTCCGGTATTTTTATCTAAAGTTAAATTTTCGGCGGGCGTTATAAGTTCGTAATGAACCACATTGTTTGGTGGCATTAAATCTGAATCGACCGCTTTAATAAACGCTGGAAACGTAAACTTTTTTTTGCTTTTATGTAAAATGAATTCATAAAACTTCTTTTCAAATTTCGGCGGTTCATCGTTAACATCTATTATTTCAATAATTACAGAAGCATTCGCACTTAGTCCTTTACCATAGTCGTCTGTGGCTTCCACCGTAAGTTCGAATTTTGATATGCTTTCGGCATCGAGTATCTCGGCTACTGTAATAAGCCCGCTTACTGGATTTAGAAGGAAAAAAGTATTATTGGGTCCTAGTAAGCGTGTGTATCTGATATGACTTTCCGATTTGGTGTCTGGGTCTATGGCTTCAACTGTTAAAACACTAGTGCCAATTTCGGCACTTTCAAGAATGGACGAATGCCACTTCATCTGATTAAATCTTGGTGGAATATCATTGACATCATTGAGAGTAACTATCAGAGGTGCCGATATTGTATTATTCTCGCTTCCTAATTGTTTCGCTAAAATTACGCATTGCACAGTATGTCTTACTTCGTAATCCAAAAGTCGCGAGTCCCGTACGGTAATTAGAAATTTTCCCTTTCCTTTAACTACACCGGGAGATATATCAAACGTTCCATTATTATTTATTAGTTCTAAACCGAACAGTTCCCCAGGTTCGCCTATCACTTCCGCATCCGGTAGTTTCAACATCGTTCCAGGTGGAGAATTTTCATCAAGATCCGTAGTGAATAATCGACTCGAGAAACGGACAGAGTTTCCTGTTGGCACAGGGGGAAGTAAAGCAATTTGAACTGATGTAGATAACGCCGGTGGTTCATCGGCCCCAATGCGAATTTCTTCTGCAACTACAGTCAAAATAACTGGCGCTCCTACATGCGAAATCGCTTGAATTTCGGAGACAGGTTTCGCAAGTCTCAATATACCTAAAAAAGAACAACAGCAATTACTTAAGTGGTCGTTATGGATAAATTTATAGCAATTAAAATTAAATTGGCAAATACAAAATGTATGTTGTGTACAAGGATACGCGGTATTGACTTTATGGTCAAATCGTTATTGTTTTTCAACGGTTTTACGGAAATTAAGGTTATCAAACAACCACGCTAAATCATGCACCTTATTTTATCCTGCATGGAAAACCTTCGCTCTCAAGGGAATGTGCATTGATTTTTCTAACCTTTACACTTATAACGGTTAGCTCGTTTCTTAGAAATATATTTAGTTCACAGAATTAATTTGTTTGTGGCTTAAATTATTCGGTTACGCGGGCCTGATGATTCAGAAAATTCGTCTAATTCTCAGATTATTCAAATTCGAAAACAAAGTACGACTATGTGCTACACGTAATTTCCTCGGCAGATACCACCCAAACAGTTTTAATAAATAAATATTCTATGTAAAGATCTCGTACAAAGTTAAGGTGTATGTAAATAAACCTGAAATAAGGCTATGATCATTATCACAACGGTCGATAAACACCTTTCGCCTCTCCACCAATTAATACAATTAAATAAACAGGCAAACAATTGTACACCTCAACATTAATTAATCAATTGTTCTACTTGTTGTGGTTGTTTCGTAAATTACGAAGTAGGTCCTTGTTGTGCCTTATGAGTTATGATACAGCCTGTTTCAGAGTAAGCGCCTTATTTTTTTAGCCACACTAAGGTACTACCAAAGAGTATATAATATTATATAGGTACTCTTTGGTACTACCGTTGAGTCAACGGTACTACTTTCAAAATATTTGGCAGTAGGTAATATCACAGTATACGTCTTTCGTAAGACGTATACTGTGGTAATATGTTTCAGGACATTCTCTACAAGTCTACACGATGGTGATATCAGATTTTTAATTAAACGAATTATTGGCGACTTTCAATTTTTTTTAAATGGAATTATAATTTTTTTGTATTATTGGGATCCTAAAAATATTCTTTTTACGATAATACATATTTCGTTTTTCTTAAAAATTCATTTCTTTCCCTCAAAAAGCAAACTTAACATTTTAATCTAGTAGCGCATGAATGTTTACACTCGATCGTTGATTGAATATTTCAATCAACGACTCGATGTTATTTTTGTCCAAATATCAAGTAGCGGTAGACACAAAACAAATAAACTTTATTTTGCAATAAACATCTACTTTTTGAAACTCAAAATTGAAAATTTACGTAAAATAAAAATTTAGGTATGTATTTACAAAAAATGCTAGACATGTTTTCCTTCTTTTTCAATACCTACATAAATTGAAACGTCGGTCGTCGAATGGAGCCAATAGATCGAAGTATCTACCGCTACTTGATATTTGGACAAAAATAATATCCGGTGTAAAACATTCATGCGCTACTAGATTCAAATGTTAGTTTGCTTTTTAATGGGGAAAGAAATGAATTTTAAAGAAAAACGAAATGAATTGGAAATCCTCAATTCATTCATTTTCTTCCTATTCAGTCGATTCCCGTTTTCCACGTGTCTCCCACTTCCAATTTATATTCTTCCCTATCCGGTCGAATATTTTTTTATTATAATTGTAAGATTATGTTGTGTTCTCTAGAGCAAGTTTCCTATCCCTTTTCAGATCTTTTTTTGTGCATCTTGATTTCAATTCAAGTGGTAAAATATTAATATTTTCGCTTTCCAAGAGGTATGTTGGGGCAAATTTCGTAATTGTGTGTTCCGTTTTTTTATATTTTTCTACCCATTTCTGTGAAGTACTAATCCATGCTATTTTTTATCACGTTCATTTACTTTACATCTTATCTCATTGACTAAAGTTTGATTTAGCCTTTCATTAAGCCCATTTGAAAATGGTGAATCCACAGAAGTGAAAACCATTCTTATGTTTTTCTTCCGTCGTCCGTTAACACCATATCAATATTGTAACTTTGTGTTACATTTTTTATTAATTTAATAAAATCACGTGATAATCAGATGTTATAATAATAAATTTCTTTCAGAAAAACATCTTAAATTAATTCAATACGTTTTTACGTAATTGTTTTCTCACTCGCAGTTTTTCATTTCCTTAACTACCCCGTTTTTCCTCTTATTTTCCTTAGGTAGGTATATAATGGCGCTGCGATAAAATGATAGTGAGTGAAAAACGTTAAGAGGACTAATTAAAAATACTTATTAATGTCTTTTCTTAAATACATCGAATAAAACTTTTCTAGAAAACAAAAATAATGTCGGCATCAACAATTTGGACTTTATCAAAACAAAAGATTCAAAAGAAAATTTAGAATTTGCATGGATGACAAAGTACCGGGTGAAGCAAATGAAATTTCGCTGCATACAATTATTGTTGTTGAAGCATTAGAAATTTATAATTCTTTTATAATAGAGGAGCAGGGAAAAGTATGTATATTGGACTAAAGTAGTGAATGCCTCTGAAAAATATTTCAGCCCGAAACAGTTCTACTGCATATGTTTATCAGAAATAAGGTGATTCGCTTAATATATTTGTTACTGATTTAAAGAAATTAAGTAAATTTTAAGAGCAGTTTAATTCGAGATAGAATTATATGTAGAATACTTGACATTCTAGTTAAAAAAGATAGTTAAAGGAAGATGCGTTAGATTTTGATGAGTGGGTAAAGATTTGTAAAGAAATATAAACTAAACAGTTAACTGGTTAAACAAATAGAAGTTGTAAAGAGAAATTTTTTACCTATTGTTGAATCTCCCCGTTAGATATTTTAGAAAATGTAAAGCAAGAGTTACACAAAATGGAAAAGCTACAAATTATTAGAAAGGTTACACTTACACAACCCATGGAATGGGTAAGTTACAATGGTTGTGGTGAAGAAGTGCAAGTGAGATTTTTTGTGCTTAGCTCAGAGCCAAAAAATTCGTGAAGCTTCCTACTTCTGATGAGATACAGATACCCGCAAAAATGGCAAATGCTACAATCTATAATAGATATCCTACCTAAAAAGTGTTCTCAATAAATAAATTATTATAGTAATTCATTTGCGCGATAATTGAAAACACGAACGACAAAAAAAGACCTTTATGTATTTCATATCATCATTAAACGCCCGTGGTGCCTTCATAACTTTATGTCATACTTCAATATAATATACACAAGACAGAAATGAGTTACTTGAAAACAATGTTGTATCGCTTTAAAAAATGTGGGAACAGAATTCTTCGATTCGTGGTGTACATGAATTCATTAAATCTGTTCCATTATTTAAGACTGCGGAAGAAAGAAATCTATTATTTCCATTCATATACTTTAAACCGAGTTCTTTTAAAGTAAAATAGAAACATAAATTGGTCAATACAGTTTATTAGAAACAAATTGAAATATACTTACCCATAGGATGTAATTAAAATGATAAACATTAGAAGGTATTTGCACAAAACCACCCGATGTTATAACTTTCTTCCTAAAGAATAAGAAATAGGATTGGAAGCTAAAGTAGTAGAGCACTGACAGCACTGTACTAAAAGTCCATTGGGGGGAAGTCCATATTGGATAAAAATATAAGTAGGTAATTGTCGCTGGGAACAATTCGAAAAAATCGATCAAATGGAAATCAACCAGTTAAAGTAGCGAAGGCAGAAAGAGTCACAGTAAAGAAAATGTTGGTTAATAACAGAATAATTTCGCTCGTGACAGGTGACACAGCAAGACAATAAGGTGGTCACGGAACTTTAGGAACTATCAAGAAGAGCAATAAAAATGATTGAATTTTTTTTGCTTTACCTCCTCCCCCCACGCACTTGAGAGGAGGCACAAAGGTGGGTCTCACAAAAAACCTATTCCATGTCCTGAAATCGCGAAACACACACACAAAATGAGAAACGTGGAACGTAAAGGAGATAATTAAACAAACAATACAAATAATAGGGGTAGGTATGTGAAACAGAAAAGAAAGGAAGTGAAAAGACTCAAATCCATAAACGGCACTGACTATTATGGTCAGGAGTAAATGAAAAGGACAGAGCGACAAAAGGATAAACGATCGTCAACAAAAGTGTATCATACGAAATCCACATGTAGGTTCTCATTTGCGCGATAATTGAAAACACGAACGACAAAAAAAGCCATTTATGTATTTCATATCATTATTAAAAAGTGTTGCTAATTTCCTTTCGATCACTGCCAAATCAATTTCCAATTAAATGTTCAAATTCAAAAATTGCACATTTCAGCTTTTCCACTATCATTTTTTAAGCTTTCAACGTGATTCCTAGTTAATTTAAAAATTAGTTTTATTTAACCAAATCACTATCAGATCACTTCAAACAATGACTTGGGTACACTTAACCTTATTCTTATACATTATTAATCGGCTACATTATTTATTGAAGAAATTTTAGTTAGCATTATGTATGCATCGCGTATAAGTTCTGAAACTGTAAATATCCAATAAGAAAATAATGTAGTTTTTTAAGCATTTATAAAGTGCACTAATAATAATAATAAATGCGTATGTTTAGTCAATTAGGTATACATAACATCATTATGATACTAGTTAAGAGACAAAGTTCAGTGAACCAAACGGATCTGCTCTTCCACTTAACCTCTGCTGCAGAAATCTTGGATGTTTATTTGTGTATACATTTTACGTTTACATGATAATTGTTTCAATCTAGTAAGTTGACGCGTGTTCAAACATTACACTAATATTTTGGGTTTTCTATCCGGAAATCGTAGTGTTAGATATAAAATCAAAATTTTTCGTAGCCCCGTACGGAAAAAAAAATTATGTATAGCCTTGATAGCATTACAGAGAAATTTAACTGCGATTTACATTTTAAAAATAGAGGTTTGTGGTATATCGGTAAATCTAAAAATCCGATAAACTATTAATAATAATTTTCATAAAAAAGTGCCTGAAGAATGTCAATTTATTTTCCAATTATTTTATCAAATAAAAAATTTGTAAAAAAATGAAGAAAATTGTAAAATTCAGTTCTTCACTTATAGCTCGTGAAGCAATGTAATTCTTTACTCTTACTGAACAGTTTAATTTACTTTGACTAGTGAATAGGTAATTAATGCAATTGTGACATTTTCAGATAAAATTACTACGCAATAAGTTGTACAAATGGTAAGTATAGGTAGGTAATATCCTTGTTTATAAGGGTAATATCAAAATGCGTGATTATTTGTCAAGTAAAACAGAACACTTTTATAGATTATGAAATGATTAATGTGACCTTAGATCATATATACTCCGTGTGACACGTCTTTAGTCTTTACGACGACATTCGGTTTTAACAATCAATTTATAGATCGAATGCACTTTTTCCAATTTATAAAGGTGACCACAGAGGCGTAATTAAGGTCCAGGGGTAGGGCCCCGTCGCGTAGTGCAAAAGTAGGTAGGGTTTTTTTTGTTGAGAACTTTCTTGAATTAATTTGTTACAGTGTTCCTACCTCTTATTTTTTGTCTCATTTACTTATTTATTTATTTATTATCATTAATTTTATTTTTTGGATGGTCTCGTCGTGCGACGCACGACTCGCACGCCCGTTAAATCCGCCACTGGGGCACCACAACGTTCATTTTAATTGCAAATAATATAAGTGCAACTTATAAAATTGGTCTACGTGTACACCGACAGTCTATTCCCCTGAAATGTGAAAAGTACATTATTGATTTGCCCATTTATACGAAACTCATCATAAAAAATCAATCGATAATGACAAAACTTATATGTATTTTGAAATACTTTACGAAGCAGGTTTTCGACAATAATATGTATGGTATCAGGGAAAATGTTTCATTTCTCTGAAGATTTTACACGTTAATAGTTTCAATGATGTGAAAGCAATAGAAGGGCTAGAAGAATTTCTAATAAACATGCACTTTTTTTTCTTCTTTGCTGGAGAACGTAAGAAAGCGGGTTCTAATTAGGTGAATAACAGTGAAAGAAATCAATTAATAAAGGGGAATACGGTCTTAGAAGGTCTGGGACGTTTACATTTCAAAGTTTCTATCAACAACTTACCAAGTCAACTGTTATTTAATACAATACAACCACAATTCTTAGGTAATTTAAAGAATTTCGATTATCAATTATTTTTCTATCTGTTGTCCACCGTTCGTAAAATTTTTCTACAACCAGTAAGTGCTGTTTCTTTATTTTATTCTTCCTACTTTATCTACCATGTCCATAAACAATAAACAATTTTAAGATTGCCTTACCTATGTTTATTAATTGTGCCGCTTCCTATTACATATCGAAAAAAATTCGTCTACATTGCAGTGTTAGAGTTTTTGTAAAAATCTAGTTGAAAACTAAAACCGTGACATATATATCCATAAACGAGGTGTGTAAACTGGTCGGTTACATACAGCCGTTTGAAGCCGAGTGTCCCAAAATGAGTTCCCTTGAGATTATTTTTCAATCTCGGGAAGAGAAAAAGTCACAAGAACTTGTTCAAGAACCTCCGCTAAAAGTGTTGTTTGGCCGTTTGGCGTTGAGGCACAAACTCTTTGTGGACGATTCCCTGGCTATCGAAAAAACAAATCAGCATGCATTTGCTTTTTTGGGCCTTGGGGAGGTTGAAGTGTCCCACTCCATGCTCTGGCGCTTGGTTTCCGAGTCGTACACGTTCCATGAAATGGGGATCCTCCCCAATTCATTGGTCAAACTCTGATGAACGGTGATGTGACTCAAATTCAACTTTTCCCCGATCATGGGAACTGTCAACTGACGATCTGAACGCACAAGGTCCCGGATTCTGTCGACATTTTCATCGGTTCTTGAACATGAAGGCCTTCCGCCTTGAATCGACCCTCTTCTTTCTGAAAATGCCTTAAACCATCGAAAAAGCTGGGCCCTTGACATAACACTGTCTCCGTAGGCCAGCTGAAGTTGTGTAAAAGTTTCCGTTGCACTGTGCCCAAGTCTGAAGCAAAATCTGAATCCTGATAGCACACCGTTGCTCGAAATTGATATCACTCAGTTTGTCAGTGTGAAGAAGGGCAGTTAAAAAGGATGCAGCTTGTACTTTTGTCCACGAGTAAGTCAAAATGGAAGCTCCATTATGGTATGGGCTGGGATTTCATTAGAAGCCCACACGGAGCTTGTCTTTGCCGAAGGATATTGATACATTAACGGCATTCTGGAAAAGCATGTTGACTCTTTTATTAGGGATAATTATGCAAAGCCGCCTGTTATAAGAATTGTAAGTCAATATCTGGATGAAGTTGGGATAACCTGTATAAATTGACCAGCACCAGCATGCTTTCCGTACATGAACCCAATAAAACATGCTTGGCAATTAGTTGTTTTCTGTTAAAAAACAAGACATAAAAGATAATGGAAATTTGTATAGTCATAATTTTAAAAACCAAAAATTCGTTTGTTGTAATTAATTTGTGAAAGAAAAATTGTTAACGTTTTAGAACTTGATCGAAAATACGCAGCGTTCAGCTCTTGGAGAGGGAGGATTCTCTTTGTGTTATCGTCTGAGGAAATGTACAGTGCAACATTATTATCAAAAATTCCAAGGTTGGTGGCGAACTATTTAAAATTCAAAGATTCCCACTTATGCTGGTCATTCTTTTCGCTGAATATTAGCAACTTTTTTGGCTATCGCTTCTGCGGATATTTTAACACTTAAACGACATAGAGGTTGGCGTTCTTCATCTGCAGCGGAAAGTTATGTGGAAGATTCAATGACTAGTAAAATCGATATAACGAGGAAAATTAAGGAAAACTTAAGCAAACAAAATCATATACAAGTGAAAGTAACAGAAGGTAATATTGAAGCTATTGAGGAAGGTCAATTTCTTGTTCCTGGTAGGTATGTATAACCTTGTTTTCAATACCTACCTAATATTGTAGTTGTAATTTTTATACATATCAATAAATAAATGTGTTACTTTGTTAGATTGCGTCGTAATTTTGTTCCTATTTTCAGCAATAAAAAGGAACGACAACATTTCTTACCCACCAGTGGCCGAAAGTATTATCACGCTCACTACTTTAGCCCACTCGTTGCCGTAGATATAATTTGAGTGAGTAAAACAAAAAGTTTCTAATAGGGTATCCAAGTAAGAAACAACACATTTCAATAGCAGAATTGAGCAAACAGTTGTGTTTTATTACGGAATGGGTGAGAATATTAAGCGAGTAAACATTCCGCAACAAACAGATTAGGTAATACATGGTAATCTCTTATTTATTCAATAGTAGATAATACCAAAGAGTATATAATAGTAATACCGTTGTAATACCTATTTGGTTCTGAAAGACGTTCCACGAAGAGTAGGTATACGAATTTGAAAGTTTCAGTCTATACCTATTATTTTAATTTTCGATGTTACTATTTTCCGTATAATTTAACGAAACTTAAACCAAGGCCACCTAAAAGGAGGCCTTGCTTAAACCCCTATTGAAAATAAATCATTTCGTACATTTGTTCCGACACATATCAGTCGACTGAAACCCTTAAATATGATATTATAAATACAATTTAAAGCAATTGGATAAATGTAATTTGTGCACTTAATTAACATCAGTTGAAAATAATGGAGTACTGGCTAAAATATTGAGTTTAGCCGAAATAATGATTTTGTGCATTGTGCTACCAATAACTAAAATTGAGTGTTGAACGAATCGGTAAAAAACCTTGTAGAAGTTTGAAATTTTTATGATTTAATAGAAAACATTTAAGCATATGTTTTTTGGGTCAATCGTTCAAAAGTATTTTAAAGAAATTAACTCCAACACGTCGGTCGCGTCGTGATGTTCTAAGATTTAAACACACAGATCTTTTAAAAGTCACATATAACAATAAAATAATTTCAAAAGGTGCTTAAAAGATAACAAAGGGAAAAGATTAAAACTGAAATTTGAGAATTTTGAATCGACTTTTTTAGTTGTTTTGGAGACAAATATTTAGGTTTCTAAATAAATGAATACTTTGCCAAATTAGCCCAGACGTATTCGTATTATATTTAGAGTTTTGTATGGAATACCGTATGAAAATATCACGAAAAACACTACCAGCACTTATGTCACATTTACCTAAAGCTGTACAATGTAGATAATAAGATGCATTCAAGAGGAAAAAATGTACTTACTCTAATACTGAACTTGGTTTCATTGTTTGGTGTTACGTGTTACCAAGTAAAGTTTGCATGTATGTATGAACTACTTTTTTGTAATTTACATTAAATCTTGCCTGCCTTTCATAAAAGAAAATCTCACAAATTTCCCATACATTATGGTATGGTATATTAAAACTATATGAATTAGAAGCATACCTATCAAATTACAAGTGTCTGCCTACTATTTTCCCACGTATTTGCAAACCGAACTTTTAAAACCGTGACTTTAGGTAATTTGGAGTACTTTGAACCCAATTGAACTAGTCGACAGAAGTAATTATTTAGTAAGAAATATTATCCTGGTGTGTTTGCACGACTACAATTATCACATTGATATGTCGTTAAAGTTTCAGCTCTGCTTAACAATTTCTTTTATTTCGGCAATTAAAATGTCTTTTGCCGGTGAAATGTTATAAAAGGTAACAAATATAGTCAAAAATATCATACTAATAGGAATAAAATTATAAGGTGAAGGAGGCCGCGCACGAGTTCCGGAAGCTGCATATCGTTTAATCTAACACGAAACCGCAAGTATTTTACAGAGAAAATCAATACTTTACCCTTATCATCAGACAGGTTAAAAAAAGAAGTGAACGGGTTTCCCTCTGATACTAAACCATAACGGATGGCCCTAGGATTTCCACGATCACCGTCTTCGGCGTGTACAGTTAAAATATAATCTCCAGGTTTTATGTTAGGATCCAATACGGTAACGGGAGGAGCCAATGTAAATACCGGTGGAGTATCTTGCTCGTCCAAAACGGCAATTAACAAAGGCCATGCTGCAATATTCCGTGAATCATTTCCAGACTCTGTCCAGGCGTCCTGTAACACAATTGTTAATTTACAAGAATAATAAGTAACAGTGACATACGTTAGCCAAAACAGTAATATGATGAGATCGCTGAGTTTCATAATCTAAAGATCCAATCAATATAATTGCCGCCTCCGCATCTTTTTCATTAATTAAACGTTGTCTCAAACCAAACAAAGACGATCCCCACAGTTCAATAAACGCGGCTTTTTCTCGGGCCGGATTTCCACGTGCTATAACAACGCCTAGTTCCGTATTACGTTTTGCACTTTCCGACACTTGAATTAAAGACGGTGCTCCCGGAAATATATCCGCAATGGGGGTCGTAGCATTTGTCGCACGAAAGGAACACCTCATCCGTACCGTCATACCTCTAGGATTTCTCAGTGCTACAATAAAATCGTAAAATCTATCCGGTTCCAATTTTTTCTGAAGAATAACATTAGCTTGACAAACCGAATTAAATCGACTGCAGTTTAGAGTCTCTAGAGATACGATTGTACTATCACCTTCTAGAACAAAATCTAAAGGAAAATCAAATGAGGTATCTGTGGCACGTAAACGATAAATAACGGAAGAAACGGCAGCGTCTGCTGGTACCAACACATTTTGCATAGTAGCTGTCGGATCAAATCGAGGATATGATAAAACCATAAGTGGTATATATAACAATAATAGGAATCGCCACATTATAAAGAAAATGTTACATCCGACGTATAGGTAATATTGTGCACGCCAACTCTATTTTCAATCAATTATTCTTACACATTTATATTTTATCGCATTCAATAGATTTCGTGTTCAAGAAACGTGTCATGTTAAAAATGATATTGACCCTCGTTAATTTAATTTGAATTAGTTAATTTGCCCGCCGTGCTCACACAATATTTTAAATTTTTCCGATTTTTTTTTCCTTGATATTTTAGGCACCCGTATTCACGACTCCAATCTTGGGGTTGATATCACCTCATACATACAAATGACTACTGAAAAGAGGTTAAAGTAAATCTTGGTCATCTGGTCATAGTAGTGGCCGGTCGCCAGGATACATACGCATAACAAACTTCTTTAATCGATTTCCCTACTGGACTACTGGACATTCCTTCCATTTAATGTCCACTACTCTAACAGTTAACACTGCTGAACTTATATCATTCTTGCCTGATTGAGTAAATTACAAATGACCTATTAGAAGTTGGATCTCTTACACCTTGTAACAAATATTTAGAATATAATAAATTAAAATTAAAAATGGATTTTTGTAGAAAATTTCCCTCTCGAATAACTGTTACCAGACAGTAGTTGCGGGTTTAAATTCATGTTTATACTCGCGAATAAATAGTATTTTTTGGTTCCTTCCTATATTTTCCTTAGTATTTTTATCTTCTATATTTACGGAGCAATGGTACAATGAATAAAATTAGAAAGTTTTTGCGTCACATATACAAATTTATTCGCAGTGATACAATAACCGTACGGTAATACATCGATGATCAAATTATAAAGCGTTTCCCTCGATGGGTGGTAGGTAATTCCTGTTTCTAATATTTTTCCACGTTATATTATAACAAACCTAAATCTTCATTTATTCATAGCATAACTAGACACACTCTAAAAAATACATTCAACATAGTTACTAAATTGCTTTATGTTTTTTTCTAGGAAGCTGATTCCTTTGGAATGGGAATGAAAGGCGTAGAAATAGAGAGGCGTACTAATGCTAGGGTAATTTACGATAATTTTTGATAACAGCCTAACGGATTGATTTTATTTCTTTTATAACTTATTTATTAAGAAGTGCCGCTGGAGTTAATGGCTAGAGCACATTTTGGAGCTGTTATTATTTACAGTCCGCGCAGCCAGAGAATGCCTCGTGTCGTGCATGGATGTTCGTGCATTCGGCCGCACTCGTTAACGCAATAGCGAAATTAATAACAGAAATAAATAATTAATTAGTGTAATTCAATACATGATAATAAACGGAACGCGCTTTTGGTGGCGACGCCACGGACGTGCCGCGCTTAAGAGACTTGGAGTTCAGGCATTTTTTGGCCGCGCGGACTTGTAGTAAGTTAAAACTTTTTGCATAATATGCTATAAATTTATTCTGCATATACCTTTCAATTCAATCAATAGGTACTTTTTGTAAACTTAACTCCACCTAAAGTTCTACAGCAATAATATAGTAAACGTAAACGTAATTGCATTATATGATTAAATGTTCAAAATGAGCTTCAACCACCTCCACGCAAATATACAGGAGTTGCTCGAAATGTTTTCGAACATTTGAAAGCATATCCGAGGATATATTTCGTTTACTATGCTTTGCCTTAAAACATCTAAAGAAGCATAAACTTCACTCAAAAAAAAATCTAATGGAAACAAATTTGACGATATTGGCGGCGGTCATTCTATGAGTCGTCTGCTATCAATCCACTGACCAGAGAACCTGTTATCTGGGTACTCTCTCACGGTCATATGCGTAACGAGAAGGAGCACCGTCCTGTTGGAATGTTAAACGATTTTCAATATATTGTTCGTCAATATTTTCCAATAAATTTAAATACTTTTAAGCGGTCACAGGGAGAAACACGGATTATTGAATGTGTGTCTCGTGATGTCGTGAAACATTCTTGGGTTTGAGTCTCATCACCAATAACGGCAATTGTGATGTGATGATTAACGGCATCGTTTAAAAAAAAGAACCATTCATCACAAAAACACTACTCACAAAATTGTAGACGCCGGCGCCGATCAAAATCATCTTAAATCAACTCATGACAGCATGACACAAGTAAAGTGAAAGCCTGTGGATCTTCAAATTGCAGCTCCTTATTAGCTAACGCCAGACTTCCTCGTTTCTTTTTCTTA
This sequence comes from Pyrocoelia pectoralis, assembly GCA_036250285.1. Lineage (NCBI taxonomy): Eukaryota > Metazoa > Arthropoda > Insecta > Coleoptera > Lampyridae > Pyrocoelia > Pyrocoelia pectoralis. The sequence continues at coordinate 82,617,764 of CM070074.1, read as the reverse complement.
TCTACCCATTTTTAAATCCAGCATTTCCGGTTTCTTACTTTTTTTTCCTTGATCAACACCATTCCATGTAATATAGTTACAGAGGTTACAGCGAAAATGTATTGTATCAAATAAAACTTTATAAATATCATACTTCACGTTATTACCACTACACTCTATTAACAAGGTAACTGCCTAAAAACTCTATTTTCTACATTTAATTTTCATAAAATCTGTACCGTGTAAAACAGAAGGTTTTACTTACACGTAAAAATTCATGTTCTACATGTAGAAATACATGTAGAAATTTGACCATGTAAAGCACGCTCAAGGCTCAAATTTGATAGACTTTAATTTAACATGACCCTAAAGATATTTACATTACCTACAATATCCTTTTGCATACCTACAAAGTAGCAGACCGGATTTCGTAATTACCTTATACGCATATAAACACTCTTTAAAAAGGTCAGTCACCCATTTTACATATTTAAAAGTGCTTTGTAACATGTAATTCATTGAAAAAAGTAGCCCCACAGTTTTTGTTCCCATTTGGACACCACATTATAAATTAAACCGCCTGATATACCTACCTTTATAATGTCTTACAACAAAGATGTATGTAATAATCCATTCTGTTAGAAGGAATAGATGAATATGGTTAACGAGTAGATTGTGCGTGTAATGCCACCATTTTAAATTATACATCCCCTAATTTGATTTTTACCAAATGTCGTCAATTAATAAAATAGGTATATGCCATTGAATATATATGGTAATTTAACATTAAAATAAGTGTAAATTGGTAGAATAAACTAAACTAAAAATAATCACAGCGCATATATGTAATTAAACTTCAAATTTGAATTGGAAATTGACGTACCTATTTGGATATCAGAAATCTTTTATAAATACTAGGTATATTAGAGGAGAGAAGTAATTATTTCAGGCGATTAAACTATTAATGCATACAATTTGCAAAGCTAAAAGATAATTACATATATGGAAATTAAGTTGGCTATTTACAGTATTAGAATTATTCAAAATTCGAATCTAGTGGAAGTCAAAAGCTAAAATTGGCAGAGAATAGGTACATGATTGATCAAAAATTAGAACAAGGCCATTTAATCATGCATTTACATTTAATTAATGTGAAACATTATCACCCTTCATCTAAATAGTTATTTAACATGCACGAAATTATTAAATTTTAAATAGGTATAAATAATTGATAGATACAGATTTAGGACTACAGTAATGCAAAAGAATGTTTGCTCCATTAAATTGTATGTAATTTACATGTGAGCTGTGATGAGTTTTCTAATAATTAATTATTGTATAACTCACAATCTCTACTCAATATCTTTAAATAGCAATTTGCTTTAATATTTGTGTTTTAAGACAAAAGAATAAAAGATCTAGCATTTCTATGCATAGCATGAAAATCTTTTCATTTTACACAGGAGAAAGTGATAACAGTTTATTAACTGGACCTAATGGGACACCCATTGTTACGTTTTTTAATTAGATACCCATCATGGAAGGTTAGAGGCCCCAAGTGGCGAATAGACAATATTTTGCTTTGCGTATCCGGAAATACGAGCGAATAGGGCCCATTACTAGGCCTGGGCGATTAATCGATTAATCGATTCGAATCGTCTTTTTATTTGTCGTGAACGATTCAATTCAAAGTTTAAATCGGGTTTGATTAATCGATTCGAATCGAATCGGATCTAATCGATTGAAATCAAATCGGACCGAATCGAATCGAAACTAGAAATAATTGTATTTTAGATAACTACGGGTCACTTCATTAGAATTTAGAAGGCGCCCTGTCTCAAATTCTACTGCGAAGGCCAAAATAAATAAAGCTACTTACGATTACGTTTTAAAACACCGAATTGCAAGATCACCAAAATATTTAAATACAATCAGCTTATTTAGTCATCTGTGCTAGGTAGGATGTAGATATCAAATAACAATAATAAAGCATTGGGTTGAGTCGTTGATCTTTAGTCAATGGTTGAGTTTATAGGAAACACCAAAGTTGTAGAACTACAATTGAATTTTTTAAAAATGGCATCAAAAACACAGCTTTACAACTTAAAGATTTCTTTGTATCTACAATAATAATGATGATAAAGGCTGGGTAGTTTTAAAAAAAATTACACGAACAAGGGTTACTCAAAAACAATTGAAGAAACAAAAAATTCAAGTATTCTCAAATTAAATAAAAATGTCATAACATTTTTGTTTTGAACACTATTTCCTAATAATGTCCATACTGACAACTGACCCTGTATATTAGATTGTACAAATGTACCTACACGCCTTGAAATCGCATCAGTTCACAAATAAATTATTTATTATTATAATCAATCAATGTATATGTCTATACCTCTGTAATCTACATACTATACATAATTACATATTGTACCTACTCTGCCGTCCACAATAAAAAAGCGGTATCTGCAATAAAGGTAAACCAGAGAAAACGAACTTTAAAGTTTAATGTTAAGAACTTTTTATGTATGTTTATTTTTATCAAAAAAAATGTGTATATGTGTTCAGTACCAAAACGAAAATTTGCTAGAAATGCAAATTTGGCAATCCGTAATCATTTAGAGATAAAATTTCACTTACCGCCTTTTAGTTAAGCAATATTCTTCATTACGGAAAGTTCAGTATTGCGGTATCTGCATGCTAAGTTTTGATTTTTTTGTTTTACCGACATTTTACTTGAGTACTATGTTTCACAAAAAAATAAAATCATTGGTAACTTAATTTGGTTTATTAATCCGTAACAAAAACAAATAAGGAATTGTAAATGACAAAATTAGAAACTTCTGTTTAAAATTCGTCGATTTCAGCGTACTGCTCATTCACTGCCGGTAAATTACTCCAAAATAATTTTCTATTGTCTGGAATCAAAGCACCGAGTTCTTTTTAAATCGTATCTCTTTTGTCCGTGGGAAAGCCATGAGGTCCAGGACTTTCAGCAACTGCTTTTTTTTCATTGCCTTGGGCATTAGAAAATCTAGGGGTTTTAGAGGTTCGTTATAGTTATTTATGTATCAAGGGAATTATAAGGGTCTTAATTACCGAGGGTAAAGTTTGCGTCCCGAGGGCTTTTGGGCCGAGGGATAGCAATTGCCCGAGGTAATTGAAACCTATTAATTCCCGTGGTACATAGATAATTTTATTTCTGGCCGAGTTTCTCGGATAGGAAGTAAAATCGTAGGTCCCGTGTCGATGCGATGTTCGGCACGATAAGATCCTGATTAAGGGTGAAATTCCCTTAGTCAGACAAAATTCTAGAAAGGGTAGTGCTAATAACCAAAGCAGTTGATGCGCGTAGGGGTGCTTGGAAATTCGCTGTTCCTAGATCTCGACCCGTAACATGAATAAAAAAAAATAAAATTTGTTCATTTCCGGTATATTTGATTCAGGTATCGTCGATTGCAGTTTTGGTTGTTGCTAGGTTACTTGTTCATAAAGAGACGTAGAGGGAATTATAGCGTCTTTATATCCCAAGGGAGTTATGACACCCTTTGTTGATATCGTAACTATGACGATATAAGCTTATAATATCACGATCAGAAATAATAGCTATTTATCTACCAAGGGAACAAAGTGATTAATTTTCTCCCGCGGATGAAGTTTAATGCCCGACGCGGTCGGGCATTAATCACCCTCGGGAGAAAATTTCACTTTGTTCTCGCGGTAGATATATGATTTTTTCTTATATGTGAATTTATTTTCCGTTCACAACAATTATACGTTTGGTATAGTTTACCATTAGTTATTTTTAAAAAATACATCAAGAAGGCTTTTCCCATGTGTCACAATTTCTAATTAAACATATTTCATCAATATCTCATCATTTGTAGATCGGTTTTGAAATGTCTAATGAGAATTCAGACTCTGATGTAGAAAATACACCAGCCGAAATATTAGAAGCTGCTAATGAAGCGACTTATAATACAAGGGAGAAAAAGTATAAAAAATTTCCCAAGGGAGAAAAAGTGGTACTTCGCCCCCTCAAAATAGGGAAAATACATCCACTTTCCACTCACATATAAGAAAAAAACTATTACGATAGTTTAATTTGAATTTTCCACGCTCCGCAACAACCTGTACCATATCTGTCGCACGTGCCACGCGAGATACGACTGTACTAAAACTAACGCTAGAGGCAATATTACCCGGGACGTTCTTAGTAAAAAGGCGGCAAGTACAGCGTGCTTAATTAAAAAGCGGCAAGTGTATTAGAACATTTGGCATTTACCGCTTTATCATTAAGCATGTACCAGATACTGCGTTTTCATTAAGAAATATAGTAAATTTTGCAGATACTGCAAAACAAATATAAGGTATATACAACACGTAATATTTCAGATATGGCATTTAAACTTAGTAAAGAGACAAACCAACTTATAAAAAGTTTTTACGTAACAAAAACTCGATTTTGAAAATTTCTGTAGATACCGCCTTTTTATTGTGGACGGCAGTACTCTATTGTATTTGATTTGTATACAGGGTGTCTCACGGTCACCGTCGGTTAGAAGTATATCAAGAACTGTAAAAGCTATAAATTTGAAATTTTGCACATGCGACATGGAGTGTTTAATCTATTAAATAAAAATATTTTCCAAATAGCAGCACTTCCGGAAATACCGGAAGTGACCATCAACTTCTTTATTTTAAATACAAACCAGGCAATTTTTTTTCACATTTTGATGTGTCATAAAATGTTTAGTAAGTATGCTTAAAATAATCGGCGTACCAATTTTGATTGTTGAGAAAAAAAATTTTTTTCACTGAAAAATGTCAAAATCTTGTTTAGGAAATAAAATTGAAAGTCGAAAGTGGTAAAAGTTAGGGAAATGGGATTTTAGGTTCTCAATGTCAAAAGATTGAGACACAATTGTCTGTCATGGATTATAAAAAATTGCCCGCGGTTACGACGGTTACGTATCTATTTGACGTTATTTCCACACTTAAGAAAAACTTTAAAAAGTCTCTTTTTTTAAATGGAATGCCTATTTAATTATCGGCCGATTCGATGCAGAAATAAATTTCCTTTAAATTGATATACCATGTTCCTATACCTAAAATCAATGATTACAGAGTTATTTACATTTTTCTAATTAAATTTATAATTATATACTTTACAAAACATGGTTGGCTTTGAAAATTTTCAAAAAATTTTTATTCAAATGTTTCTTATGCTTTTATGATTATTTAAAATGCTATCTATGCAACTTCTTGATTATCCAAGGTCTCTTTCCGCCGAACGAACAGAACTTTCATGGAAAACATTAAAATATCCCAATACATTGGTTTCTGCAGCGTCATTGGGGACAATTGGCTTTGCCAAATTTCGTGGCGCATTTACTTCGCCCAAATTTAGAATATTCTTTTCAATCATCCTGATTTTTTGTTCTGTCATTGTAGGTAAATGCGGATATCTTTCGTTAAAGTGTTGAGTGATTCTTTATTCAATGGTTAAAGGTTCTGCAGGTCCGAAAAGTAATACGAGCAGATTCGCCATGAATGTAAAACAAATTTAGAATATCAGCGTTTGTGTATTCCATATTTCCCAATTAAAAACAAATATTAAGCGCAAAAATCAAAATTCAAACAGACAACACTGATAACAAACGTAAATGTAGCGTAAACTTTCAAACTGATAGCTAATTGACAACTGTCATCATAAGAAACAATTGAATAAAAAATTTTTGAAAATTTTCAAAGCCAACCATGTTTTTTAAAGTATATAATTATAAATTTAATTAGAAAAATGTAAATAACTCTGTAATCATTGATTTTAGGTATAGGAACATGGTATATCAATTTAAAGGAAATTTATTTCTGCATCGCATCGGCCGATAATTAAATAGGCATTCCATTTAAAAAAAGTGACTTTTTAAAGTTTTTCTTAAGTGTGAAAATAACGTCAAATAGATCAGTAACCGCGGGCAATTTTTTATAATCCATGACAGACAATTGTGTCTCAATCTTTTCACATTGAGAACCTAAAATCCCATTTCCCTAACTTTTACCACTTTCGACTTTCAATTTTATTTCCTAAACAAGATTTTGACATTTTTCAGTGAAAAAAAAATTTTTTCTCAACAATCAAAATTGATACGCCGATTATTTTAAGCATACTTACTAAACATTTTATGACACATCAGAAAGTGAAAAAAAATTGCCTGGTTTATATTTAAAATAAAGAAGTTGATGCTCACTTCCGGTATTTCCGGAACTGCTGCCATTTGGAAAATATTTTTATTTAATAGATTAAACACTCCATGTCGCATGTGCAAAATTTCAAATTTATAGCTTTTACAGTTCTTGATATACTTCTAACCGACGGTCACCGTGAGACACCCTGTATTGTATTTTATTATTACAGCAACTAAAATCTAAAATGTTCGATTTTAATTCAATTCTATTGGAATTGATTTAAATCGATTCGAATCGATTCACGAATCGATTGGAATTGATTTAACTCGATTCGAATCGATTCACGAATCGATTGGAATTGATTTAAATTGATTCGAATCGATTCACGAATCGATTGGAATTGATTTAAATTGATTCGAATCGATTCACGAATCGATTCAACTTGACATGAATCGATTAATCGAGGAAAATGGATTACTTTCGCGAATCGATTTTCGATTCGGTAATTAGCGAATCGCCCAGGCCTACCCATTACTCCTTGTGTTCCTCAAAAAAATCTTTCAGTTCTCTCGGAACGGAACGCGGTGGCTCAACATCTCAACGATCGGGGGATGGAAGATTACACTTATAGGTAGGTACTCAATTAAAAAAAAATTTAATAACAGATTATTATAGCCAACAGCGAAGAACGTCTTGTAAAAATATTTTTGCATATATAGGATGGCTCATTTTCAAGCATTTACACTTATGTTTTTTAGATGGCACACCCTCAATTTGCCTCAATAGGGCCTATAAATGTCATAATTCACAACAAAAACAAAAATGAAACGTTGCTAATTAAAATACAACTGTGAAATTACAGATTTTATAACACAATCGTACCAAATTATTGGACTTATTAAAACCGGAACGATTAATAATTATCATACTCGTAGAACAGAACAGCATAATTTTATATTAAATGTTCAAAAATGTTTCCACAGTACAAATGTAATCGCAGATCGTTGGGTCACCATGTATAGTGTCAATATACAGTGTTTTGGAATTTGAGTTCAATAATGTCTAAAAAAGTCTAAAATACCACAGCCAACTGTGACAATAGATAACATGCGCTCTTGGAACAACTAACAATTTAAAATAGAGTCAGAAAACCAAACTAATAGTTAAATACTAAAAAGATCAAAACGAAATATACTACAATGGGTAAAGATTGTAAAGAATAACAAACAATCAATTATTTATATTTTGTCGATCTAGCTAGTTCGTCTTGCAAGTCAGGGGCATAAAAGCAGCAAAGCGCTCAAATTTTATAGGCAACCCATCCTACATGATAAATAAATGCATTATAAAGCAGGGCTTCGAACAAGCTGGCCTTTGCTTTGAATCGTGCCAAAGTGACATTTTTTTTATTGGATAATATTTTTATGAAAAATTACCTTTAATGTATATGTATGTACGTATGTTCTAGGACGCCAGGTTTCTTCCTGGCTCGGGTCATCCTAGTAAAAATTATATTTGTATAAGCAGTTGTTATAAGCGCAATTGATATAATAAAATTATAAAAGAACGACTTACTGGTGTGAAGTAATCCAGAGGCGTAGGTTACCATTGGTCCTGTAGTACCTATACTTATGCCTCCTTTTCATTAAATATATGTTCTTTGGTTGGTACGGATGGAGTTCCAAAACTGCTAGCAATTGCTGATCACGTAAATTACGACGATGAAACCTCGTCAAGCGCCACGTATCAATAATGTTTGCTTCAAGATTTTTAGAACTTGTTGACGAGGTCAATCTGAGGAAAAAGGTTATAACACTTACTCGTGGGCTAATTTCGTATTACATTTTAAAATTTACCAGGAGCAGAGGAATCAATATTGTCGCCATGGCCAGATTGCTCTGTTAGAGCAAAGAGTATGTACAACATAGTTACAATTGTAGATACCTACATGTGACTAGACTCATCGATATTGCTTTAGTCTCATTAATATCACAATCACTACTACCATAGAGAATCTACTACTGACACTAATCGCATCAGCTGTTGAGGAATGTGGTGTTCATTGATTGTACATATTAAGAAACAATATTCAGTACTATATGCAAAGAGTATCTAAAATACTCTTTGCTATATGTTAGGTATTACTGTAATTTGTTTGAGTCTTACCTCTTTTATAGGAAAAAAACATTTGGAAATACAGAATAAAAAAATCCAAAATTGGAACTCAAAAATTTGGACACATACAGAAAACGCGAATACAGTAATGCACAGAAAAGTTTGCGTTTCATACCGCATAGATAAAGGAAATAATGACTAATCGTCATGCTGACGGAGCGAGATAGGTAGAGAAGTAGAAACATACATGTATGTTTCTACTTCTCTACCTATCTCGCTCCGTCAGCATGACGATTAGTCGTAATGCACAGAGTTCTTTGAATATCTCAGAACTATCTGTACTTGAGATGTAGGTGCTACCATTGTATTTATACAATGGTACTACTTAGTGAAAACATGTCCATAATTTTCAAAACCTATTTTTTCCCTTCTTCCTCCAACTTTCTTCTTACAAAAACAAAAATAAAGATTATCTGACACTCATGCACTAACTTCAAGTGTAAAGTCATAGTGTAAACTTTATTTACACTATGGTAATGCCTACCAATGATCTAATCAACTATCTGGACTTTAAAATTATCGACTACATCTCTAGATTGGTCAGCTTCCTTTCGATATTAATTCCTAAAGATGTACAATGAGTAACAAGCTTTTATTAATAACGGAAGTACAAAAACAGATTTGATACTTGTAAATAAAAAAATTATTTATTCTAATCCTTCGGGAAGTTCATACTTGCATCTTTGAACTAATTGTAGTAATTCCTTAGAAACATTTTTTGGGACCTCTACCCCTTTTTTAATTAAATCTCTATAAAAAGTTACTGCTGATTCACAATCATTATTTACACCTACAAAACCGTCATTAATATACTTGTGGCATCAAACCCATAATGTTAGTTACTGTGAATTTTCATTATAGAATTGTATAATACTGATTTATCGATGACATTTAATCTTAACGGATGACATGCTTTACAGACAGTTTCCAAAGCAAGAAGATTATTCTCATATACCCAACGATCGCATCTTTTCTCCATTTCCTCCTTTGAAATACTAGAAACTTCCTGAAGTGTAAGAAATAACCAAGAATTACTATTACAATAGAAAAGTAAAAACGTACCGAAATAAATTTCCTAAGAGGTTTATAAAGACCATTTTGAGCAAAAGAGGCAATACATGGAATCACCATAGACTCACCACCGTGCACTTTGGCCGAGCAATTCAGAACATCTTGTACCAAATCCAATTTTTCGGCTTTAACTAAACTACTAAGTAATTCCAATTGCAAAGGGGTACACTTATATTTTTTTACACAGTCTTTAAAAACGCTAACTGCCTCGTCCAAGTTATCTCTGAAAAATAGACATATTAAACTAAACATTGTACATCATAAATAACACCTACTTTTTCAAATGGATTTTAACTAAAGGACCTAAAATAATATTTGATGGTCTGCAATAATTGTGCATAACCAATTTGGAAAACAGCTTTTTCAGTTCTATTTCATCCTCACAAGATCCAAGTAATTTCCAACAGTTTCTTACCAAGTTGGGTCCACCCTGTATTTTTCTAAAATTACGAGTTCGATATAAAATTTCGCGAAATGTCTATTTACACCTATCGTTTGCTTCCGATGTGAGAATCTCGAAAGCTCTGGCAAATTGTTTGTCTTTAACTAAAAGAGTTGCCAAATCGACAATCTTAAATTCGTCAATATTAAAGTTAGGATGTTGATCTTTAATGGACAAGTACAAGTCCATTGCGTTATTCAGTTTATCCTTTATAACACATGCGTGCATTAATGAGGTTTTCATTCCCGCCGATTCTTGGTATCCTTTACTTAGAAAATTATTCCTTAATTCTAACGCTCTTTCGATACTTCCAAATCGACAGTGTTCATTTATCAAAAGACGTAATAAGCCTCTCGTTTCCAATTCTTTACTTTCTAATTGAATAAGTTGATTTTCAAGCTCCGACAAATTCATATCACGCTAAAAAATTAAGCGTAAACTAGAAAATTAAGTAACATTTTGAAACATACAGGATGTGGAATTGTGTAAGATTCGATAGATGTACCTTCACACTCCTGTACCGCTGATTCGATCTCTTTTAATATTGGCGAAGTCCCTTTTGATCTAAGACAATTTAAAATAGCCTCTAGAGCTACGGTGCTTAAATCCAATTTTTCAGATTTTATTGCCTTAAAAGATCAAATAGTAAACCGATACTTTGTACTCATGCTAGCAAATACCTGCACTAAATTGAAGTAATATTTATAATGATCTAGTGACTTACATTTTTTCAAAACTTTTAATAAAACCTGTGAAACTGAATCGTTAGCATCAAGATTCAGCTTTTTGAGAATAAAGACGATATCGGTAATATCAGTTTTAAATTTCCAATTTTTTATGAGAGATGGTAGTATATGTTGAGAAGAAATTGATACATTGTATTGATTACCTGTAAAACAATAGACTTATCCTTATACACAAAGAGTATGTACGATAGTACACAAATTTATTGCAGAAATAACCCTGTCCTGCTTAATTAAAAATGATAGTAAAGGAGTCAAAATTTCACGAACTGTCAATCCTAATTTTTGTAAACGAAGTAGTAGCTGTTGCGGATCTTTAGAATCACACAAATGTAAACAATAATATTGTAAAGTGTCAATATCAGGTCTTACATTCATTTTCAACATTTTTTCTAAAATGTTTAATACTCCTGAAAGTTAAAAATATGTGGAATGGTGTGTGTGTGTGAAGCCTACTTACCAATTTCTCTATGTTCTTTACTGGCTTTCATTATAAACGGCCAAAAATAATGCGGTCGTATATTAGGCATCACTTGAAGTAATTCCCAAGCGGATTCCATGAATCCTTTCTGAAGAGCCACACCTAATAATCTTTCAAGGGCTACGGTATTTAACCCTTCCTTTTTAAGATTGTCAATGATCTCAATTATCTTTGAAGTTTCCTAAAATGTCTCGGATAATTGAATTTCTGAATGGTCCGAATGGAGTAAAAAATAATAAATCCTTACAATTTGGGCAGCAACCATTTCGTACAATAAGGGAAATGCATAATCTCCTTCGCCTGACAAACTACTTGCATCCATGAACTGTTTATAATACATTAAAGCTGCCTCTGTATTTCCCGCATGAATTAATCGAATACACAACAGTATAAACTCTTCCATATTCTGCTTTGAAATTTGTTTTATATTTGTTATTTCCATAACCTACGGTCTTACAGTCAGGTTACAATTCAAAAACAGAACTTCTTCGTACCTCAACAAGCCAATTATGAAGTCCTTTGGTGCCTAAAATCGCGAGTAAGTGTATGAAATCATTTTCTTGAATTACATTTGAGTACATCTGAAGTGACTTTATAAATTCGTTTTTATCACCGTATAATGCTAATCCACGAATTATAGCCTTAAATGTTTTATCCGAAGGTGGCACTTGGGCAGATTGCATTGTTTTAAGAATTGGGGTTATGCCGTCTAGACCCCTATAATAAAAATCAGAATCGTTAACAATCTCACACATAAAGTTTTTTGGCAGATTCCTCTTTTTTTTGGGTTTTTTGCATGCGAATTTAATTTAAATGATGGAAAAAATACCTCCGTCTGGAAACATTTTTTACTAAATTTACGCAAGCGTTATTAAAAAATTATATTTCTAAATTAAATTTTTAGCGGTCCCAGAAAAATACTATACCACATAAGAACCAAGAGGTGGCTGTCATTGAGTTGTGTTTTATGTACAATTGGTAATAGGGCTTGGTCAAATTATCAAAATATTACCCAGAATGAAGATGACACATTGTAAAGCAGGGCCCAGAAAAATAACTTTTATTTACTGTATATAAATATACAGCTTGTCGAACGAGAAGTTGCACTTGAATTCAGGTTGCGCACTAGAAAATTTATGTTTATATGATTAGTAACAAGTTCTGTCAATAATGTAAGAAAGTGGGTGTACTGAGTGACTGAAATCTATCCCATTACAAATGCCTTTTTCGATTGAAATTAACGATAGCCCAACTACAGGTCGGACGCGATAAAGAAAACGGCGGTTGTATTCGGAATGGTCCTATGGAGGGGATATTAGCGTGGGTAATTTGAAAATACGCAGTGGTGGGGTGTGCTTAAAGTTCAAAAATGCAAGTGCAAGAATATATAATATTATAATAATAAATTCAGTAAATAATAAAATAAGCAATGCTTCTTTGAGATTTTGTATTTCACATTTATGTTATTGACATGAAACCGTGTGATAGTTTGGTTGCATATACTACATTATACGTTGGAAGCGATATTTTACTACGGCACTGTATACTGCACATTTACTCATTAGCAACCCGATTCGACGTCGGCATACGTCGGTTACGTTTTCCTTATCGCGTCTCACCTGTAGTCTCTGTTGCGATATAGTCGAGCGCAGGTAATTTTTAATTAGTTTTAATTTAGAAAAACTACGCTCTGCGGAAGCAACAGTTACTGGAAGGGTGAGTAAAATTCGTAGGGCAATGAATGTATTGGGATAGACAAAATTAAGCTTATTTGTAACTAGATACTCGAGAATATTTAACAAAGAATTGCATTTATCTTTAACTATTATAATTAACGACTTCAGTTCTTCATAGAGCTCAACACCATCTATATCACAACTACTGTCATCCTTTAATATTGTGTGAAGGTTTATACAGTTTTTTAATAAATCTTCATTTGAAATTCCACAAAGATTTTTAAAATTATATAAAAATCCAAATGATGAGCGATGAGTTTCAAATAATTCAAATCTTTCTGGAAATAAAGGTTCAATTCCATTTTCCGCAGCAATCTTCTTCGCCAATTTTAACCTAGATTCATATCCAGTATTTCTAAAATTCTTTAACATTTTGTTGAGATTGTCCAAATGTGATAGAACTACATCCATTTGCATATCCCTTTGTTGCATAATTTTGCTTACTCTGTTTACTTCAACTAACATCTCATACCATATTACATTAGAAAGGATAAAAGAAAAAGAACCAATTTCTTTTAGCAAAGAATTCGCTTCGCTCACACTTTTAGAATCTTTAGAATCTTTTTTAATTTCTTCAAATACCTGAAGAATTTCTTTAATTTGAAATCTAATTGCCTTAATACTTTCGACGCGACATTCCCAACGAGTTTCCGACAATGCTTTTGGAGTAATTGATAAATATTTTTTTGCGACATCGTATCTATAATTAGAAGCAGAAAGAAACGTATAAATACGTTGAACAATTCCAAAATAGGTAACTGCTTTAGGTGACACATGCGCAATATCACCCAACAAAAGGTTTAAATTATGACATCCACAAGGTGTAAAAAAAGCTCGTGGATTTTGTTTAATTATTTGAGCCTGCACTCCAGACTTAAAACCCTTCATGTTTGTCCCATTGTCGTAAGCTTGGCCTCTGCAATCGGATAGTTTAAGACCCAAATGTTCTAAGTGTGATACTAATGTATCAGCTAAACCAGCCCCCGTACAATCTTTTACAATTAAAAATCCGGTAAAACTTTCATGTATTTCGACCGTGACGTTATCATCTGATACGTAAACATATCGTAAAATGCATGACATCTGTTCTTCATGAGACAAGTCAGGAGTACAATCCAAAATCACGGAATAATATTTTGAAGCTTGAACTCTTTCAGTTATTGAGTAAATAATTCTGTTGCCCATTGAAGAAATTATTTTGTTCTGTATAGTTTTACTTAGATAATGGTGTTTTCTATGTTTACTTGTTACTGCTGTATCGATATGTTCCTTAAGAATAGGATCGTACTTTGCCAAAAGTTCAACAAGGCCTAAAAAATTGCCGTTGTTTTCCGAAAATAATTGGTCAGACGAACCCCTTAGTGCTAAATTATGTTCTGCTAAGTATTTTATTATAGATATGATTCTATCTAGAATATTTCGCCATTTTTGTTTCTCCGCTAAATACATTTCCTGACTTTGTTTATTTACGGAGGACTTTTTTAAAATTCGTGTCCTTGCTTCATGCCAAAGGCCGATTGCTTTAAAATGATTGTTGGAGGTTTCATGTTTTTTTAACCGGGAACTAGCATGTTGCCAGTCATTTAATCCTTCATTCCCAAGCTGACCCGTAGCTTCCAAAGTAAAAACCTTGCATGGAAAACAAAAAATTGCATTTGTAGTTTTTGAGTAAACAAGCCACTCTCGATCCATGATTTCACCATTATTCATTTTTCTTTTGTAATAAACATTAGAAAAACTTCTATTTGATTCATCTTTTGGATAAGTCTGTAAAGTTGTTTGAACTGGACCTTTTTCCAGTAAATAATTTCTGTATCCTGAGTTCAATTTTGCGGGCCAGAGACCTGGATCTTGCGTTTGAGGAAGATCTCGGTTTGTGTTGGAATCTTCTTTTTCGTTTATCATATCGTCATGGACAACAGGATCTGCGATATCAATATGTGGTGGTACATCTGTAGATTGTAATGCACTTGTCATTGTGCAATTTACGAGAACTTGAGCGTAAATCGTCAGATTTTTCTTTTGAAACATTTAAAGTCTTCTCCTTTTCGGAGTCCTTCTCCGGCTTTTCTATGTACTCTTTTTTCAAATATTTAGTCATAGATCCTTTTAGACTACTAATAAATTCTTCCTTAGATTTTCTCTTTCTTTCTTTTTCAGCTCCGCCAACATATTTTCTTCCTTGGTCTCTATCTCCGCTCGTCATTTTCTAAATGTTTTTTGACAAAAACTAAATCTAGACGAAACGAAACTATTAGTTAAATAAAGAGAGATTATTTTTCGCACAAAGTCACGTCGAATACTATTCCTGTGTCAGCAGTACACGCACAATAAACAGAGATCTGCACGAACCGCTTGTACTAATAAACCGGAAAATATTAACTTACATAAGCACGCGCTACGTGTTATACCTACTAGTCTTACTCAAACTGAAAACAAAAGGATGACCTCCCGTATTATTAAATTTGAACTCGCTCATGAATCTATTTTAGTTTCTGCTTAGGCAGGCGTCTATAAGGTACATTATTTCCTTATCGTGAAAAGTGACACTAGCGCGGGGCTGGCATAACCGCGGGGCCGTGTGCAGTGCACACTTTGCCCCCCCATATATCCGGCTCTGATGGAGAGTAACCCAAACGAAGTGCAAACATCCTCAAAAAATATATCCCATCAAGAGCCAAAAATGAAATTTGTCATTATAAAGTAATTTTGTATAATAAAAAAATCCATATAATTTCCAGTCATAATTTATAAAATCTGAATGTTTATTTTATTTATTTATGTAAAATACTGAGTTGAACGAGTATGAAAGATTTTCATTTGTCATACTTACTCTTTAATGGAATGAGCCAAAACCAACACATTGAAAAGTTCTTCGTTTGCTAAAAATTGGTTTTCTTTCATTGCGGTAACAATTTTAAAAGCTTGTTGTATATCTCCTACTTCACAAACTGCTTTCAGTAACAATTTGTACGTTACTTCATTAGCCTCACAACTCATTCCTTCCAAAAACTTTATATAATCGATGTTTATCTTGTTTTCAATAGATACTTGTAAGTAAGTATTGTAATGTTCAATCTCCACTATGTTTAAAGACTTCATTTTGGAAAATATCTGACCACATAATGCCTGACGAGTCTGTGATGTTTCATCAACAACCAAAGCACCACAGCATTTCATTAAAAGCATGCCATGGGTTTTAAGCACTTCTAAAAAGGAAGCTGTAGTTACAAAAAAAAATCGAAATGAACAGTACCGTGGTTCGCCTCTTTTAAGACCCCTTCTATGGCTGCAATATAAATTCTTTCATTACATGTGTATGCATTCCTTAAGTTTTCTAGCATATCATTTACATCTTCTTTTAAATGGTGATTGTAAGCCGTAACGTTACTAAAGTACACATTAAAGTCATAAGATTAGCTAGAGAGGGGTCCCTTACCTACTAAAACATTTCAATATTTCAAAATTGCTTTCGGTTCGCGAAAGACTTTTTATTCCATTACTATGACATAGAACTCCGCAAACTTTAACAAAATTGAGATTACCAAAATTAATAATTCTACGTAAAGTGGTTCGATACATTTTTGAAAAACTTGTTTTGAAAAAAAACTTAACCTAGAAGAATAAGTGTCTCATGTACCTACCGATTTAGTTGTTTCTTGTTTGGAAATGAGAACCACAGCCAAACGGCACATGTTCAAAAACATAACCTATTTAATTGTGTACTATCTAGGTCCTAGCTCTTCATTCAACAAATTTATAATACAATGAAACGTCTATCGGAAGAGCGGACGAAAATATTATTCGAAAAATTGTCGCAATAGTAATACTATTAATCGAAATCAAAGTTATAAGTTTTTATTCATTTCTTTTTTAGCATTGGTTCCAACATAAAACTACTTATCGAAAGACCCGATGGCTTATATTGCTTCAGAGAGCAAAGGGATCGCGTATACTACGTAGCCGAGAAAGTTCTTAAAGTGGCTGAATCTATTCCATCCGATCATTTGATCTCAGTTGGAACGTGCTTTGGAAAGTTTACGAAAACGAACAAATTTCGTCTACACATTACTGCCCTAAATTATTTAGCCCCCTATGCTCAGGTATGTGTAATTTTTTGTTTGAATTGTTTCTACTTCATTCGTTATTTAGAATAAATTGTGGGTGAAACCGTCAATGGAACAACAATTTCTGTATGGTCATAATATAACTAAGTCGGGGCTTGGACGAATTAGCGAATCTGTAGAAAAATTTCACGGTATTGTTGTGTTTAGTATGTCTGATCTACCTTTAGGTTTTGGAGTAGCTGCACGATCTACTACCGATTGTAGATTAGCAGATTCCCTTACTGTTATTTGTTTTCATCAGGCTGACATTGGGGAGTACATTAGATCAGAAAGTGACTTATTATAATTTAAATATCATTAATTTGTACTATATAATTTGAAATATATTTTAAGATATTATTTTGCTTATTGTGATAATCTACCATTCTGAATTGAGACTCCTCATATCTGGATCCTTTGTGCTACCTCTCTGATTAGAGTTGTAGATCCTCGCATGTGAGATATACCTGAGGATTGTGTAAGGAAAAGTGCTCTAATCGTCAGTCATTCTCTCAATGTGGATCCTCTCAATTGGACAATGGTAGGACACTTGTAAGTTATCTCTGTAGCATGTTCTGTACTTGGGTGTCTTGAGTTAAAGGATTACTTACACCACAGACATGTTAGTGCTGTAAGTGAACGCTGGTTCTTTACCACGAAACATTTGTTTTTATGCCGCTTAGCAACTAATTGGCTTTCATTGTATGTATAGGGGCTATAAACCACACCCTTTAACCCATACTAGCTTGAGGATATTGCTGCATGTATGTGGGTGACATTTGGCAACTGACTCAGAGGTCATTTTGCAGTGCTTGCAGCCATTGGGAGATTCATATTACTATAAGCATTAGTTCTACATTGGAATACAGTTGGAATTTTCTCTAGTGATTGAGTAATGTGCTTGTTCCTTTTATTGCTTTAGATGAAATATGGATATATTTAGTTTAGAATGCCACTTCAGCATCAAAAAAGATGTGGTAGTTCCTCCCAACCATAAATTGACTACTTCATCTATAACCCGAGAGTGTTCCATCTCCATACCTCTGTTATTCAAAAGCCTTTTCAGTTTATCATGGCCTTGGCCTGCTTATTTTGTACGTGAAGATCTATTGGAGACTAGTCAGATATGGACCCCCATAACAACTATGTGTTGTTCGCATTGTGATTGTGCCTGCGTAAGGCGCCGCACTAAACCTGTACATGATTAAGAAGTGGTAGGTATAGTTAGGAAGAGGTGTACAACCACAGGACGGTATTTGGGGATGGACCCCAAAGACCGCCGATGGCTCGGCGACATTCCCAAAAAGCCCTATTTACTTTTTCCGTTTCGATCTGGATATGCTTCCTCCAGTTTAATTTGTTGTCTAAATGTAATATCTGTGGGTACTTCACTTCTTCTAAAAACTGAAAGTATTTTTTGAATAGTAGAGAAACTCGATGGACTATACAACCTTCGCTTCCTTGTAAATAGAACTCACTTTTGTCTTTGCCGGGTTAATAGCTGACACAGAATGTAATTAGCCTGAAATTAAATCACATAAGACTGCACAGTCATCTCAAATTTGCCGGATATATTAGCATGGATAAATCATTACACTAATAACCAGCAGTAGATTTAAGGTGACTCTGTACAAATCTACTATACAGTAGGCAGTAGGCACGCAAGTTGAACTCTAGATAAAATTACAGTCATTCGTAAAACCGTGTGCATTAGAGGTGCCCCAAGGCCCCCAACCCTACTGTTCCCAAATCTTTATCCATCATGTAAGTATTTTACAAATATAATCCCAGACAGTCGTCATAATCTCGTAATACGCTGTCACGTTCCCATTAGTCCGTGATGTTACGGACTTTAAAACAGCCGTTACAATCACGTCTGTTTATAGCGTCAATAAGGCGTTGTATTGGTGATGTCTTTTTGACGAAATTTTTTGGTAACTTTACATAGGTAGGTACCTAATTTTTTAGACACGGGGTACCCTTATTACGAAAATCACCTGTGCGTGTGTTAAGGGTTGAGTAAAGTACCTATACCTACAGTCTTTTTTAAATAGAAATGTTATGGTGGACCAAGCAATAATGTCGTGGTCGTAATACCGTTACAAAGACGTCATTGTAGAAACGACGTCTCATTACTAATAAAGTCAAATTTTAAAAACCTTCAAGGAGGGTTTGCATAAGAAGCATTTCTGATGTTGACATTGGTCAGAGTGTTATCAAGATTAAAAGGACTTTACTTACTTCCTATTTGAAGATATATCCGTGTCATATAATAGGTAGGTACCAAGGTTTATTAATTCACTTAATAAACCTTGGGTAGGTACCTACTATTTTATACATTCTTAAGGAGCAAAGGTTGTCAATTTTAGATTTCATGTCAGGCTATGTCTCTCTTCTCCGTATTTTGTAATGTTGCACCTTCAGCTCTATGAGGAATTATCTTACGCATGAAAATTATATTCAATCAATCCTCAATGGGATAGATATCCCGCTTTAAATTTATGTGTAAAAATCAACCTTTTCCATTTTCACGATTCAAAAACCGAAAATGGTCCTGTAATGTAATGTTGTTTTATAATCTTACGTGCACGACTATTAGTAGCTAGGTAGGTATACGATTATAGTTGTTGTAACTTTCTTGATAAGTATAATAAGATTAACTTTAGACTTTACATTTATTAATAACTGAGTACAACGTGAGTACATTAGCACAAGTACAACTTCACTTCATCATTCTAACAACATACTTAATGGTGTCGCCACCAGCTACCGTGTCTCCCGTCACGACACTACATCCCTCCACACTTATCTTAAACATATATCAATACAGAATCTTTTTGTTTTTACATATCAAAAATTTTTCGTGGTTTTACCACTCTACTACTACGTCTAAGTACAATTGTATCCGATTGATTTTTATCATTAACAACTGTGTTATCATCTGAATTAGTGATTGTTACCTTCTCATCAGTGTTTGTTTCTGGTACAATATTAACTTTTTTATGTGTGTTGCTTGGTAGCATTTGTGTAATATTCCTAGTCAGGTTACCTTTAGACGTCTGCACTTTATACATAACATTCCCTACTGGTTCTACAACTCTCCCTTCTAACCACTTTTGTGCACCGTCATACATTGCAACCTGCACTGCATCATCCGGCAAAAACTGTTTGACTTGTTTTTTACTAAGATTTTGTTTTGGTAATGTACAAGAATCTCTAACTAAAGATATCCTTGTTCTCAATTGCCTTCCAAACATGAGTTCGCAAGGGGGTTTGCCTGTTGATACATTAGGTGCAGTACGATAGCTTAACAACCATGATAACAACCTTTCGTCTGTTTCGCCATTATCAAATTTACTAGCTAATAATGCCTTTTTAAAGGATTGGACTCCCCGTTCAGCTTGCCCATTGCTAGCTGGATGATAGGGTGCAGTACAAATATGTCTGATATTATTGTTCTTACAAAATATTTTAAACTCTTCGGAGGTCCATTGGGGACCATTATCCGTGACAATCTGTTCCGGCAGTCCAAACCTCGCAAAAATACTCCTTAAACACTTAATAGTTACCTCTGTGGTCGTCTTTGTCAAACGAGCCACCTCTGGCCATTTGGAATGTGCGTCTATTACTATTAACCACATGGATCCCAGAAATGGACCAGCAAAATCTGCATGAATTCTTTGCCAACTTTTACTAGGCCATTCCCAAGTATGTAAAGGTTTTATTTCTGGTCTATTTCGGACCTGTAAGCATCCTTTACAATTCTGTGTGATTGATTCAATATCTGAATAAATATTAGGCCACCAGAAGTAACTCTTTGCCAAAGCTTTCATTTTAAATGATCCTAAATGTCCTATATGTAATTCTAACAGTAATTTTTCTCTTAATCTAGTTGGAATAACCGTTCTACCTCTCCACATAATAACACCTTTTACTACATACAATTCCTGCTCTTTACCCTTATATACTAATAATTCTGGTTGAACTTTCTTTGGCCAACCCTGTTCAACATAAGTGTATACCTTATCAAGAACCGGGTCAGTTCGAGTAGCCTTCGCTACTTCATCTTGAGTAACAGGTGGTATATCAACAAATATACTATTTATGGTAGGTACATTTTCATCAGAATCCACATGATCATTTACTGACATTGGAATAGGTAATCTAGATGGAAAATCTGCACTCGCATTATGTTGCGATGTTCGGTATTGAATGTTGTACTTATAGTTACTTAAAATTAATGCCCATCTAGCCATTCGGTCTGCATAAATCCTGCCAACCGCTTTGTTGGGATGAAATAATGATATTAAAGGTTTGTGGTCTGTGACTAATGTAAATGTACCCCCTTTTTAAATACAAATCAAATTTTTTTACTGCCCATATTATTGACAAAGCTTCCTTGTCAATCTGAGAATATTTCATTTCCGTTTCTGTTAGCGTACGACTAGCAAACGCTATGGGTCTTTCTATAATTTTTCCTTTGTTTCCCTCGCCGGGAAACTTATGAGCTAAACAAGCTCCCAAGCCGTATCCAGATGCGTCACAACTTAACACCAACGGTAAATTTGGATTATAGTGCATTAAAACTTGATCAGACGCTATGCAATTTTTAGCCCAATCAAACGCCCTGGAGTGTTCTTTATTCCATTTCCAAGATGTATCTTTATGTAATAATTGATACAAAATCTGAAGTTTTTCAGCTGCCCTACTCATGAACTTATTATAAAAGTTAACTGTTCCCAAAAAACTTCTAAGTTGCTTTACGTTTTCAGGTTGTGGTGCATCTAGTATAGCTTTTACATGATCAGGTAATTTTCGTAATCCCGTCTTATCTACGATATAACCACAGTACTGTAATTTGTTTGACATGAAAGTCGTTTTTCCCTTATTAATTTTAATGTTTAACTCGCTTAATTTACTTAGAACTACGTTCAAGGTTTTTAAATGACTATTTACATCTGTATTTGCTATTAAAACATCATCTAAATAACAATATACGTTCGGAATATTTAGAAAATGAGTATCCATAAACTTTTGCCAATCTAAAGGCGCTGGAGATATGCCGAACATCATAAAGGTTGGACGGTAGAATCCCCAAGGTGTTGTTAATGTCAACATATTTTGAGAATCCTCGTCCATTTTCAGATTCATATAAGCTTTTCTCAAATCAATTTTAGAAAATACTTTTACAGGCTCATTACCGTTATTAAGTTTAGCAAAAATGTCTTCTATCACTGGAATATGATGGCTCGGCATTTCCAGAAATGGATTTATTGTGACCTTATAGTCACCACAAATTCTAACATTATCTTTATTCTTTACAATTGGCACTATTGGAGTAGCCCATGTCACATTCTCATTAGAAATTTTAATCATTTTACCTGTTTCTACTAACTTATCTAATTCTAATTTAACAACTTTTTCTAAAGCATATGGTATACGTCTTGGCTTACATTTTATTGGTATTGTATTTGGCTTTATCTTTAGATTTCCTAGTGGTCCTTTAATTTCACCCGGAGCATCCGAGAATAAGTTTGCATATTTATCCAATAAAAATTGCAATTTGTTTTTAGCATCAACTTTTGATTCAACTACTTTAATATTTCTCGGATTGAACTTGGGGTTACTTAAAGGCCAATCAATTTTTATAACATTTAACCAATCCCTGCCTAGCAAGGGTTTCTTACCCTCTTTAACAATTATTAAGGGTGCTACATAATTTTTACCTTTCGAAATAACCTTAACTTGAACTTTACCTAGCACTTCGATAGGTACACCTCCATACGCTTTTAGTTTCAATTCGCACTTCTTAAACTGTAAATCTTGTAAATGGTTTTTTACATACCTTTCCGGCATCAGGGTTACATCTGCTCCACAATCTATACTACAATAGTCTAGCTAGAGAATTGTTACCAGCGTTCTTAATAATTATTATCTATAACGATTCAATATACTTTTATCAATTTATTGTATAGGTAGGTAACTCTTCCACACACTTAGAAACTTCTAAATATAGATTGGGAAAGAATCTTTATAGAATATCACGTTACTGCGACAACGTGAGGAGTTGGTCACGTTTCACTACACTAAAGCTTCTACTGTTAGCAACACCAACGGGAAATTTAAACCTTTAAAGTGTTAACAGAAAGTTATATCACAATGGGTTTTATAATTTTATTAGGTACAGAGTTAATACTTAATAATAAAACACTTAACTGTACAATACGTTTCTGTGACTCAACCGATAGAATGTCGTAACTAGGTAGGTACATATAGGTACCTACTTATGTCTAAAGTCCACGTGCTTATTAGAGAAACACAAAAACGGCCATCGCAAGTAAAATAAAAAATAAAAACGTGTCCGGACCTGATAACAACGGCCACTGATCATAACGGCCACCTAGGTTATTTACGTATAGAGTTCAACGGTTCCATCTCACAAAGGGGGAAAGGGATAATTATAATAAAACAAACTCCATATAGGTACAAAAAGAAATTGTTTTTATTAGTGTGATTTGCATCTACCTGAATGGGCGAATCGTCTGAACGTGATTTTTCCCTTGTGTTAAGAGATTAAAATCTTCAGAACGATTTTCGTTTTTCGACCTTACCTACGCATTTGCAAGAAGTCATAAAATCGCAAATATTTGCAAATAACTACACCGGCAGACCGCAGACGCCAAAGTTCTATCCCTTGGCTGAGGTACCCACTTGTCTGTTATGTTTGTTAAATTGTTACATTCGTCAGTGGACAAGTGCCATTTTGTGCAGATCGCTGGTGTTTTTTCTATGTGAACATGGCAAAATCTAATTGCTTATGTGTTATTACTGTTTGTATTTTAATACTTATGTTATAAGTTGTAGTGTTTCTAAGAGGCTTTCGGAACGCTAACTTCACATTACACTTTACCAAATTTCAAATCGAAGAGGGAATCCCTAAACATGGCCGGCAAAATTTAAACTTTCCCTCCAAAACACAGCAACCCCCAAATGACATAAGCTCGTGATCGTCTACCAGGCCCTCTGTCGTGTAATAGGTATACACTGGTCGTGAACTATTATCGGGAAGGAGAAACAAAACCACCATTAACTGTACCAAAATAATGCATTTATTGACAGTTATGACGATTAGGAGGAGAAAAAGTGCGAACACTACAAAAACTCCTCCTTTGACCTAATTACATACATGACATCAAATCAAATACAAAATGATAGCAACAAGACTGTTAAATAATATCAGGACAAAACATTTATAATTTCATGGTGGATACTTTTCGATCATCTTTAAATATTTTATTTCTGACAGTGATATTATACGCTTATATTGCCATAGTTACGATACCAATAAAGAGTGTCATAACTCCCTTGGGATATAAAGACGCTATAATTCCCTCTACGGCTCTTTTATGAACCAGTAACCTAGCAACAACCAAAACTGCAATCGACGATACCTGAATCAAATATACCGGAAATGAACAAATTTTATTAAACTCGGTCAGAAATAAAATTATCTATGTATCACGGGAATTAATAGGTCTCAATTACCTCGGGTAATTGCTGTCCCTCGGGCGCAAGGCCCTCGGGACGCAAACTTTACCCTCGGTAATTAAGACCCTTATAATTCCCTTGATACATAAATAACTATTATGCAGCAGTTGTAAATAGCACAATAAATAATCAAATTACACACAGAAAATCAAATCAAATACATTGCATATTAAAATAAAAGGGTCAAGAGTTTAAAAAGATAGAATGTGCACAAGTTACAAAAGGGTTCAACAACAGGTAAAAATACACAAAGGACACAGTTAGTCACCGTAATCTGGCAGACAATAGGTCTCTCACTTTGTACAACAAACAAAAGGAAAACAAAGGCGCATCAAGGAGGACACCTGGCATTTCCACTAATTACCTCGTATACATTACTTATCAAACATAGGCTCTAAAACGTAAGAAAGATTAATGAAAATGGCCCCCCCCCCATGGATATCTGGCCCCTTGTGCGGGGAGTTACGCAGACTAAAGTTGGAGTTCAGCTCTCCAGACGGTGATTAACCAATCACAAATTTAGGGGATCGAAACTGCCTCCAACTATTCGTGGGACAAAAGCATGACTACCACGGCACAAAGTATTAAAATGCAATCCTAATAACAGTTAGCATGATTAGTTTTCACCGTATGCAAAGCCTTCGAGGTCGAAGCGGTTAGTTAGATACACAGCAGTTCAGAATCAGACTCGGTTAATTGTTGGTAATGCCGGGGTTCGATTTCATAATGAAATTAAAGTTAGCAGTACAATCGACAGACCCACGTCCACCAAGCTACAGGGCTATCAATTACCATCATATTTCGGCAACGCTACCAGTACAACACCTTTTACAGATACACAATTATGGATATTAAAATAGCTAAATAATTGCAATAAAAATATTAGAATAACGAGATATTACCTGGATTAAGCACACCTGTTGGTACACAAGCAAATACAAATACAATAATACAAATTCAAATCTAGTTAACACGCTGCACGATGTTAAGAATAGTAGTTACAAACAAACGTTCAAGCAAAAAGATCTCTTTCAAACCCACTCCAGCTGTTTTTATATATCCAGACTAATATGAAATATGCTACGTTAGAGTATCATAGACATTGCCACAGAGTACGATCCTATTGGGGTGTGACGTAGCCCTCATTGCGGTACTGTGCTGCAAGTTGCCGGCTTCAGTAACCGTATCCAAAAGTGGGACATCTCAAAGTATACCACAATATCGAAGCTACTTTTGGTTAAAAGGCAATTAATAATAATAATATCCACAACTGGAGTTATACAAACAACCACCTCTTCCATAGCCTAAAATATCTGGACCTTAACGAATCACTCTACAGTCTACATAATCATGCAAAAAGCCGCAACGTAAGAAAGTTCACGGAGATCGAAGAAAATAACTTCAACCCTCAACAAACTTAACAACACTGTACTTTCAATTACGTACACTATAAGTACATTGCGTATTTGCGTTTACTTGGTCTTGGCCATGGCCCGTAAATGTAGATGATTGGCTTATTCCAAGAGGAAGAAAACGTAAAAAAATAATATCTAATAATATAACACCAAGGCAACCCTAAAATGTGATATAACGATCTTTATTTATGTAAATATCGTGTAAGTTACTAATTCTTGATATTTCTCGCATACCTATAGGTACTTACATCCATTAAAATGTAGTAAATGACTAGGTAAAGTAGTACGTAGGTAGGTAGGTATATGAAAATATCAGACAGTAACCTTTCGAAAATTTCGATGGAAGAACATCCCAAGTGACGAACAAATCGTTAAAGCGTTCGTCAAGACATCTTTTAAAGCTGCCGTTATAAAATCACAAAAATATCAATATTTATTTCAAGTTGACATATAAATTGTGTACCTACGTCAACAGCTAATAAGATTTCGTATTGACATTTCGTCAATTTTAATACCACTTCAGGAAAGGCTAAGGTCGATACGTTCGTGTATATGAATTATTACTATACCACCTCGCACGATCTAAACACACAAAATAGTTCCCCGGATTGTCGTTTTAGTTAAAATGAATCATTAATAACCCTTTTTTTACTGCGTGAGACTTGAATCAATCCACGTTCATAGGTTGGGGGGGCGCAAGTCTCGCAACAAGCACCAATTTACACGAACTTTGTAGATCAATGTTTTTCCCGTAGTAGGTAGTTATATTAATATCCATGCAGACCGCACGTCGATGCACCTACAGGTAACTTGTAAACATGCCTCACTTTTGGGAGAACTTCGGAAAAAATTCTCACCCTAATACGCATAGAAACCTACAAGACGGATTATTTCAAATTGCCTCGCAAACTTGTAGTCTCTTAGTGCAAGTGAATAATACAAATAATATTAGTTATGGAAATAATTCTACGAACATTCATTGCAATACCATGGATCAAGCACAACCTTCATGTAGTACTACTACTAACTCAACACGTGACAATCACGAACAATTATTGGTTCTTCTACCACCAGCAAATGGACGAAATCCAAAATACAGGCCGGGAGCTTTGGGAAAACCTCGATTATCAGTAAGTTGCCACAATTTTGTTTACCCACTTGCTTATACCTACTCATTTAAAGTAAACGAATTTATCAACTTTTTCTTAATAGGCATGTAAATGAGAAAAATGGTGCTATTGCGTGCTACCTTGACTCATATTTTGGTAGAGAATCTATTAATACCCACATGTGGTATTTTCTAATTTGCATTTTACAAGATTTAGATAGCACGCTATCCGCTATCTGCACATAGGAAAATTCTTTGTTATATATTATCGGTTGGTGGTGTTCATTTTATATAAAGAAAGTTTTTTGTTTGACGTCAATTGAGTCAACACGTGAAATTTCGTGGTCATGTTGCTTAACTATCAATACTTCCATAAATTGTGACTATACATTCTGCCGCGTACCTACTGCCAGCTTTTTTTTTTCGTGGTCATATTTTGACCTCCAAAATTCTGAAAAAGGTATGACAGCAACTGTAACACAAAAAATACTATAGCGTTGTATGTAAGTATCGGCAGCAATAATTGCGTTTTGCTTGAATTTAAATTAAGACAGTTTTCCGGTGAAAAATCTTTGGAAAAGTATATTAAAAACATCATAATATCCCATGTTCATAACTATGAACTGAGACGTAAAACTAGCAGATCAAAATCTAATAATACTTACTAATATCTGATCGCATGAAATTTGGTTTTTTAGTTTGATGATCGGTCGGCATATAGTGCTGAAGAAATTCACAACTCACAAGCAGGAGAGAGCTCATACTATAGTTAACGTGAACTTTTATTTGAAAGAAAGTTTTCTATAATATCTAACCAATTTTCTATGAAAACGGTGTGAAATTTTTCTCATCTAATTTGCATAAGAACTTAATGATTATTTTTAATTTGAAACCATTTTCTTTTCTTTTAGTCTGTGTTACAGCTTTTTTTAAACCCGTTCCTTTATGGAAAGCAATCTATAGGTATACCTATGAAAAACAGAAAAAAAAGGAATCAAAACGGTCGTATAAGTAGTTCATATTAATGATTTTGGCACACAGAATGCTGTATAAGGAGAAAGAGTTTTTTGGGTACCTATTAATTTTGATGTTTTGTCAAACTCTTATGTCAACAATGAACTGTAATAGGTACGTATAGTATACAGTTCATTGTATGTCAAAGAGTTTCATCCGCCATAACTTTCAACGCTCCTATATAACGATATACCACAATATGACAGCTTTTATAATAAATGAATCAATCATGGACATACCTTTTTTTCCCATTTCTCCAACTGTTCAAGTAATACCTACGCTACGGAAACAATTGATAGAAGTACATCGCGCTTCGAACATATTGTTCGAAGACATCGCGTTTAATAATAACATTTAATTATGATACAAGTAGCTATACTCTGTTCCCCCAACAGATATAGTAAAGCGCCTCCCAATACATTTTGACCAATGTAAGCCAACTACAACAATTTGAAATCAAGTGATTGCTTATGTTACGGGTTTCGAAAATTCGACCAATAAAAAAGTTGCATTTAAATGTGGCGGTAATTTTTGGGGAGGAGCTTTACTATATCTGTTGGGGGAACAGAGCATAGTAGGTACATAATTATTTGGTGTGAAGTGTTTATTCCGTTGGAGTTACAATTTTAAATAAAAATAATTTCTAAGAAGCTCAATAAATTATAGAGAATGGCAAATTGTAGATAAATGAAGAAACAATAATAAAAGAAATTGGGATATAAATAAATTAGTACCAAAAATTACACCTTTTTATAATTTGTTCATTTTCGCGAATAAACACGTTCAAGAAGGGCGGTACAAACGTGTTCAGATTTTGAAAATTGTCTACTTTCTTTTCTATCCCGTGTTACGATATCTATTATTTTGCCATTTTGGCAACACTAAAGGCTGACACCCAGCAGTAGATGTGGGCCTCCTATTTTATGTAATTGTATTTCATCTCACAGCTCTTTTAAGGAGCGGATTTTACATTAGGTACATTACACCGTTGATTGAAATATTAGTATCAGTCAACGATTAGGTAGACTTTAGCGTATGGCCGCTAGTGAAAAGGGCCGACTTTTCCATTTCGCATTCCCAAAAATAATTAAGACGATCTCAAATTTAGCCTTACCATTAAATATTTTCTATACATTTCCAACTAATTGCCTAACTGCTTCACCTTTTTGATTCTTTAGTGTAAATGTTTTAGGATGTTAGCTTTTAAGGTAGCTAGGTACCTATTAAAAATATTGACTGTAATTATCTTGAATATCTTCCAATTTTATATTATACAGTTCTGGTCGCACCTATATGTAGGTACATATACTATTCATAATATCATGCCTACTTTTACATTCAAATGATCATGATCGGGAAATTCAATTCAAAAATATAAATATTAAATTGCCCAATGGACGACAATATTAGAATAATATTCACGCAAATTTAAGGTACCTACCTATTTATAATTAGTAAGAAAAATCTTTAATATCAAACGATAAATTCTGTTTTAAGCGCCAATTGTGAATTTTGAATTTGTGGGAATGGATTAAAGGGGCATTTATATTTATAGGCTTTCCGACAAAATTAATTCTAAATGACCTCAGATTACCTTTTTGTGGTAAACAGCTTAGATTCTATACAAATCCCACCTTATCAGAGTTGTTATTGTGGACCACCTTTACCAGCTATCATTATCAATATGTACTACCTATCTTTGCAAATTAGCGCGATTATTTACAAATCTTCGTTAATGGTCGTAAACATGATACGCTGGTTGGGCTGCCTATGTATCCGAGGGACATTACATTACATTTCATTTGTCAAAGACTGTACGTACCTACAGCGTTGAAAAGCGAATGTTAATTTATTGTAATATTGACTTTATAAAGTCAAGAGCGTATTTCAAAACATTTTATTTTTCGTTTGTTTTTTGATTCTATATCCATGATAAAAAAGACCAGTAAGGTCAGAGAGAGGGAGCGCAAATTTATAATTAGCTACAGTGACTTTATTACAAACAGTGACGACAAGCGTGGTATCGATTTTGATTGGCCGTGGTATCTGTGTTTACTGCTACTCTACTGCTACTCTTAGAAGATCTCTGGTTTACTGTGATTTTTATTTGGATTAAGAACGTTGCTAGGATACCACCGTTGAGTCACTGACCTGTATCTTAAAGGACTGAGCATTCTAATGATCCCCTCCACTATTTTTGAAGCAAATTGAAAACCGGTATTTTAAGGTGCCAATTAGTAATTTAGGTTTGTTGTGTTGGTGATTATTGGTAACACTGTAACTAATGTTTTTATTTACATAAACATAACCTTGTTTCATACGTAGTATAAACTACGTTTATGCATTGCAATAAAATACAATTTTTAATAATTTACGTTTTTAAATAATTATGAGCCCGTAATTATACTACTGTTCACCAGATATTAAGCATATAGGTTAGAACAAGCTAAACTGTAACAGCTGATACCAGTACTACCAACACATTATAAACACCGAGCTACCATCATTATAAAACTAACGCACTAGTTGGCACCTGCAGTAACTAATATTTAGGTGGGGCTTGTTTGCTTCAATGTTGTATTGAAGAATGCTCACTGCTCAGTCCTTTATGATGATACAGGTCAGTGCGTTGAGTTCATATAAACTTCTAAAGTCACTGTAATATAAACCACTGACCTGTTATTATACAGGTCAGTGATATAAACCCGCCCACAATTTTGCCTCTTAATGGCGGATAATCGCCGCTTGTCGTCACTGTTTGTAATAAAGTCACTGTATAATTAGCTAAGAGCGCAATTTGAATCGGCAGATCCTAATCCTATGCAATTTAAAAAGCGTATGGAAGTGACAAAATGAACCCGGAACATGCAACACCACTGTGCTTTGTGCGAAATTGCAGTTTGAGTGTTTGACTAAGGTGCGATTATAAAGTAAACGTAAACAAAAAAAACGGTATCATCAGAAGTTCTTATCTCTAAAAACTACTTGAAATAATCAGTGAATGTTCTATTTATCTTTAATTTATTTTGATTTCCTTATACATGTTTAGTTAAATACTAATTACGTTAGGACTTGGCGAATTTTGTGACAATGAAAATAAAGGTTCAATTAAAAAAAGAAACACAAAAGGTAATTATTTGATTTTTTACTCTAAGTGCTTATAATGTAGGACTTTATTTTCGTAGGGGGTAAGTTTTTTCACGTAACCTATTAATAATAATTACGTAATTAAGTTTAGGTCCTTTTTACTTTTCATACTGTTGAATGAATTAAAAAATGTGAATACATAATCTATTTTCGATATTATAATTTTTTCATATTACCCTTGTTTATAATTTATAATATAAACGATATTACACCACATTGCTGAATAATATTTTCTTTGTATGAAAACAAAAGCATTTTATGATGAAAAGCTTTGAATAAAATTTATGAAAGCATTAAACCAGTGGCGCAACTGCTCTCTGGGCGCAACCATGCATTTTAATGAGAACAATATGAGCATCGCATTATGGAATTTCAATTAATGTGATATTATTTAATTGTGCATGCCACATGGTTATTGTATAACTACTCTTATTTTAAATAATTTATGTTTTCCCCACCTTGACCTTATAACTTATCGAAATTCCATTATCTGTTGATGTTAATGATTACATTGCACGAACCATTCTAAGAAATACCAATAATTTTTCATAAATGGGTAAACACTCGTTATTATTGTACCTACTTTAGGTACAGTGGCGTAACTACTATGGGTGCAAGGGGTGCAACTGCACCCCGGCGCCAGGGGCAGATAGGCGCCGCAACGCGTTCTCAGTTCTCATAAAAACTGATGAATTTTATTCTTAACCATACCAGTTACCACTGCAGAAAGGTCCTTTTCAAAATTAAAACTAATAAAAAGCCTTTTGAGAAGTATTATGTCCCAAGAAAGGCTTAGTAGCTAGTATCGGGTATCAAAGCATCTGCTGTCTCAGCCAGCTCGTTAATTCTCGCATTTTCTTCATCTGATGAAAAATTCATTTAAAACCTCACAACGGAAGTAAACAGTTTTTGAACAAAGTTAAAATGGATACCCTTGTTTACTGCATTTACTATAGCAACGTATTTCAAACGGCTTGATACATCTACTCAAGTTTATGCGATATTTAAATTATTTGAGATAAATATTTAATCTGTGCATAAAATAGTGTATGTACTTTCGGCGTAACTTGCTTTTATGGCCCTAAAACCTTTTCCTAAAATAAAACTTCGGGCCATAAAAGCTTCTTTACGCCCTTAACGCATAAATAACTATTAAAACCTGCCTATGACCATTGTAATGTACTCTTTTTGAATTGTTGATGTTCAAATAGGCGCTCACGAAACTGTTGCCCCCCGACGCCAACGGATGTAGTTACGCCACTGTTTAGGTACTGATGCTGAAGCACGTATTTTTTTAAATCAGCACACACTACAGTTACCGAAGGTGACCAGACGTCCCTATTTTGCCGGTTTAGTCCTTTTTCCTTTTCCTTTTCAATCTTTATCCCGATTTTATTATAATGTGAATCGGGCCGTCCAATGTCCCCATTTAACGAGCCAAACAATTATTTTATCTATGTTGACAGGTGGCGCGTGTTAAGGGAAACTAAACCGGCCAATGTCGAACTTCGAAGTCGAATCTGGTCGCTATCGAGCAAATGCGCCAATGTGCGGTTCATAAAACACGTATTTTCAGTTTACGCAGCCTAAAATGGTCATTGCGCATTCTCAGGTTTCCTTAGCACGCGCGACCTGTACATCAAACCGTGGAACTCTAATCACATTAACTCATTACTCAATGACACTTACGCAACTACGCACCAATATGAAACAATGCACGTACACTGCAGCGTAAATAAATAACACATGTGGGCAGCCCAGATACAAGGGGATCATTGCGTTACCAATAAACCCGAATAAACTAAAAAAAGCAATTTTTTCCCCAGAAGACAATCTCCCGGATCGCCCATCTATTAAGGGATATTTTATCTTCCCCCCCCCCCCCCCCCCCCCATTCATCCACCCTCCCTATTGCGGAACTTCCACATATTAGGTGTTTTCTTTTTGCATGTTGTGGTAGACTTAAGTCAGCTTTGTCAATAACACACCATTCCTTTTATAAAAATAATTTGACTCAGTTCTCAATAACCCTATTCGTTTTAAGAGCTTTATTTAAGTTTTATATTAACCTGAGGCAGAAATGTGTACATGACTCAAGGCACTTCAATCACGTGATGATTGTGACTTTACCTAACCCTGTGGCGATGCAAAAAGAAAACACCTATGGTCACCTTTGACATGGAACTGCTCTTTGAAAAATTAAATTTAGAAAGCAGAGCTAACATCTTTTCGTTTTAACGAATCAAACCAACGAATAAAGAAAATGAAGGAAAGAAGCTCAAAGAATGTCAATATTTATTGCATAGAATGTTTATTAAACATAATGGGGTGTCGAAATCGGTGCCGTTGTTTCCTGTAGTACATAAGCGTGCATTTTCTAGGGGTTACTTAGGTTACTATAACTTAGTACCCATCAATGAAAAGTTATGGCCACCTGCTGTTCATGTCCACTAATTAAAAGTACAGCACACTCCTGCGTCCATAAACATTGTAGTAGGTACATTATATATTCATTGCCCATGTCATTTAGTTAACAGTTCTTTATTTAATTAGGTAGTGAAGCGAGCAGATGTTCATTTAGGTACATAATAATATAATCTATAGTTTGGACAACCCATGATTTGTATCATGTGGACAACCTAACCGAACCTTTTTTATATATTTGTTTAGAAGCAGAACCGGAACTGAAACCCATATTTTGGAAGTGGTGAAAATATAACTTTAACCGAAACCTTTATTTCAAAAAAGGTTCTGGTCTGGATACCATACCATTAAAAATATTCCACTGAATGCAGTTCATAACATAGAAGAACGACTATATCTCATTCAACAGAATAGAGGTGGCCATCTTTAATTGTTTCTTGTTTGGTCTTTATTAATAAACCCCATTTCTTTACAAACAAAATGGTATTTTTTTAAGAATCTCAAACATTAGCAGAGCAATGGCCATTTCAAACTGGGAACTTACTTTTGAATAACCTTAAATAATATTAGGTGACTTCAAAGCTACTTGATCAATTGTTCAAGCATGTCACTAAATCAGTACGGTGCCTAATTTTAACAAAAAGGATGATTTCTATTTAAAAGGTTCTCTGGCCGAAGGGTTGAAATGATTTACCTGAACGAAATGTAACCCCTAAATACATAAGAATAGTTAAAAAATTCGCCGTGACTGGAGGCACGCTAACGTGCCTGTAAATGGATACGTTAGAGGCACGTAAAACGTCATTATTATGTGTGACGTCATAAATGAACGTGTCGGCATAACTGTTGAATGCAGGCACGTCAACTTTACGCTTGTATTATATTATATAAGATGGTGTTCACAAAACACACACAAATGGTGTTGTACTGATTGTCCACCAGACTGATCTGTTTATATTAATATATTTGAGACAATTGATTTAGACATTTGTTTAGAATTAAAATGTTGTATCTGATTATCTTTTGAATAATATCAATTTTGTTTAAAGTTGATATTTTAACCTGTGGTGTATTTATTTATTATCGGCATTATGTTTCCTTGGATATAATAAAATTAGCAAACGTTCATGGGATAAATTTTTATTCAAGAACTAAAGAAGTATAAGGTATAAAAAGTCTCAACAACACACCTTTCTTTCAAAACAATACTTATAAGTTATAATAAAAAATAATAACAGCTTTTTTTAAACAAAACAATTCTTATATAAATATGAGGTTTTAGTGTTTCATATACCAAAACTCTCAAATTTAGGAACTTTGAAAGTTTGAAACATAATAATACAAGGAACATTTGGATGCGCATTACAGGAAGAAATAATTTTTTTGTTTATGTGATGGCCATATACCTATGTTTAAATTATATAATCCCTACACATTATCAATGATTTGATTATGTACCTACCTATAAATGCAATTACTGCTTCAGGCTTCGGGGCAGTGTCCTACCGTGAAATGGGAATTTAACATTCCATCTTGAAGTTTTATTTAACTTTAGGTACTTACAAAGCAGAAAAAGATATAAACAGCTTGTGGTTCGTTTAACCCTTATTTATTTGCTTTGGCTTTGAACCATCACAGAGAAATTAATAAATTTCTCTATGCTTTGAACATAAAACATAAGTTAGGTAGGTACTCTTTTATTTGTATATGCAAGAAACGGTAAGGGAAGGGTAAGGTTAACGTGCCTGCAAAGTGCAAACTGCAAAGTGCAATCTGGATCCACCGGCTCGTTCATTTTTGACGTCACGCATAATACCTATGACGTTTACGTGCCTCTAACGTATCCATTTACCGGCACGTTAGCGTGCCTCCAGTCACGGCGTAAAAAATTATTTGAGGAAACTGGATCATTTGCAAAGAAATAGGGTAGTATACAAAGTAGTAAAATTGGAGGTTTTATATCAGTTTGGTGTAGAACCGCAACCGACATCCATAAGTTGAGTGGTGAGATTAACTGGATAATGATCCAGACAGGCATATTGAGTTTTGTTTATATACCATAACCATAATACCCAATGCTTACGGACAATTTGGAGACCAAAAGTTGTGAAAAGGAGGTGGTGCCATCTAGCAATGAACGTTTTATTTAGATTATAAAAACCTTTCAGCAATGGTCTTTGTGAAATTGGTGTTCATTATATATAAAATGTACGACCTTACCTATATATGAAGCATTATGTTAATGATTAATATCAAGTGCAATCATTCTCATTTAATTTCAGACTGTTTTGGAATCCCCAACAACTTTAAGTCATGACGACGACAATGACATTTGGAGTCAGACATATATGCTACCAGGTGAAGACGGTCGCACTGCTTTAAAGCGGTAAATATAATTTAATTTCCAAAATTTATTACTGATCATACATATATATTTTATAGATGGGGACAAAAGCAGGCTTGGTGCAAACCATCGTGTATTCCAATTAGTATAATTTTAATTTTAATCTTCCTTGTTGTACTACTTCCGTTGCTTGATCATGCAATGGAAAAGTCAGATATGCAAGTAACTCCTATTGTTTCTGAATTAGCTCCAGATACTTGCAGGTAAGTGATCCGTTAGAATATTGTTTTATATTAATATATTACCCAAGTTATCTGCATTAGCAGCAGTCGTATATATGTAGAATAATTCAAGTCGTAGCATGTATTGTGTGTTGAACACTATGGTATCTTATGAACAGTAAATTACGCATACTTATTCTATAAAAATTAGGATATAAATTAAATGTGAATTACTTTCAGATTATCTTTAGTTGAAAGCATTCCAGAAGGCCTTATATACCCCCGAAATGCAACTATATATCCCTCAACATATCACACATGGCTAGAATTAATAAATTCGACTCAACATACAATTGAAATTGCATCCTTTTATTGGACATTGAGAAACTCCGAGGTCTATCCAGATCCCTCCTCATATCAGGTTATTTTTTTTTAATTGAATCATATGCTACTTAACTTGGTCACTATTTTAATAGTAGTTTATACAGCACCATAAAAACCTTTGAATATATAGCTATAAACAGCACCTTATGAACGCCAATACATTAACAGGCACCCCATGAGACTGGGTCTCTTCGCTGATATATAAGACGTTGTTGAGTCCTTTTTTATACAAAATATATTTTCTCTGTGTATTGCTAACCTCCGGCAAGCCAATAAAAACTCACTTCTTAGCAGCTTAAAAGGTACAAACGAATTGTAACTGATATGCACGCACTTTATATTAGGATACATAAAACTTCTATTAAGCTTTGCACTGAAGTAAGTGTTAGCTTACAGCTACAAACTATGCCAAAAAAAACCTTTAGGCTATCCAAATTTTGGGAAAAAGAACCGCATCGTTATAAAGGGCAAAAATTGAATTTCAGCTTGGGCAGTATTTTAGAGACCCTACATTGAAAAAGAATTGTTTTTTGGGAGATACATTGGCACTCATTACTCCAATTAAGAAAGAAAGTTACTGTATTAATCCACCAGTAACTAACTGAAAGTATATCAGAAATCCTTCCACTAGATATTCTTGGGCTGAAGAATTAAGTGGACTAAATTTTCAATATTTAGAGTGATTGGATAATGGATTTGATGGATGGTAGTTATGGTTTTACTTTTGTATTTTTTGAAGCAACCTATAATTTAAGGAAAATCATTATTTTGGTTGTCATTTGAACATCCCTTGTAGTTTGAGGGAGTTGAAGATTGCTCTGTAGGGCGAAATTTCATCTTCCAAATTATGTAACATGTAAGCGGCATGGTTTTCGTTTCCTTTTTAATATTTAGAACCTCAAACCATCACAAACACTAACACACATTGTTTCAATTTGAAAATGTACCATTTCAACTCCAAAGGTGCTGCCAAAAAGGTGGCAAATATGTGGTATTTTTGAAAAGGTAATTGGACTTGTAAAATGGGATATCACTCAATCTTCCCTTCCTATTTCAATTTTAGGGGTTGTTTCCAGCCCTGCTGGGTAATTTAATCGAACGCTAGCCAACAAAATGTTATTGCGGATTTTCTATAGGGGCTGGTACGTTCCCAAATTGACACATAGTATACAAATTTGTGATTGACAAAGTGTGGATACTACCCTAAAAGTGGAAAAGTGTTACGTTGTATATATTAAAAGAAATTGTGTTGGTAATTTTCTTACATTCTTACATGTTTGAATTGTTCAAAACAATGCTAAAAAATGCTAAAATTGAAAAAACTGTTTTCGATTTATATTTGGGACACCACCATTTAAAAAATAAATAGGTAGTTTATTTATTGTTACATACATAGTACCAAATAACATGTAATTTTAAATACTTAACACACTTAACTTGTAAAACATGTACTGTACATATTTTAACCAAAATTATTTTAAATGTGTAGGGAGAAGAAATATTTCAAGCGTTATTAAATACAGGAATAAATAGAGGCATTAAAATAAAGATTGCACAAAGCGTTCCAAATCGTAATAATCCGAATACCGATACGGAGTACTTGGTAAAAAGAAAAGCTGCAGAAGTACGAAGTGTAAATTTTCCACAATTATTGGGATCTGAAGGCGTTTTACATACAAAATTATGGATTATAGATAGAAC
This sequence comes from Pyrocoelia pectoralis, assembly GCA_036250285.1. Lineage (NCBI taxonomy): Eukaryota > Metazoa > Arthropoda > Insecta > Coleoptera > Lampyridae > Pyrocoelia > Pyrocoelia pectoralis. The sequence goes on along the minus strand of CM070074.1, from coordinate 82,579,533 downwards.
ACATTTTTACATAGGAAGTGCTAATATGGATTGGCGATCATTAACTCAAGTCAGTATAAATAATTATAAATGCAAAAATTGGAAATTGTTTACTGTAGGTTAAAGAAATGGGAATGGTAGTGCGCAATTGTAGCAGACTCGCAGAAGATATGGCCAAGATATTTGATGTAAGATAATCAAAAATTTTTATATACTAACATACAAAATTCTGTAATGCAGGTATATTGGGTCTTAGGTGAACCAGGTGCAAAAGTTCCCAGTTATTGGCCATCTTATTTAGAAACGAAGTATAACTATGATACACCTATGAATCTAACTTTAGGTAACGACACCTTCCAAACTTACATATCGGTAAGTAAAATAATGTTCATCGTTTTTAAATATATCGTTTTACATTTTTAGAGTTCTCCACCTCCTCTGTTGCCAGGTGGAAGAGCTAACGACTTGGATGCAATTGTGAATATCATACAAAAAGCAGAAAAATTTGTGTACGTCTCTGTTATGGACTATTTTCCTCTAACAATTTATTCGCCAAAAATAAAATATTGGGCCCCTCTAGATAATGCTCTACGATCTGCAGTTATTGATAAAATTGAAGTGCGGTTATTAATTAGTAAATGGAACAGTACGCGGAAGTCGGAGCATTACTTTTTAAAATCGCTAGCCGATATCGCAGATTCATATCCAAAGGCAAAAATTGAAGTGGTAAGTAAATACGATTTGGTTAAGCGGTTAAATTTATATAATTTCAGAGATACTTTATTGTACCTGCAACACCAGCACAAGCAAAAATTCCTTTCTCACGTGTAAATCACAATAAATACATGGTTACAGATAACACAGCGTATATAGGCACTTCTAATTGGTCAGGAGATTATTTTATAGATACAGCTGGTATCGGCTTCGTCGTTCATGATCCTGTTTATAATAGGAATGATTCTCATGTTACAATACGAAGTCAACTTCAGGCTGTATTCGAACGAGATTGGACTTCTAATTATTCCTATCCAATATCCTATTTTAGATATTAATAAAATTGATTAATTCGTTTGTACATATTTTATATTATGAAAATGAAAGAATATTTTCGATATTGAGCTTATTTTTAAAATGATTTCCCTATAATCATTTCCATCATTATTCTGATTCTAACTTTATCAGAATAAAATCTAATAATTTTTAATAGAAAATAAATACCTTGGTACGCTATGAAGGTTGGTTGCGTACTGCCCCAATGGCCCTGCGTAAAGACATCCACAATGTGTTTAAAAAAATTAATGATCGATAAAGAAGAATACGTTTGGATAAATACCATAAGGAATTACGTGCCTCAAAAACAGATGGAGGGAGTAGGTAGTTGGGACAATGGTTATTTTATTTTAGCCGATTTCTTCACTTCTATACTTCCACCATACATAAACTATCTCATCAGGTGTTTATTATTTTTGAGTAAAAAAATGAATCTGTGTATTTTTTTTAAAATCTTTTCCTTTGATTATATTTTGCACCATTGCGGTAGGCCCTAAAAATGTACCTAATAAATAATGCAGGTCAATTCGTGGGAACACCTACAACATAAGGTCTCGGAAGAGATGAGGAAAGTGTTGCAGTGGTTTGAAAGAAGTAAACTAACAGTGAATTAAAATAAAACGAAATTTATGGCATTCGGAAATTGCAAAGATAGCATATCAGAGATGGGTGACCTAACAATCCATAAAAATGGCTCCATGGACATACAGTGCAATTCTATTAGTATAAACATATCTTGGACACTAAAACACTAAAAGTCAATGGCATAAAGGGAAAAAACAAACAAAAATATCTAGGAGTGATAGTACACAATCCATCCTGCATAAAATCAGACCCTTAACGTTCACCCTAAAAAATTTACGCAACATACCACCGACCGCAAAGAATCTTATTACTGTAGGTATACCATGCATTACTACTATCCATAGTAAGATATGGTATAATAGCATGGGGAGGTGCCTACCAGAATGTGATCGACCCACTGGAAGTTCTTCACAGACTTATACTTAAAATCATCATACAAAAACAGAAATAGTACCAGACGGAAAGGATATACAAAGCAGCAAAGGTCATGAACTCATGAACATCCGACAATTATTTTGCTACTCCAACTTTATGGTGTTGCTTAAAAATAAAAAGAACATGCAAACGCCTAAAACAAGAAATTTACATAAAGAGGCTACACTAAGGACAAGTTCATCCTTCCGCGCAAACACTAAAAAAAGGTTAGGTATGTACCACGGTTATGATTATATAGGAATTAAACTATTCAACCTGATGCAAGGCGCAATAAGAGAGTCTGGCAATGCAAGTAGAATAAGAAAGATCTCAGAATCCCTGGAAAGACATGTGACTGCAAATTTATTCAAGCTAGGCTAACATACTACCTGGTGTACACTAGGTTATTATGTTACTCTTTTTCATTGCTTTTGCATGCCAGACATGGCTTAGATTAGAACCGCTTCCCCGTCCAGCATCCTCAGGTTTATCTCATGTGTGGGATGGCTTGAGTGGCATTGCGGATGCTTTTGAGGGCTGTTATTAATACTATGTACCTCCAACTTTGTTAAAATGTTTAAATAAATCAATTTGAAATGTCTTCAAATTTGTATAAATGTAATATAATTAATTCCAAATGCATTTGACATCTATGCATATCCTCCAGGTATATTTACCTGGTACATATTGTTGATGATGCTTGTCGTTGCTTACTATCTGTTTCTTGTTGTTCATTATAACACAGCCTGTATTATCAAATTTGATTTGGCCACCATTTTGACAATATAGCTCACGGACAGGTGTGGAACATACAGTACTTTCTTTCCTTGTCCTGTCATTGTAAACATCGAAGTTTAATTGTCCTGCACATTTCCAATACTTTATTGTCTGCAGCTCTACTGCACAAGCTGCTTCTGTTTGAAGCAAACTTTTGTGTCTGGTCATATGTGCAGATGCGCCTGAATCCACATACCATGCACAAGAAAAACTTCCTGTTGTTTTTCGGTTTGAATGAGAACTCTGGTGACCATATTTGTTAGATATGTAGCACCTTGGACATTTGAACTTCTTATGATCAATGAACTTCATTCGTTACCGTATTCAATATTCCGTCCGTGTATTGCAAAAGATGCATATGTCTGCAAAGAGTTGACATGTGGATGTCATGTGAAATTTTATGCTGATTCAAGATCCGGTGGCAATTTTTTGGTATCTCAAATGCTTTTCGAGATATTCGACTTTAAAGCGCAAATTTGGAAATTATCAAATTCTTTTTTGTCAATTAAAAAAAATTATGGAGCATTTAACTGCATTTTATCAAAAAATTGTGATGTAACCCCCATAGATGAAAAACAAGTTAGGGTTCGTATTTTAAAGTCGGATGGCGTCATAGCTAATAAACAGCTGAAACAAACTTTTTTTTAAAAAAATTTCTAACAAAGACAAAATAATAGCGGTTCCTTACTTTATACTCACGCTGTATTGTGACTGAAGCTTAAACTAAGGGGAGATATTATTTAAAACTGTGGCTAAAAAAATGTTCACACTTTCAAGAAATTAGTAGTGCTTGTGATACTTGAAAAAAGGAGAAAGGATTGTTAAGTTACTCCAATCGTTAATTTTTAATTTAAAAAATATACACTTTTTATTATGACATACACTCAAATTGCATTGTAATCAAAGTATTAAAAAACATTAATTTATAAAAACTCGTTATTGACTAGCTCATCGACACTATTGTACTTCAAAATATTATTTTTAAGTGTTATTAATTGTTGCATTGAAGTTTTGTGCACTTTGGTTGTCGTTTTTGCATACCTCACTGTAGTTGTCATCTGATGCAGCACATAATGCATCCACAAAACGTTTGTGTATGGCTCGTAATGCTCCCATTCATTTCTGAAATTTTAATATTTATTATTGTAAAAAAAAAAACAACCGACTTACTTATTTTTTTGTTGCATCAGTTTGTAGATTTCAAACTGATATTCACCTGTGGCATTAAACAAATCAGGATCTTTGCTGATATCGTTGAAAATGACAGTATTATTAACTTTAATTCGTGACAGTGTGAAATCGATAATTGCCACTTCGATACCCTTACTTGGCATATAAAATTCGTGTCCATTTAGGCAATAGTGTAACAACTTCGCTTCTTCGCTTTTAGAAATAAGAACATTGCCCCAATGTAGGTCCCTATGTTCAAATTCACACGCTTGTTCGGCAACTGCCAAACTGCACGCAATCTGGAATTGTTTTTGATTAAAATAATGCGTCGTAAACTAAAAATTGGTTACTAACCTGCTTAAACAGGCAAAGAGATTCTGAAGCGTTTCTAAACTCAAAGCTTTCCATGTCTACACCTCCATTGGCTAATTCGAGAACCACATATAATTGATCGTTACCGAACATTTCAGGTGAATCATTTTCTGAATTGTGTGTTTCATCATATAAATCCCATAAATCTATCAGTCGTGCAGGATAGCACCCTTGAACACATTTAACAGATTTTAGTTCTGAGAAACCCACAGTTGTGCTTATCTTGTTATAGCGTAAATTGCTCAGCTCCCTATAAGAAAACAAGAATTTACTTATGAAGATCAAGTTTCATTGAAACAATAGTGTGTGTTATTGAGAGAGATAAAGTGTAAAACTTAAAACAAATATACTGTGCAGATGTATATGAACTATTTGAAAAGGGCAACGAAGAAAAACGCCAAGAAAGATAAGAAAGAATCTGAAGAAAAAATGGACGCACCAACAGATATGATTAGGAAATTAATGGTGATTGTGAAAGATACAAAACAAGCAGTGGAAAAACCTGAAAAAGTCAAATTAGAAAACAGGTGCTTGAATGAGGATAATGGAACAAGAGTGGAAAGAACAACACTGTAGTTAGCGATGGAACAGGCAATGGGAAAAGAAATACAAGTATAAGTAAACTTGGTAAGATAAGAATAGAGAGAAATTTTGTTATAAACAATAAACTGACCTAAATGGAGAGGAACATACAAAACAAAATAAAAGATAAAGCAAAGAAAAAAGGAGTAAAGATAGATTTCAGGAAGATCTTTATGGATAATAGGGAATGGAAGCGGGATATGAAAAATAACAAGTTTTTAAAAAGTAATACAGGAAAGTTTCCACTATAAAAAAACCGGACAAAGAACAAAACAAAACATTACATACGAAATATAAAAAGGTAGAAAAGATAATAACGGGAACATAGAAAACGTTGAGGAAACAATTAAACAAATAGAAATACAATAAAGGATATGCAACACAATCAACTAAGACAGAAGAGAGAGTACAACTTCAAAAATATAAGAGATAAAAGAGGGTAACGATTATCACAGATGAAGAAAACATAATAAAGAGATGGGAGGAGTACTTTGAAGAACTGGCAGTAACCAAAGAAGAAACAATGGAAAGGGAAACAGAAATAAGCGATAACTGAAGCAGGTATAGGTGGAACAGTTACAAGGAGCAGGGAAAGAAATGTTGGAGGTTATTAGGAAAAAAATTGTACCAAAAGGATGAAGAGATTGTGTACAATTATAATAGAGGAATAGTTCTCATAAGTGTACCAACAATACTAACTAGAAGAATGGGAATTAGTGCCAAGAGAGCTCATACGAATAATAAGAGGCGCGATCAATGAAGTACAGATAGCAGGACAAAAATTACAAGAAAAGCAGCCTACTGTACGCAGATGACATAGCACTAATAGCCGACACAAGGGAGAAAATGCACAGACTGCTAGAAAAATGAACTAAAGATAGAAAACATGAAGATGGAGATAAACATAAACAAGACAAAAGTGATGACAGTTAATGAAAAACAAGATGGCAACAGGAACAGAGAGATAAGCTGCAATAACTGAATAATAGAAGCAATAACAACCTGTGAACTAAAGAATAGGGCAAATAAATCAACTATGCGCTAAACAAAACAATCCTAGGGCACAAAGATATAGAAGTAGAGGCCAAAGCAAAAATACACAACACAATAACAATACCAATAATTACCTATGCGGCAGAGAACTGGACACTGGGGAAAAACACAGAAAGAAAATAAAGGCACTGGAAATGAGGTATCTCAGGAAGATTGTGGAGGTTACGAAGTGGGATCATATGAAAAGCGAGTGCATAAGGGAAGCTTTACAGTTGAGATGGCAAGAGGTATCAATGAACAGAGAAGCACGACCAAGCAGAATACTAGAAATGGGTAAATCGAACAGAAGAAGGAGAAGACGGCCTAGAATAAACTGGATGGACAAAATAAGAGCATTAAGGAAGTCCATAACAGAGATGAAAAAACTAAGGGAAGACAGGAAAACATGGAAGAGCTGGGTCAGAGAGAGACCGGCTCCACATCCGTAATCCGACGCCTGAAAGCCAGCAGGATAAGAGAAGAAGAATGGGGGAAGCACCCAATCTTTGTACTAAGCCAAGTAATCGAAAAAACCGTCAAGAAGGAAAAGGTGGTATGTATATATGTTTTGTAGCCCAAAAAAGTGTTTGACAGAGCAAGTCAAAACCAGATGTGGGAGAGTGTAGAAAGAACAGGGATAGACAGAGGAACAATAAGTGGTATTGAAAGAATCTGTAATACATATTTGAAACTCAGAAAGGTTTGAAGCAAGGCAAGGTATAGAACAAGTAACAGAAATCAACTATATGAGAACAATAATCGAAGAAAATTGAGGATTGGATAACATTGTACAACATGAAACATTCTTTAGGAGAAGTGAAATAACAAAAGAAGTGAAAACAGAAATAATTAAAAAGGCGGTGAATTCTATGCTGATAATGCAACAGAAATAAGATTTCTAAGAAAAATGGAGGGAAAAACGATAAAGAATGGATTAGAAATGAAGGCTTCAGGACAAATTGGGGAATAAAACTGATACTAAGGAAAATAAAAAATGTCAAACTGGGGTGGCTGAAATATATACACAATGTTAGAAAGCAGACTAGCCATAAAATTTGGAAATAGGATAAAAATGACAAGAAGGAGAAGCAAGTTGAAGAAGCTGCTCTAACAAGAGGTAGTATCAAACGGGAAAGGATAGACAATCGAAAAAGATTAACTCAGATCTGGAGCCTTGCACATCACAAGTAGAAAGATCTGGGATTGATTAAATAAATAAAAAATACATAATGAAGGAATAGTGGGGATTATTATGCAAAGTTTCATTAGTAATACAAACACGAAATCCAATTATTTATAGAATATGTATAATTTTCCATCACAAATGTTTATATGTTTTATAAATTAAGAGGCAAATATTATTGGGTAACGTTGCATAATAACCTTAATAACCTAGGTATATAAAACAAACATTCTATTGCAATTTGCAATAACTGAAAATGACTAACGAGTTACCAAGCAGCCAGAGGACCTAATTAATTATCACCTACAGAGAATTAACAAGTGTATTGTATAAAATGAAGGATATTCTCACAACTTAATTTTAATTTTAATTGAAAATTAAATTTAAATATAAAAAACATTCCAAAAATGTAGATAAAGGAGATACTTACATAGCAATAATAATTTCGGAAAGAATTTCGTGAAATTTTTTCTGAGGTTCATCATTTACCAACTGCTTTCCCTCGATAGGTATAATTTTCATGACTGTACCAAATCCATCCAAGTTTTTGTAAAAAAATACCTCCCCGTACACTCCTTCGCCAATTTTTCGACATCTTTGTAGCGTGCTATAACAATGTTAACAGTTATGTTAAGTATTAACATAGAAAATGAAGCTTACGTTGATGAATAACATTCCTCGAATGGTAAGGGTTTTTCCTGACCACACTTTCTCAGAACGAGATTTCTAGCACATTCAGAAGGTGTTTCCTCATAGATGGAATTATTCCGCGTTAATTGTAGGGAGTCGCCACCAATACTCCTTTCCTGATATAACTTTTCGGTTGTATTGTTGGAACCATAGGCTGTTTCTAACGAATTTGTTAAAGATAGGCATTTAAAGTTAAGCAAAAGTTCTTCTTGCAGAGTGTAGTACATAAACGTTTTTTAAAAACACTGTTAATTTACAATAAACTTCAAACAAACGAGACGGACTCTAACTTTTAACCTCTATTTATAAAGACACGCAATTTTCTATGACGTGTAGACCTTGAAATACCCCACTATAAAAACGATGACAAATACGACGTAAATTTTTCAAAGTGTCACTACCTTTAATTAATGTACTAATTTTTCCACGGAATTTATTACGTAAACCTTACTGCGAAATATCATGTAGGAAAATAAAATTCATCTAATTTTCTAATTTATGAAGATATTTTTATCAGTGGCGTATCTTGTGTTAGGTAAAATTGTGCAATATTGCATTTTGACTTGAAAATTGATACGACGATGGCTTAATAAACATTAAAACAGGTCGAGATGACGACCGAAGTAAAAAAAGGGAATCGTGAGATACTTGAAGATTTTATTGAAATTTATTGAAGTGAACCATGCTTATGGAACATAAAAGCCAAGGATTATTATCATAACTAAGTAAAAAAAGAGAACGCGTATCGCAGATTAATTGAGAAACTAAAAGAAATAGATGGTAACTGTAATAAGGATAAGGTAGTCAAAAAAATCAATAGCTTAAGAAGGAATCACAGAAAAGAAAAAAAAAAGGTCATCTGTTGATGACATATGTAGCGGCGAAACTTCCATTCAAGTATACTTGTACGTTGTACAATAAATTTGTGCATGTATACCGTTCAAGTATGCAGTTACGTGAATAGCCGCCTTAATGAAAAGAACGATTTTTAATAAACGGAGTTAGTTTAATTCGATAAATATATCGTAAAAGAAGCGAGCAATAATTTGACAGTAGGTACAAGGAGTTGACAGTTGATGTGTTATTAAATTACATTTTACGTTTGACAACATTGCTGTGAAGAACAAGGATACCGTGTTTGATTATATATAACTACTATAATCAAAGGATACCGTTATTTGGGAATGATTAAAGATAGTAAAAGAGAGAGTTACTCCATAAGAACCCATACTGCATTTGGAAGTTTGGACGCTCTATAATTAAAATCCCTGGATTACAACACGAACCTCGAATACAGCAGTAACAGAGTCGGATTTACCATAAGGCTAGAAAGGCTATAGCCCACGGTCTATAGTAGTGTATAGACCGTGGCTATAGCCTAGTGCGGCAAATTTTAGGGGGCGGCAAATGTTGGAGTTAAAAAGATTTAAATAATAAAATGACACCTAGACAAATTCAAATCATATGACAAAATATAATATTTTATCGAAAATTATGTAGATGAGGGGCGGCAAAATATTTCCTGCCTAGGGCCGGGCCGGCGAATTCGTAAATCCGCCTCTGCGCAGTAACGAAAGTATTAAGAGGGTTCTATAGCTCTGAGGCGCCAAAAGTAAATAAAGTTTTAGCGTTATGCTAATACAAACTTGTAGTTTTTTAAAAAACTTTAAGAATTAAAAGAAACACAACTTCAATTTACACATGTAAATCAAAAATGGCGCGTATGACTACAGAGAAAATGTATTTTCTTCCATTTTCTCTGTTATTTTTTCGGAAAAATCGATCTTCAGTTTTGAACCTAGAATCGCAAATGGTGGCTCATTTTGGAGATAAATCAATAAGAAAGAATATACTTAATGCCATCCAAAATTAATTTTGAAGTCCTAAAACTGAAAAAATTGCTGTTATCATGTGGGCTCATTTATCTTCTAATTAACTAATTAATTACTAACTTCCAAGGACTCATAATCAATTTTGGATGGCACTATGTTGGTTATTATAAAATTATCTTCAAACTGCGCCCTCATGTATGATTCTAGGTTCAAAACTGTAGGAGAAGATACGATTTTTAGTAAACATTGAAGTTGCATGCAAAATTTTACCTATAGAAGCGGCTTAAAAAAGTTTGACCTTGTCAAAAAGACAAAATTTGATAATTTTGAAATTTAGACTATGAAGTCGAATATCTCGAAAAGTATTTATGATATCGAAAAATTGGGACCGGATTTTGAATCAGCATAAAATTTCACATAAGATCCGACAATACGCATCTCTTGCTTGTATGAGTTAAAAGTTAACACGTTCACAGTCCTATGACCCACATGTGGGTCATGAAGCATTTACTGGCACGTCCATGAACCACATATGGGTCACAAATCTTCGGATAGAAATAGCTCGATTAAACGTAGGACGTGGCAGTATGAATTATTGTTTCTTAATAGGACGTTAGAGGAAAGAAAAACCTATATTTTGATATAAATACAATAAACGAACTTATGACTATTTAAATGACCCATATGTGGGGCTTAACATTTTAAATGTGGACGTGACAGTATTATTTTAAAATGTACAGTGGACTATGAACGTGTTAAAGGATTGTTGAAACTCATTTTCAGATTTGGTTCATGTAAGAGGATTGATTGGATGTTCTTTTTTGAATACAAAAAATATTTCGTTAATGTATCTTGGCAACCTTTGTTTAATTTTAAAATAAACAATTTGAGTGGAATTACTTATTATTGTTATTGTGATGTAGTGTAGTGTTCTAAAGTAAAGATAACGAATTGCTACAGCAACATATTGAATTCGTCCGCTGTGCACAGTCGCAGGAAATACTTGATTTATTGAATAAGTACAGCAAGTTAGATTTTAAGAAATCTGGCTATGGACCTGCAAACATGGCAGTTATTTATAGCTGTATGGACAACGACAAAACATTTTAAAACATTATGGTACATTCTAGTAACCACCAATTACATTACAGTAGAACTTTTTGGAAAGTAGTATTCTGGCATATAAGTACCTCGAATGAATCAATAAAGAAATAAATATAGCTTGCCATAGCATGTGATGTGACTACTCAGTCGCTAGTGAACAGAGGCCTCATTTGAACTGTGTTATAAAATAAAATTGATTTAAAGTTGAAACTTAAACATAAACTTATGCAAACTGTTAAAAGGTACTATGGATCGGAATAAAATGCTTATTAGAAAACGATGATGGAACACTAATATATTTTTATTTATTGATTAACAACAACTATATATCCTAGCAACTACCTTTCATAGGCAACTACTAACTATACATATTTATATAATATAGAGTCTAGAATATTCCTAACACTCCCCTGTATTCTAAACTCGTATTATCTATGAACAAATGGAAATGAAGACCTATAACTAAAAATTCAAATTTACATCTATAACAATTTTAAACCTAGGTCATGTTTAAATTTTTCTAGTTTCACATTTCCAAGAGGTTTTGTAAAGATATCGGCTGGTTGATCTTCCGATTGTATATATTCGATGAATATGTCACCGTTTAAACATTTTTCCCTAATAAAATGAAAACGAACATCAATATGTTTAGTTCTACGATGAAATACCGGATTGCTAATTAACTTTATCGCACTTTGATTGTCCACATGTATTATCACTTTGGTAACTGAATTAACATTTACTTCATTTAGTAACTGCTTCAACCATATTGCTTCCTTAGCAGCCTCAGCAGCTGCGATGTATTCCGCTTCAGTTGTGGAAAGGGCTGTTGATTGTTGACGACGACTACACCATGTAACAGCAGCATTACTTATTTTGAATAAGTAACCTGTTGTTGAACGTCTTGTTTCTAGGTCATTTGCACAATCTGAGTTTGAATAGCCATGTAACGAGCCATTTTCAGGTGTGTAAAGTATACCTAACTTTTTAGTTTTCTTTAAGTACCTCATGATTCGTATGCGTTTTATCTTAAATACCCACTTATAGTCAATTATTCGCTTGTTAATTGGTAAAGGAACAACATTCCACGTTTGATTTTTATCCAGTGCTTCTAATTCTTCGTTTATTGCACTCATCCATTTATCTGCATCATTACCACTTATCGCTTCATTGTATGTTTCCGGTACACCTTCAATAAGATTGATTTCTGGTTCAAGATCATCCAATTGAATAGGTTTTCTCAAAATGGTACGATTTCTTAGTTGATATACAGGTGTTTGTGGTAGATGGACTGCATCTTCATCACTCACTTCAACAGCTGCATTACCCTCTTCATTTGTAGATTGATTTTCCAGGTTGTCCTCAATTTCGTCTTTGTTAGTTATCGGAATCAATACAGTGTTTGTCCTTGGAAACTTGACTGTATTGTCTTCATTAAACGAAACATTACGTGCTACCTTTATCTTCCTTGATACTGGATCAAAGAGTCTGTAATTGGACGACTCATTTTCGTAACCCACCAACATTAATTTCTTGCTTTTTGGTTCCCATTTAGTTCTTTGTGTATCAGGAACATGCATAAAGGCTTCACAACCAAAAATTCTTACATGTTTAATCGAGGGCTTTTTCTTTGTCCATAATTCGTATGGTGTTGAGTTTGGTGTACGACTATTTGTGCTTCGATTTAAAATGTACACTGCAGTATTCACAGCTTCTGCCCATAAATAGAGTGGAATATCTTTTGTGTACAACATTGACCTTGCTGATTCAACAATTGTACGTATTTCTCGCTCTGATTTACCGTTTTGTTCAGGACAATATGGAGCACATGTTTCAAGTTCAATGCCTTTGTTCACTAAAAACCTTTTAAACTCTTCATTTTTATACTCGGTTCCATTATCAACACGTAAGGTTTGCATGTAATTACCAAATTTATTTTTAAACTGCACTAATTGTTTGAAACAATTCAATGTATCTGACTTGTGTTTGATGAAGTACACAAATCTATACCCTGTACAGTCATCTTTAAATAGCACGAAGTATAGAGCCCCTCCGAGCGACGATACTGACATCGGGCCACACAGATCACTATGAAAGTACATACCCGGTTTACTCTGTTTGCTTTGCGCTTGTTTAAATGGTAGTTTATGCTGCTTGCCATATTGACAGCCTTCACATATGAAATTAATGTCAGTGTCACTTAAATTTGCACCTACAATGGCACCTTCCTGAAACATACTTTTTATCGTTTTTACATTTACATGTCCTAATCGTTCATGCCACACTTTTAAACTGTCACTGCTAGCAACGTTTAGTTCACGAGAAACTGGTCGAAATAATAGTTTGTAAAGATTATTTGAACCTCGAATCGCTCGTGCCTTTATTTTCTTATTTTCAACAATCTTTGCCTCATTCTTCTCTTTGACAATTACCATACCTTTTTTAGTCACTACACCTTCAGAAAACAAGTTTTTCCTTAAACCTGGGACATACCACACGTTAGTTATTACGCTTTCTACCCATTTGTCATCTAACAGACATTCAACTGAAATTGAACCTATTCCTTTAACAGGTAGTTCTTTGTCATTACCCAACTTCACATTGAATTCGTTTGTCGGTTCGATAGTAGAAAACAACTCTTTAAATGGGCTCATGTGTGCCGATGCACCACTGTCCAATGTCCATCCAAGTTCGTCAATGTTGAGTTCCTCAATTATCTTGTCATTTTCTACACTGAATGCTGAATAATTGTTGCTCGATGGTCTCCATTCACCTCTTTCAGGATCGCTATTCTTTTTCTTCCTGGGTGCACGACAATCTTTTGAATAATGTCCTCTTTTTCTACAATTATAACAAACAACATTCTTCTTTCTGTTTGGTTCTTTTCGATTACCAACAGTTGCAACTAGTGCAGTATCGGTCGCCTCCTCACTACTTAGACTGACTTCCTCATCAAGTAGACGTGCAGTTAGATTATGTAGATTTTGTTTTGGTTCTTCTAAGGAAAGCCATGCTTGTCTGAAATTTCTGAACCTTGAGGGAAGTGTCCCAATGATTTTTGTAATTATAGCAGTATCACTTATCTGTTCGCCAGACTGTTTAATTTGTATTGCCAGGTTTTCCACTTTAGAGATATGTTGTACAACTGTATCGTTTACTGCCATTTTGTAATTGTGAAATCTTTCATGAGCAATCATTTTGTTTGTTTCTGTTTTTAATGCATAAATACCGTCAAGTTTAATTAATATTTCTGCCGCCGTCTCACAGTTTTCTATTAAAGAAATTTGTGATACTTCCATAGCGGAAGTGATAATGCACATTCCTATGGCGTCCTTTTTATTCCAGGTAATTAATTCTTCCGGTGACGTTGGTTTAGCAATGATGCCTGTCGCAATCTCAAAAACACCTTTCGCCTTCAGCGCACATTTTACCTGAAATTTCCACTGATTGTAATTCTTCCCATCGAATTTGTGTATTGCCAGATTAGTATTATCAGCCATTACATCAGCTACTTGCAATACTACTTCTTCTTAATGAACAATCTACTCGTTTTCCAACCGTCGATACCTCGTGTAGGACACACACACACACACGATTAATTCGAATATTTTTATATCCCTTTAAACGTATTCTGGGTCCGTAACCTGTTAAAAGGTACTATGGATCGGAATAAAATGCTTATTAGAAAACGATGATGGAACACTAATATATTTTTATTTATTGATTAACAACAACTATATATCCTAGCAACTACCTTTCATAGGCAACTACTAACTATACATATTTATATAATATAGAGTCTAGAATATTCCTAACACAAACATCAAAAACCGCATTAATAATTTATTATATCGTACGCGCCATCATCATCAGCAAACAACTTATGCAAATTACAAAAGTGAGCTATTTATACTAATTCCAGTGAACGTGACAAGTTCTGATATAAGCCTGAATCACCATTATTGATTAGAAAGTGTTTGTTTTTGTAAATTTCTAAAGTTCTCATGTAGGGCAACGGCAAATTTATTCAAAAGATTGTACTTGAGGTGAGCTAAGTGCTCACAAATTTTGAGTACCTACACATATAACTTAGACTATGATTGTTTTGTGACGTTTTAAACTCAAAGATAAATTATGTTAATTTTATTGAAAAGTGCTGAATTCCTGAATCGCAATATTCTTGTAAAATTTGTGGTGATGTGGCTCAATTTTTTTGCAAAGTGTAATAATCAAAAATATGAAATAATTTTGAAGTTCCTAATTCTACCGTAATTACAGAAAATAATTTAAAAATTATAAAATGGAAACACTGGATTTTCACAGTTCAAATGTTTTGGAGAATTTTATAACTTGACAAAAGGAAACTGAAAGGAAATATTGCTTTGTTACAAATTCAATGTACAGGAAAGAGTTAGTGTCAAACAAATTCCAGCATAAAAAGAATTTTATATAAAAACTGCTAAAACAATACTATGGTTGCCAAATTTAATATAACTTTTTATTTTTTCATAAGAAGTTGCATCACATGTTTAAATATATCTCAGAAACCAGGAAAGAGTCAAAAAGGAAATTTCAAATTTGTTTTCTTATGAAATTCTGTTGTATTTCCTTTATTATTAAAAATTGATTGGGCAATTGTTGCGTCAAATAGACTTTCAAGGACTAATGTAATTTAAGAATTGTTTTAAGTTGTATCATCGTAATATAATGGAAAATAGCATCCTATCTCATTTTGTACTTACCAAAGCTGGTGCATTCAAACAATGTTGAATTGCGGAGCGTGGAAAGCTTTGATTCTTTTACAAGTGTCGACCGCCAAGTTTTTCTTGTTGTACACGAATCTGTGTGATAAATAGTAAATTAAAAGGGTTTCATTCTAATCCAGAATAATACATTATCGGTTTTAATAAGCTACAAATACCATTTTTTTAACCTGAACCAAAGAGTATCTAAAATAAGAGAAGCAACGCCATTAAAAACACTGTCGTTTAGTAAGGTGTGTTGCCTAACAAAATATTATCGAATTTACAACGTTTATTTGTACGCCACATACCTGAGGCGATAACTGTTTATTTACAAAAAGGACAACTACCTGGAGTTTTGAAATTTAAATCAAAGATATCTCAATGTTGCCGAATCTTTAGTCACATAACTTTCTATACAAAAATCTGCAACCTTCATTATTTTGCTACCCGATATTTATTTTATTTTTATACTTACTTTATTTAGAATTTCGGAGCTTGTAATGAAATATTTAAAACAAAACAATATCAAAATAATAGTTTTAAAATTGTATGCGTTCGTACAAAAAAACAACTTTTAAAATTTTTTACGCGCTCTTAAGTGATTTAATTTTTTGCTTTTTAAAGTTTCTAGGAGTTTTGATGTTCTTAAATTTTGTGGAAAAAGTTTCAGATTTTGTATAGTTTGAATTTCATTAAATGCCGAATTAAAAACAATTTACCTATGGCAGTGGCAACTACCTATTAACTTCTTGCAACCAATTGGGTTCGGAAATATTTACAATATTTACACTATTTACAATTAAATTTTTCATAAAATTTGAAGATGTTTGATGTTCTTTGAAATACGCATCAAAAAAATTTAACCATGTTGTTAGGTACTACTCTAACAACAGTGACCGACGGCTTTTTTAAAAACGTTTGCTCTCGTGTTAAAAGAAAAAGTTTGGAGTACCACAATAATATTTAAAATAATTATGTAAATTAAAAATAAAAATAACAACCACCAAGAAGTGCTTACGTCAACTTTATAAAAAAAGGTTAATAGTACTACCGGGTAGGTACTTTAAAACATGTAATTAAATAATTGTACACCTTATAATTCATCAAGGAATTTACCTGATAATGTAGCGACTTTATAAATAAGTAGGGTTCTATGAGCAAAAAACAAATCATTTAAAAGAAAAATTACAAATGTCATTGGTCTCGCGATGAGACAAATACTCAAAGACAGGACAGCGCAAAGGATTAAGATCAAATTTAATTATACAAAGACTACGTAACATACATACTTAAAAAAATGCCGTATGTAGGTACTTCAATATTAAAAACTCGGTAGAAAAAAGTTCAAAAAAAATATCTACAAAATATTAGAAAAAGACCGTGACAGAAATTCTGGTTAGCGAGACCACTTCCGGGTTAATGTTGGAATGTAATAAATTTAATAATAACATTTTAATAATTAATGCAGGTACCTATTCCTTAAAACCTAATTACCATTTGTTCAGTACAATTTAACTTATCAGGGCAATCCAGCCATTAGTCATTAAGCAAACTAAATGTGGCAACCTTGCAAATACTTTTAACAGACTTACCATAAAGATTTCTGTAAATTTTCAATGGAAGACAATATTTAAAGTACATTTAAAGGGACGCCTAGTTCTGGCTACGTCTACGCGAGGGCCCGATCGTGGAGTCCTAGCGGACGAGTTCTTATAGCCTATACGCATAAATCCTATACCACTGTTTCTCTTATTTTAGATACTCTTTGCCTGAACGAGTGGAGTAAGAAACAGTGTTACCATAATTCACAGTTTTATAAAAAATTAAGTGAATGAGAAGAAAGTGTTTTTTCAACTCTCCGTTTGATGGGGAGTTGAAAAATGCCTCTCAGTTCTTTTGTTATACAAATAACTATTGACCCATGTGAAAAGATATTTATCTATAATTAGGTATGTACTATACAAAACCATTACCTTCATCAGCATATGGAACCGAATGTTTACGTAACTGTAACAAAGAACGCCGCCATGACTTTCCCTCTTTCAGGATTACCGGTTTGTTTGTTAACAAATGAGAGTTAAATGTATCATTACGTTTATCTTCTTCTGTATCGTCCAATGAATGGTTATCATTCTTCATCTCTGCACTTGGTGTTAAGTGTGCAATAGAGCAATTCGTAGTATTGTTCACAGTTTGCTCTATGTCATCAATAGAATTGTTAGATGGGCTCGCATTATCACACATAATTGAACCATGAGTGTTGTTAACCAGATTCGATAATTGGTCCAAATTTTTTTCCACATCATGAACAGAATTTAGATTGTCACTTGTATTTGAGTTTAATAATTCTGCATCATTGACAATGCGGCCATCTGTGTCATTTAATGAACTTTCAACTTTTTGTTCGTCATCGGATGAATCAAGTAGAATTATATGACTGCTAAACAGCTCCCCAGTTCCTAAAATTTGAATTATTTAGTACCAGAAATTATTGATTTGAATGCACAATCTAAAATTTATACCAAAGTTATAAATTATCTGTTTATCATTTACAGTTACCTAACAGTTGAATGTGTTACTTCTTCTTTTTCAATTGTCAATGGTTTTAATATTATGTTCTTGTTACCAGTACAATACCTTTACGTTTACAATAAGTAAAACACCAACTGTTGTTTATTATCATATCATTACATTATCTTTACCTTTCTATTGTTAAAATTCAGCACTGTGGAAACAATTGTAATGAACATGAATCTATCTTGCTACTAGGAATAGGATTGCACCCTTCAATGTTACAATTTAAATATTTCTGAGCTTAAATAATAAGAAAACCTACTATTAATACCATGATGTACTTTTATACTTATGGAGTACCTAACATAAAACACTTCATGCCATTTTACTTGGTATCTTAAATTTGTTGAAGATGTATTTAATATGTTCGGTAATATTAAGCAAGGTAGAAGCTTTATTTACAATAACTTGACAACTTATTCGTGTACCCTACTAGAATGGGATTTCACACTTATTTATTTCCATAGTGCTGAATATTTGTCTATCTGTTATTATTACACTAAAAGAAACCCATTGCATGTTACCTTCAAGAGATGCACTGTTGGTTTTTTCGTCGTCGCTTATCCAAATTACCCCATCTTCATCACTAATGGAAACACTTATAACATTATCATTTGCACTGTTCGAAATTTGTTCAAAATGTTCTGAGGCATTGCAAGTGTCACTACTACAGTACGAATGATCTAATATTATACTTTGCATAGAAAATTCGTTAACTCCATCAAATGAGTCAGTCTTTTTACCAGAATTATTTTTATCTACAGAAATTTCAGTCTCTTCAGTATTTGGTATATTGCATAATGAGATCTTTGTATTAGACGTGGCATTAGCTTCAGTAATGCTTGGTAAACAATAATTTTGCAAATCTACTGCTTTATCTATACTACTCTCAACAATATTACTATTAGAAAAATCGGAATTAGAACCCTTAGGTGAATTTACATAAAAATTTAATTTTCTCACAAAATTTCCTTTTCTAATTTCTAATTGTGAGGTAAATGAATTCACATTAGTGGCATTTATTATATCAGACGTTACATTTATCGTCCATCCATTTTTCTCGGTTGTTTGTTCATCAGATTTTGGAAGTACTTGGTGTTTTACGTTTGTTAGTGATCTTCTACAAATCGAATCTAGTTGATGATTATAAATGGACTGGCAATTCCCCTCTGACAAACTCAGCAAATCATTCTTGCCTCTATTGGGGATGATTTTCATTATCTTTTCATTCTCACTTTTCTCTCTAAATTCTGTCTAAAAGTAGAAATAGTTACGATTTAGATTGATATAGACACAACAATTGTATTAGAGGTATAAATCGATTAAAACAAAACGTAATTGTAATAAATGTACAGGTACACTTTTGTTTTAGAAAGTCAGCTAGGTTTAAGAATAATTAGAAAACAAAGTGTGCTCCTCACTATAATAATAGCAAAGAGTATATAATAGAGGTAAGAGAAGCAATGTCCTTTAAAAACAGCGTCATGATAAAAGTTAGTCCGCCGCTTTAGAGACCTACTGTCGGCCACCTAGTAGAGGACTAACGAAGTAATGTAACTCGAAAAAAAATAGTTCCCTGTAAAATTTTATCGTTTTTATTTTACAGTGTTGTAACATTTACCTGACCATTCATTTGATTTTCTTGCTTTACCGAAACTTGTTTGCGGATTTATTGTTTTGGTTTCAAATATAGGTACCTTTTTTAATTTGTCAGGTGTATGCAATTCAAATCTGCTTAATAATAAGGGATTAACACTGAAAGATAATGTTACCTACTGCATCTTTGAAAACACTAAACTAGTTATGGCAACGTTGTCAGACGAATTCTTTTATATCCGTTTTTCAATAGCCTGAAACTACTTTTAGAACAAAAATGTAAACATAAAGTGATATGCAACCCAACTTTATTACCCTCCCTTCCCCACACCGCCACTTCACCCCTACGGCCCATAACCTAGGATGGGAAAACGCAACCATTTTAGATTTAAACAACTGTTCAATTATATCACGATCGAAGAAGTTAAATTTTGTAAAATTTTTTTGTCTTTGATGGAAAATTCAATTAAATTCATATAAAACAAGCATCAAAAGGCGGAGATCATCATAGAATTCTAATTTCAACCAACTTCAAATCTGTAACTAATTATGGCATATACTATACATATACAGGGTGATTCAATATTCACTCCCCAGCCCTCGGATATGTATTCTACAACTAAAAACAAGATAAAAATGAAGAATAGTAAAATCCCGAAAGCCTAACCGTTTTCTGGTTTTCTGGAGATTTGGAATCAGTAAAGAATTTCCTATAATTTCTTTAAAAAACAGGTGATGGTTCTATGTATAACCGAAATCGATCGCCATAAGTAATTAACACCTGTTTTTTAAAGATTGACGTATGCGTATATGTTTCCTCTTCATCATTTTAAACTGTGACGGTACTACCTTTAACCCTCGTCATACACTTTTTTACCTTAATTCATTTTCCAGCACGGCCTGATGATGGTTCTATCTATAACCGAAATCGATCGCCATAAGTAATTAATAAAACGAATAGTTTGATCACATTAGTTTTCATTTATACCTCAAACTAAAGAATGGAGCTCTTCATACACAAGATTAGTAACTAACTTTTTGAAGTTGGTTGAAAAAATACCACAATGGAAAGTTACATGCAGTGGAACAGTGCAGTCAACGTTTTCGAATTAGTTAAATTAATATATGTTACTGTCGTTGAGTAAATAAAATAAATAAAACTATGAATATTGATGCTAAGCTACAACTTTTTTGCTTTAAACGACTTACAAAATAATTAAAAATAATAAAACTAAATATAAAAATACTTACTAAATCCTTTTCCTCACTGTCACAATAATCATTTGTTAATTTCGGAGAATTATCATTAGTGCGCAAATTATATGATTCATCTTCCAGGGAGAACTCATACGTATCATAAATTTTTCTGCGAACTTTCTGTCGTTTTTCTGTTACCGGCACTACACGTTTTCTAAGATGAAGATATCGCATAGGAGTTGGACGCGAAGAACGCCTTTGTGACGTAATTGATGAAGATAATTCGCTCTCATCTTTTTTTTCAGTCCTTGTTGGCATCTGCACCGAAGATGTTATCCCAAGTGTATTTAAAAACAAAGGTGTTAAGGCAACTTTAGGTTCTACTTTTAGCTTTTCATCATTTTCTTGAATATATTCTGTTCCAACCTCTAATCGAGATGTCTGTAGACAATTCTTCTTACGTGAATGTTTAATTTTATCCTTAGCTTTAAACGAGTGGTTGCGATGTGGTCCTTTTGGTGTGCCGGAACAAGAAACTGAGTGAGGAAGCTGAAATTCTGATGGGGGTTGAAAATTCCATGTATGAATTACATCGTACGATTTGTCGACAATCGATTTATTCACATTAGATATAATTGGTGATATAGACTCATGAACTATTGATATTTGCTTGGTTGGTGAATAAGAAATTGCTGGTGTGCTTGCAATAATGTATCTTTTATGTACTTCTGCAAACTTTTTGTATGATTTTTCTATTGAGCAATTATCAGCGTAAACATCACGTGGTAAATTAGAATTATTCTGAAAAGAAAAACTGCTAAGAGTAGAAAACTCTTCCACTTTTTTTTTATGTTCGGATTCTTTCTCTATGATTAGACTATTTGTTATAGATTCGTCTAAAGCATCTTTATATTGTAGTTCTTTTTCACTTTCATTGTGGCTATTAACATGATTGATGTCTAATTGCGCAGTTTTCGGTGAAGCCTTCGCACATTTTAGTAGCTTGTCAAATGTATCGTCAAAAAGGCAACTTCTCTCTAGAGAATCTTGTATTAAATGATGAAACTTATCTGGTGGTGGTAATTCCTTTAGTTGTATTTTTCTAGGTTTCCGGGTTGCCTTTTCAGCACATCCAATTGTACAAATTTCTCTTTTTTGCAAATTTTGTGCAAAAAGGGCATTTACAACATCACGCGAGTCTCTTCTTTTCAAAGGTTTTTTCGAATAGGTTTTCTTTATTGGAGCTCGAGGCATTAGGACACTCAAAAATGAATAGAAGTATATAGTATAAAAAGAGTTATTCAAAATATTGTCGTTTTGATTAGTTTTGTCAACTGACGTTTTGCTAAAATTCAAAGAGAACACAACGGTGTTTAAATTTAAGTTAAAATAAACTTAAAAGTCACATTTCATTTACACATATAAACTACAAACATAAACAAACCTTAAAAATTTAAATAAATTCTATGAAAAACACTGTTGCCATATTTAGAAAATTACTTATAACGAAATAGTCAAGTTAATATATAGCAGAAAAAAAGGCAAATCCTTGCAAAAGGTCGGGTAGTTTTGAATTTTTGATATATCATCAGGATTACAATGATGATGTAGGTAAAATCCAGGTTTTCGACCTCGGAGCACGACCGCTCGCTGAGCCAGTTCGGAAAATCAGTGAAAATGTGGTTATTTTGGTTTTTGCCGTAACAAAAAAACTAACCGTTATATAAAAATAATAAACCCCATTAGTGATAACGCCAAAGTTGTATGGGAAATTTAAAATTTTGGACAACTAGTATTTTGACGTCGAGTAATTGACCCTCATCGCCACGTTATTAAGGTTTATAATAAAAAGTCTAAGTTTGCGTCATATTTGTGGAGTTCTTATAACGAAATAAGCGGCAAGGGGTCTTGAAATGTTAACCACGAAGCTCCCATTTTCTGAGAAAAAAACATTCTCAAAACATATAATCCTCCAGGGTCGTTCGACAGCGAATTCATGGATACTGGAACGATAGCGCCAGGAATGTGGAAACGAGATGTCGCTATGTCGCATAACAGACATCATTCATAAACTTTCGTTTTCGTAGAACAACGATGTGTCCAAGCGATGCTCAAAGATTAGAAACACGTTTAAGGAGTATCTTGTACCGCCACAAAACATACTACATGTTCAAAGCAAAAACAAATAAATATTACTATGTATTTATTGAACTGTGTTCTCAGTGCCCTTTGGCATGTTCTTGTCGATCGCGAACATAATAGCACAGATGTATACACACTAAATGTTGTTTCTATACTGTGCGATGTGCTACAGATGTATATAGCTCACCACATGTTAAAAATTGGTTACGAAAATTTTGGATTTAAGCGCCTTTACTCGTAGGATCTAAGAGACAGTACAGGGCATTTATGAATGGTACAGGCATAGATAAAAGGTACAGGGCCACTGACCTGTCAGTGTACAGGGCCTTATGGCAGACGGCGATATCAATAGGTCTCCACAAACTGTCCTGTGGAAAGAACGCACCGATTACAGACAAACAAATCCGGCTATTGTAATTTATAATTGTAATACAGACAGTATAACTATAATCCCTTATTACCTGGTCCTGGTAGGTAGGTACGTTATTTTATCAATGGCATTAAAACAAATTTATGAACAAAACAATTACGTGCAGTCATAGTTTTTTAATGAATAAAATTAGGTTTTAACAGGCATAAAATTCACCGAATTTAGTGGATTTGAAGCGAGTAAAAGTAAATAAAACGAATAAGCGTTTCAGGGCAATTCAGTTTATACATTTAAAATAGAAATTGGAAATGGCAACGTGGGAGCAAAATTCCCATAGCATAGAACATTATAATAAGGAAAGCATTGCCTATGCCTATCCTCTTCAGAGGCTGTCTTTGTCGCCTTGAGACGCTCTTTATTGTTGAAACGCTATCTTTTAATACAATACCAAGGTCACGTCTGGTTATAAAAATCTTTGTATTTCATTTATGGCTCTTTATTTGAAGTGTCGAAAGATTGCAAGTATGTAGGCATAGAATTATTCAATTTTCCGCCAATAGATGTCCAGGAATTGGGTTCTTCCACGTTATTTAATATTTTGAGGAAAGGTTCCCTGATAGACGTAAAATAAAGTCCCCCCGACTGCCGGCGTGGTAGAGGGGGGGGGAGGGCAAAGGTCCCATTTTACAGTTTTTTACTTATATCATTGAATTTATACTTATATGTAACTCGAAAACACTGGATCCTAGCAAAAAAATTCTTTACATAAAAAAGAAAGCCTATTAAATTTGGGTCAACTTTGATTCTATTATTTTTATTATTATGCATAATTATGAAAACACGCACTCTTTTTGACTTCCTTTCTCAAAGCTTTTTGAGGTTTTGACCCTCCAAATTTGAACATTTCCAAAAAAACCTTTCCGGCTGTCGTTTTTCATCGAATTTCTTCTTGTAACTCCTCTGCAGTCGTTAATTAGAACGTTAAGTTCTTTTTTATGTAAAGAATTTTTTTGCTATAATATAATCCACCGTTTTCGAGTTATAAATAAAAATTGTAAAATGGGATCTTTTACCCTACCTCCCATGTCCCATCCTTTATTTTATGTTGATTACTCTACACATTTCCGAAGGAATTAATAATACATTAATTATTTCCACAATTTTTTCCTATTCTGAATGCACTAAAATATAGATTTTTTTTCAGTTTCTTAAATGCTAAAATTTTCAGACAATTGGTATCAATAATTTGATTTTTTGTTACTATGGCAAATTCCATTGGCAAATTCACTCAAAATATTTCCTATTTTAGCAAATTTTTGTAGAAACGTCAAAATCATAGAAAAAGAACAACAGTTATAGTAGAATTGCCGAACAGATGGAAACAGGCTCCTCCCACAAATGCGTTTGCAATAGGTTAATTCAAAATACGCGGGAAAATTACATTGAAAGTCTGATGCACTTCCCCAAATTTAGTTTCTGTCACAAAACAAGTTTTGTGGTTTCTATTAAAATACCTAACAACTAACAAAATAAAATTATAGGTTAAGTAATAGGTATATTATGATGGATCTTTCGCCACCAAAAAAACGTATATCGAAACATTTATCAGTGTCTGATAAAGTGTATGTAAATCTGACTTAACATAATTCAGCCCCTTTTTGTAGTAGGAGGAGTCTGTTTCCATCTGTTCGGCAATTCTACTATAGTATAAAATGTAATACAAATACCACAGTATACATACGAACCAGTATGATATCTCGTGACGTCACGCACTAAACTTTCTGTGACCTTCAACGCTGCTCGGATGAGAATCTCATCCGACGGCCATAGACATGCATAGTGAAAAGTAAAATAAATCGTGGAGGGGTGCGTTCAAGGTCCCTAAGAGCTCTGTCGATTTATGAATGAAATGCGTAGGAGTTATTGTACTGGTTCGTTTATATACTGTGTAAATACAATGTGATACCGTTTAAACGATGTTCACGGTTTGGAAGTAACCGCAAGATTTTTGAGTGATGTGGCAACATGGGTCTATTTCACATGACGCATGCGTTTTGATAAATATTGAATTTGACAGTAAATAAACAAAGTACCTACAATACAAAGATGAAAAAGTCAATAATCTATCTACAGCAATTTAATTTAATTAAATATGTTTATTAAATCTTAGTACTAAATTCTTGTTTTGTTAATGTGATTAGATAACATGAATCAAAATAACTCCAAAGAGAGTACGAATTAATATTAATATTATTTGCATATAAGTAATAATGTTTTGTTTTTATAGTAAGATCATTTAATTATAATCCAGTGGGTCGAGCACATTCGACTCTAAGCGTTTCCGCTATAGACTGTTATATGAATTTACCTGTAAATAGAACGCCTTCACCTGCATTATCCACTGTTACACTAACACCGGGTCGTATAAGAAATATAGATCAAGATATGGAAGCATTGAGGGCATCACGGCAAGATAATCCATTTCTACAGGTTTGCCAACAAATTTAACATATAAAAACTATGCATTTTTTTCATTTCAGCATGTCATAGCTAGTCGAGAAAGTCTTGCAGATTCTTTGGAAGATAGTGAATCCGATCATACAAATTTAATGACGCACGTAAGTGTACAATTTCGTATTAAAACAAAAACATCAAATCCATTTGATTGATTAATATCCATTTAAAATAATAAAACAAAAAATTATGTACGGGAATTTAAACCGTCGATCATTTAACTTGGTTATGGAACGGATGTACTCTATTACATTTTAAGCTAATAAATTGACAACGTATATGTATATTGTCGGTACATCAAAGGGATTTGTTGATTGTGTACGCGCATTGTACATTTAGGTGGAGAGGTGGTCGCAGTGAGAGAGTGTAATTTTTCAGTGCGGACTATATAGGTACCTAACTACCTACGCATAAAACTAATTAATAAAGTTTGGTCCCACTCTTATCATTTCTTTTTAAGTCAGGTAGCAATTGCATTGACCGTCTTGTTTTCAAAAACTGGAATGTCAAAATGTTATGCTTTCTCTTTTTGTTTTTACTATTCTCATTTTCAATTAAAACAGACATAATTATGAAAGCCGGCAGCACTGGTTTTCTTATCGGAGCCATGTCGACACACGGAACATGAACAAATGATGGCAAACGTACAGCTGTTTGCGAATATTTTGCTTGTGGAGACACATTTTAATTTTAAATTGCAAACATTTGCAAGCATTGGCAAAGGTTTGCTAAAAATGATTTTTTTATTTTATTTTTATTCGGACGTGAAGTTGCAACATTTTAAAATTTCAAAAGTGCCATTCATATAAACCTACTGTCGTCGTAATAGTAGTTTACGTAACAAGTCCCGAAAGTGACCTTTTACTGGACAAGTAGGCAAATTACAGGACGAGCCGCAGGCGAGTCCTGCAAGCCTGCGAGTCCAGTAAAAGCACTTTTGGGACGTATTACGTACAATATTTTTTTTAAAATCGTCCAGAAACGGGAAGAACAATTGACCATTCTAGGCCGGAAAGTAAAAAATGGGTCCGGTAAAGTAAAAATGAGTCCGGTAAAACTTTTACCGGACTATCACAATGACTTTCCGGCTCAGTCCGTCAAAATGACATTTTCTAGCCTAAAAATAATCCGGAAACTACTACTTTCTGGCCGATTTAAAAAAAAAATATTTTGCACTCGAATTTGAAGATTTTTCAACTCGCTATCGCTTGTGAATTATATTGCATTGCTCGTCGAAAAACCAGTCACTTTCATCACTTTTATTGTAATGAATGTAATGTACTATTGCACTACAAGTGGCGATAAGTGAACTTTTTTATTCGAGGTTGGAGTTTGTGACAAACACACCGAGAATAAAAAAGAAACTTATCTACGCATTGTGCATTACGCTTTTCTTGCTACCACAGGAATTAACTCTAATAATATGTACTAAATACTTGGGTATATAATACTAATTCCATAAACAAGTATGCTGATTGATTAGTTGCTGTGGCTATGACGCTTGTAAACAAATAAATTCAGTAGAAAAATTTTGATTAAAAATCCACTTTGTAATCGGTACAATGAGTGATTCGAAGAGGTTGAAGATTTTTTTAAATCGAAAGTAGTTATTAATGCAGCTCGTGCGTAGTTACTGCAAGAAAAGTCAATATTAATAAATAAATGCGTCCTCTATTTAGGTATACATGACAAGTGTACATAGGCGGAAAGTGTCCCCTCGCGGTAAATTGTTTTTCCACTCCTTGGATACCATATGTTTATGTATCAAATTCAAATTCATATACAGGGTGTTTCAGAACTATGGGATCAAACTTCTAGGGGTTATTCAGTGCAAAAAAAAAAAACATTTGAGTATAGGGACCCATGTCCGGAAAAGTGTCACTACGGCACTACGGCCCTAAGACGCGTTAAAATTTAGAAAGACGATGAATTGCCTAAATAGGATTTAATGCATTTAATTTTTGCCTTTTCTACATGATATCATCACAACAAGTGTTCAAACTGTCAATGTCAATGTTTAAACATATCGCTTTAGTCGTGCTATCGTATTTGTGACGTGTGCAAGAATTTAACAAAAAGTAGTCGAGTCCGCCGAAATCATGTGCGACGTTTAAATCGGTGTATTCAGGTTGGAGGAACACATTTTGAACAGTTGTTGTGATGATATCATGTACAAAAGGCAAAAATTAAATGCATTAAATCCTATTTAGGCAATTCATCGTCTTTCTAAATTTTAACGCGTCTTAGGGCCGTAGTGCCGTAGTGACACTTTTCCGGACATGGGTCCCTATACTCAAATGTTTTTTTTTGCACTGAATAACCCCTAGAAGTTTGATCCCATAGTTCTGAAACACCCTGTATTAATCTACAAAGATCATACAATAATGATATTAGGTACGTCAAAGTATCCAAGTAAAGGTTCCACTTTCCATTACTATCATGTTTTTGTCCAAGTAACGTTGATTTACGAAGGTGGTAGTGAGAAAAATATTTTAATGTAGGTATAAAAATAATATTTAACATAAATATAACAAGTGATACATCAAAATTTAGGAAATTTTACTTTCTTTTCAAAAACTCAAAAATATATGAAAAAATGTAGTTTAGGGTCGTACACAAAAAACCAAACACCCTGTATGAAAACTGTGTATTGCGACTGATTCTACGTAAAAAAAAAATACTCTTAGAAAGATTTTGCCAAAATCAATTGTCTTTAATAATAAGAACGCCTCCTAGCGGCCAAATGATTAAAGATATCTGAATTCTGTTTGCGCCAGTGATTTTCTCATTAAAATTGAGCTCCAGGCACCTTGGTTCATTTTTTCTAGCTCTTGAATTGAAGCCTTTTTGATTACTTACAAAAGCCCATTTCGATACTAAAATCTATCATAACTATTATTACTGTTTAGCAACAATGAATTTTTGAATATAAAGTACGATGGTACGTACTTACACTCACTAAATCTAAATGGAAAAACTCTTTGTTCAAACTGTTTTCACATAGTAGTCGCATAACTATGTTCAAAATGAGCTGTTAAAAGACACATTTTGTAGTTTTGGATTTTTATAGTGATGTAATTGAATGTACAGTCGTAGTCACCTAAGAAGGCGAGCGCGGCAATGCGCAAACGACGAATTTACGCTGCTTGTAAATTTGGCACGTATCTATAAGTCAGTGTGGTTTCATGTTGTTTTTGTAAATATGTTTACTCATCACTACATACTTACGAACATTAATGTTATTTATTGAATTATAATTGTATTTTTACAGTACTCAGCTTTTGGAGTCATGAATGGAGTCATGAATCGGGTTGCGCCGGTGTGCGCCTTCTTTGGTGACTATGACTGTAATTCTAAATTTAAACAAATATTTATGTTGTCTTGAAAGAACATAAATAGCTTCAGAAAAAATTCAAAGCTGTCGACTAATACGTACAAGAACTTTTAGATGCACTCTCACTAATGTTTTCAATAATCTGAACTTTATCTTAATTTATTGTATTTCAAATAACTGCACTGTGTAACACTGCTTTGCATTTTTCTTGCACTAATTGGTGATGGGATTGCTTGTAGGAATTTCCGACTGATATAGATTTAGATCCATTTACATTGCCGGAAATGCATGAACACATGATTCGTAGTCCACCGCCTACCACATGGCCCAAATCTCCCAATTTTAGAGTATTTCAATTTCCAAATGGAGAAGACGAAACTTTGCACGTCGAAGTTGACGTATGTATGACATACTTTTATATAATTATAATTTGTCGATTATTACGCTATATTGATTAACCTTTTTTTATTGTAGACTAAGCTGAAATCTCCGAAATCTGAAGTGAAGCCAAAACATATAAGTTGGGATGGTACAGAGTGTGCCTCTCCGTTAAAAGTATTACAGCGACCGCATGTTGCACATCACGACAGATTTTCTTTATTAACTGCAAGTGCTTTACGTTCTAGTGGAGAAGATAGTGTAAGGCTTATGTCATCTGATGATTAGGTGTTTACATTCAATTATACATACAAAAAAAAAGGCTGTGGAACAATCACATTCCACTTATAAACCCTATACATTTCTGTATTATTGTGATAGGTGTTTTCTAGTCAAATTTTATCTATATAGTTGTTATGCATTACGTATTGCATGTTTTGTTTTGTTTTTTACATCTGGTATTGTAAACTATTATGTGATTAATGTGTAAGTGTAGTGCGCACAAATAATTATATAAGACGAAGTTATGACAAAGTTAAATGTCATTATTTCTTTATAATGTATATTTTTATCAAATCGTGTAGAAACTTAAATTTTATTGGTTAGTAGTTGCTAAAGGAAATTTATAAAAAAGTAAAAATTTCAATTAAGGGAAGGAAGATTGTTATTGTAACAAAAAAACTGCTGTTTTTTATGTAATTGTGGGGAAACCTATGTAATCTGTAAAATATTTTTTGTGTGGAGTATTAATGATAGGTACAATTTGTATTTAGACAGATTCGGTCAATCGATGAAGGAACTTTTTTGCATTGTGGCAATTGCTTTTGAATAAAACTGTTATGTTTGCTGTTTGCACATAGTGTGCTTCACTGATAATAACAGTGAACAGGAAGAGTGAAAAATGATAACTGATTAGAAGCATCAGTGTATGTAAACAGTTCCAAAATAACTAAAGACACAATTACTAAATGTGATAAAAGGGAGCTTATATGTACTGTAAACGAATAAACTAATTAAAACGAAACTGTTAATCTTGAATATTTTAAAAATGTCTAAAATCGTATTCATTTACATTGGAGTCATCGTAACTTTTTGTTTATTCCTTTACAATTTGAAATGTGATTTTAACAAATACTTCCACATTGAGAAAACCTAACATTTGTTGATATATTCATTTAAGTAATTATGGAAACAAATTTAATCTATTGTTGTGTTGTGTTGATAGGAAAATTTATTATAAGTCTATAAAGTGAGCAGAATACACTGTTTTTCAATGGAGGTGGCTTTTTTAAAAGAATTATTAATGAAAGAAATTACAATACATATTATTTTTAAGCAACCATCGACCAAATTTAAATGTATATGCAATGGGTGTAAATGTGAAAAATGTGATTTTATTCATTTAATGAATCCGTTCACTTTATTACCAAAAATTGTTGTTGTACCCATTTCTTGCATTCTTCACCAGTTTGTCTCTGACAATTAAGATAAATTGGAAATGTCTGCACATATGTATTTCTATAATTTTAAGCAATGCATGTTTAAAAAATGAGTTACATCTTTTAAAGTGATCATATTTGCATAAAATGCGATTTTGTTTTAAAAGTATAAGTAGGTATGCCGCTTCCTATCTTTATGAATATTACAACATAAACTATAAAGTTGCAAATAAAAAGAACCTGAAAATTTTATAATTGTTATTGTTTTCCAGATGGTGTAATTTTTTATTTTTGCTTCACATGGAGAGGTTGCATAAAAACGTCGTTATTAATTATTGCTAATATGTAATGTTCCTAATAAGTCATTGCGCATTACAATCCTATCATTGATAATAATTAAAGGCTTCACAATAATAATAATATTGGCAAATGTACACTGTAACTGTTTCGTCGAAATTTTTGGTACTTGTACATAATAACAAAAGTGGTGTTGCTGTGTACTTGTTGTGAATCATTACTTTCATTTTTAGACTTTGTATGTGCTAGCTTTAATTAAATGTGGCAAAAATTACTTTATTGATTAATTTTAAGTTAGCTAAGAATATTGTTACAAAAAATTATTTTATGATCAAATAAATTGTTAAATTTTTTGGATTTTATGTTATTGCACTATTTTGAAAAGTATTCTATAGTGTTTAACTAAGACAGACGTAGTGTATAGTGTGATGTAGACATACCCCATTGAACAGCAGGGCGGTTGATATGTGCTACATGGGTGTCACATCTCCCAAACTTCAATATTTTAATCGAATTAATTCCATGCGCACACAGACATTTTTTTTCTTTTCCATTCAAAACACAAAAGTAAATGTTCAATTCTCAGAAAACCCAAAGCAACAATCATCCTTTTTTTTCATCTCCACACTTCCTTCTTGTGTCTATGATCAATCACAACTTATGTCTAGGGGACCAGTAATAGATGCTTGCTTGTTCAATTAATTTTATAGCAATTTTCTTTTTAAATTCCTTAAATTAACATGTTGACTGTGAACGTTTGGTAGAGAGGTCTGGTTTACGATGTGGGGCCGGTCCCCAGCGACCGAAGATTAATCCCTACTGACGGCGGGGGTCTCCGGCGACTCCCTTTTGTTGTAATAAATAAAACGAGTTTTTTTAAATAAATGAATTGCATCAAAGTGATTTGCTGAAGAATTTTATTTATTATACATATGGTCAACTATATTCAAGGCAGGATTTATCTCCGATGATCTATAGCTCAATATGGGTTCTCTGAAGATTATCAAAATAAAATAATGGCATGTTAGTGTCATCTATTGGGTAACATAATAACTGATCTGTATGCAAAGTATTTCGTTCAAATTAGTCAACCAAATAACGCCATTACAGCCACTACTTTATTGGTTAAAAAAAAATTTTTCAGTTACCAACATAAATAAAAGAACAAGGAACGTGAAGAGATAGAGGAAAAAATTACCAAATTTTACTATATGCAGTTTGCGACATCAAAAGGTAATTTCATTTGCATAATTATTATTATATTATATTCTTCCATCTCTATAATTAAAAATATTTGGTGGTCATTAAATCCGATTATGCCCATAATATACGGTGTTGCTTGAGAGAAGCAGACTTGAGTAATTAATAAAAATTATAAAAGCACTAGACAACATTCCAAAAAGGGTGGGTTTAGAAATTAACCAGAAAGAAGTAAATTGGAAATAAGACAAACAAGTTGAGAAAGCGCAGGATTGCATTGCCATGATGAACAATACTTTCTTCAATGGCCATTTTAACCACTTTCCCGATGATATAAGACAAAAAAGGTATTAGATTTTGTTGTTAGAAAAATCAGAATGTCAAAAATGGCTAGAGGAAAAAAGCATCGGATATCCAGACATTCACACTGTGAATTCATATGATGAACTTTTGCTCATCGAAAAGGGGGAAATAGGATTGGGAATTGTTAAAATTAATTAAAGTGAGGGAAGAATAAACACGCTAAGAGTACCAGATGAGTCCCTTCAAACAAGAATCAAAATGCAGGTGACCATTCCAACACCAATGTTAACTTAAAGCTGTGAACAACAAAAATTAAAATACGAGACAGAAAAATTTTACGCCATAATGGACACAAGAAAACAGAGAAGGGATGGGACGACGATGTAATTCAGAGCTGTATGATTTATGTAACATACAAAAAAGAATCAATCGAATATATAAGTTATAATGGTTCAGACATTTGGAAGGATGGACGATTGTAGGGTAGCAAAAAGTGCAGTTTGGAGAAAACTTGAAGACAAGAAAAGAAGAGGAAGACAAAAGAAGGCGAAGGATTTGAAGATGAGAAGATTGAAAACTGGAGAAAAGAGAGAACTTATTTATATGTTCACATGGCTTTTGTTCCTCCGAGGCTGAAAGCGTGAAAACCAGTATAGAAACAACCCCTATTACAGAATATTAATAGGGTTAGGTTTGAAATTTGTCCTATAAAAACTGATAAACTGGCGAATTAACTTCTAACTAAAAATAGTTCCTCTTCCTAGTTGTTTACGACACTGCAAACGCCCTTGTTCCAAACCAAGGAAGGTAGGGAATATGCGATTCTGATGGTGGTTGCTCAGCTATTAAAAGAGAACATTGCTAAAAGGAAAATCATTACAGAAGGCAAAGCAGCAGTAGGCAACTAATTTCTGTTAAACACAAAGTAATTACCAAAGGATCACACCAGTGAAGTCTAAATAAAATGGAGGTAAACTTACCAGGTGACCACAGTTCCTCTAGATCCAAAATATTTACAATATGAGTTTTTTAAAGTGGTGCAGTGGTATTCCTCCGTGAGGCCACCTGGGACTACAGTTACAGTTCATGGTGTTATCACATATGAAGGCTTATATGATTGTGATTACAACATGCAAATAAAGATAAAAAAGAAAATTGCCTTAACTTTCATAGTTTATTTTACAGTTAAGTATTGCTACTTTTTCTATGCATGAGCTAAAAAAGACAAATTGTCAGTGTCAACGAGATCACAGATTTTGGTTTATGTACATATTTACTGTTATTTTAACTTATTAACAATAATGATTGATGTAATATCAAACATATAGGTAAAATTTCTTAATAAATAACTTCATATACAGTAGCCTTCTTGTCTCCCGATCCTGTTACGATATATTTATCGTCGGCCGATATATCGCAACTTAAAACACTCGAAGATTCTTTTGACTGGAATAAAACAAAACGATCATTGCTTACATTATTCACCTAAATTTGCAACATACCTGGAATATGCTTGCACCGTATGGCGTTCTCCACGCATTTAGTAAATTATCTTTACCGGTAGAGACAAACCATTTACCACAGGCGGCGAATCTTAAACTAAGAACACAACTTTCGTGTAAATGTAACTGATATTTGTCTGGTTTCGCCGCATGCAACACTTCCACATTTGAATTCTCCATACCGACTGCAAGCCACTCCCCGGTTGGACAAAAACCCAACGAAAATATTTGAGAACTAAAATCGTGTTGTTGCAGCTGCCTTCCTTCTCGCAAGTCCCAACTCCGCACCGTGTTATCTAATCCGCCCGTCCACAGCTTGGTACCTTCTGCAGAGATATCAATACACGATGCGCCATCTGTGTGTCCTTGAAATTGGCGTACTAATGTTTGGTTGTGTAAATCCCATACGGCAATATTGCCATCTGAACAACAACTAAAGCATACTTTCGAATCGGGACTGATGGCTAACGCGTAACAAGCTGGTGCGCTGGATGTTAATTCTGCTTTAATTCTCGGCGTTGGGCTAGCTAAATCCCATATCGAGAGATTGCTCGCTTCACCTCCAACAATTAAAGTTCTTCCATCCGGTAATAATTTTACAGATCGAATGTAATTGTCCCTTTGCTATAATGATTATAATTGATAACAGTTACAAAGTATTGTGTATATAAGTAATACCAAGCAATCTAACTGAGAGACTGGACTTTTGGAACCCGGTTGACTAATATCCCAAACTTTAACACACCCTTTCCCTCCGGTATATACATATTTTGTGGGGTTTGAGATTGTTACTGCACATACCACTTCGCCGTGACTTAATGTGTTAATTTGACGTGCGTGCCGTGGAATTCCCGGTCCTATTAGTGCATCCGGAGGAAATGGGACGGGTTGCATTTGTCCATCTGCGCTTACGTGAAAGGAATAGGCTCTAAAATAAATGTCTAATTAGGTATGTTAATGTTGCAGTTGGTAAGTACTTACGGTTTTCCTCCGGGGATGCCTCCAAGTCCGGGAACAACTGGAGCTCTCATTTGTGAGTGAGGGTCATAGCCTACTTGTAATGGTGGTCTTGGATAATTATTTAAAGCTGGTGGGAGATTATTATGAAGAGGTCCATAACCACCTGCTGCTGCGGCCGCAGCTGCAGCTGCCGCCTGCAGGTCGTGAGGTGCTCCTACGATATGAGTGATTAATATTTAACACAAAATACTGTTAGCAAGCTATACCATTAGACATGGCTAAGTAGGGAGGATATTGGCCCAAAGTCGGTGGTTTAACAACCGGTTTTAATCCGCTGCCACTTGCAGATGAACCGGAAGGACCTCCCGATGTTGGTGTTATCGATTTAGAGATAGGTGTACTAGGTTTGTCATTGTCCAATTTTTTCGTTGAAGGTGTTGACGCATTACTAGATGTTCCCGATCTTGGACTGTGAGGGCCCGGATGTTCTTTTTTTGATGATAATTTATCAATTCCATTCTCACGGGGAGATGCAGTGCCATTTGGAGGTGATACAGGATCTTCAGAAGCGTCATCGACAACTAAATCTTGATCACTTTTCTCACCATCGCTATGCTAAAATACGCAAATTCGCACCGGATCATATAATAAACTGCGCAATGGAACACTTACGTGGCCCATGTCCTTTTCTTCCTTTTTTACTTTCTTGTGTTCAGGCTCAGGAGACGTTCTTGACCTGTACTTTTCTCTCTCGGCAGGCGATATGGAATTTCTCTGAAAAAGAAAAACTGCATAAATACTTTTACCGATTTCTTTACAACAGTTTTTAATAGTGACATGGTTGTCTTTAAGTCGAATGTTAATAGGAATGACTGACTACATAGTGCATTATCAACAATAACAAATAAGAAGATTGTAATTATTTATCTCTCATTGACATAAAAAAACAAATCGCTACTATTATGTTTGTACAAAATTACATATTATGAACATGTGCGGACTACAACCATAATTCATATTTAATTTGGTGAGCATACAATTTTTCATCTCTGACGGCGGATGTTTAGAGGAAATCTTTCGAAATTATCGCACCGATTTAAGGGGTGTTAAAAAAACAAATTAATTTTAGCGAGATAACGTCGAGAAGATATTGGGTTGGGTAATTTACGGGACCACTTAAGTGTATATAATGTATACGAAAACAAAGACTTTTACTTAATAGTGTCGTTGAATTAACTATATGTCGTATACTAAAGTGCTACTTAGTCACTTTTCTCAATAAATCAGCCAAAGTACCTTATAATTATTGCAATTTACGACATCGCATCTAAAAGGTTTCCATAAATAACAGCTGTTAGTTTCGCTTATATATCGCGATAATACCAGGATTTTTACTGCACCAAAGGGGCGAGAACCCTCGTTTTCTACAGACAGATTTGTAACAGTTTTATTTTCTCAAGAGAGTTAACATGACTACACTCTAAGCATTGCCGTTTTTTATCCCGTAGGAATTTTATGTTTTCTATTACAAAAATCCTTAATTGAATTAAACTTTTCTTAAGTAAGAAACACAATTTAGATTTTTTTTCTGTATCACGTAATTGGTAAACAAACAAATTAAAGGTAGAGGTTTCCCTACAAAATTGCCAAGAGTTCGTTTAGTGGTTTTGTGGTCCATAATAGAGCTAAGAGTAATTTAGTTGGACGTGCTTACCGCTACGAGAATTACATTACCAGAGAGAATCGCCGAGAATACAAAAGGCGTCTGATCATTTTAACGGAAGTCAGACACAAACGGGAAGTTCTCGACTAAATATAATTTTCCAGTTCAAAATTTTATCAATGTATCTCGACTATCCGGTTTTCTCTTCTTTTACGTTTAAATTTGAATATATGAATGTGACAACTTTAGAAATTTGAAAGGACATGGTTCTAAATCAGTGAAATAGAAACGAATTCTTTTTACTAACGTTGGTTTGGTGAAGGGGATTTTTCGGAAGTTCGTAAAGTCAACGGGACCGGTGATTGAGTATGATTAACGACTATTCTACTTCTAAATCTGAGAAGAATATCGAAGCGTAACAAATTCTTATTTGATGGAATTTTGCATTTTAATGCGCCTATAAAAAATTATATTCCCATTTTGTGAATTTCAGCGACGATTTTCAAAATCACTTCAGTTTTTCCGAACACTTTGTGGAAATGGATTGATTTAGCCTTTGAAAAGAAATTAAATGCCACTCACTTTATCATACTATACGCTTGCAGAACAATGCAGTTAAATCAAAGTCAATTATTCTTAGCACTTAGATATTTTAATCTGTCATAATTGACGCTTTCCTAAAAATGTTAAATTTCTTTTTATGCAAGAGTAATAGCATTAGCCCTCACGGAAGTCACCGAAAATAACTAAAAATAATTTAAAGAAGATATGTATGGCGCTTAACAACATTTCAATGTGTGTTTGGAAGACACTAATTGAGAAATTGAGGAAAATTGGAGTTATGCAAGTGATGATAAGTGGGAATTAACACTGAGTAAACTCCATGTCTACATATGTATAACAAAGTAACAAACATATATGCAATAGTCAAGTGTGCCAAATTAAGCAATTTTCAACGAAAATTACGTGATAAATCGCTTTGTATTATTTGGTATAAAAAATTTGAATATGTGAATTAAAATTTGAACAATTTGAAATTGAAAATGATAGCCATTGTTCATTTATCATTATATTCATTATAGATAAAATCATTGAATTTTGATTTTGCTTTTCTCAATACCATTCCCAGCAGATTAACGTTTCGATCGAAGCTTTCATCGTAGTTGTTTGAGATCTTAGATCGATTGGTCCTTCGAGTCGGATATCGACCTAAGATCTCAAACAGTAGTTCACTTGCTTTCTGAGTAGCATTTTTTCTCAACTTTTAAAAGTTTGATCGCAATTC
Source organism: Pyrocoelia pectoralis (assembly GCA_036250285.1). Lineage (NCBI taxonomy): Eukaryota > Metazoa > Arthropoda > Insecta > Coleoptera > Lampyridae > Pyrocoelia > Pyrocoelia pectoralis. The sequence goes on along the minus strand of CM070074.1, from coordinate 82,541,264 downwards.
CGAAAAAAGAGAATATAATGACCTAATGTCAGTAATGTGTCTTACAATAGAAACGCTTAACTTTCATGTAGCAAATCCCTACGTAACCTACCCTGCAAATATCAATAGTAAACAGAACAAACGAATAATGAGCGACGACAAGGAAGTTAAGTAATCAACTCTTCTTTTACTTTCTGTCCTGGATATTGTATTCTAATAAACGCAAAGCAATACTGAAATCCTGGAAGTAAAGTACAAAGACGAATTAATTACTTCACATCTCATTTTATATGAAATAAAAGGAAATTGTGGGTGTATAATTTCCGTAAACATATCTTTAACAGCAATTCTTTTATCTCGCAATTAAAAAAAAACATTTCCTAACCAGCACTTTTAAATATTCATGATTTTCTTCTAACCCACACACATAAAATTTTACAAAATTAATTTATATGAGTACTATTGCAAGAACTTCGTTGTAAATATGCCAAACCTACAATGGCGTACACGTATAATCTTATAAAGACGGAAACAAAAACTGTATGCATAATTAAAGTTAACGAACATATTATTCTACTTTATGATAATCATATAGAAATTCTAAATGCAATGGTGTTTTTTAGCATTTTTATGCTTCTCTTCGTGTGGAATTGCGATTGGTCCACTTCATTCATTTTGAATCACTGTGAGCTTTTTACGAGGCTTATTCAACTGAAACGTATCTCTGGTTCAAAAAAGAAATACTAAAGCACGTAGCATCCCATTGTTTCATCAACCGATGGTAACACACAGAAAAAAACAATCGGCCAGATACTATATCTAATGGTCGCTGATATGATCGACTGAAAAATCATTAACGTAATGTACTTTTCGTTAATACAATTTAGAAGAATAACAATAAGCAGGGGAGTTTTAGTAATTGCCTTACTAACAATTTCGTTGATATAATGACATCGTGTTACTTATAATAAAGAAATAATTTCATTAAATCGATGTAAAGCAATATGATACATCTATGTAATGACAACGAAGTGTTTAATACTACGTGTAGTCCATCATAATAACGTATACAAAATAATGGCTTAATGCAAAACCGTAATTATTGTAATGTCAAGCTCATTATCTTAGGGGAGTGAATTCCTAACATTAATGTAACAAGCATAAAACAAATGAATTGTTCATTGGGTGGGACGACAGACAACTCATAATTCGCCGAATGCCCCTATTCGTAGTGCTAACGTCGTAAGTACCTTGCATCATTTAAAATTTTATTCCTTACCTTTCTACAAGTGGGATTGTTTTATTGTGTTTTGTTACATTTAGGCACAGACAGCATATACTCCATGCCCAAAATAAGGATGAACAGCATGGGGATCTTGAAAACCGTAAGAAATACGAAGGCCGTTAAATTAAAGGAAAGTTGTATAATTAAGGGCATGTTCACATGTAGTTTGCAAAAGTTCATTTTTGTTTTCGTTTCCGACATTTAAAACAAAATGCGATTTTTGGGTTTTTCTTTTTTCGTAATTCCTTCGTTTATTTTAAAAGATTTTTTTAAAATTCTATGAGATGGCGTTTTCAAATTTTTTATTCGACGTTTCGTCTCCGAGAAACCATCATCAACTTTATTTTTTTATATCGCCGCAACCAACGAAACACCCTGTATTCGATAGTATTTTTTATTACGAACTTTTCTCTAATTTAACCGCCTTCGTATCTCTTATCGTTTTCAAGGTCCCCATGCTGTTCATCCTTATCTTGGGCACGTTGTATATTGTCTGTGATTCAGGTAACCTCTTACCTATTAATATTATTCGTTATTTGCACATTTTTCATTTAAGTTTCGATCACGTCATTAGTGTAATTACTATAAACATTGGCAGACGTTTCATAAATCAAATCAACGACCGTCTTTTAGCAGAAGAATGACGGGAAGAAACGGGTATTCCACTTGATAATGGAACATTTAACTTCTGGGGCATTCAGACATTCATCTATAGAATCTGCTCCATCTACTCTTGTTTCCGATGGTTGTTCTTCACGTAGTAGTTTTAGATATTCTCTTTATCAATAATTTCTTTCATCGCCTTATTCATATGGTAATATGTTGTCACAGTTTTTAAATACATTCCCAAAAGCTCCAATGGTATTTAGCTTATTACGATAAGGTTGCTAAATTTGAACAACAAAGAAATATATTGATTGGAATTATTGCTCGACATTTTAAAGAAAACTAAATTCCAATGATACTGAAAACCAGTTATCGCCTGGAAGCTGGAAGAATTTCTTGAAAGATTTCCACCGAAAAACTGGTAATAATGAGATTAGCAAATTACAAATAAATAACAAATAAACTTGGAAAATTCTATAATAAATGGCGTCCTTTAATAGCTGGAACCTATTAGGTACTAAATATATAGTGTAAAATGATTTCAATATGTACCTATCTAATGCTGTGTAATTTTTTTACAATTGCAGGAGAACATGCAGACAGTGGCGCACCCAGAAATTTCCGCTAGGGGGGGCTTGGTAACAATAACACCTGAACAAACAGGGTTGTTTAGGTATAAATTGTTATAATGTGTGATGTTGCGAGCGTAGCGAGTCCAAAAGCGCCGCATGCGATTTTTTTAAAGGGGGCGTGGCCAACAGAACGCTTTTTAACAGCTTCTGAAAATATTATGTGCAAATAAATAAGATCCATAGTTAAGTTACCACTGTTATTTATTGAACTAGTCTTCGTTGGTTCGTTGAAAATAATATAAATGTAGGTACCTACGAGCGTTCGCAAATTTAATAATATGTGCGAATAAGTGCACATATAGCAAAAGCACAAGTAACTGTACCCATGGTACCTACTGCCTATATCAACAAACCTTATCTTAATTAATTCTTACTACTATTATATTTGCTATAATAAACATTTCGCAGACGAAATTTGATACCTGCTTAATTGCTTAATAAGTTCATGGAACAAATTTGATTATGCGGGACATTCTGTAAATAGGATTAAATACGAAAAAAGCTATACCCTTTATATCCATGGCTATACCTAAACAAAAACAAGATTGAATTGAAGATTGAAGGTTCCAGAAAAAAGGGAAATTTCCCTCCAGATGACAACCCTGCTTTAGGCTGTTCTTTTCCACACTTCTCAACTTGTTAATTATATTAATATCTATGGTCGGGGGGGGGGGGGGGGGGGGGCTATAGCCCCTTTAGCCCCCCCCCCCCCCCATTGGGTGCGCAACTGGATGCAGAAGTGACAGAAGAACGCTAAAATTTGATGATGATTAAGGGTGTTTCGACACAAATACATATTCTAAAATATTATCAGGTGTATCGATTCTTACACATATTGACAACATTTTAGTGACGTTAATTAAGGGCTTAGATGAGTAGTTTAGATACAAGAATTATAAATTACTAGTTTAGATATACATACATATATTTTCTAATATTTGTATCGAACCACCCTTAATTTTTATTGAGGCGCTCTCAGTTGTATTTAATTTATATAAAAAGATACGCAGCTTTAATTTTTTTACAATAAAATTTAGGGTATATGTAACAAAATTTAATGGTTTGCATATTTATTACAAACCTTTAGGTACATTAAATATGCAAAGTAATTGTTGGAGTGTTACTGCTATAACTCATTCATCTTTGATGAATAATATCTGCCACGTACCACCAACGTTGACTGTTAACGATAGGGGCGTGTTCGGCATTGTAGTATAGTAGAAATAGTGTAAGAGGTGGAAATAATTGGAACAGAAATGATTCTTGTTGTAAATGGTTGGTAACAGGCTCCTAATCAACATACTAAAAATATACATCCGTACTGTTGCGCAAAATTTGTTTTTTTGGCCGCCGTCTTGAAAAAACATGAAACATTTTAGAAAATCACAAAAAAATCATGTGTGGTATCAAATTAAAGGAAATTTCACACTGAAAAAGGATATGATATTGGTTTAAAATAATAAAACGAAATAGCAAAATGGTGGCCAAAAAACTGAAAGCATTTACAGTGTTGAAAAACTACTTTTTATTAATCTAAGGGACTTAAAAATCGTAAGTAGCTTCATCTTGGCTTAGAATGTAAAACAAATTTGTTAAATTAAAAAAGTAATTATAATTTTGATTATTTAAAGTAAAAAATTCTCATGAAAAAAAAATCTAATACATGTATTTTAAAACGTTATGCATAAATACGGTTTTTTTTCCTACACTCATCATTTAGCTTAATATTTTTATAAAAGTATATTTTACTATCAATATGTAGTATAATTTATAGTATAAAATCACCTTATTTCCTACTAAATTATGTCTCATCTTCATCAAAATCAAAACTGTCTCCTGTGTTTGTACAGTCCGTTCCACAACAAGTTTGTCTGGTGCTGGGCTCAAGTCTGTTAAGATCGGCTGAAATTTTCCTTCAGCCAACTGTTGCCAACCCCATAGTGTAGGATTAGGAGTTGGCATATTAAGATTTTTCCAAATAAAACACTGCAAATGCACTCGAAGTAGATGGAATATTGCAGAATTTTGTGTTGGGGCAAGCAAGCTATATCAAATTCTTTTTTAGCTGAAGCTATTTTCCTAAAGTATTGTTCATAACGAAGCACATTCAGGCTGCTTGTGTCGATGTTACCTCCATGTAGTGACACAATAACTTTACAGCCAATTTCGACCAATTCTTTCTCAATAACTTCTTCGGGTGATCCAAAATGCGAACCCCATTCGCATAAGATTTTGGATTTTATGATACTCCTGAAGGCAGAAGATTTACTTTTGTCAAATAATGCACTGGTGGTGTCACATCCTGTTAATGCGTGTACAAAAAGTAAAGCTTTGCAAGCCTCCTCGCCAATAGATCTTTGCATTGCTTGAATGTCACGAACTTTATCAGATTGGGTGGCAGACTGCATTACAACGTTCTTAGAAGAATGATATAGTAGTAGGATTAAAATATCCGTATCATCAGCTACTACAGTGACATGTTTTTCCTGGGATATGTTTAAAGCTTCTTTGACGATTAGTGTGTCTGCGCCAACACAATATTTTTAAAGTTACGGTTTGGAACTATCGATCCATGTTTGACATCGATTGACATCAATAGTCTGGAGGTGTTTACTACACACACTTGTATTGCTGTATACGACAGATACTGAACCCAACGCTACGTTATCGATGTCTCTCAGAAACTATCGATACGGGTAATAGTTTTAAAAAAAATTAATGAATAAAACGGTTTCGATTCGATTTAGATTTTATTAAAAAAACTCGGTTTCGGTATAAAAACCTTCATCTTTATAAAAAATTTTACTTTTAAAAACCAATATAATATTCTTTTTCAGCGTGAAATTTCCTTTAATTTGATACCACACATGATTTTTTGTGATTTTCTAAAATGTTTCATGTTTTTCAAGATGGCGGCCAAAAAAAACAAATTTTGCGCAACAGTACGGATGTATATTTTTAGTATGTTGATTAGGAGCCTGTTACCTAGCATTTACAACAAGAATCATTTCTGTTCCAATTAGTTCCACCTCAATGTGTTTTTTTACCTATTTCTACTGTACTATTGTGCCCATGAACTATCAACGTACCGGTGCTAGTGAAAGAGGTGAAGAAGAGATTTCACACTCATCTTTACATTGTACGTTGTTCATAACTATAACGACTAGTTTCACGTTTTGTTGAAATTATAGTATGTATGTACTTACGATATGCTTGCGCAAATGTCATATGAAGATATTAAGCAAAATCTATTGTCTGATGGGAGTAATTTAGATGCATGGTCTCTTTATCACCATTCTTAAATTCTAAATATTATAAAAGGGGATTTCTAGGAAAACAAATACTTTAGTAAGCAATATTTACAGCGCAACCCTCGTATCTAGATATTAACAAGTAGCACAATTAGCAGAGAAGATGAAAACGAAATACGAACAAGTACAATTTCGCCTTTTATGCGCAACATTAATGTTTAGAGGAAGGAGATATTAATTTTAGTCATAAAAAGTTTAGAAACATCTTGTCACTTAAAAACTGTTACGGTTTCCTTAAGCTTCTCAAATTATAATCTACAAGTGAAATTAATTACTTATTTAGTTTATAAAGTATACCTCTTCCATGCAAATTTAGAACATATACATATTAAATCCACTTTCATGTCTAACCCAACTCGAAACAAAATAATTTTATGGTAACCAGCTGCTGTATCCGGAGAATTTGCGGCATTTCGGTAATTGCGCCTTCATTTGCATGTTCTTCCTCGCATTATGATTTCTGGTGGCACGGCAGGCAAGGATGTTTACGAATTGCTTTATTAACAATTCCTATTGCAGGGGCGGATTTACTCTAGCTCAATCGCGATATGGTGTCTTGCTTCACTTCAAACCACGGCCTAACCGCCAGCTTCATGAGTTTACAGCAAAACCACAGCTAGTGTTGTGTATTGTGTGCGCTGCGGTTTGAGGGTGAATTTGCTTCTCCTTCCCTATGCATAACATCGACCTTATAAATAGAACTTTACATAAATATAAAGCACAACCAACTTCCCAGTTATTCGCTGCTCAGAATACAAAAACGCCTTTTTTAAATAATTTCTTGAAAATGACTACGACTAAACGAGGACTAAGGAGTACGAATTTCCCACGATTTTGCAACAAAAAAATGAAGATCGCCTTTGTAATTTATCATAAATTTGCAATTGTCAAAAAGTGCGCATTATTCAATTAAGTCCAACATTCAAACAGTGTCTACAATTTAGTCACATCCGTTCGTGTCACTCGAGGTACATAACCCTAGGGTGTAAAACAGGGGCTGCTTCCCTAATAAGGGGTGACAAATCACGGCTGCACTAGAATCGCAAGGGAGAGCTTCTTCAAGATTAGATACCGCGATCGTACCGAAACAACCGTTTCATGTTTGTACTAAAACAAAGCAATTTTTATCAGCGATATTTGGGTTCTTTTCCAACATAAAAAATTTTATTTCAACGTATAAAAACAATACCTAATATTTTAACCCCAATTATATTTTAATAAAAATGTAGAGAGGGTTAGTTATGCACACGAGTTCACGCCGTCACATGTTCTGTTCTATTATGCTATTATGGTATTAAGTACGCCAGAGATGTTTTACCATCCTCCATTTACCCTCTACATCTGTTAAGGAGCCGCTTGTTACAGTAACGCTTTAGTTATTACCCTCAGTTACAGTCCCTCATAATAGGCCGAACGTTAAACCACCCTATATGTTGATGTTCAATTTTGGGGTTGCACCCTAACTATATAATAACAAAAAAAATTAAAAATGTAAGTATCTTCAGGAACAGCAGGGCCATTCCAGCGCAATTAATTCAAATCGAATGGTTCATCGTTATTGGCTTTTATATTTTTTAAACGTTACCGTATAAGGGGAACATGAAATGTGTGTTGTGTAAACAAATATAACAGTAACACTTACATGACGTTCCTCGGCAGAATTAATCCCTGAATTATCCAAGAAGAAACATGAAACAAAAAAAACATATTAGTGTACAAATATTGATTAATGTAAATTATATTCATAATTGCTAAAATTACGCCCACGATAATTACATGGTTACTCTAAACCGGAATTCTTCACCCCCGAAACGAAGCAAACATTATCTCTATTCTTATAGCACTAGGAATTAGAGATTTGTTGAGCTGACAAGAACTTGAATCCCCTCGGCTTGGTTTGAATATTCGTAGTGTTAATGTTTCAGCTACAACCCTTACGCAAGATAATTCTTTCATACTGTGACTGTAGCTTATAAATGTGGAAAAAGATTAATACTTTGGTCCAATTTAGTGTATGATTCACATATTATAAGGATTACAGCGATTAGCAAAAAGCCAGAAAGCGTGTGATATCACAGAAGGATTCAAGAATTTTAATTACACTTAAGAGCTCATCAGAAACTCATATCATAATTATGTGAATAAATAACAATACGAATGAAAAACCTATATACCTACAAATAATGTCAAACTGCTATACTATCATAAACGAGCTAAATTTCACCAATGGCTGGTTCCTTAGTGCGCCTTAAAATCAACTTATTCTAAAATACCATTTTTTGCATTTGCAACGCAATTTTCCTCTAATAACGTCGTCAGCTAACTAGATATTTCTAAAGTTCACTTTTAAATATGTAGTATAACAATTGGAAAACTTTAAATCGAGATGATATAGTGGTGAGATAGTAAAAATGGACATTGAAGAAAAAAAACAGTGGCAGCCATAATATGATCATAATTTAAAGTATTACATTATGATGATCTTAACCATCATCGGTTGGTTTATAACATCTACAAAACTATCATCCACGAGGCTGTAAAAGAGGGAGTACGAGGGGTGGACAGTGCTACTATCGGAGTAAAAATGCAAGGCCTCTGACTTTAGAAGCTTGTATCTCAGTAATTAGCAATCATAATTTAATGAAATAAAGTGCATTTAAAAGATCATTTATTCCTACAAAAAGGTGTACAGTTTTAGATTTTTGCAACACATCGTTAATTTTCTGTATTCATTTATGTGCGAAAAAGCGCTAATTATGAGTCAAATTGCACACGCGCTCGACTTTAAAAATTAATTACGGCTATATTATTGAAACTGAGTGGTAGATACTTATATATTTGACAAGTGTATACTTTTTTGTCGGTGTGAGATGCTTTTGAGGCCAATTGGTTTATTAGTCTTAAAGCTATAATGAAAAAACGACATCTTGTGTAACTCAGTACCTGAACGTTCGATATTAATAATATTGACAGTAACGTAACAAGGTTAAAGCAATGATATTGTGGTCCAACACGATTCACAAAAATAATGCCATGTATACATGTATTATTTAAAAGAAATTTGGAAAAAAGGATGGATGCTTACGTTCGCGGGTCGAGGTGCGGTACGGGGTGTAAGATGGTGCCGTACACTATTGGTATGAAACGCATGGTTTTGTACAATGCTAAAGAATAATCACTAAGGTGTGGTTTGCCGCTCACGATTTACGATGTGGTAGATTACCTCTCGCGGGAATATGTGCGTCTTTCTTTCGCGATAATTATAACATTTACTTTGAATTACAAGAAAACAAATTTTGTTTTCAATAAAGCAATAGTGCAGCTCAATGTGAGTAATACAAATTTAGCATTTAAAACAAGAATTTTTTCTTCAGTTACCGTATATTGCAAAAATAGCACATTTTCGGTTAGGGCTTATAAAACCAGTTAATTATATGAATAATCAATATTTATTGGCTGTCGACTTTTCAGAAGTATGTGTGCTACAACATTTGTAAAATTGGTAACAATTTATGAAACAATAACAATTTTATGATAAGTTAAAACTGACCGTCAGCCAGGAAAATACTAAATACAGCGTTTTTATTGCTGTTAATTAAAATAGAAGTTAAACAACTGATTCTACCAATTTGATTTTTACACATGTTAAACATATATAAATGACTAATGTACTGGCCAAAAATGAAGAAATTTCACCCCCCAGTTTCTTCGTTATGACCACTTAAAGTCAGAGGCCTTGCATTTTTACTCCGATAGTAGTTAGATGTAAGGTGGATATCACCTCTCATAAGCTGGCAGGACCAAATCGGCAGAATCAAGTCGGACGTATTTAAATATTTAGTACTTATTTTGTACTAATTTGTACCACTAATAAAAATGTTGTACTCCTTGCCGTTTTGGAAAAAACAGTGGCGCTGCTAGCTTCATATTAAGGTAGCTACCTTCATATTAAGCTAGCAGGACCACAAAAAAAAAGACAAACCAGGAAAGATCGAGGCAGAAACACAAAGATCTGAATTTGTACTAATTTGTACCACTAATAAAAATGTTGTACTCCTTGCCGTTTTGAAAAAAACAGTGGCGCTGCTAGCCTCATATTAAGCTAGCAGGACCAAAAGACAAAAATAAATAAAACAAAGAAAACAAAGGCAGATACGCAAAGATCTGAATTTGTACTAATTTGTACCATCAAAATAAATTGAATATGTTCAAAAATTTCCCGTAAGACAACGCCCAAATGATATGAAGCCTATTAGGGTCAAGAGTAAACTACCCTTTGTCATAAACAGAATCAGTTGAGACTCATACAATCGAAGCAGGATAAGTTGTACCATTGGTCTATGGTTGTACCTCTTAAAATATGAAGTTTCGAATTTCGTACCTTCCTCCTTCATTTGGAATCTACTCCCGATCACTTTGTGCAATACATAATATTGTCACGACATCTTAGGATAGGTTTAATCTTTTAAAAATGATGCAAAGGTGTCGATTCCACAATTTCATTTAAAAAGTATTATTACCTAACGCTTGTTGAATAATTATTATGTTTTTTTTAAGTCTAAACAGTTTCGTAATTTCTTTTTTGAAATTATTACTAAAATCAGTCAAACATTTTCCTTTTGAATCTTGTTTTTGATTAAAATTCATTCCCTCATTTCTCTTGGTGTATTAAAAATGTTTATAAGCGTTTTCTACTAATTATTTTGTTATAATTATAAAAGTACATACGTGAAATAACCTTCTGAACTACAATATTTATACAGGCCTACAGGGTGATCTTTCAATAATATTTAAATGGTGCAAGCGGCCCTGGAAATTGAATAAAATGATTATTATACCAATGTAAACATATTTAGTACTTTACTCTTCAGCCGAAAAGTGATCGGGGATAGTTTCCAAAGAGGAAGGACGGGGGTACGAAATTGGAAACTTCATATTTGAGAGGTACAAATTATCCTGCTTCGATGGTACGAGTATCAACTGATTCTGCTCGTGGCAAAGGGTAGGGTAGATTCCAAAGGAAGAACGCGGGTACGAAATACGAAACTTCATATTTTAGAGGTACAAATTATCCTTCTTCGATGGTACGAGTATCAACTGATTCTGCTCGTGGCAAAGGGTACTTTAAGCTTGAGTTGAAAAGTGATTCTAAAGGAAGGACGCGGGTACGAAATTCGAAACTTCATATTTTAGAGGTACAAGTTATCCGCGATAACGAATGTGTAAACTGTTGCACTGTCTTGATGAAGCAACACCCGCTTCTTCGCCAAATGCGGCCCGGTTTCACTCAAGCGCTGCAATGAGTTTCGTTTTTGAAGATAATCAATCAAAATTATCGAATGTGCTTCCCAATAAACTGAAGTGATACCTTGCCAGCAGATGGAACTGTATTTTTTCCCTTAGGAGTTTTAGCAGTAAAACCCAGTTTTTCTGGGTGGTCACCTAATTTGAACGACCACTGCAAAGTTCATCTTAACAGCTCGTACGACTTTGTTTAAACCCTTCCATTCGTATTTTATTATTGTTGTAAATAAGGGGCAGACTCCCTCAGAGTAGATTCTAGCTCAACTTTGATATTGGTTGAACTGAGACCTTCCAAATGAACGTATTGGTCAATTTTTCTCATGCTTACAAATTTACTGAAAGCGTTCATAATTTAAGGCTGTCAAACAAATATTAAACAACCGCAACCTCTTGAAACTTCAACGATGACCTTTATTAAATAAAAATTTTTTCAACAATAACGTCAGGTCGGGTACTTCTGAGTATTAGACTGTAAATGGTTTTCCTGATTTACTGTTTACTACCAGTTACATTTGACAAAGTATTTGGTAGGAGTTGCCAAAATGTGTGCATCGCATTCATTTCTCGGATATCAAATATTTCTAAGTGGCAAAATTCCTAACGAAATTAATTTCAATTCTTTGACAGCGTAATTAATCAAAAATTATTTTATCTCAACTGTAGTATTTATGTTCTCATCAGAATTATTAACATTATTAATGAATGCGTTTAAATTTAATTTAGGATTTAGATTGATTTAGTTTTTGATGAAAAACGCACGTGGAAACTTTAATTTATTTAACATGACTAAAACACCAAATTATTTAAATGCCACCCACATATAAAGTTGTTATAATCAATTAAGCTAAACTAGCTAAATTAAGCGAATGAAACAATTCAGTTGCTCCTTATTTCTCAATATATAACAGAATCAGGCGAACGCATGACTTTCAATTATGATATACAAAGTTTAATTTTAATGTCAGTTCTAATTTGAAGCAATTTGTGCTTTCTAACTTTAGTTACAGTTAATTGAATTGATTTTAACGTTATTTTCTCAATAAAATTGTCGCTTTCGTTAATTTTTGTGGGCAGCAGTAAATTGGGAATTCGTGTTTGTGACGTTCTCTAACAAATAATTTTTATTTCTTCACTAATATTTAATTAGTATAATAAAAGACTATAAATGATTTGAAAAAATAAAATAATTTGTCATCGGAAGAAGTTCCATAATACGCATAAAAGAATCAAAGAAAATATAATTTTATAAATAGTATGTGGCGTACCAATATCCCATATAGTCCAAAGCAAGTTACTAACAAAACTTGTCGTTCTCTATCAAGAGTTATTTGCACGGCATTATACGGTATCGTTGTCATGGCTTTTGTTCAATAATTTTTCCCATGTCTGAAAAAATGATGCAGTTGCGCAAAGTACTATAATCAAATTTCTACCAAAAGAAACGCACATCAGGTATGCTGGAACATCCGTAACTTCGAAAAACATTCAGCCAATTTGATTTGTGTATGAGAAATGGCAAGATATCTTGAGATAGGCATGGAAAGTGTCGAACAACTTAATCATAAAGAGGTGAAATTCTGGAAAGTATGTACAAGATGTTGAGGAAGGAATATAGCGAAGTGCGATGAAACCTAGGTTCGCCATTTTGTTCCTAAGTCTAAGAAGTCAGGCATGAAAGGGCGACATACAACTTCGCCTAAGCCTTGAAAGGCAAAAACGTCTGCTTCGCCAAAATTATGGTTAACGTGTTTTGAGACGTTCAAGGTCTTATTGTGGTTAATTTTTAAACACTATGCTCCTTAATATCGCGAACTTCTCTCAGAGAAAATCAGCGTTTCGATTAAGGCGGAAGCGCAATCCGTTAGACGCGTGATCCTACTCCACAACAAAGTGTTCCCACAGCCTTCCTCATTTGATTCAACAGACGTTTGCAGGCTTGCATTAGGAAATGCTCCATATAGTCCTGTCTTATTTGTTTGCTGGTTTGCCTATCTATTTTTCAAAAAAAAGCAGCGCAAAAATTCCACTTGAAAAGAAAAGTGGTATCTCCAGGCAGTGCAGGTACTGATCGGATCGTTAAAAGACTTCTTGTCATTACTGAACTGTCAAGAGAAGATTAAGTATGTACCTACATCCGATTACGCACATAAATCCGATTCTCCTTTTTTGAAATGCTGCAGCTAACTGTTACAGTCAGTTACAATATGTAAACTTTACAAAGTTATCTTCCTGTCTCTTTAGAACGGCGCAGGATTTTTTCTCCTTCTTATTTCTTGTCCCTTGCATGTTTTTTTAATTATGCAAATTGTCTTTAGCAGAGTACTGAATTGCCTACAAAATGCCCCCCTCTGTTTGTATTTATTTTTCCTTCGTTTATTCCATGTTCTTGACGACACGCAGCAAAATATATTTTAACGAAATATTAAGCGCGAGTATAAATGAATTTTCTTTGCTTATTTGTTTTGCTTTTTTCATCCTACCATTAAATGGATGGTTATTTTCTACATTTCCATAGTTTTCATCATTTGCGACTCTAATAAATTTGCATCTAAAAACTTTCTATATGGGACAAATGTAATCAAAATCATAATCATCAATAAGAAATGTCGCTTATTATATGTATAGTAAATTATGCAAACAGCAAACTTTTCATATGGTAATCGTACTTCGCAATAATCATCCAAATTCGCTTAAAATAGAAGAAAAACTACCGCGAAGAAATTCCAAATTGTATTCCAAATTTTACCACATTCAATGTTAATATTTAATGCATTAAAAAAAACTACTAATGTTTTTTAAAAGACTTCATCTTATACCTAATAATAAGAGTATAATGGAATAAGAAAAAATCTAAAAATTTGCACACCTAAAAGTTACTCACCACTACTCGATTTTACATCATCTGATCGATGTAAATCAGGCTTAGCGGCTAACATAGATAGTGGATGTTGTCCTGGTGCTCCTAAAGCACCCGAAAGTCCTAGTAAACTAGCAGCCGTACTTGGAGGTGCTCCAGCTAGACTTGGGTGTGGCATCATTGGTATTGGAGGTGCGCTATGAGTAGGAAGTTGTTGAGCGTGCATTTGCTGTAATAATCTAGGAAGGTCCGGCCTTTGTTGCTGAAAAAATAAAATTCATAATTCTAGTTGTTAAAATGTTCGTGTACACCTTTGTTATGTTAAGAAGATTTAATTAAGAACTATTTTAAACTTAAAGTATCACACGGTGGGTACGTAGTAACTTCTTTCGATAAGAGCAAAAGACTCGTGAACTGTAAATGTAGTGTAAACGCAAGTTCAACTTTAAATTGAGCAGAATGGATCCAAGACACGTGACAAGAAGTTATATATTTTTATCTGGGTGGAAATACATTCGACCAGTAATATTATTCACTTACATCCCTACCTGAGTATCAAAAACGTAGTTGACTCACTGAAGCAGCCATTATTTAAATTGCGCGTTGCTGAGAGCTTGCAAATTGATTTTTTTGGCGCCCCTTACTTCCTAACCAGCAGCGGAGAGGGCTGTGCCGCTTGGGGATGATGGATTTCATTATAATTACATTTTTCCAGCTCCCGAGCTGCTTGTTTAATTAATTGAAAAACGCTTCGTTTTTTTTTGTTCGGCGTTAATAGTGTTGTTACAGTCTGCATGAATAATTTTCTGCCTGCTTGCAATTTTCTTTGTAATGATAAAATTTTTCCTCTCAAATTCGGTTTTGTACGTGAAACATTTACAAATTTTATATTTTCTGTAACTTCTTTGTAATTTTTATGCAACTAATTTACATAGCGCTCGCTTCCCTTTATTTGGTAAACTTCTTATTAGAAAAGGTTTTTTCTCCGCATAAATGAAATCTTTCTAAAAAAACATTAAGTGAGGATAATCTTTTAAGATCGCATTAAAATTCTGCCTTAACCCCACAAGCCGGAACGTGTATTAATAAACGGCACAAAAAAAGTAAATAATGTTAAAATATAGAGTGCGAATCAACAAACCAGAAGAGCAAACAATCGGTAAACACGTGCTTGTACATCCCTCGCTTGTTCTCCCCATTACCGCGCCACCCCAAACGATACACTATTCGCCGATACACCCTGCATGCGAATTACAAACCCCATCACAATTTGACGCGATACGAATTTCAATTTTCAACCAATTACGGTTAATGGTTAATACACTTCGCTGCTCGATTACTCGAGATAGATTGTCACGGTAACGCAAGCAACCTTATTATATTATCGAATTTATTAACCTGCAAGTTCGGAGTACTCCTTTTGCAGTTTATTACATTAATTCTGCCTCGTCTAATTTAAATAATACATTTCCAGAGGTTTTAAATTGCGGCAGCGTCAATTTTTAATGAAACGACGTTTTTTAGGTAAACATAACAAACATTTACAATCAGTGTGTAATAGCGAGAGGCAGTTAAAATTAAACAAATATTTACCCCAATTATAGCGTTCAGCTCTGTCATGGTTACTTGTTTCGCTCGTTCCACTGCCGTTGCTACTTGTTGTTGGTGTTCTTGCGATAAAAAAGGTAGGATTTGTGCTATTATGGCATTCAGTCTCTTGGCAATTTCAGTCTGAAAATAAAATGTACGTTATCAAGCTCGTGCTTTTGAACTCATTCTGACATGTTAACATTTACAAATGACGTTGAAAAATTTACATCCACCAGACCCACCAGTGTTGAATTAAATTACGCCAAACAAAAAGAAAATAGATAACGTAAATTAATTTCCTACCGCAACCGCATAGCATCGCGTCGGTTGCGTCAATATAGCGTGGAAATGAATTTTTCTCTTGAAAAATAAATTTTGTAATCGGCGTGTAACTTGAAAGTAAAAATTGTTGAATGTTATAAGAGGAACAAAAAGTTATGTTTTTCTTTAAGATTTACTGGCATATTTATACGCGAACATAATTCATATTTATGTAACAACTCGCGTAAATCCAAGCAAATTTACAGTTGAATGCAGTCGCGTAAAAGAAATTTAGCTTAATTAATTTTAGCTTTCAGTGAACTTAATTTATATTTAAGTTTTAGTTCACTTGAATTCAGTTTTACAGTTTGCCCTTGCACTATAATTGCACACTCTCATTACCTACATATATTTTCGTCGGTGTCGACGAAAAATGCACATTTTTTCGAATACGTATAGTAAATGTTAATACGTTTGTATGAGTTCTTGATTGATAAACGGAACTTATCTATCAGAAAAATGAGGGGAAACTATTCACAACTACGTATCATATTTACAAATTTTTAGTTATTTTCAAATATTATTTACACACTGCTTGGATTTTGACTATTTTTTGGAAAATGTACGTCATTGAAGTACCGATTTATCACATTTACTTACTTCATCACATTTTCGTATAGAGGATAAATATTGTTTTGAGAATAATTTAACTGTTAACATAATCGTAACAACACAAAACGGATACAGAAATAGAGCTCTTTAAAGATCTTGGAAAGGAGCCAAGCTACAGACTAATTTGAAGATGAAGATTGTATTCCTCTTTTGTTGAAAAACAGTAAGAGTTCTTTGAATAAAGTTATCCCCATCTATACTCATTCTTCTTTAATGGATACATCGCATATATGTCATCCTATAGTAAAATAACGTGCGAGTGGGTTATAGCGACAACGAAAGAAGAAATTATAATCGAATTGCAATTTCATTCATTTGAACATTGTACAAGGGATTCAATTCGCAGTAATGGAACTGTAATTCCTCTTTTTAAAGCCAATTCGTCGTTTACGTATTTCGTATACGTTTTCTTATGATAGTTACAACAATTACTGTTTTTTTTTGGGAAAAAGTGACAGCATCTGATCAAGATATACTCCTTGAACACCTCAGTATTCATATCCTCATAAAAATCGCCAGCACATTTGCACTGGAATACCAAAGATCCTCGATTAACAAAACCATTTATACACTGTCAATGTGAACAATTATTATTAAACGATGACGACGAAAACCAGTAGACCAATCTTCTTGCACGGCTTGATGGCGGCTTTTCACATTTTGTCTTGCCATATTTTTGTTTATAGTACTTCATAACCAAAGTCTCGTCAAGTAAAATATATGCCTGTTTTCTTCACGATACTTTCGTATTTCACACAATGTCGAATTTATACAAGAACATTTATTTTCTACTCGATTTCTCCTTGGAAAAATTAAGTTCTTTTAAAAGTTTCCAGAAAAAATTTTATTAAGTGTCAATATCTTTATTGACATAAAAAGAATGCAGAGGATGAAGCCCGCTTCCCTCCCAGTGTCCTTTGCTTCTTCGTATCGAAGCGCATATATCGTGTTTTTCCTAACCCAGTCATATTGGAATATAGGTATTTGCACAAAATTCCACAATTAGTAGAATAATTAAATTTAAATTACAGCTCATTACCGAACTAGTTTATTAATACTTAAAGATCGAAATGCAAACATCTTAGGTAGCGAAATCATAATAATTTTCTGTGAATGTTATTCCTTGTAACCTTGTTTTCTCATATTATAACAAAAATTTTCTAAATAAATTTGTTAGAAAACGCATAAACATATTAAAATGCGCCACTGGCAACGTCTGACAAGAAGATTTATTACTCCACTGTAATTTTACACAGACTACAACCCACGTTTCTCTACATAATAGTTTCCTATTGCAGTAGGTACATATATTACTTGCAATGGGAATTATTTTGCGAAATTTTACACTCCTTTTCAGCACCTATTATTATTATTATTATTACTATTTTACACTTTAATGTAACGTGGTCATGGACTATAAAACCATGGGAATTAATTTTCTTTATTATATTCGCCCAATTCCCATTGTCATGTGTTATATGTACATTGTAAAATATACCGGACTGGAAATAAAACATTATTACATTATAAATACACGTTATACACAAGATAAATGTATATTTTATGTGTGGCGAAAGTGAAAAGACATGTTTCTTAAGGTATTCTGATGATGTTACTTCATTGCAAGACTGTTTTGTATTTACTTGAAATAAATAATTTTAACATATAAGTTTGTACACATGTAGAGGTTGATGTGGTGTACACACAACTTATAGCGAAGCTTTTACTCTTGCAATGACTGATCACAAATTTTGTCGTTCTTTCTTCACGATTCGTCGAATTTAACATCATTTGGGAAATGACAATGTTTTCAATTTTTTAATTAGCTTGAACACTTTTTTTAATTACGAAAACAAAATTCAAAACATCTATTTATGTGGTACCTAAAAATACCTATAGAAAAAAACAAGCCTTTTGAACGTTACTTGGTTGGAAATCATATACAATTTGGAGATGATCGGTGTTTGAAATACATATATCGACACAAGGTAGATAGTTTTGTGGATTAGTATAATATCCGAGCTGTTATATTCTGTGGATTATACTGCCGTGTTAATTCAAAGGGGCGTATCTACAATAACATAGAAACTGAGAAAATTGACTTTTAATATTTTCAGTTATGCCATCAAATCATTTATGCTTAGAGGAATTTTAATTTTATACTATTGAATATAATACTGGCAGCAAGTACTGTGAGTACACAGTGTACAGATACAACCTTTTCAAATAACAAAATCATATACGCCTTTTTTAATCTAACAAAGGCGGCTAATTTGTAGATACAAATTTCTTTAAAAGCGAGTTTTCGCCTATATAACATTGAGATACGCAATTTCTTCTTAACACATACATAGTACTTTTAAAGAGGATTCTAAAAATGCGTCTAACTCAATTTCTGTCGAATTTGCAGATACGCCCTTTAGAATTAACACGGCAGTATACTTCTATCTCAGTAAAGACGTTTTTTTTTACAGTACTTTTGTACCCAAAATGCAAAATAATGAATAGCTTATAATCCAGTTCCGGTATAGAATTTGAATCGATATTACGTGCTGTATATGTTTTCTGTAGCATCTATACGCAAGAATCATTGTATGTTTTTTTATAACTGTCTATATTATAATTTGATCCTTGCCGAATCCCTCTGCTCCAATAAACAGGTCTTCATGTGACTGATTAAATATTAAATTAAATGACCAGTAAACTGGCACACAACTTTCCCGTGTTTACGTACTACAATTGACGTATTAAATAAAATAGTTTTTGCGTAATAACTCAAAAAAATAAAAAAATAAATATAGTGTGTAGTACAGTTGTAATCAGAAAAGGATTTCTGATTTTCTCCTAAAATAATATTCAGGGTATGTCATAAATATTTTTATTATTTTGATAATTTGCGGAGAAAAAAAAGAAATACATAGTGTGTAGTATAGTTGTACCTAATCAGAAAATGATTTCTAATGTTCTCCTGAAATAATATACAGGGTATGTCATAAATATTTGTAATAGGTATTTTGTTAATTTCCGGCTAGGGCGGAAGTAAATTGGTATACTTATTATACTCGATTAAAAGAGTCGCATGTCCTCTACTTCACTGTACAATTTTATTTCTTCATCTTTGCTAGCAAAAAAGTTATGTAGATATAGTATTTTCAACTTCAAACATTCATTCCCTTTGGGAAATAGAGAAATAAATGTAATGCCAATAGTTTTTCATGAACTATATGTATAACATTTCAAAAATAAAAAAATGCTCGGGGCAGATATTGAGAAAATCGATTTTCAAATTTTGACCAATTTTGGGAACCAATAAATTGGCCACGTTAAATTTTTGTTCTTTATCAATTATAAGTAAAAGTTCTGACCATCTTATGGCTACAATTTCCATTTTTCAAATTTTAATGAAGTTAAACGATTCTTGACCTACACCCTAAAAAGTAAAAACTTGGAAAATTGCTATATTGGGCGCCATTTTGAATTTAGAAACGAACGAAAAACGGCGTTTTACTTGTTACCATGTCTACCACTTCACCAGGGAAATTAGTTTGGGTTAAAATTTGAATGTTTGCGCCCAAAATAACGATCCTAGTTTGGACCCCTTTAGGGCCGATTTTGATGATAAGCTTGTTTTACCGATGAAGTTTTTTTATAGGCCTTAGTTTTTTTAAATTTCATCAAAATCCGTCTAGTAGCTCCACAGCCATAACGTACGCACCCACAGACAAACATTTTTCAAAGATGGTGTTTTTGGACTCAAGGGGACTCAAAACGTCGAGATTCATCAAAACCTCGAGTTCGATTTTTTTTTCCGATTACATTATTTTCCCTATGTGTACATACATGCACGGGAAAGTAAAAATTAAAAATCCTTACTATTGGAAGAACTGAAACACCTGTAACCATTGAACTAAGACACATCATAAAATATTTTTGTGGTTATTGGTGGTGTTTG
This sequence comes from Pyrocoelia pectoralis, assembly GCA_036250285.1. Classification (NCBI taxonomy): domain Eukaryota; kingdom Metazoa; phylum Arthropoda; class Insecta; order Coleoptera; family Lampyridae; genus Pyrocoelia; species Pyrocoelia pectoralis. Next base: position 82,520,815 of record CM070074.1, on the reverse strand, counting down.
CTGTGTTGTGTCTTGATTCCTTACCATCAAATATACTTTATACAACAATGATATTACATATAAAATGTTATAGCCCAATGCCGTTTTTATGTATTTTGTTTTTCAATAAAATAAACTCTCCCACATTTACGGTAACATAGATATAAAAACATCAGGTTGATGTATGTATTATTATTATTCAACGATAATGCAGGTGCACCAAAAAACGTGCAAAGAGGAATCTGTTCTTCATGAACTTATAAAACCTACAACAAATGACAATGTAACCGGGAGAAAAAATTATATGTAAGTAAAAAAATGCAACAAAAAAACTGAGAAAGTGGTGAATTTATTTATTTTATTGCGTCTGAATAAAAAACGTTTATTGCGTAAAATTCGTTTCGACAAAAAAAAATAAAGGAAAAATCCATCTCATTACACCAAAATATAAAAGTTTCTGGTATTGATGTGTATGCCCACGTTTTTCAAGGTTTTGAAATGTAATGTAACCTTAAGATTGATTACCTATATAAATTTTGTATTTGCCTACTTTTACACTGAAAAGTTTCAGTGTGACCATAAACTGCATATGTCTTATCGGAGTAAAAATGCAAGGGCCCTGACTTTTGAAGCAATCATAATTTAATCATAATTTAATGAAATAAAATGCATTTAAAAGATCATTTATTTCTACAAAAAGGTGTACAGTTTTAGATTTTTACAATACATCATTAATTTTCTGTATCATTGTGCAAAAAAGCGTTAATTATGATTATGACTCAAATCGCACAAACGCTTGACTTTAATTTCAATAAACGAATAATGCAGCTTGATTTCAATACAAACAATTTAGCATGTAAAACAAGAATGTTTTATTTAGTTTCCGTATATTTGAAAATAATGAAATTTTCGGTTAGGTATAGCTTATAAAACCAGTTAATTATATCAATAATCAACATTTATGGGCATTCGACTTTTGAGAAGTATGTGTGCTGCAACATTTTAAAATTTGGTAACAATTATGGAACAATAACAATTTCATGATAATTTAGAACAGACCGTCAGCAAGGAAAATGCTAAATACAGCGTTTTTATTGCTGTTAATTAAAATAATAGTTAAACAATTGATTCTCTCATCTAATCTGACTAATGTACTGCCCAAAAATGAAAAAAATTCATCCCATAGTTATTTCAGTTATTCAGTACGACCACTTAAAGTAAAGGGCCTTGCATTTTTACTTCGATAGCAGAGGCTACGTCCCTCCCAACTGATTTCATAATTGAGTGCTTTTAACTTAACGTCAAGCCTCCCCCCCTCCTCCAATTACAAAAATTAATACGCAAAGGCATTTTCCACGTAAGAATATCTCTTAATTAAATGCTTTAAACCTTATATCGATTAAAGTAGTGCATTGAAGTAAGGTTTCATCTTCACCGCCGGAATCTCACTAAAAATGTAGAAAAGTAACTTAAATTCTTTGCTGTTCTTGTATTACTCTGATCCATTTTGTAGATATGTCACCTATGTCTTAAACATTTCAATGGTATTTAAGGTATTTATACTTTTTAGTTTAGGAGAAAAATAGAAGAAACGTGTTTGTGGCATACTTTTAACGGGTAATATACGTAGTAAAAAAAAACCAAATTATCTTTAATAAAATTTGGTGTGAAATGGACAAGTTTGTATACGCTATTCATTAATAAATAATTTAGTTTTTTGTCTTTCTTTGTGATATACCCCACGATTAGCGATAACGTTCCCTTACGATGAAGCTCCTTGTAAGAATGCTATGAAGCACTCACTCAACTGCTTAGAACAAAAGAAAGTGAGTTAACTAAACAATAAATGAAAAAAATTTACTATTATGAAATTAAATTTTTATTTTTATTTCCGACTTTATCCAGAGAAATTTATGTACATATTCATTACATACAATTCAACAGAGCAATTTCGTTCCCTAAACATTTCAGTTATAATGTCATACAACCGAATTTGGAACTGTTTATGAAGAGTTAGCGTTATATACAACAGTGTCCTACAATTAAACGATAATTATAGCATCTGGTGCATGATAGATATAATGCAATTAGTGCCAGCATGCGTTGGTGGTCTTGTGTACAGCCGCAACAGCAGTGATACTCTGTAGCGGTTTACCGTTTGTATGTGGTAGTGGTTTACTTGTCCCTTTAGCCGTAGGGCAAATTAGATATATTTACGGATAGTAAAATCGAGCGTGAGAATAAATTGATGCCATTTTTAGATGTCTGGGATATTTTTCCACTTCGACAGAAGACATTGGGGAGCTTCTTAAATAAATAACTAAAGCAGAAATCGTTGCACGCTTAAAAGAAAATGTTTTCAAGTTACATAATACAAAGTACAAACAATGGACCGTTAGTTTTGTTAGTTCAGCAACTCAAATAATTTACCCAACAGAACTACAACCGGTAGTTTACTCAGGGTTTTACCCTCATGAAACTGGTATGGGGAATGAAACAGAATGTGTACAGACCACGAAGTGTCAATATTTGGACATATAAAACGACCTCAGTTGTTGAGAATCCTCCGACCGTATTGCGAAGACATGACTAATATTATGAATCGAAAATTCGCCTTCGTTTTATTATGACTTTGTATCTCTAAATATGGACATCCAACAAACTTTTTTATAATATGTAATTAGTGATAGAAATAAATGATTTAAATGTTAAGCGAGAGCAATAATTGAAAATGAAACAAAAGAAACAATACTTGCCCTAGAAATAAACTGTAGGTTTCTTAACAAACAACCAGAACGTAAACAAGAGAAAAGTGCTAATAATACCGGCAATAAATTTCCCTCTTTTGTGCGGCTGGTTGAATTCAGTCACGCTCACTGAGCTACCATAATGTTGGTTAAATAGCAATGTCGTTGTCGATATAGTTTTGTGTTATACACAAACAAACAAAAATCGAACATGCCACATACAAACACATAACCTTGTTATTTTAAATAAAAGCGTGCAACTGTATTTAGAAATTTATACATTACTTATTGTTAAATTCAAATTTAAGTTCTTTTTTTTAATTTACTTTACCGCCATGACATCGAGGGTCTTATGGCATTAGTTAATTGCGCTACTACGGTATTTGTTTTTAGTTAGTTTATAGTTCATGAATAGTAAAGACTTACTCAATTCAAACTTTTGTATTAACACTTATGACTGCCAATTAATTATTCATTCATATTTATTAGTGAAGGTGCTTTGTATGTCAAAAGAGTATAAAACCCATGGAGAGACTTTTCTGTATTTTCGTAAATTATTGATTTTACTATTTTCAATACGGTGTAAACATCAGCCTTTTTCAATTTAAAATTTGAATCAATTTTTATGCAAAATACGTTCATTGTAAAGGAGTAACGTAAACAACTTTTTCAAAGGAAGCTAGATATAAATAGATAGAACAAACTATGTTAATTAGTAATATTGTGTATCTAATGAGTAATGACATGCGCAATATTGCATTGGCAATCATTTTGAGATTGAGAATTCTAAAATTAGATTATTTCACGATTTTAATAATTATATATTCATTCTTAAAATTGTTTGCATGTTTGTTTGGTTGCAAATATTCCATTTAATTTATTGCAGTAACACGAGCGATATAAAATATCAAAGTAAAACAGTACGAATGCTACGATAAATATAAGTTATCTATAATTATATACGCACAGTAATGTAAGAATAAGTAAGATAATAATTTTTGTATTACACCACCATTCTCTTTCGCAACGGCTATAATCCTGGCCAACAGTTCTTCACTTTCCATTGGAGTACCGCACACATGAGACTTGATCACACCCTAACAGAAAGTTCAAGGGATTTAAATCAAGGTTCGCACGTGCCACCTAATAGGTTTTGTTTTTTTTATCTATTTGATGTACGAATACGAATGTCAACAAAGAAACATGTAAAATAATCGGTGGTGTTACGGTAAGAGTGTTTATCTTTCGCCCGGATGACGTAGGTTCAAACCCGGCCAAGCGGAGATAAACTGAAACGTCTGAAACACGCCTTCTTCTCGGATAGGAAGTAAAATCGTATGTACCGTATCGATTGCGATGTTCGGCACGATAAAGATCCCTAGTTGAGGATGAAATTCCCTCAGTCGGGAAAAATTCTAGTAATAACCAAAGCAGTTAATGTGCGCAGAGATAGATGCTTGGAAACCTTCTGTTCCTAGATCTCGACACTTCTTAATATAAATTAATAAATAAATAATGAAGGTGGTCTATTGATTTGTTGTTGCCATGTATCTCACACGGCCAAATTACAAAAAAAAATGTTTGAAGCAAAATTTGCTCGTAATGCTTCAATTAATACAATAAAGAAACTTTAATCAAAATGCATGGAGCTATTTTTGCAATGTTACGTAAGTACACAATTTGGAAAAAAAATGTTACAACACAATTGCTGTAGGTAATTAATGGTCAATTTTAAAACGCATTTTATTTTTAAAATTCGTACGTAAATAAGATAAATATAACATATTTTTTGAAAAGCAATCGACAGACCAAAGCTCAAACGAGAAAAAGTTGATGAAAAAGTGCCTTCAGATATGGGTAAATATGTGATACTGGTTCGAAAAATCAGTAAGTTGGATTAAGTAGCAGAAGATCTGAACAAAATGGCATGCGGTGTGGCAAGAACTTAGACGAGACAAAAATGAATTTCCTTATTGCAGCGAGCATGTATAAAGAAGAGAACGATAATAATTTGAAAGCTGTAGGTACTACTCGACCAAAAGAAATGAGGCTTATATTCTGTTCAGATACGAAATAGGACATGTAACGCCTTTTGTCCATTTTGCTGCTTCCAATTTTGTATTCATGCTCAAGAATGCTCGTCATAATATGATTGGTCAGGTTATCGAGTACCCAAATTTGGTTCCCATATCGCTTACCGAATAACCCTGATATAAATCTCATAGAATGTCTATGGAACATCGCATTACTTTACATGCCCCTTCCAGCAACAATCAGTTCATGGAAGCTGCAACTGTAGAATCGACCAGGAAATTGTCCAAAATCTCATATTCGGCATGCCAAGACACGAATGTAGTAATTAATGTAAGTAAGAAGAGAACATTGTTACGATTTTTTAGTGTCCTCGACGTAAATCTCACTTAAACATTTTTTCAAATACAACCAACCAATATTTAAAAACGAAGCAATGTAAAACACTTGGAAACTTCTTTTGCAAATGTTTTTTGATTATTTATGGATAAAAGTAGTGCGTTCATTTTATCAATGAGTTTATTTTTTTTGTTCAGAAGCGGGAGGGTGAAAGCTTTTATGTTTTTGATTCCTCAAAGAACCCATCGAACAAATAAATTCATTTCATAATAATGTTCTACAACTTGGAGTACAGATCAATCTACCACAGAAACACTTATGAGGCTCAAAAAACAATAGCTTTTCGTTCAGTTCAGATGGAGAAACTTTTTTTTTGTAAAACTGACACGAAAATAGTATTTTTCTAAAACTGCCTTAGAAAATAGCATTTTCTTTTGCACAATGAATGAGGAAAGTTGCATTTTCGTCACTTGTGATGAAAGTAAACAGTGTATTGCCAACACCATTTATCATCTATTGCAGGAAAACAAATGAATTCAATAAACTGTCAACATTGACAACTTAAGGTTATAAATCAAAAAATAATGAATATTTTGTTTTATGTTTTATGCAGTCTTCGAAAAAAATTATCTGTAAAGCACGAGAAGGAAATGTTTTTTCAACTCTCGCTCAATTGACTTTGAGCTCGAGTTGAAAATAGTACCTACATTGTAATAGAAGTGATGAAAGTGACTAATTTTTCAACGAGCAATACATTATAATCACGAGCGATAGCGAGTGAGGATAGTGTTGCGAGTTGAAAAATCGCACTTTCATCACGAATTGTGTTTACTATTTTTTCCAACATCGCAAAAATGAGTCTCAATTTTAATTTCTTTATAATTATTTTACTCTCCTATTTTTCAAGAATCTAGTTGCTGATTTTGTATTCTAACGTTGCTATGGAAATGAACTTTCCTCACTGGTGATGCAAACGCCTATTTTCCTCACTTGAGTCATGAAAGTGTCATTTTCATAAGCGATGTTGGAAAAAAGCATTTTCCTCACTTGTGATGAAAGTAAACAGATTGCCAACAACATTTATCTATTGCAGGAAAACAAATGAATTCGGTAAACTGTCAACATCTACAAGTTAATGTTATAAATGTAACTTTCGTGAATATTTTTACCATTATATATGCAGTTTTAGAAGAAAATTGATGTAAAACGCGAGAAGATGTTGTTCAACTGTCGCTCAATAAACTTTGATCTCGAGTTGAAAAAGCATAACTTTTAACTTTCTTCTCTAGTTGTACAAATAACTATTACCGTTGCTATTGTTGTATTTCTATACACTGATACACAGTAGTTTTATTTTATGCTTCATGAAGCACTGATTATATACCAGGTATTTTAAAAGTGATAGGTTATCTTTCGTACTTTACATTCACAATTACCTACCTCGATACAGAAAAAGATGAAATAAAAGACAAATACTTAACTGTTACAGATCGTTTGTGCACGTATTCACAAAAAATGACAAATGTAGGAAATAGGGGAAAATTATTTAGTTCAAATACTTAAAAAACCAATCAGAAACGATGAACGACAACCTTCGTATGCGGTTCTATTCAAACATGGTTAAGTATCAAAAATATGAAAATTTTTCAAATAATATTGTATTATTTGACTTATTTTACGATTTGGAACTATTTTTTCTAAATCAATTCGAAGGCATTACATAACAGCACTATTATACACTTCTCGCTTTTGCAAATGACAGTAATACAAATAACCTTCTACTATATCAAATTAACTTGAGGGATCATTAAACAATCTCAATGAAAAAAATTTGAACACATTCGTAATACCTACATACATATATAAAATTGCCTTCCGTCACGCACTTTTTTATTTTTAACGTATGCGTATTACAGATCTATTTACTATTTTAATTAATATTCTGGATTTTAGATTACGATGGATATGTCAGGTTGGGATGTCACTTCCGCATCAAGAAACATGTGGTAGTTCTTCCCTACTATAAATTGAAGAACGAGGGAATGCGATTTCTTCTTCAGGATAGGATTGGAATGGGCCCCAAAGTCTACCAATTGCGCGGCGACATTGCCAGAAGATCTTATTTGCTTTTTTCGCTTTGTGTTCGATATGCTTATTCCAATTTAGTTTGTTGTAAAGTGTAATATCTAGCTATGTCACTGACTTTGAAAATTGGAAGAGGAAAAGAACTCGAGCTCTCCACGCTCCTTTTCCTTGTGAAGAGAACTTCGAGGGAACTTTCCCAAGCTTTGCCGAGTTAGTGGACAAGGAGTATATTCTGTAATGTCAGAAATAACATCAACAGTGAACATTTGAAGCTGGTTCCAATTTGTTATTTAATTATTTTTGTCAATAACTGTCTATTGAAAAATATTCTGTGGTATAATTACTAATTCTTAAAAGGAGAATTTATGTAAATCAATATTGTTTCGTTTTTCAGTTTACATTTCATTTCGTAAGTATAGAAACCAAGCCAGTTTAGGTATAAAGCACGGTGTAGGTGTAGTAGTATAAACTTATGAAGTAGTAAACATTTATAACGAAAGGTGATTGTAGATCTACCTTCAACTTATAATAGATTATAATGGTTCTGGAAGACAACTATATGGAAATAAAGATTAATGTTGGTCCCGTTAAATAAACAAATTGTCGAAAGTAAATGGTTTTGAAATATAGCCTTGGATGACCTTAACTGTTAAGTACCTACCGCAATGAAATAGAAATAAACATTTTGTCACAGTATTTCTATTATCAAATCGGAAATCAATATATGTATAGCCATTATGCTACAAAGCGATTGCTTTAAGTTATTAGGGAATAATAAATTAGTAACAAACATGACATCGCACAGAGAAAAAAGTAATCTTATTTAATAAATAAAACCTCTTCCTTTCACCTCCTAAAGTGAAACACCATCTAAATTATCCCGTACGTATGCTCGTATGCACGCCTATATTTATTTCCTTAGTTGGTTCCGTTAATTATAGTATTTAAAATAACTACCGGTGACATTAATATTTAATAACGATAAAATAATTGTAGACGTAGCGATGATACAATTAAAAAAAGGGAGTTTAAATTATATATGTGGGTCTTATAATATTACCTTATCAATCTAATATTTATAACAAAATTTTCCCTCAAACAAATCCTCTTTATACATTGTTAGTTCACTATTCATAAACCGTCCCTACCGTAACACGACACCACCTGGCAAGAGCCCTTCTAAATATAAAATTCAAAGCACCCCTTAGATCAAATCATTATATATCATCGGTGATTTATATCCACCCTTCATAACCGCAGCCCCTAAAGATTTAGCACAATCATTGTATTTATATCTCTTAATCTGTCTTATTCATCATTGTATACAAAACTCAAGGGATGAGCGATTTTTTGCATAATATAAAATACCGCATTACTTTTTACGTCATTAATAAAGTGTTCTTTGGTTTCAGTAGAAAAAAAATTAGTTAAAAGAGCACAATTAATCAACTTCTTAAATTACGTAGTACTACAAAGACACAATCACATTTTTAATCCTTGAAGGGTAGAGTAGGGTATTGTCAGCAGATCCTATAAAATTACTCACTCGAGTTGAGGGGCGATACGAACATCGATTTCTAGGGTTCACGATCACGCTAGTGACCACTCGCCCTGAAGCTGAATGCGGCATTACACAAAGGGCACCTTAGTCCCAACCTTCCAATTTGCTGAATTGCGAGTGAGGGTGGCCAACAGTGTGTAACAACCGGATGCGTGTTACAACTACTAGCCAATTATTTCCACACTCCTGTCTCAAAAGTTTAATGTTTGTGTAACTTGTAAGTTTAGAAAGTGTATTTTAATAATGTACGTGCAGCAATATTCGGCACTTAACTTTTTAATTATTCAATCAACAGTTGGATAATTACGGTTGTTAATTTTTTATTTCATGCTCGACACAAAACTTCCTTTAAACTCCACGCGCCGAACACTTAATAATATAACAAGAAATTATTAGACTAAGTAATTATTTTTACAAGGGAAGTTCATATTTTAACCATTTTCAAAAAATTCTTGTAGGTATCGTTAGATCAATACTGCAATATAATAAATGCATTAAAACACTAATTTACACATGTAAATGATTGTAGAAGAAACCTTACAACTTCTGTTGTAGAAGGTTACTCAGTTTGGATTTGCTGAAGTGTATTGTCTCGTGTATTGTCAAACAATGAAATTACACTGTATGTACGTAAAACAACTATTCTGAGTAATGATGAACATGCATTTCAGTTTTTACAATAATTGGCAGATCGTTAGCAGATTATTATTTTTATTTCATCCCCAATACAGTGTTGACAACAATTTTGGTTCAACAAAACCTACTCTATGTATATTACTACGTTAGGCAATAAACATCTTTTATTTACATGTTTTATATTGGTGTGTATTTCCGAATCGTTGGTATTGTCATCAGTCATCACCATTTTTTATGTTTTTATTGCCCTTCATGATTTCCATATTACGATTTAACGATTTTGAATCACTGCCTTTGTTACCGAATGGCGAATTTGCTCAACGTTGTACAAAATAAAACATTGATAGTCCAATACGGAAGGTCATTTCAAATGTAAAAAGTATACCGCAGTCGCAGTATCAGTAATCTAAGAGTCGAAAAAAACAAGTGAGGTGGACTCCACATTGCAATAGGTTGTACGAGAATTGCGCATTTCCATGTATTGCTGGATAAAATGGCCTTCAGTGTGGAGGCAATTTAATAATAAGGCCTGTTATTCCAAAAATATCGCAGTGACCACCGAATAAGTGACTTAACTATGATCGGTAATACTCTAGGTCAGGAAAACCATTTCCAAACACTGGCAAACTTTCTGGACGGAACATTCTAACATGGATGCACTTAGAAAACCTTAGTAGAGAAATCAGCAGAATCATTCAATGGATCTGAGATACCGAAAATGTTTTTGAATTAAATTACAGCCGTTATATTTTTCAAATCGTACAAACAATTTTGTTTTACAAGTTAATCTTTTTTTTACATTTGGTTCTGTGTTTCCTCATTGTTATTATTCGTATCTTTTACCCGCGCCACTTCAAAAGTTTCAGTAAGCTCCATTTTGATATTTTTTAATATTAAGTAATGCTTAGTTCTATTAAAATAACAACAGCAGTAATTATGGGGAAATAAAGTTCTATTGAATTTAAGTCCACCTTGCTCCTGTTATCCCACACGCCGGCGCCGGCAGTTGACCTCATAGCGTGCTGGATCACCTACACAGGCTACAATCATTACGATACTGTTTGTTTTGGTTTTATTTACGATACTGAACTATTTTAATATGTTGTGTCAATTACACCAATTATATGATAATTTTCGTTCAATATGCGTATAAGTAGTAAAAGTGCAGTGACTCGCAAAATTTTAATTTGGAATGTAATTCCCTCGTAAGTATTCAAATAGAATTAAAGAATTGTTTCAACTTTAACAATTCTAATACATAATACGATTAGGGTAATTGATTAATGGTTTAATTTTCCAATGTTAGCATGAATTTTGCAGTACGATGATGACCATGTATTAGGTCGAAACTAATATATTGTATGGGTCGAAGCATCTTGAAATAATTGAAATTTATGGCAATGCGCATAATAAATTAAATCGGTGCATTCTGGTTATAAGAAAATATCATTTTGGTGCAAATTGTGTAAATTAATAAAAATAATTATTATTTTCTTACCTGTTTATGCATTTCTACATTGAGTCCGTAAGACATTTCGTAATACTGCAACAAAGAACAATATGTTAGTAAATGTTTGAGTTCAGTATATTATTATAGTAATTTTATCATTTATGTAATATACCTACAGCAAAAAAGCTAACGTATTTAATCATATTGACCTACTATCGAACAGTTTGATGATTAAATAAACTACTTGGATGACTTAGGGTTATTTAAATTAATATTAAAATGTTAAATATACTGTTACGGATGTACTATCGGCGAGTTTTTTTATAATAAATAGGTATCTCAATTACCTATACATTTTAACAGGAACAATGTAAATATTTAAATAACAATATAATAATTTGATCAAATACGCAAAACGTAATTAATGCAAATGATAACTTATAATATAACTTTAACATTCAAACTTTGTAAAAATGATCAATTAAATGGATCATCTCATTCTTGTGCTGTTAAAGCATTGCTTTCTAAGAAGGCAAACAGAGTAATGCAAAGAACGCAAATTTATGAAATATTGTCTTTTATACTTCCAGAATAAGTGTATTTATTTAAACTCAAAAATATAAAAACATGAAAATTGGTAAATAATAAAAAATAACAAGGAAAGTAAAGCATTTCAACTATTCTATTATAACAGTGATGGATTCTAAAATTGTTGAAATATTACATAGGTAACTAGTCAAAGTATTGTAAAAGGGTAGGTAATGTGCAAAAACTGATATTCTTTCAACAAATTGTGTAATTACAAAATAACATTACACTAATCTTGTCTTGATAAATAAAAAATATTTGAATAAGTTTATTCGGGAAAAAGCAAACGTTGTATTTATAACACTAAACATAAAAAAATCGATATTGAGTGTTAAGACGAAATAATTACAAATAACATTCACCTAGAAATGTAATTTAACAATAAAAATACTTCGACAGTTACAGGGTAGCCGAATATTTATGTTGGGTTCTCTTACATCACGTTTATAATACGTTCTATGACCTTCATGTCCGACATACCACCAACGATTTTGTTGAGTAACTCGAGTCACACCATAAAGTTGACAGTACATCTCGTTAACACGCACGTCTCGTAAATTGTCTGTAGGTAAAGTAATTGCCTTAATCAACCGGACCGAATGTAATAGCAACTTTAATTAATTTATTATTGTTGGATACCTTGTATACCTCCATGGTTACTGGTTCGTCTTCTAAATGCTGTTAATTACTGCAATGTTGTACATGAAATTATTCAATTATGCGCAATTTTAATACGTAGGTATACTGAAATGGGTCAATTTAATACATAAATTCTGAATAATATTATTAAGTGTACCTAGTGTACTAAACCCTTTTAAGGATATTTTTGCCTATATTTATTATAGTTATGTCGTTTTATCATAAAGGAACTTCCTTGACATACAGGTAGAGATAAGAAATCTTTTTTTGAAGGTATCATAAGTATGTATCTTATATTCTTATAAGTTATAAGTTCGAGAAGTGGATATCGATGAAATTTTGAATAACTTTACTACTCCAAACACTCCGTATTCAGTACTTTGCTAAGTCCTTTAGGAATGATTTTTCACAGTACGGAGACTAGAAAATAATGACCACTTATTAGTCGCAATTATCAGTTTTATTCCTGAATTTTCGTAACGTAAAAACCATAATGTATTATGTGGGACGTTCCTTAATTCGTTGACTGCTGTCCTTGATGAACTTATACCGATAAATTGTAATTAGCAATCTCAACAGGAAATTTATGTCATGTAATGGTTAAATTCTTCTTTTTCCAAATAAATTGATAACCAGTAAAATAAAGGTGCTAATTAAGAAATTATTTCACTTAAAAAAATATCGCAATAATTCGAAATTAAATCATCCAAGATTTAAAGTACCTATAAAATTATAACAGTGGAAATTATTCGCAAGAGGTGGTCTACTTAGTTTTTTCTTGTTAGATCGGTTTCTCTTTTGAAACGAGAATTCATTAATATAAATAAGAAGTTTTTTTATTCCTCTTTTACGTTACATACCTGTATCATTTTTTTACTCGGACGATTATAGATTACATCTCGAAGATTGACTTATATGCATAGACTACCATTCTCCGAATTATATGAATATTAATGATGCGCTGAACAAAATAACATTAATAAAAAGCTTGTTTAATTTATAGAACAAGCTACTATTATGAACCGATTACTGTTACGTACTTTACTTTAAAGAAATGTTCTAAAATTAGCGTCTATCGGTGTTTAATTAATGAGGGTATTAAAACGTTCTGATCAGATAAAATTTACATAATATATGTAGATCTCCTATTGAGTTAGTGATTTTTTTTTATTATCATATCTACATCAACTCTAATCAACTATGTAAACCATAGTCATAATAATTATTGCGTAATTATTCATTTAAATATCGTAGAATTGCTTCATTACCTTGTTAATTTTTGATTTTTTATCTACACCTACTACTAAATAAAATTATCATTAAATGTGCAATGATATTCAGAACATTATTTAGCTTCAGCAATTACATAATACTTACACCTACGTTATTTATAAGATGTTGGGAAAAAATGTTAATTGGAAAACCCATGTCTTAGGTAGTCTCCTCGCATTTTCAGTTTGAATGAAAATGAAAAAAAAATCACTCTAAAATTATATGAAATAAAAAAATCGCCAATTTTAAGCGCAACAATATCACTATGCAATAACTATTGTTAATTCCTTTCACGTAGACTTTTGCCAAATGTCAAGTTTTTACAATTTCCTAATTAAATGGTGCATTATATATATATGTAATCTTTGTTATTTATGACGTGCATCTCTCACTTAAATGAGTTCTTTCGCCTTGAAATGAGTATTTTTTGTAATGTAGCAAAAGATGTAACGTTCAATGTCTGCAAGGTCCATTAACGATGATGTAAATGTACCTTATCAATATAAGTCGTTAAAACGTGGTAACGTGCAATAAACGCGATAAGAAAGTGGTTTTTATACAATTTATGTAACGAAAAAAAATTGTTTAATTAAAATAATTTACTTACCATCACGTAATGCCTCTGAATTTCAATTTTCTCGCTGGCTAATTTTTCACACTCCAATTTTAAACTGAAACAAAAATGTTGCTAAAATATGTAAGTAAGTAACAGGAAAGGAGTGATGTGCAGTATGATATTGTTAAGAGATTTAAACCTGAAGTGAACAAGGATTACTTACCATAAGTTTATTTAGAATTTAGAAACTCTTATAGGTATTATTTGAAGTTTGAAATTGATCGCAAACCTTTGCTAGTGGAGAACTAATCGTACACTTCCGAAATGATTTTAAATTTCTGCTCCGAAAGAAAAGAACAATTTTAAAGTCGGTTTATTTCGGACAACCACATTCCAAAATCCAAATATGTACTCCAAACATATCTAAAAATTCTCCTTTACAGCTTAGCTTTTAACCGTTTTAGATCTACTTTTCTCCTATTTCTAGTATTTTTCTATAATTTTAGTATTCTAGATCTCGGATCAACGAATTTGCGAAGAAATTTATGGGTGTCAACTGCTAGGGGTAGCACCAATGCATACTAAACTTTACTCTTGTGAGGTAGGTCTCTTTACGAAAAACAAAGTTAAAATTTGTTTACATGCATTTACCAGGTTTTATTTATTATTTATTTTTGCTAGTGGTTCATAACACGTTTTGACATTGGAAATGGTGTAAGGTTTATCCACCTTCATTGCTTTTAACGTAAGTCACTATTCATGAATCACATTTGACAGCGCTCTCTCTTATAGATGACAATTTTTTTAAAGGCACAATTTATATAAAATCTAATTGAAATGTACATTAAACATACTTTAAAATGTAATCCACCATCACTGCAGGGTGTCAAAACGCTAAAGAGCGTATAATCCACGAACCTCATTATGAAGTTCGTGGTATAATCACATTTAGAATCTATCGATGAGATGTATTGCTAACTTCACTCGCAAATATTTCATTAATTTGTTTGCTGTTAGTTAACTTACTCTTCTTTAGTGTACTTAATAGGTTTTGAAACTTAAGCCGCCTTAAAAATCCAAAGTGACAGCATAGTATGGGCATTTCGTGGGTGTGAAGTATATTCATGAAACTTAATTTTCAAAATTAGTAAATGCTTAGTTGCTTACGTTACATTATCTTCTTCTTTTTATTACGTTTGAAACAACTAACTACTACATTTTTTTATTTTTTCATTAGGTACTCTTCTAAACTTTATGCAGAAGTAAGACACTAAATTTCTCAATCAAATGTAAAAGGTTTGGACTTTGGACACCTGAGAAGCACTCACATCGTTATGCTTTTATGCGCCATTTTTCAGTCTACTTTATTGTCTCGAAAATTTAGAAATCATTGTAGTCCAACCACAGTATACATACGAACCAGTATGATATCTCGTGACGTCACGCACTAAACTCACTAAACTTTCTGTTACCTTCAACGCTGCTCGGATGAGAATCTCATCCGACGGTGAATGAAATGCGTAGGAGTTATTGTACTGGTTCGTTTATATACTGTGGTCCAACCTTTAAACTGCATTGCACATTTTGCTACTAAAATAATGAAACGTAGAAAAGATGCCATACATAGATAATTACCGAAAAGACCTTTATAACACGCTTTTCTTCTCATTTCAAAATATCGAAAGTGAAAGAAATGGAAGAAGAAAAACAAAATGGTTATTTTTGTATAATCGAACTTACTTATGATACTGCGCTTGAAGAAAGTTAAACTCTTCTTTTATTCTATCACACGATTCTCCCACTGTAAACTTAAATGGTTGCCCAGGTTGCGGTGGTCCCTGCAAAGAAAAAAAAATTAAGGATTAATGTATGCTAAAATTTTTCAATCGTAATTGGTACGCAATAAAGAATTAATAACAGTTTTTTAGAGAGAAAATATCACAAAACCAATATAAGCGTAAAACCGCAAATTTAGCACTTTGATAGGCAATGAATTATGATTATTGGTGTTCATTGACGTGACGTTTTTATATCCCCACTTATTTTGCTTGCATCATTGCATTTTGAATGTTATGGTTTGTGGTTAAAAACTTAACAAATGATGTATAAATGTATATATTTTTAACGATTTTGTACAGTTAAATAACACACATTTCCGCAAACATAAATCGTACGAATATGTAATTAAATTTAATGCGATAGTATGTATATCGAATCGGTAAATTTAATTTAGATACAGATAATTCCTCAATAATAATTGATATTTACAATAGCTGGGCGACTTCCATTATTTGATATAATGAAATCAATTTAACCCCGCTTTGGTTCATAAATTTAATGGAGTAGTTTTGTATTATTAATCTATATGATTATAATTAACATATTTCATTAGTTAATTATGACCTATAAAGATTGAGCATCATTCAATTTCAAAAAAAAATTAAACGATAACACTTTTATCCTCAATTTTATCCTTTGGCCTTGCCATGCCGTGACATACTTAATGAACTAGTGACCTTAATAATCAGACGCATTTTACACTATTTAAGAGTTTAAATAAATCACAACAGTAATGTAATGAGAAAAATTTTAATCATTTTAAACATTATAAGCTCGATTATAAGTGAAGATGGAGTATCTATACTTCATCAATTTCAGCATTTTTGGACCCAATTTCTACTTATTGGTAATTATCGCTGCCTATTTGTACCTACATTAATTATTATTTAACCACAAGTCGTGGTCATTGTGGTAGATAAATCTACTTTATGAAGAAAGAAGAACATTGGAAAACCTTTTAATATCTAATTTTAAATAGGTACTACTAATTTTGTAATTATTTTTATTCTGCAAGTGTAAATTGTATGGTACAATTGCACATGTTAGGTACGCAATATGTATTAAGCTTACAATTTTTTTTGTATTATTCGTACTAACATTTTTAGTCTATCAATATTGTACTGTGTAAGCAGATATTCTAAGGAATAATATTATTAAATTTTACGATTTGTACATCTGGCCCGAGGAGAAATGGGCAGTTTGTGGGGAAAAAATACATGTATTCATATTTCATACCTATACTTATACCTACTTGAAGAAAACTACCATGGGTAGTTACTGTCTGAAATTTTTAAATATGTAGTGGGTCATTAATTTACTTTTAAGTAAAACTACCGAAAGTTCGGAATTTACTAAAGGCTTAGCTCGCTTACTTCTGGGAAAAATATGTACCTATGTACAATAAAACAATGTTGGAGTATACCTCTAAATTTATTTAGGTATGTAAAATATTTTTTTTTGCAATTTACAAATGCCGTCTTTGCATAAAATCCTTCCAAATACGGTCTCTGTGGAATATGTATCAGAAGGTAAGGAAAAATAACTTCCTTTTAATTTTTTTGACGACGAATTCACGCAAAGGCGCACATTTTCCAATCCTACATTATGATATTGATCAATGGTTATGATCAATAAATGAAAATTTGCTCATTTATTGCGTTACCCGGAACTATGGTGAAGGCATGACCCCATGTACGCGGGTTTTTTTCTAGAGGTTTAGTGGGAAAATACCTACGCACCGTAGTAAATAAATTGCCATGTGTCGGACTTGCACCGACTAAAAATCCACGTTCCTCTGCGACCGCTTATGATTCCCCCGCAGGTCCACCTCTAAGTATTACATCGTGGGACAGGCCTTATCCATAGCTCTCCTGCGGTATTGTCAGAGGACCTTACATCCCCCGTCCCACTCGATATGTTATAAATAGTTTAGGAATTCGTGTCGCTTGTTTCCTCTGTTCATTAGCGTTGTTTTTGTAGCGCCTGAAGAGCCCGGGTGTACTCTGGGCATCGGTCCGGCTGCTACCTGCGATGTGGGTGCCCCATCTCCCTGTTCTGCATATAACACACTGTGCATTCGGCAACTTTGTGACCAGTATTACTTCACGCTGTCTTTAGCCCGGTCGAAGCCTCTCTTGCAGTTCCGTGATATGTGCCCAAATTTCCAGCGCTTGAAACACTTTTAATGATCTCACCGCCTCTCGGGTTCAGCAATTACACCAGCCGACTCGAATGGTTCCTGTATCCAGAATTTTCCGGGCAGCAGGCACTTACAGTCGTATTACCGCAACCTGTGTCCCGCCATATGCTGTACGCACAGACTTAAGGGAGTATTCCGTGTCTGCATAGCCTCTCTGCAAAGCCGCCGATATCTCCTCCTTCGTTGCATCTTCTTCCAGATGCTTGATCTCCAGATCAACTTCCTGGACTTTGCTCTCCACCATTGCTAACTCACCAAGAGCACCTTGAAATTGGCTTCTCAATTCAGGTGCTCTAGGACAGGACGATCAGCAGATTTCCGGCATTCGTTTTGCGTACCTTGTGGACGCTTTCACCTGCATTCTTGAACGCTGGATCCTTCATTATACGACTCAAGATCTCCCTTTTTTTGGATGACGAGAGCGTTAGGTAGAGTCAATCATTCGCGAGGCTATGATATCTTGCGAGATCTTTCTTTCCTTTTCGCAATCTGCCACGTCTGCTCTGATCTCTCCCCTCTCTCCTTTTCGGGTTGACCAGATCATGATTTCTCCTTTCTCTCAGTCGGTATACCCCGCTTTCTCCTCTTCACCTTGCTTACTCGTCCAGGCGTCGAGGTACCACCTACGTTTATCGTTCCTCTCCTTATTAGGGAGAGCTGATTTCTTTTGGTTTATGGTCGGCGTGGTTTGCGTACCTGCAGTCGACGTTGTCACCTGTTGCTTTGCACTGCACAGTATCAACTCCTCTATACCTCTCCAAATAGTGGTGAGCATAGAAACCCACCGATGGATCTCTTTGAGGTTTTTCTTCTACCGTATGAAAGAGACCAAGCTCTCTAGCGTCTTTCCGTAGCTCTCTACAAACTTCATCAGAGGTCCGTTAAGCTGGCACAACCCTTATAGCACAATCAGTTGAAACGTACCACATAATTTAGTACTCATTTATTACTAATTAATTACCCAAAAGCCAAATTTATTACTGTTGATTTTAAAAAAAAAAAGTGGTTGTGCCAGCTTAACCGTTAAGCTAGCACAACCCAAAAAAAAAAAACTATTAAGTAGCTAACACCACACTAATAATTGATTACTAATTAATTACTAATTAATTACTCACTATTTACCAAGGACTTAACCATATTTAAGCTCTCAAGCCCCGCGCAGTCCAAAATTAGACCCGCACAGTAATGTGGGGTAACCTACCTCCGCCAAATCGTTATTCGTTATTTTAAACATTTTTCCAATGATATGTGAACGTACTGTAAGACAACTAAGTGTTTGTAATTTGTAAATTAATGAAAGTGCAGCCGGATATCGGATATTGCTTTTTATGCTATGAATGAATTATACCAGCCCTACCAAATAAAAGGCAGCTTGCGATGCACCATTCAAAATACATCGACATTAATTGAAAATCAATCGTAACATAATGTTTGAACATAGGTTAGAAATTGATTACTCCAGCACAATCAGTTCAAATTAATTTTAACATTGACTAATCGATGTAAGAATACTTTAAAGTAAGTTACGAATTGATTACTCCAGCACAATCAGTTCAAATTAATTTTAACATTGACTAATCGATGTATGTATACTTTAAAGTAAGTTAGGAATTTATTACTCCAGCACAATCAGTTCAAATTAATTTTTACCTGTATTAATCGATGTATGAATACTTTAAAGTAAGTTAGGAATTTATTACTCCAGCACAATCAGTTCAAATTAATTTTAACATTGACTAATCGATGTAAGAATACTTTAAAGTAAGTTAGGAATTGATTACTCCAGCACAATCAGTTCAAATTAATTTTTACCTGTATTAATCGATGTATGAATACTTTAAAGTAAGTTAGGAATTTATTACTCCAGCACAATCAGTTCAAATTAATTTTAACATTGACTAATCGATGTAAGAATACTTTAAAGTAAGTTAGGAATTGATTACTCCAGCACAATCAGTTCAAATTAATTTTTACCTGTATTAATCGATGTATGAATACTTTAAAGTAAGTTAGGAATTGATTACTCCAGCACAATCAGTTCAAATTAATTTTAACATTGACTAATCGATGTAAGAATACTTTAAAGTAAGTTAGGAATTGATTACTCCAGCACAATCAGTTCAAATTAATTTTTACCTGTATTAATCGATGTATGAATACTTTAAAGTAAGTTAGGAATTTATTACTCCAGCACAATCAGTTCAAATTAATTTTAACATTGACTAATCGATGTAAGAATACTTTAAAGTAAGTTAGGAATTGATTACTCCAGCACAATCAGTTCAAATTAATTTTAACAATGACTAATCGATGTAAGAATACTTTAAAGTAAGTTAGGAATTGATTACTCCAGCACAATCAGTTCAAATTAATTTTAACATTGACTAATCGATGTATGAATACTTTAAAGTAAGTTAGGAATTTATTACTCCAGCACAATCAGTTCAAATTAATTTTTACCTGTATTAATCAATGTATGAATACTTTAAAGTAAGTTAGGAATTTATTACTCCAGCACAATCAGTTCAAATTAATTTTAACATGGATTAATCGATGTATGAATACTTTAAAGTAAGTTAGGAATTTATTACTCCAGCACAATCAGTTCAAATTAATTTTAACATTGACTAATCGATGTATGAATACTTTAAAGTAAGTTAGGAATTTATTACTCCAGCACAATCAGTTCAAATTAATTTTTACCTGTATTAATCGATGTATGAATACTTTAAAGTAAGTTAGGAATATATTACTCCAGCACAATCAGTTCAAATTAATTTTAACATTGACTAATGGATGTATGAATACTTTAAAGTAAGTTAGGAATTTATTACTCCAGCACAATCAGTTCAAATTAATTTTAACATTGACTAATCGATGTAAGAATACTTTAAAGTAAGTTAGGAATTTATTACTCCAGCACAATCAGTTCAAATTAATTTTAACATTGACTAATCGATGTAAGAATACTTTAAAGTAAGTTAGGAATTTATTACTCCAGCACAATCAGTTCAAATTAATTTTTACCTGTATTAATCGATGTATGAATACTTTAAAGTAAGTTAGGAATTTATTACTCCAGCACAATCAGTTCAAATTAATTTTAACATTGACTAATCGATGTAAGAATACTTTAAAGTAAGTTAGGAATTTATTACTCCAGCACAATCAGTTCAAATTAATTTTTACCTGTATTAATCGATGTATGAATACTTTAAAGTAAGTTAGGAATTTATTACTCTAGCACAATCAGTTCAAATTAATTTTAACATTGACTAATCGATGTATGAATACTTTAAAGTAAGTTAGGAATTTATTACTCCAGCACAATCAGTTCAAATTAATTTTAACATTGACTAATCGATGTAAGAATACTTTAAAGTAAGTTAGGAATTTATTACTCCAGCACAATCAGTTCAAATTAATTTTAACATTGACTAATCGATGTAAGAATACTTTAAAGTAAGTTAGGAATTTATTACTCCAGCACAATCAGTTCAAATTAATTTTTACCTGTATTAATCGATGTATGAATACTTTAAAGTAAGTTAGGAATTTATTACTCCAGCACAATCAGTTCAAATTAATTTTAACATTGACTAATCGATGTAAGAATACTTTAAAGTAAGTTAGGAATTTATTACTCCAGCACAATCAGTTCAAATTAATTTTTACCTGTATTAATCGATGTATGAATACTTTAAAGTAAGTTAGGAATTTATTACTCTAGCACAATCAGTTCAAATTAATTTTAACATTGACTAATCGATGTATGAATACTTTAAAGTAAGTTAGGAATTTATTACTCCAGCACAATCAGTTCAAATTAATTTTAACATTGACTAATCGATGTATGAATACTTTAAAGTAAGTTAGGAATTTATTACTCCAGCAAATCAGTTCAAATTAATTTTTACCTGTATTAATCGATGTATGAATACTTTAAAGTAAGTTAGGAACATCGATTAATCCATGTTAAAATTAATTTGAACTGATTGTGCTGGAGTAATAAATTCCTAACTTACTTTAAAGTATTCATACATCGATTAATCCATGTTAAAATTAATTTGAACTGATTGTGCTGGAGTAATAAATCTGGAGTAATAAATTCCTAACTTACTTTAAAGTATTCATACATTGATTAATCCATGTAAAAATTAATTTGAACTGATTGTGCTGGAGTAATAAATTCCTAACTTATTTTAAAGCATTGATATATCGATTAATACAGGTAAAAATTAATTTGAACTGATTGTGCTGGAGTAATAAATTCCTAACTTACTTTAAAGTATTCATACATCGATTAATCCATGTTAAAATTAATTTGAACTGATTGTGCTGGAGTAATAAATTCCTAACTTACTTTAAAGTATTCATACATTGATTAATCCATGTAAAAATTAATTTGAACTGATTGTGCTGGAGTAATAAATTCCTAACTTACTTTAAAGTATTCATACATCGATTAATCAATGTTAAAATTAATTTGAACTGATTGTGCTGGAGTAATAAATTCCTAACTTACTTTAAAGTATTCATACATCGATTAGTCAATGTTAAAATTAATTTGAACTGATTGTGCTGGAGTAATCAATTCCTAAGTTATATTAAAGCATTCATACATCGATTAATACAGGTAAAAATTAATTTGAACTGATTGTGCTGGAGTAATCAATTCCTAACCTATGTTCAAACATTATGTTACGATTGATAATTCATTCATAGCATATAAAACAATATCCCGTATCCGGCTGCACTTTCATTAATTTACAAATTACAAACACTTAGTTGTCTTAGGGTACGTTCGCATATCATTGGAAAAATGTTTAAAATAACGAATAACGATTTGGCGGAGGTAGGTTACCCCACATTACTGTGCGGGTCTAATTTTGGACTGCGCGGGGCTTGAGAGCTTAAATATGGTTAAGTCCTTGGTAAATAGTGAGTAATTAATTAGTAATTAATTAGTAATCAATTATTAGTGTGGTGTTAGCTACTTAATAGTTTTTTTTTTTTTGGGTTGTGCTAGCTTAACGGTTAAGCTGGCACAACCACTTTTTTTTTTTTAAAATCAACAGTAATAAATTTGACTTTTGGGTAATTAATTAGTAATAAATGAGTACTAAATTATGTGGTACGTTTCAACTGATTGTGCTATAGGGGTTGTGCCAGCTTAACGGACCTCTTCATCAGTTCTTTCTGATTTATCCTGATTGCATTGCCTTCACTTGTAGCAATACGGGTCAAGTAGTTGACTCCTCCCAGAATCCATGGAGCCTGTACCGGTCGCATTAAAACATTCTGACCCTTGATCTAGCCACTGAGCGGAGCTTGCCGACGTCGTTTTTAGTGTTAAACTCCCGTTTTTGTAAAAAAAATATACTAAACCTGCAAATAACCTAAGCGCTTTTGTGACAAACTACGCTTAGGTTAGCATTTTTTTTTAGTAAAAAACGTCGTTTAGTGTTCGCTAAGTGGCTAGATCAAGGGTCAGAATGTTATGAAGCGTACCGGTCATGGGCTTGTATCCGATCAGGATTGGTATCCGCATGAATAGTTTCTTTACTGTCATTGCTACACACTACCATTTTCACTGAGCTGCTGGTGTCATAGTAAATGTGTAACTATGTGTGTTTACAGTAACTGTCAACCTTGCACAGTTTGACAGTGGATAAGACGTTTGTAACAACAGGTCAGATGAACCCGCATTAAATTAGCAATAGCAATGTTCTTCACAAAAATGTAAAAAAATGAGTTTTTAGAATTCGCGTCATTTGAGTGCTTTAATAGATCCTATTAAAGCACTCAAATGACGTCATTTGCGTGCTTTAATAGACATTTGGGTGTTTTAATAAAACCGGTACAATTTAATTTTACTAAGTTGGTATTTACCGAATTAATTCATAGCAAATACTGTAGTTAACCTTTAAATAAATTTTAAATTGACAATTTGAAAAGTAGTAGGAGTTCCAATCTCTAAAAAATTCCCTAGATTTTGATAATGTCAAATATTTATTTAAAATTGCTTGCAAAAGGCGCAAATTCTAAAAAATAGTATAAAAAACTCATTCATAAGGCTTTTATTGCACTCATCATTAAACTTTGATTCGTGCCATAAAACGTACCTTATGAAACTTGTTTTTTAATATACTATTTCTTTGTAGAGTTATTTAAATAGCGTAATTCAAAATATTTCACAATTACAATATTAATATATTAAGGATAAAAAGGGAGATGAAAAATAAGGGTAACTTTGCAAGTGCATATTTTCTTTAAGATTTCAGTAGTATGAACACCCCTCGCAAATCGTTGATCGTGTTTTAACATCTTACTCGTATTTTTTTTTTGAGTTGTTACAATTTTATATTTTGTTTTTAACATCATTGTCATCAAAGAAAATATGCACCTGCAAAGTTCCCCATTTTATACCCTCAATAAATTATTTATATTTTTATCGTGAAACATTTTGAATTAGTCTAATAAAACTTATTTTCTTACATTTTACAAAATTCCTATTGTTGAAATCTATTGCTAACTTGATGCAGGCGGCCGATGATCTGAATGATCAATAATAATGCGTTCTCTTTATGTATAAGCGCCATTTTGACGCACTTAAGCTTATCCAAGACGCTCGTTTGATTGTCATGGGAAATATTTTTCCATTACAAAATTAGAAACCGTTCGCACATAAGTATTTATTTCATAACTCTTGTTTGACAGTTCCAAATATAAATAAATAAGATGTTATAGTTTTGGTGCATTGCATACCTACTTATTTTTATTAAAATAGTTCGACAATATTAGGTATTATTTTTAATTTAAATTTTATAAAATATCCATGCGACAGGTAATTAACGCAGAATAGGTACTTCCTAGACTATGTTTATGGTGTGGACCTGCGATTCCAAAGAATAGTAACGCAATACATAATTAAGGAAATGCAAATTTTCATATGTTAATCATAACAACTTTCGATTGAAAAATCGTAGCGAACTTTCTCAAAAAAACATGCTTTTATGATTATATATAATTTCCTAACATTTCAACTTTCTATCCAGATTTATTCAAAAGTTTTAATAGTGTATCCAGTCTTTTCTTCCACTCTGTCGAAAAACGGTCAAGTATCAAACAAATTGGACATTCATTCCACGAATCCAGGTGTATTCTAAACTTACAGTACTTCTATGTCAACATTACTACTCATAATAATTATTACAGATCGATACAAGTATGTATCTATATTTTTTTGAAGAGTTTGTAAAATTTAGTTCACGGCTTTTATACCGGTTTTCAAGTAAACGTTATTTGGCAAGTGCTAAAAAAAATAAATATAGATGTGTCAGCTACCGATTAACGTGTCCAAAAAAAAATTAAAATTACTCGATGATGTAGTTTTTTGATGTTGCTTAATAAATTTTAGTAGGATTTGACTACTTTCAACAACCGCAACCACAAATATGCCACTCCTTATAATTTCAACATTAACATTTCTCAAGCATAAATACATCAATAAAACCGCGACATTCTTTCACGATTCGCTTCACCGAAACTTGACGCGTTCCGAGTATATTTTACTCAAATCTCACGTTTTCAATAAATCCTGTTATAATGACTGTAAGGAAAACACGAAATGTTTGTTAAGATAAATCCGTTACGGATGTTGTTACCATTGTCATATTATACAGATCTACAATCAGTTTATACTTGTTGTCAAAAGAAATCTACCTGACTACGTCACGAAGATTATTGTTCGAGAAATTATTTATCTATTGTTAATGTATACCATTTTCTCAAACACAAAAGATTCTTTTCGGCAACGAAATTAAAGCGTTTAGATGTCTGGTATTTTTGAAGTACAAATTTGGAACAAGCGATTAAATATTATTAAGTGTTGCTTGTCTTGGAAAGAAAGAAATATGTAAATGAAAGTGGATTATGCAAAGCGTTTTGTTGTAATTTGAAGCTATAAATTGCTATCATGTAATAATGCAGATGATGATAACTGAGAACTGCACGAATGCGTGACTACTAATGGAAATTTATGCGTGTCTGTGTGTTATTTAAAAAACAATTAGGAAATCTAGCAGAAATAATGTGCCCTATTTTAAAATCAAGAATAACGGAATCATTTTGAGGAACGTCGTCTTTTATGTGAACATCGAACAAATGAGGATATCTTTACGATATGCAGAATAAATTTCAAATTGTTTATTTTGTATAGGTAACGGAATCACTCATAAGAACTGTACAGTACAAGGGAGGTCCAATGAAATTTATTGAGGAACCCTATTACACAAAGGGTTATTTTTGCGTTTTATAGTAATGAAAATATCATTATTCATTGTAACAATATTGTAAAGGAAACATTTGAGTGGTAGCAAATTAGGGCGTGCACGTGGTCGGACTTAGAAAAGAACTATGAATTTTAAGTACGCATATTGTTATAAGTTTTAAAATCAATTCCAATGTTACTTAGTTACTTAAGTTACTTAATCGAATAAACGTCATTTCTATTATTGCAATTCAGATTAAATGGGTATCTCTTCTTGTAAATTTTATGTTAAAAACAAGTATCAAAACGCGCAAATTCTTATAGAATTTTAATTTTAACCAACTTCAAATCTGTAACTAATTATGGCATATACAATATACAATATGTATATAACTACCCCCCCCCCCCCACTTCAGACCCAACCACGCCGGAATCTGCACAAATGAGTCATTGTTTTTCTTTCCACCCTTATGGGAGATGGGAGTGGAGAGGGTGAGGGACAATTTGTAAATCACGAAAAATGTTAGAGGAAAAAAAAAGTAAAAAAAGATCGTTTTTCTGCGGACCTGCAATTTTCCCCCTTTCCACCCCCAAAAAAGGGGTTGCAGTTGGGGGTGAAATTTGCAATTTGAGTATCGTTTTTTATGGAGAATCCAAAAGTAATAAAAAATAGGTGTTCCCATTTAAGTTTTGAAAACTCACCCCCGCTCCACCCCACAGGAGGGGCGAGGGTGATGTTCACGTATCATGACTCAATAGGTTTCAACAAATAAAGGAAACGTATTTTTTTCTTTTTGTAATTGGACGTTTCGTTCTCGAGATATTAAAGGGTGTATATTTTGACTTTAATGGCGTCCCGACGGCGAACGGGTGATCCGATCAAAAAATTTACCAGCGATTTGGAATCAGTGAAGAATTTCCTATAAGATAACACCACTACCAGCTTTCTAAACCCTGTAACATCGACCAACGCACAGACACACAGACACACAGACATCCGGACGAATTTAGTAACCAACTTTTTGAAGTTGGTTGATGAATATATGTACTGGAATATATGTTTAATTTTGAATTGAATTTTTTAATTTTGTCAACAACAATTTTAAATCATGTGCCCCGGTTGTGTCCTGAGGAAATATGGACACCCTAACCTCGCTGAGACATAGGAATGGTTCCGTAAACATCACAAATTTGTTACCATCAGATCTATTAATAGATTAGGGTAACAGTGGAACTAAAGACTCCTTTCCTTGAACAAAAGAAATTTAATGGTAGTTTTAACGAATGGATATTGTGCACATGGTAAGCGTAGCCTAAGCGCATTTTTCCGAAACAATATGTACTTAATGGCAAAAAAATGGAAAATTTTGTCTCGGTAGAAAAATTCCATAAAACTATAGAAACGAGTTCTAAAGAGATCAATGAATAGGTACACAAACAATAGCACAATCTATTTTAATTCTTAAAAATTTCCCTAAAAATAATTGTTGGAACAAGAATTGTAATTGCATTGACCATGTTAGGCGAAGAGAGTAAGCCAAGGTATACTTATTTAATATCGGCACAATGCATTGCGTCGCGTTCCTAGAAATATTGGTATTTGAATACAATTTTTAAACGCCATTGTTCCAAAGAATTTGGAATCCCGGTGGGATAACGTAGTAAAACCTAGAAAATTCACCCGCGTGAAGTTATCCACGGATTTTTTTTTAACCATCCACGAGCCTTTTTTTTAACAATCAACTACATTTTTGCCAAAAAATAGGCTACATAATTTTATTACCAAAAATTAAAGATTAAGTGAATAAAAAGTCTTGAAATACGTAATTTTGTACATATTTCACGATGCTGAACCGAAGACCCAAAAGTAAAAAAAAATTCTTTTAATTAGGTACTGCAAAGGGCACTTAATAAGAAAGCTAATAACAAAAAATTGTGATGTAAGTATTTTTTATAACGTGAAAAAAAATTCATTAATATTACGTATACGCGCTGGCGCCGATCGCGCGTAATGAACTCGAAGACCCAAAATTTGTTTAAATTTTCTTTGACTATTGCAAAGGACACTTAATGAGAGACCTAATAACAAAAAATTATGATGTAAGTATTTTTTATAACGTTAAAAAAAATTCATAAAGATTACGTTTGCGCGCTGGCGCCGATGGTCCGGAATGAACTCGAAGACCCAAAATTTGTTTAAATTTTCTTTAACTATTGCAAAGGACACTTAATGAGAGACCTAATAACAAAAAATTGTGATGTAAGTATTTTTTATAACGTGAAAAAAAATTCATTAAGATTACGTTTGCGCGCTGGCGCCGATCATCCGGAATGAACTCGAAGACCCAAAATTTGTTTAAATTTTCTTTGACTATTGCAAAGGACACTTAATGAGAGACCTAATAACAAAAAATTGTGATGCCAGTATTTTTTAGTTTTAGATAAAGAAAATTTAACAAATTTTGGGTCTTCGAGTTCAATCCGGACGATCGGCCGGCGCCAGCGGGTAAGCGTAATCTTTATGAATTTTTTTGACGTTATAAGAAATACTTACATCACCATTTTTGGTTATTAGCTTTCTTATTAAGTGTCCTTTAAAATAGTTAAAGAACATTTAAACAAATTTTGGGTCTTCGAGTTCATTCCGGACGATCGGCCCCAGCGCGTAAACGTAATCTTTATGAATTTTTTTTGACGTTATAAAAAATACTTACATCACAATTTTTTGTCATCAGCTTTCTTATTAAGTGCCCGTTGCAGTAATTAAAAGAATTTTTTTTACTTTTGGGTCTTCAGATCAGCATCGTGAAATATGTACAAAATTACGTATTTCAAGACTATTTATTCACTTAATCTTTAATTTTTGGTAATAAAATTATGTAGCCTATTGAAATGTCATTATCTGTCTCCTATATTAACATTTTTTTGGCAAAAATGTAGTTGATTGTGAAAAAAAATACTCGTGGATGGTTAAAAAAAAATCCGTGGATAACTTCACGCGGGTGGAAAATTCTTTATTGCCAATTCAGGCAATACTTTTTACACTTTTTGTAAAGAAAGCTACTTAACAAACGCCAATTTCAAATCAGTTAATTGATCTAGATGTTATTGACGAAACGAAAACAAATAGAATTTTTTTAAATTGTTCAAAAATGCTACAACTATAGCAATAAGAGTAGTATAGCAATTACATTCATAATTTAACATAGGTAATTACCACCTAAACAAAAAAAGATATTTAGGTTGAAGAATTTTTTTTGATACAATTTCTTCTGTTGTATTTTGTTCGTGTCGGTCGTCTATCCCTTATGTGTTCACTGCAAATGAGAGATAACTAATATAGAAATGAAAAGCAATTCTGATGAACAGATACAGAATTAAGAACTCCAAATCTAAAAATTCAAGCGTTAGCAAAAATTGTTTCTGCTGTAAATCACGTTCAAATAAGGTCCGTTAAGCTGGCACAACCCTTATAGCACAATCAGTTGAAACGTACCAGATAATTTAGTACTCATTTATTACTAATTAATTACCCAAAAGCCAAATTTATTACTGTTGATTTAAAAAAAAAAAAGTGGTTGTGCCAGCTTAACCGTTAAGCTAGCACAACCCAAAAAAAAACTATTAAAATAGCTAGCCTCGTAATTATTGATTACTAATTAATTACTCACTATTTACCAAGGACTTAACCATATTTAAGCTCCGCGCAGTCCAAAATTAGACCCGCACAGTAATGTGGGGTAACCCACCTCCGCCAAATCGTTATTCGTTATTTTAAACATTTTTCCAATGATATGTGAAGACATGTAAGACAACTAAGTGTTTGTAATTTGTAAATTAATGAAGATGCAGCCGGATATCGGATATTGTTTTTTATGCTATGAATGAATTATACCAGCCCTACCAGATAAAAGGCAGCTTGCGATGCACCAATCAAAATACATCGACATTAATTGAAAATCAATCCTAACATAATGTTTGAACATAGGTTAGAAATTGATTACTCCAGCACAATCAGTTCAAATTAATTTTTTCATGGATTAATCGATATATCAATGCATTAACCTTAGTTAGGAATTTATTACTCCAGCACAATCAGTCCAAATTAATTTTAACATGGATTAATATTACTCCAGCACAATCAGTTCAAATTAATATTTACCAGCACATACATCGATTAATCCATGTTAAAAGTAATAAATTCCTAACTTATTTTAAAGCATTTATATTCGATTAATACAGGTAAATATTAATTTGAACTGATTGTGCTGGAGTAATCAATTCCTAACTTATATTAAAGCATTCATACATCGATTAATGCATCTAAAAATTAATTTGAACTGATTGTGCAGGAGTAATAAATTCCTAACTTATTTTAATGCATTCATACATCGATTAATCCATGTAAAAATTAATTTGAACTGATTGTGCTGGAGTAATCAATTTCTAACCTATGTTCAAACATTATGTTAGGATTGATTTTCAATTAATGCCGATGTATTTTGATTGGTGCATCGCAAGCCGCCTTTTATCTGGTAGGGCTGGTATAATTCATTCATAGCATAAAAAACAATATCCGATATCCGGCTGCACCTTCATTAATTTACAAATCACAAACACTTACTATCGGAGTAAAAATGCAAGGCCTCTGACTTTAGAAGCTTCTATCTCAGTAATTAGCAATCATAATTTAATGAAATAAAGTGCATTTAAAAGATCATTTATTCCTACAAAAAGGTGTACAGTTTTAGATTTTTGCAACACATCGTTAATTTTCTGTATTAATTTATGTGCGAAAAAGCGCTAATTATGACTCAAATCGCACAAGCGCTCCACTTTAAAAATTAATTACGGCTATATTATTGAAACTGAGTGGTAGATACTTATATATTTGAAAAATGTATACTTTTTTGTCAATGTGAGATGCTTTTGAGGCCAAATGGTTTATTAGTCTTAAAGCTATAATGAAAAAACGATATCTTGTGTAACTGAGTACCTGATAGTTCGATATTAATAATATTGATAGTAACGTAACAAGGTTAAAGCAATTATATTGTGGTCTAACACGATTCACAAAAATAATGCCATGTATACATGTTTTGTTTAAAAGAAATTTGGAAAAAGGATGGATGATTGGATTTGCGGGGCGAAGTGCGGTACGAGCTGGACGATGGTGTCGTACATTATTGCTATGAAGCGCATGGTTTTGTACAATGCTAAAGAATAATCACATTGTTGTGGTTTGCCGCTCACGATTTACGATGTTGTAGATTACCTCTCGCAGGAATATGTGCGTCTTTCTTTCGCGATAATTATAACATCTACTTTGGTTTACAAGAAAACAAATTTTGTTTTCAATAAAGCAATAGTGCAGCCCGATTTGAGTAATACAAATTTAGCATTTAAAACAAGAATTTTTCTTTAGTTACCGTATATTGCAAAATAATCAAATTTTCGGTTAGGGCTTATAAAACCAGTTAATTACATACATATATGAATAATCAATATTTATTGACTGTCGACTTTTGAGAAGTATGTGTGCTACAACATTTGTAAATTTGGTAACAATTTATGAAACAATAACAATTTTATGATAAGTTAAAACTGACCGCCAGCCAGGAAAATACTAAATACAGCGTTTTTATTGCTGTTAATTAAAATAGAAGTTAAACAACTGATTCTACCAATTTGATTTTTACACATGTTAAACATATATAAATGACTCATGTACTGCCCAAAAATGAAGAAATTTCACTCCTCAGTTTTTTCGTTATGACCACTTAAATTCAGAGGCCTTGCATTTTTACTCCGATAGTAGTTGTCTTACATGTCTTCACATATCATTGGAAAAATGTTTAAAATAACGAATAACGATTTGGCGGAGGTGGGTTACCCCACATTACTGTGCCGGTCTAATTTTGGACTGCGCGGGGCTTGAGAGCTTAAATATGGTTAAGTCCTTGGTAAATAGTGAGTAATCAATTAGTAATCAATAATTAGTGTGGTGCTAGCTATTTTAATAGTTTTTTTTGGGTTGTGCTAGCTTAACGGTTAAGCTGGCACAACCACTTTTTTTTTTTAAATCAACAGTAATAAATTTGGATTTTGGGTAATTAATTAGTAATAAATGAGTACTAAATTATTTGGTACGTTTCAACTGATTGTGCTATAAGGGTTGTGCCAGCTTAACGGACCTGTTCAAATAATTTAATGATCCAGTACCTACTCAAATAGAGAACTTCCATCGCTATTTCGAAGTCTCTTTCTGCAAATGCTAAGTACTTAAAAGAAATTTGGAGGGAAGTGACAGCACTTTTATGCACGCCTGAAGATCACTCACAAGCAGTCGAAACTAGGCGCAATTTTAAATGAAACCTATGGGGAAGGTTTAGAGTTTAAATTCAAGCTAATTGTTAGTTAATTAATATTAATAACCCTGTTACTGTAAATTTATCTCTTTCCAAATTTGGAGGGAAAAGGAAATGAAATAAGGTACACCATTTTGGTAATATGTACTACATCTGTGATAATACGTAATGGGTTCTTTGTAACTTCGTTAATAATCTCGAAATTAGTAGCTCACTAATATTTAAAACATTTATTCCTGAGAACTCACAGATTTATCACTGATTTTCTTGATGGCCCTATAAATACCTAACCTAAATATTAACATTTGACGAAAAGATCAAGTGGTAAGTAACAAATTATTTACTTAGCCGACTTAATAAGATGTTTATTACTTCTTCTAAACTCCTTAATGAAAAATACACTGAAGAAAAACAAGATAAGGGAAATATAACCCACTAAGGTGATTATTGGATATAAAAAAAATGATAA
This sequence comes from Pyrocoelia pectoralis, assembly GCA_036250285.1. Taxonomy (NCBI): domain Eukaryota; kingdom Metazoa; phylum Arthropoda; class Insecta; order Coleoptera; family Lampyridae; genus Pyrocoelia; species Pyrocoelia pectoralis. The sequence goes on along the minus strand of CM070074.1, from coordinate 82,487,784 downwards.
GCTGATAACAATTTGGTCACAACATTAAGTGCTTAGTAGATAATTAATGTTAGTTACAATTTCCGTAAAAAACAGCTCGTTATCTTTGTACTGTCTGTAGTGCAAGGAAAGCGAATTTGTATTAATAGAAAAATATATATGTATTAAAAGAGCTTCCAAGTAGAAGTAGATTAAACAGATTTTATATCGACTCGTGAAACGCACAAAAATTAATCAGGACGTGATCTACGTATTAAGCTACTTGTGTAAAACCGGGTATGAAATTTCGATAAAATAAATTATTCACATATCAGATCATTATAACCCCATTTTTCATTTGAGTGTTTCATTTCGAACTTCACTATCAATTATTCGGCTTAAAGTGCCTAGCACTAGTATGGAAATTTATTAAATAAATGGATAAGATCATGAACTTGAAAAGTGAAGTATCATGTGAGAATATGAGAACGAACTTGACTCACTTCACTAATAAAATCTAACCTGCGAATCGTCCAGGAGCAAAAATTACAATACCAGGAATAATATGTTTCTTAAACGTTGTGAAATGATTAACTTTGTTTTACAATAAGAGCCAAAAGGTAAAAGGCGAGAGATCAAAATAACGCAATTAAGATTGCTTTTCCGAAATTTTGTTAGTGGAATATGTACCTACTTTCCTTTATGGACTAACCCCAAACAAAATTAGCAAATAGCAATTTCTAATACCTAACATTAAGAACAATTATTTTAAGTCTGAAATTCAAATCTGTATGGTTTTTTGAATGCAACCATTTCTTTACGGCGACTGAAAGCATCAGCAATAAAAAGAATACTTGCATTTAATTGCAAAATGTTAGTGTGTTTTATGATAACATGGAGCAACGAGCAAGTGGTACAGAAGTATAATTTTGGGCCTCATCGAATGATCATCAATGTCGACCAAACAAACATAAACTGTGGATTTGCCAACGTCATTTCTAAAAGTCTTTAATGGCGCGTTTAGATTGCGCGAAATTCGCAACAGTTTCGTGAAAATGTTTCGCTAGTCGCTGTCTCGGTCTAACTGTTTACACGGGGAGCAACGTTTCGGGTTGATGACAAGCGAAAACCAGGTGAGCCGCCAGTTTGCGCTGGTTGTTGCTCCGGGTGCAGCATTTGGAGTTATTATGATGATTGTATTGAGAAAGAAAATCAAAAGAAATAAAAGAATACGTGCAAACATCCTCTCTCTTCATGCGGTTATGGTGAACCTTATCTTTGGCATCCCATAAAAATCGATACTTTACGTAAAGTTCAATGAGGCGAATGCTGTCCTCTTGGTTCATTTTTGGTACGAAACACTTAAACGTTTACACTGCAAGAAACACGGAAAGCGAGGCTCTCTTGCGCGTATAAATACCGACTGAGGAGTGACTCACGACGAAAGAAATTTCGGGGTGAGTACCAGGTGTATACGAAGCGAAACATTTTCGCGAAACGATAGGAGGGTGAACAACTGGACATAGTCTACGCGTACGTAGACCTCAAAATCGGGCTCTTTGTACTACCTCCCTCACTAAAGCCGTCCGATTCCGCAACGTCATTCAAGCCATCTCACAGACCCACACATGTGATGAACCTGAGGATGCTGGAAGGAGAAGCGGTTCTAATTGTAGCCAGGATACTCCCAACATGGATCCTCTCAGTTGGACAAATGCAATGCAGGACACTCACAAAGTATGTGGTGTGCCGTCTCATCGTCTGTGTAACATCCTCTACACTCTACAGGATGATTCTACCAAGCCCATGCGGTGAATGTGCTAAAGTCTTTCCGTCATAAGTTTGTGGGTATTCAGGGTATTGTAAGACCAACTAAACTTTTATACGAGGCATGTTTTTTAAGTAAGTACCGTTTGGAAATTCCGCCGCTGTAGCGCTGCGGTGGGAATTCAGCGCATGTGCTCTGTGTAGCCCTATCTTTTACCAAGCCACAGACGCCATTGCGGAATTATTCGACCGTGTTTACGTTTGCTTGTGAGTATTTGAAATGTCTCCTCCGATTGAGAATACCGCCGACTGTGAAATACGCCCTGTGATTCGTTTTCTTAGTGCTAAAGGCGTGAAAACGGCTAAAATTCATCCTCAGATTAATGAAGTCTACGGAGAAAACGTTATGAGTGATGGGATGGTACGGAAATGGGTGAGAACTTTAATGGTCGTACGAATGTGCATGATGAAGATCGAAGTGAACGACCTTCACTCATTCCTATGATGACTTGGTGCAGAAAGTTGATGAAAAAGTGAGAGAGAACAGACGCTTTACGATTATCTGATCAGTTTCCTAGAGTTTCAAGAAGTGTGGTTTATCAAAAAATGGCAAAACCTTGCAGTGGTTTTTCAATCAGGCGGCAGATTTCTACGGCGATGGTATTCAAAAGCTGGTTGTACGATACGATAAGTGCCTTAATATTGGTGGAAATTATGTTGAAAAGTAGATTAAAGTACAGGCTTTCATGATAAAATAAAATTGTTAGAAAAAGTCTACTTGTATTTTGTATATTTCAAAACGGTACTTACTTAAAAAACATGCCTCGTAAGATACCTAAATGCGCGCGCTAACTATACATCTGGTCCACAGCATAGTCAACTATAGAAAAGCTTTTCTTTACTTCAAAATTTTAATCCGATACCCACAAACTTATGACGGAAAGACTTTAGTTATGTTATGCTAGAAAGTTTGTTTTTTATTAAGGATTATCTCTTGGTCGACATCGAACCCCTTTCCCCTAAAGTTGGATATACGCACGTAATGAAAATCTATTGCAAATAGAGTTTGGATCTGGACAGTATAAACATAAATGGTATAAATCACCCCGTTTATTAATCATTAGATTTGTAGTTCAATCACCTACTAACATTAGATGAATTATTTCAGTAGTAACTGAAGTAGGTACCTACTTTAAAAGGGGAACAAAAATAAATTTATGTTAGACACAAGTCCGTTATCCTCACATTTATATTGTCCACTCATTGAAAATTGATTACTGCAGTGTGACAATAATAGAGCACAAAGGTACGGATCAGTTTGGTATAGGAAATATTCATTTACATTTTGGAAACGTCGCTCTTATTTATGAGTATTTTTAGAAATGGAATTAAATTCGATTCGATTCTGAAATTATTCGAAGTGCCATAATACATAATTAGAACGTCAAAAGATTTTAAATAAAACGTAGTAAATTTAAATTTTGCGTACAGGTACGGCAAAGTTAAATTTTTTGCTACGAAACGAGGTTGTCTGCAATTGAAAAGTAAATTAAGTAGGGCATTTCATGTAGGTATAAGGAAAAAGTTATAAAAAGGGTGGCCCTTTTATATGACCTTTGGTGTTAGTTAATTGTTTTTTTGTACAGTCGTACAATTTTAATTGTTTTTTTAATGTAAATTTTGAGAATTAAGTACCTATGGCTTTCTGTTAAGTCAACCTAATTCGTATCCATGGTCGAAATCTATTTTAACTTCACATCAGCCTGATCTGATCGTATGAAAAGAATATAAGTATGTATTTAAACATAGGATCTTGGCGATTGCGTTGTCGATTATTCAAATTAACATCATAGAAAAACAAACTGACACTTTCCCTACAGATTTAAAGTCAGTAGCAATTAAATTATTCAAATAAAATACAGGGTGCTTTCACCATTCGTTGCTCGATTTGTTGCATGGGATACAACAAAATGTTGGGTGTTATAAAAATAACGCACACGGTCAATGTACATACATTTCGGAACAAAAGCCCTAGTGATTTTCATTTTCATATTTTAATAACTTAAAACGATAGTTTACACTTTTAGAGGATTGAAAATTCGTGGTTTACCAGATTTAATCACGAAAATGGAACGATGTAACAAGAGTAGAAAAAAGTCAGTCATTTTTTTCTAATGAAGGGCGTTGAATCAACTTGAGGAGCCAATATTCCGCCATTGTGCCATCAATATGTTGATATTATTGATGAAATCCGCCTATTCCGAATTCCCGCTAAACCGAACAGGGTTCGGTCCCAATTAGTTCGAAATAGCGAAGTTGTACTGTAGTTTCAAAAGAGTGATTCTACATTGAATCAGGAAGGTCATTATAATTTCTTTGCCTGTCTATTGAAGTATAGTTGGATGCTTCTCCATTATTTTTTAGATGTTTGTTGCCATGTAACGTCTTTCCCTTACCAATTCCGAACCATATGGTAATCAAGGAGTAAGTTGGTTCGTTCCCAAACAATTGAAGAATTGCACCTTTTTCCTTCAACGTACATGGGAGGGGAGGGGGGGGGGCGAAAAACAACTAACATTTCGTGTTCTTGCAATGCTTTATTACGAAAACCTTAAAAATCTCTTCAGTCTTTACTGAAATGTGATCTTTGCTTTGTATATTAGCGCACAACTTTAAAAATAAAAAAAAAATCATTTGGGTTTTGAGAGAGGTGGCACTTTTAGCGGTAGACAGCCTATACTTACCTTGAATGCGTGCAAAACAGGGTTGGACAAAACTTGCTTTTTATTAAAAAAATCAAAAATCATTGATTTATTTAAAAAAAATCGCGATTTTTTGGTTTTTAATTAATTAATTTGTTTTTAACTAATATTAATAATTGTTTAATGAAATCAACTCATCTATATGATTTTTATCGTCAACTATACGTAATTCAATTTATTACCTACACTATAAATATTTGCAAAAACTTCTTGCTAGAAAGTTCTTGTCGCAACTTGACAAAGTGGGAAACTAGTACTTATTTGTGTTTAAATTTTACAATGAAAATGCAGAAACCTGAAATTTATGTCTTATGTGCACCTACTTACGTTTTTATTTTCATAGGTGTTGTATTAGTATTATACTGATATTTTTTTAAGAATATTTTTAATATTATTTTGTATTAATGAATAAATTAGTTTGATTTAAACCATGATTTTAATTTAAAAAATCATCTGATTTAAATCTTGATTTAAATCGTGATTTAAATCATTTGATATAAATCAACTCAACCCTGGTGCAAAACGACCTTTAAATCACTGTTTCTAAAGAGAAGACCCTCTTACGAATTATTTCCTGGAGAGCTATCCTGATATCTAACACTTGAGTAACATCTATGGGTACGCATTAACGTGCAATTTTGTCTGCAACTCTTATTAGGCCTTATAGGCCTATTTCTTTGGCAAAAGTGTCAACGTACCGCCTCGATTGGCAAAAACGAACCTTTAAGGTTTTACCACGTTACTCACGGTTTGCCTTCAGAGTTCATAAACGCTCAAAATTTTTGGGACACTATTGTCCAAAATCTTTGTATACTAATTTCTATGGGAAAACAACCCACAACATTGCGGCGATGAGAAATTATGGAAATTTGATAGTTTTGTACAGATCCTATTGATAATTTGCTTCACCCGTTTGTTTTCTAACATGGTTAATGAAGATATAATTTTTATTTTCAAAATTTCTCTTGTCATTTTAAAAATTATTCGTAGTGTAAAATATCCACTCCAGCCAGTTGGTTATAGATAGATGCAACAATTGTTCGCTTCAGGGAAGTGATATTCTGTAAACCATGCCCATCTTCTCTGCTAATTAAACCTGTCCTCGCATTTATTACAGTTTATTTCATGATCCCATCACTTGGAGAATTAAATGGTAAGATTATTATTGATTTACCGCTTTGATCAAATCATATAAATTCTGTGGTAATACATACATAGGTATGTGTGAAATTTCCATGGAAGCCTAGCCAAAATGACAATAAAGCGTATGACTTTACTCATTATACCTAACAAAAATAAAAATTATTTCGATTTGTTTAACAGTCACAGCTCTAATGCGTGAAATTCTGAGATAACATCACATTGTAGTCGTAGTGTATAATTTTTAACAAATTAAAAGCTATTCAATCAAAATTACATGACGCAACTAATTAAAATAAAGTAAACAAGTGGTCAGTTAAATTTGTTAAAATGTATATTCTGATTCAATCATTATCGGACCGCTTATTCATTGCAAGAGTTTAGAATTGAACTACGGCGTTGTGGTTTTGTGGTCTTGGCCAGCGGTTAGTGGTTACAACTTAACCGGAACCCTTATCCTAGAAGGCCAAAGGTATTTACACACCGCATGTATTCACTCAGGCATTTCAGAATTTCAAAATGTAATTTAAGTAAACCGCAAATAAGTATACACGTAAAGCATCTATATCGCATACTCAATCTAAATAATTAACATTATCGCGTATCACGTTTTGTTAACTTATCAAACTTGTTTTGTAAATAGGGACAATACCCAATTTGACACCAATTATTTTCTTTTATTTACATTATCTCGACCGCAGTGTTTCCGTACGTATAGTATTTCCGCTATTTTAAACTCATCTACTAAATAAAAATAACGACGAAAAAGATGTTTAAACCAATTAATGTTTTACAATTACTTACTGGCACTTAACCAAATGTTTAAATGTTCCCCCGGTGCGGAATTCTATAAATTAGTCACGTCTGAACTTATTGAGAAAGTTTATTTTACCGTGATTACTTTTTCCCTACAACGTCCATGTTCGAACATTAATTATTATTTATTGTTACCGTGCTATTATTTAAACGTAATGGATTTAAGGTAGCTAATTATGTAAATTATACGAAATTCTCCCAATTTACGACCATATTAAGGAAGTATTTTTGTGCCGGTTTTTAATTATCTTTTTTTTTTAATGAAAAGTTTTGATGGGAATTTTAATTAGTCAATATTTAACTTCTCAAGCAATATTTTTATTAATAAAATAAATTAAACATCCATTTTTATTATCGGCGGCAATCATAAACCTATAAAGAAACGCGAAGAACTAACGATCAAAGGTAACATTTGGCAATTTTGTTATTACGTGGTGAAATTTATTTTTTATTAGAAGCTATAAAATCTATAGAGAAATTATTTATATGTATTTATCGTATGCAATTCTTTGATCTAAGTTACGGTCAATTGAGTTTTCCGGCAGTATTTTATAAAATTCAAGATTCACATTTAAAAACCTAAAATATATTATCTAATAGTACCTATGAAATAAATATGATTAATTTAGCTTTATTACAAAAATGCGTATTATTCATATATTCACACAAAACGAGAAAGGCCACACATATTAACACATAACACAAGCTATAACCCTAACCAGATTTATCAATGAGTTATATACCGTTGAGTGAAAGATTTCGTTATTCAATGATTATACATACCTACTTTAATTTACTTATGTGAAGAAGTTAGTGATATCATTGAACTTTTTATTCAATCGTTAGGTAGGTATATCATTGTTTTCGCAAGAAGACTACTAAATGTTTTACACTTTACGCCTCAGCTATTAGACTAAGCGGCAGCGACAGAAAAAGTGGCGTCATTTATTCCCTTCTGCCAATTTTGGCTTAAATAATTTATAATTTTTAGAACTAATTAAAGCTATTTCCAAGTATTACTCGTGGATACCTCGGGCCGTAATCGGTTTTGAAATTGTAACAGATTTAGCTATCTTTGAATGATTTCTTACCGTCTGCCACCTACATAAAATAAAAATTTAAAAAAAAATAGTTGGCGGACGTTTATCGGCAGAGTAATTCCATAGATATCAAGTTTGATACACCCCACGATAAAATGTAAATAAAATACGACTCACCGAACAATTTCTTCCCGTCTGCCAGTGCGTCGATATTGTTATTCATGTCTCAGAAGTTGAGAAAAAGCAAGCGGCGGACACTTAGTCCGTCTAGAAGCGTCGAGGCGCTTTATTAAGATTGCATTATATTACATATTTGTTGAACAATTTGTTACTATCTGCCATTGAAGAATTGAATACCTATTACCTATTACATGCGAGTAGAATACTATACTTTTTGTACGACTAGCTTTTTAAACAAATACATTCATCAATCGCTTGAAAATTATTACGTTTCATTGGGGATTTTAGGGTTTCTTATTATATTTAGACACTTTTTAACTTACCTTTTTTGATCATAACGATATATGAATCGTTTTAAAAATATGTTTTTTATAAGAATACGAATAAATTAAGATAACTTTAGTGTTTATAATAATATAATGTCACTAGGCATGAGTCATATGATTCATTGAACCCGTGAGTATGGCCCGTGAGTAATGAATTCATTACTCACTTTCTTTAAAGGTCAGCCCTTGGTTTAGCGTTATGCCCAGGTGTTTGTCTTGTCCCACTACCTGTACCTTAGTGCCATACATTGGTATGTCCTTTAGCGGCTTTAGGTTTGTCGGTCGTTTTCTTCGCGAGAATTGCCGCCATACTATACAAGATTCATATCTGCCAGTTAATATTTAAGATTATTGTTATGTAAACTATCCATTAGGAAATTGGCGGACGGGAAGTAATTGTTTTGCTAACCCTTTTCATTTTAAAATGGTCGATATCCGAATAAGTGCACTTTTAAGGCTTTGAAACCCAATTGCCGCCATACTATACAAGATTAATATCCGCCAATTAATATTTAAGCTTATTGTTATGTAAACTATCCATTAGGAAATTGGCGGACGGGAAGTAATTGATTTATTGCTAACCCTTTTCATTTTAAAATGGTCGATATCCGAATAAGTGCACTTTTAAGGCTTTGAAACCCAATTGCCGCCATACTATACAAGATTAATTTCCGCCAATTAATATTTAAGCTTATTGTTATGTAAACTATCCATTAGGAAATTGGCGGACGGGAAGTAATTGATTTGCTAACCCTTTTCATTTTAAAATGGTCGATATCCGAATAAGTGCACTTTTAAGGCTTTGAAACCCAATTGCCGCCATACTATACAACATTAATATCCGCCAATTTATATTTAAGCTTATTGTTATGTAAACTATCCATTAGGAAATTGGCGGAGGGGAAGTAATTGATTTGCTAACCCTTTTCAAAAATGAAAATGGTCGATATCCGAATAAGTGCACTTTTAAGGCTTTGACACCCAATTGCCGCCATACTATACAAGATTAATTTCCGCCAATTAATATTTAATCTTATTGTTATGTAAACTATCCATTAGGAAATTGGCGGAGGGGAAGTAATTGATTTGCTAACCCTTTCCATTTTAAAATGGTCGATATCCGAATAAGTGCATCTTTGAAACCCAATTCCCGCCATACTATACAACATTAATATCCGCCAATTAATATTTAAGGTTATTGTTATGTAAACTATCCATTTGGAAATGGGCAGACGGGAACTAGTTGTTCCAAAATATTGTTTTTTTTTACACAAGATTTATAGTGTAATTCAGGTACGTACCTGTTTGTTATGTCTGCCAATGAATAGACATTCGTAATACGTGTTAAAATCTTGAAAAATATTAATTTTTTTGGGTAAGAAATTGTTCAAAAAATATGTAATATAATGCAATCTTAATAAAGCGCCTCGACGCTTCTACACGGACTAAGTGTCCGCCGCTTGTTTTTTCTCAACTTCTGAGACGTGAATAACAATATCGATGCACTGGCAGACGGGAAGAAATTGTTCGGCGAGTCGTATTTTATTTACATTTTATCGTGGGGTGTATCAAACTTGATATCTATGGAATTACTCTGCCGATAAACGTCCGCCAACTATTTTTTTTTTTAATTTTTATTTTATGTAGGTGGCAGACGGTAAGAAATCATTCAAAGATAGCTAAATCTGTTACAATTTCAAAACCGATTACGGCCCGAGGTATCCACGAGTAATACTTGGAAATAGCTTTAATTAGTTCTAAAAATTATAAATTATTTAAGCCAAAATTGGCAGAAGGGAGTAAATGACGCCACTTTTTCTGTCGCTGCCGCTTAGTCTATATTGTCAAATTTGTATCTAAAAATATCTAGGTATACCAAATGACTCGCAACATACATTTGAAAGGTATTTCGCAAACAATAACAATTACACAAGCAATCATTGGTTTTTGCTAATAATTTGTCTGAAATGCGTTAAAATGTGTACTTATAGGTAACTTCCGAAGTTGTCAGGGAAATGTTCTTAAAAATGGTAATCTATACTTAGATATTACAGAGGATTCGATGATTTTGAAGATTGGTCAACCTTATGAATACATACCTGTTTAATAACAAAAACTAAAGAGCGGTTTCTTATTTCTTATTTCGATTATGTACTTACACATAAAACTGAAGTTTTTGGAGTTTTGCGTTCTTGAGAAGGGAAAGCGTTATGGTTCTTTTAATTTTTCAGAAAAACCTATGCAATCATTCCTTTGGTAAAAAAGTATTAACCGCCTATTTTATGCGTTTTGTGCATCGTAATATTGCTTTGAAATAGGTAAGTCATTTCATTACTAGCATATCACGCTTTCAATTAGAATATTATTTTTATTTACATTCATTCTTTTTTTATAAATGGAAAATCCGTCATTATATAATTACCTATAAAATAAATCAAAAGGCTACTTCAGAATCATTTCCATTATAATATAATTCCACGTTACCGCAGATAACAGACAATAAAATAGGTACCTACCTGAACTATACCTAACTACGTGTATACCTAAAGGTTTGGAAAATTTGATGAAAATTATTTTGCATCTAGGTACCTACATATAAAACGGGCCTCATTGAAATTTTAATTATAAAATTATACTAAGTAATTTTCCATTTTAAAATAAACCCAACACGTTTTGACATAGGTATTTGTCATTCTCATTATCAAGGGCAACGCTTGGGTCACGAATAGGTACTAGATTATCAAAAATGATTAACGATAAATTATTGGAAACTAATGCAAGAGTTGAAATGTTTAAGTGTAGGTACCGCAATTCCATCATGTCTTTCCTTTTTGTAGATATGTATTAGACGTAGGTAGGTATTCCCTCGGGTAGGTATTCCATGTTCAAATGACCAATATTCGTTGATTATTCCAAAAAAAGTTGCGAAGTATTTTTTAAGGTAGGTACTACAACTTGTTCCATATATGCGCTTGGTAACTACCAGGTACTCTTACAACGTTCATTTAGTAGCTATCTACAGTTGGCCAAATATTTTTATTATCGAATTCACATTTTCGATGTTAGGACCAGTGATGTTCCCATAGGGTATACTTACTCCATATACGCCGTATACTCCAAGGATTTTCTAGACATACTGCGTATACTCTCAAGCAAAAATTGTAATTACTAATCTTTGCTTCTCAAGCTGTATCACTGTTAGGCCGCTCTCAAGGATACGTCTACGCAACGCAAGTCATGCTTTGTCGTAAAACAAATTGCTGCTAATCATCAGAGGAATATACCATTGCTTATATGGTGCATGCATTTTAATGCAAAGGCTCCCCCCACTGCAGCTTTGTTAGATTTGATTTAGCTCGATGGACAAGATGCAGCAACTATTGAGGAAGCCCTCTGGTCCTGCTTAGAACGTTTAGGAATACCAAAATCGTTAACACTTGCGTTTGCAAGCGATGGTGCGAGTCTAATGACAGGAAGGAAAACTGAAAAACTATGTAAGAAAATACCACATGTTTTCCTCTGGCACTGTTTATGTCATCTCATTTTCGATGAACGCACTTGGTGTCATAGCCCCCCCCCCCCCCCCCCCCCCCCGCCAAAAAATCAGGCACTCATTGGGTTACTGGTAGTATACCCTTGAAAAAAATGATGGGAACATCACTGGTTAGGACATCTAGTCAGAAGTGGTTTTGAGTGCCAATCTAGAAGCAAGTGCATGTACCTACCAATGTGGAACAACTTAGAAAGTTCATCTAGATCTATCCCCGCGTGAAGTTGGCAGTAAGAATATAGCAATAAATTCCAAACCATAGTGTAAGCGAGATATTAAAACATATTCTTACGCTTAATTTTCTTGTAAAAAATCAAAGGGTTACATATTACTATATTAGACTTATAATAGGTAACATAAATATATCTACCTATTTGGAAGCGATTATGTACAAACTAAGAAATATTTATTTAAAATGTTACCGTGTATATCAATATTCTACACATATCCCTTAATTTTCATAAAAAATCAATTTTAACGTCCCTTTATGTATAGATATAACATAAATACACTTGGGGGGCGCGTAAGCAAAACTTAAGGATATTTAGACACAAATATTCTAAAATATTATCACGTACCTATATCGAATCCATACATATCAACCCTTCATTACCCCCAGTACAATTTTGCACATATGTACTCACCTAAAGTCTTTCCGTCATAAGTTTGTGGATATCGGATTAAAATTGTGAAGTAAAGAAAAGCTTTTCTATAGTTGACTATAGAAAAGCTTTTCTTTACCTCACAATTTTAATCCGATACCCACAAACTTATGACGGAAAGACTAAAAAAGTTAAAAACCAAAATCTCCGAAAAATTTCTTTATAGGTAAGTATACATAGATATTACAGCTTACAATACCGGAATTTCGAAAACCGGGATCCCAGACAAAATTGATGCAGTATTTAAAACCGGTATTCATACGTAAATTACCGGTACATATTTCGATTTTAATTTAATTTTATTTTAATAGAAAATATTTTGGATTAATGATATTTATTTATAGTGCAAAATATTGTATGTATACAGGGTGGGCCAATAGTGTGTACTTACGTATAAACTTTCAGTTATTTTAATTTAATTTAAATTTTCTTTGTTTCATCATGTGTAGGTACATTCCAATGACGAACAAGGGGAGGGAGTATAAGTAGTGGTTATTTTAGTTTCTGGCCTTGTGTACCGAGTGTACATTGTTTTTGCTTTGTATTATTTATATAACTGAATTTGATTACCATTTAATGTACTTTCATTGCAGGTATTTTTATGTTACTGTTGTTTCACTGCATCGTGCTTCTTTGAGTTTTGTTTAATATGTGTAGGTACGTATTTAGTTTCTTGGGAACATAACCGAAGGTTTCTTTGCTCATGTTCTTCCTTCGAGTAGTTCAGGTTCAAAATATTAGGGCTTTTAATTTTATCACCAAATATATATTTACGTTCATTTTAATTGCTTGTTTGTTTTCCTCCATCCTACAACTCCACAGGTCTTGATAAGCGCCATCTTGGTAGGCGCCCTCTTTTGTTACACAACGTAGGTACAGATGGAGTTGGGTTCGTTTTTATGTAGGTAAGCGGGCGAAACCTGCTGTCTGTTACATCACAATGTGGATGTGCAAATAATGGATTCTGCCAAAAGCGCAGGCGACGTGAATATTTTTGTAAGAAAATCTGTGGATATAAACAATTAGACAGAAAATGGTGTCACATCCAGTATAGGTAGATTTATACCAAAGAAACGAATATTGGAAACTGCGTAACTAAACTAGTTCTTGGTATGTTTGTTTCAGTTTGGAAACTACTTAAGCAGTAATGAATGGCTCAGCCAGCCCCCCTCTTAATGTATGTCTAAGCTCTTTTGAATTCAACCGGCAAGAGAAGAAGCTGTGATTTTATTATCTTCCTACTATCTACATACCTACCATATATATCTAGGTATGCATACAGAATATAAATAACATAATCGATTGGATCTTTCTGAAAAATAATTCCACACACTTCACATTAATTTATTTTATTGATATTCGCTTATAATTAAATTGTGTTCTAGCATAATAAACATTATAGAATCATTTTTCATCGCCCATTTGTTCGAATAAACGGCAAGTCACACCATAAATATAATATTACCTAAACTTAGTTATCAAAGAATGTGTCTTACGATCCAAAAAAACGACTCTAAAATAAACTTTCTTCGGAGTTCTACTTCTAGCTCGTCGTCCTACACCTAAACTTTTCTCAAATTTATGTCCACCTATAAGATCAAAATTACGGTCGCTTTATAAAAGAATGAAATTTAAAGAATTTGTTGAATTTTTTCATTATAAAAAGCCAAAGTCACAAATTAAACATTTCGAAAATAATTATGTACTTCAAAATTCTTGAATAATTTAAATTTATTTAATTTTAGGAGGTCATAAACGTAATAAAATTTTTATCACTTCTCCCCCTGGATTAAGCCGCAAACACATAAAATTCCTATAAAGATAAAAACACTAACAGTCGTTAAATTCTCGATTAAACAAACTCGCCAAATTAACGAACAAGTTTTTATGACCTTTGGACCGTTTAGAACATTTACCAGTTAGTGGTTTTCAATCACATTACATAAAAATTCCAAAGCTGTTTAACATATTAAGATAAGCGCGTTTTTTTTAATCAAGCCACCGAGTCTAAACGGGTTTTGTAAGTTAGTGGACATTGCAGCACACTGAGATACAAGAATATATCTTTGTATCATTATAAATTATCAAGCACATTATCTTGTGATACACGTCAACTTCTTAACCTAACATTATTGTAAACAGTGATTTAAAAAAAAACAACGTAAAGCTAATGCCACTGAACTCGTAGAAGAAATATTTCCGAACTTTTGAAGACTGTTTTTCGATTGTAATTTTTTGCCGCTTAATTAGGTTACAATTTCTTGTTTACATAATACACATCTTGCTATAATAATTAAGTATTTCCTGCTGTATGAGTTATTTATCAGTTTAACGCGTCTGTAATTTAAAACGTGGATTAACAAGCGGCTGCCAAGTTTTATATTGTTAGTTACGTTCACTTCATCACGCTTCAGCAACTTTTATTTTAAATGCGCTGAAGCATAAATACGTATAAGTTAAAATATGAATCAAGAAATTATTTTTTTAATCGCTTATTTTATCATTATGTTTATTTTAAAAATCGCCCAATATATTTATTTATTCATTACGAAAGTTTTGATGAAATGTTCCGAACTTAATTAATTATCAAAACCGCTAATTGATAACATAATATGCGAACAACATAAACATAAATTTTAAAAAACACTTAAATTTATCACAATTTTGGTAGACTTTGTGCTGGACAACGTGTACCTGTACATCCATATTTGTGAGTCGTCATTTTAAGCTTTCAATCCATTGTCACAGCCTTTTGTACTGAAATGGGACCAAAATGCCTCAATGATCGTGCTTGAATAAGAACGGAAGACGGAAAAGTCCAAAATTGCTATTGATTTCATCCATTTTGGATAACTCGGTTAAAAATCGCAGATCTGGTCAAAAAATGATTTCGCCATTTCATGAAATCAACCAATTTTGGAAGATCAATGCGCTGATCTGCTTACGAGTTTACGGTTACGGTTTCCTTAATATACATCACAAATTTTTGTAATTCTCATTATTATTTGCGTATAATTACTTACACGAACAAAAAGTTTTGTGACATAACAAATTTCGTCAAC
Source organism: Pyrocoelia pectoralis (assembly GCA_036250285.1). Lineage (NCBI taxonomy): Eukaryota > Metazoa > Arthropoda > Insecta > Coleoptera > Lampyridae > Pyrocoelia > Pyrocoelia pectoralis. The sequence goes on along the minus strand of CM070074.1, from coordinate 82,472,521 downwards.
CTAAGCTAAGCTGTTGGTTTCAAAAAGAAGAGTGCCATCTTCATCGACCTGGTTGAGGAAATAGGAAAACTCCACCTAAACTTGCACATTACTACAGGCGTAACCGTGTCTGGAGTATGGAATAAGGGTTTGGAGGTATTTATGGTAGCAGACTTTTCACAACCTTCGTGCATTGGATGGATGCCGAATTTGCTCACGAAATTATAAGCCTGGTTTTCAACCAGGGAAAACTGAATCACAACTAACGCGAAACATTTTCACATTACAACCTTATTTTTACTATGACGAAATACTACCTATGTAGGTAAGTTAATATCTTATAAAAGTTGATAGTGTCTAAAACTACTAAAGAACAAAAATGTGAAGTGGGTCATAAATCAGTTTGATGAAAGTCGAAACTACCTATTGCCATATATATGTAGAGATGCCAACGAACAAACTTGAAGAACAAGGGAAAGATAATTGGCCAGTGGGAGAAAGATTGGAGATCCATCTCAAGCAGACAATTACATAACCTCCGAATAAAGCATAAGTAGGTACTGGAATGATACTGTGCAATGTAAAACTCACTGTTTTTACAACTTGTACACAGAATTTTAATAATCGTGTTCATATAAAACCTATCCTCAAGTTTCCTAAAACAACAAAGGGTTTAGTTGGCGGGTATACTCCGATAATATGAATTTTCCAAATAGGTTTACCAGCTCTGCTGGCAGCCTTCTAGCGGAGTCGCTGGGTAGTGAAGTTAAGCAATACAAAACGATTGTACTTCTATGAAAAGGCCGACGTTTCGATTAGTACCAGGCTAATCTTTATCTAGGCTTTTTTATTGAGAATAGAGAACAATAATTAGTATCAACAATATAAAATTTGTGTGCATAAAATAACATTGTATAAAGATATATGTGACTAATATAACTAGGTAATTATATAATAGTTATTTACGATACAAGTGTCGTAACGTATCATTTTACGATACGAGACGGCGGTTTAGTAAACGAGGCCGCAGGCCGAGTTTAATAAGCCGTCGAGTATCGTAAAATGATGTTACGATACGAATATCGTACAACGTTTTATCTACTATTCATAAAATATTGTCGATCGAAAGAAATTTGTAAAAAATTAGAAATAATTTAGTAGGCATATCTGTCATCTGTCACCTTAATAAATGAGTGCGGTAAAATACTTCATTACGATACTCATTTGAGTGTCGTAATGTTGAACTTTATATATGAATAGTAGATAAAACTATTTTTCACAATTACAAATAACATATTAACAAATTGATAACACATAAACTTTCAAAAAAGGAATAGTCTGAGGCTTTATTTTTAATAGAAATGCTATGGGGGCGAACCAAGGGGGTCAATGAAAACACACTTACCAGAAGAATTAGTGTATATGCAAAACGCAGCTGGGTATGAACAAATCAGTCCATCTACTTTATGTATGTGAGCAACCATAATCATCATAGACAAAATTGGTAACAAGAAGATTAATTAAAATTTGTAAAAATAATTCAATATACAGGCTCTTGGTAGTGACACGGTCGAACGAGGACTGGACGTGTATATAGTTATCATAGAGCTCATAAGGTGTTGGTGCAGATAATTTGGCTAGTTTTATATAATTACCTAGTTATATTAGTCACATATATCTTTATACAATGTTATTTTATGCACACAAATTTTATATTGTTGATACTAATTATTGTTCTCTATTCTCAATAAAAAAGCCTAGATAAAGATTAGCCTGGTACTAATCGAAACGTCGGCCATTTCATATAGAAGGCTGCCAGCAGAGCTGGTGAACCTATTTGGAAAAGGGTTTAGTAGCATGTAAAATGTTTGTCAGTGTTCGTTTCAAATTTTAATGTTGTAAGTACGTGAAGTATAATAGGTATCTTGTGAAAAAAATTCTCTGAAGTTTGAAAGATGTTTATGTTTGTCTTTAGAGAAGAAACCGCTAATGGTTCTCTGGTGGTCGGCACCGTCTGCTGAAAATGTCCCCAGCTTCTCTACATTCGTCACCAAAAACCACGTCTATGCATTGCACATGTAAAATTTCTTCGTATTTTTCTAAAAATTCTTTGAATTTGCTATGAATAGGTATGACGTATGGGTAAATACCTATAGGTAAAGTAGGTAGGTAGGTACCTTAAAATTTTCACGGATTTCTGAAAATTGACTAAAACCACAACTCGAACATAAAAGAAAGTTGTTTCTATTTATTTTTCACCGCATACTTCTCCACCACCATTTTTACGGTTCATTTTGTCTTTACCAAATAAACTAAATTTAGTCAAAATAGGTACAGGCGTAGTCACATAAGAAGGCGAGCGCGGCAATGCGCAAACGACGAATTTACGCTGCTTGTAAAATTTCGCTTAGCTATAAGTCAGTGCCGTTTCATGTTGTTGTTGTAGATATGTTTATTCATCACTAAATATGAACATTAACGTTATTTATTGAATTATAATTACTGGATAATTACATACTTTAGTGATATATAATGAAATTCGAATAAGTTATTGAAAAAAATGCACTTGTGTGAATGCATTTATAATGGTACGCAACTGACTTGTATTTTTACAGTATTCGGCTTTCGGAGTCATGAATCGGGTTGCGCCGGTTCTCGCCTTCTTATGTGACTACACCTGTACCTACATGTAAATTCCTTCAGATTTCCTAAACCTCCGGTTTGATTACGGTAGCGGATAAAAAATTTAAAAATACATAATTACCAACTTTATACCTACTGCCAAACATTTCAAATGTGTCAAATGAAATTGTGTTAAAATTAAAACCAAATTTGCGTGTGGGATGAGTATGAAGTATGAACCTTAAACACTTAAGTCATTGATAACACCGAGGATAACATCATAACATGATTAATTTCAAAAATTGGTATGGTTGACGGTACCAATTCCGAATTGTAATAGATATGCGAGTAATTGTCTAATTATCGGATGCGTGCCAAAAACAAGGCGTGATAAGATTAAGTATGTGTGCGATTGTTAACACCTATCAGACGATCTTTTATTCGAATATTTACTTATAGTTTATTTTATGGAACACCTCAACTCCTCAACAGTAATCTTCTTCCGAGCTTTCTTCCAAACTCCACGAGGGAAGACGTTTAATAAACATATTTTCATCAGAAACAAGTTGAAGCGAAAAAAAACGCATATGAGACTATAAAGAAAACTCAATTTAGAATATTGAAAACTGAAAACTTCTCCTGTTACGATAAATTTAACATTCTCAACTTAAATTAATGCAAAGAAAAACCAGTGAAGCTACAAACTTGTATTTGGCCCACCCAAGATGAGTAAATAAAAATGGAATAAAAATTTAAAAAACGTACTCGGCCTTTTATTACGTAGATATTTGTTAGTGAATTGACTAATTTGGTTTGCAGATGGCTGAGTTAACGATTTGAAGACGTTAAAAAATCAATATAAAGAATTAATAATGTTTTAAGCAAGTTAACACACGTAGTCTGTAACTGTTCTCATTAATAGAAAGGTAATTACTTCGGAATCATACATAATTCATTTAACATCTGTTCTCGTTCCGGGAATTAAATACGCTCTATCATTACCCACTTTTATAGCATTATTTATAATTACATTGACGAGGCCGTTGGTACGTGATACTTATAGTATTGCTCTATAAATATTTTGGTGAACATAAGCTACTTTTATTAGTTAATCGAAGTTTTAAGAATGAATCCCTAAAGACATTCATTATGTTTGTTAGTGACGAGTGAAAAGCAATTACCGAATTCATTCTTCGCAAATATCATAATTGCAATGTTATACTTGAAACGTGGAATATTCAAAATGACAATTCAGGCATGAAATACCTACGTGACGCTGATGCAGTACTTTACAAAGTTGCACGAAGCTCATCTAAAGATACCACTCGAGAAGTGAAAACGTCTGATCATTATGCAGACGTAACAAATGATGAGAGTATTTTGAAATGCTTTATTACTTTTATCTGCTCTTTGATGAACTCCTAATTTGTACGGTAAAATAAAAAAAAGAAAGACTAGAATGATTACGACATATAAAAATCAATGCCTAAATAAACAAGGATAAAAGGCTTGTCAATATTTGCACTTTAGCCCATACTCATCTCCGTCTGTTAGTTTCAGTAAATGCAAACACTGTAAACAATATAAGTCAATATATTAGCTTCGAAGTAGGTAGACACTCGATATCCTTTTTTTTCGCTCTCGCTTGTAAATATTGGTGGGCAAAAAAATAAAACGTTAAGTTGACGTGAGAGATTTTAATCAATACCTTCTTTTAAGTACCTACCTACTGATACGTTGATTGATTAATTAAGGCCTTTTTCCACCGCCAATATACCTTTCGGATGAGATAGAAAATTCTTAGGCTGACTATGCAATTTAAGCTAGGAGATGTCACGAAAGATACCCAATTATAACGGAACAAAGTTCGTCCAAATTACAGACTATAATGCAATTAATACGTGTTGTTTCTGATGAGTCATCGACCCAGTAGTTGCCAACTTATTAGAATGCTAAAATTATCGCCGTCGCCGTCAACCTTTCTCGACAGCATCTGAGAATAAATTTGCAATAAACATGTAACTCGCACGCGAGACATGAATCTAGTTAAATATAACAACCTTCCTACATACACATATATGGTGCTTTAACAACGAAAATAAGCAAAAAAAATTCTCCTAAAAGGGAAGAAACAAATAATTCACCTGATTTGATATTGTTTGTATATACAATTTTATCAAAACTAACCATTGTTTTGCATTGCCTTTTCGTGAAACAAGAACACCTACAAGCATTTTTTTGTTGTAACATGATACAATCCAGCTGCTGGATTTCTGTAACAGTTTTGTTTCGATTAATCAAATAAATTCGAACATGTAGATTTGTAGAGTGATGATGAGCGCCAACTTTTTCAAATATCTATAGCCTAAAACCAGCTTTATTCTGTGCTAAAACAGAGTATAAAACATTGCTTTAAGTATAGATAAATGACTACCTAAATCGAAGAAAAATGCATGCATCAACAATCGATCAATAATATCCTATCATAAAATCTATAGGTTGGTTGTACCATTGACTTTCTACACTACCTATAGACAAACGGTGAGATAGGGAAAAGTGAAAACTACTATTTAGTGAATTTTTGCGTTAAATAGGCAACTTGTTATACACACTGGAATGCAAATCGTATTGATTTTTTCAGTATGGAACGTCATTACATATAAAGGCACCATCAGCTTAATCTGCTTAATGACGTTTCATTCTCACTTGTTATGATTGTGACGATCGATGTCACATACCTATTCCCACCCACATAGTTTATTCGAAAAATGTGTTTATAAATTCATCGCAATGCGTTCATTTTTTTAACACCAACAAATCAATTTTTAAAATTTGTTTTTTGAAAAAACCTTACCTCATCGGCGTCGAATCACGAAAAAATTATTTGTTTTTTGGAATCCGTGGAAATGTTTAATTTTGTTTAAGTTAAAAATGAGATGTTTATTTTATTTTGTTCGTTAAGAATACTAGCTATCTCTTTCCGGGAATTACAAATCCGTTTGCCGGGGTGGTTAAGTCCCCACATAATACATTTCACATGTCACTTCATCTTTCCTACTCATTTCTCCTCTTCTTTCTTATCCTGTTTTCTCATCAGTCTGTGCGTCTTACCGCCTTTCACACAACCTCCTTCGAATCTTATCTGTCGTGAACTTTGGATCTCCAATCACTAGCTCCCAGCCTTTCCAGATCCCCAGTAACCTGATCCCATCCCACCATCTGATCCTTGGGCGCCCTCTAGCTCTGCCACCCGTTGGTCTCTTCACCATATCTTCTCCGACTCGCATGATATGGCCCAACCAGCTTATTCGCTGTGATTTCACAAATTTCACTACATCTTCTCCTCTACACATTTGCGATATTTCGTGATTCGTTCTTGTCTTTGTTTCTCCGTTTTCAGACATTGGGCCAAAAATGGTTTTCAATACTTTTCTCTCGAAAACTCTCATGCTGTCGGCCTCACACTGTGATAAGGACAGTGTTTCCGCAGCGTAAGTCAAAGCAGGCCTTATCAAGGTCCCGTATATCTTTAAGTTTGTTTGCCTTGACAGCTTAACGTCCCTTAACGTAGCTTTGTTTGCGTAATATGCCTTGTTGTCCGTTTTTCATGAATCCTGGGCCCAAAACTCAACAAAAACAGCGCAAAATGTTTCAAAGCAAATTCATGGAAGAAGCGTAAATAAAGAGTAAGAGATTGAATTGCAGGTGTTGTTTTGTAACAGCACTGCAATTTCCATTGATTTTATCATAGTACGCAAAGAACGTAGTAGGGGCGATTCTCACTATACGTAACGTCACCGTCACGTTACCGTTCCGTTACCAACCCAGCAAATATAAATATGTTGTAAGTAATGAACGTATTAATACTTTCCGACACGGCTATCTTCCGTCGCGGTTCATTACTTACAACATATTTATATTTTGCTGGGTTGGTAACGGAACGGTAACGTGACGGTGACGTTACGTATAGTGAGAATCGCGCCGTATACGTTTTGTGATCGTAGTAAGTAACTGTATTTCTTGTAACGGTATCAGAATATAGGACGGGCGCTAACGTAAAAATGACGTACATTTATGACGTAAATTTATGTAACGAGAGTGGCGCTGTGAAGATTTGGTAGCATAGATCCGAACTAACACTTTCACAGCTCCAATATTTGTCGGGAATTTATAACATTGCACCGTTTGTCTATAGTGTAGAAAGTCAATGGTTGTACCTACCTATGTATTCCAGAGGCTATATCGTGCTAACAAGAAAAATGCCTGAATTTGAGCATTTCGGGAATCATAGCATCTGATGTAAGTACATGTTCTACTAAATATACGGATACTTAAAATCGATGGGGTAATATCCGATCATAAAATATCTATCATTGGTATCGTATGGTAGGTATGCATTCCACTTTAAATAATTGTGAATGTTATGAACAATAAAAACTGTTTCTCCTTTTTGCACAAATTATTTCATGCTTCTATACCTACCTTTTACTAATTGTTTGTAGCTTCTTCTTTTGATCACTATTCATAGGTTCGTGGGTAAGGGTTGTTTGTTGTATGTGAACTGTAGCTATATGTATTTCTGTTTTATCCATTTGCGAACATTTTCTCTACTTTTTTGGTAGCAAATTTCATTAGAGGTACCTATACATACATACCACTTGCCAATATTGAATTATAGGAATAAACAGCATGGGAATGCGTCGTTTAGTTTCGTTAAAGCAAACATACATTTTATTTTACGCAAAGCCCAATTGAATGTAAACCGATCGCTACATAATTCATTAAAAAAGATTGCTGAAGTGGTTTGTAGTTACTAACTGACTGACTGAAAGTCGGATATATGCCACACTGATCAATTGACCGTAATGATTCGAAGGAATTCCATTAGGAAGATTTCTCTGATTTTTACCCTTTACCCAATGTTTGTCATAAATCTGAGGAAGCGAGGAACTATTTTGTACTGTTATTGAATGTTCTGGAAAAGTATGGTATAGACATACAAAATTGCCTCCATCTCCAATATGACTGACACTCATATCGATATAGGTACAATACAAGCCAGAATTCGAGAAACAACACCGACAGCAATATATTCGCCCTGCAGTGCTCATTCATTGAATAATATAGTCGACGACCATTCAACTAGTAGTTGCAAAGAAAGTCGTGATAGTAGTTACCTTGACAATAAAAACAACATAAGCTTAAAAACTTTGTAAAAAATGCGTTTGTCGATGAGAGATGACGCTTGTAAGGCATTAAACGAAGACTTTCACGTCGATGATCACCCAACTTAGACCCCATAATGACGGCGCAGGGAAGCCAGTGAGAATGTGAGTGTGAGATTCTACTTTAAGTTACATTTCACAGTTGCACAAATAGAAGGTATGAGAAAAAGGTACACCAAGGTTGCCTGGCTGCCACTTTTAAGAAACTGGGGCGGCAGATTTCCGTTACCCTAAGCGGCAAAATTGTTTTGTGACATGGGCAAACATTCCAAACGCCGGACCTGGAAAAAAGGGATATTTTCCACTAAAATTATGGGAAATTAGTCGTTACTGCTACTTTCATGACGTATCAGTGATTTAAAAGCGTGACGTGACGCTCATTCACGATTCACATATAGGTATATATTTTCTGTACTCTCTTCACGTAATACTCAAAACATTGATAATACCCTTATTACATTTAAAAGTGATCTTTTCATTTCCAATTAAATTTATGGACAAGTCAACACAATGGTTTCCAATTCAAAAAAGTTAACTGCGCAGTAAATTTAATTGGAGATGAAACGATGACTCCTAAATGTATAATTTTTCAAATTACTTTTCACCTAACTTCGACTTACCGCCTGGGTTGTAGATAGATAATTTTTTTCATCTATGTAAAGTTAACATTGTTAACAGATAATTGGGTAATAAATCATATAAGATTATAATCTATTAAAATATAGGTAGGTAGCTTTTTAATAGAAATAATAGATTGTGATTACACTGATTACCTACACGTTGTTGCGCTACTATTGTAAAGTGCATTATGTTTCACGCAATACCGTGATCACAAGTAACGATTTTGTACATACACGGGTAACTTGTGATCAGCCGTGGTGAAATATCGCCCATCACTACGGCCATGGGCGAATTCGAAGAAATAACATTATTGTTCCAAAGTTATGCCCAGTTTTGCCCAATCAAAGAAAAGTTTTGCCCACGAATACGAGAGTCACAAAATGGCATCTGAAATATGAAAAAAAATGCACAAAAATTAGCATCTCTGAATATTTCTATTTTTGGTCAGATTTACAAAAGAAAAATGTATGCTTCAATGAGAATGAGTGTTAAAATTTTTAAAAATTTTAACAGAAAATAAACTTCTGAAGAACCCCATATAAAGTTGGCTACCTAGTAAAAATGACTACTAAAAAGGCTGACATTGTTTTTTTATGAGTCAACAATTTGTTATACGGTATGTTTAGTGAATCGAATTTGCAGAAAAATTCATTCAATTCCAAAGCCTCAAATCTGAGCTTGAGCGAAACTCAGCAACCCCTAAAAGGGCCCTTAGAACAGTTCACATTGTTCTTTCACGAGTCTCGAGTCTTCCACAAATCCAAAATTTGCTCTACGATACCCTTAATAAATCGTAAATGCAGAAAAACCATCTCATAGAAGTAAATTTCGAGAGCTCAAGTTGAAAACTAACATTGGGAAAAACAGAAAGTGACAGGTTTCACGACTCTTCAGTTTTGACCTCTTATAAGCTGGCTGGACCAAATCGGCAGAATCAAGTCGGACTTCGGACTTAGTTAATTATTTAGTACTCATTTTGTACTAATTTGTACTACTAATAAAAATTTTGTACTCCTTGCCGTTTAGAAAAAAAAACAGCAGCGCTGCTAGCTTCATACTAAGCCGGCAGGACCACAAGAAAAAAGTCAGACCACTAATAAAAATGTTGTACCCTTTATCGTTTTGAAAAAAACAGTGGCGCTGCTAGCCTCATATTAAGCTAGCAGGACCACAAGACATAAATAAATAAAACAAACAAAACAAAGGCAGATACGCGAAGATCTGAATTTGTACCATCAAAATAAATTACCTTCCCTTGGAAACTACCCCCGATCACTTTTCGGCTCAAGAGTAAAGTACCCTTTTCCACGAGCAGAATCAGTTGATATTCGTACCACGTACCATCGAAGTAGGATAATTTGTACCTCTAAAATATGAAGTTTCGTCCCTCGGAGGCCTCTAAAGGGACCATAAAATGAGCATTTAAAAATGTCTACTCCTCTACAGAGTTATTACTTTTGACTAAAACTACTCTACGTCATTTTTTTGTTAATGTTGATTTCATTGAGACCATATTTTGGCGCGAAGTATGTTATCCCTACCTAATTATCACACGCGATCAAAATTTAAATAATCCACGACCATTCTTTAAAAATTAGTCGGCTTGGATTCTAGAATTTTACGCACCCTGTATATAGGGATTTTGCAAAACTTTTGATGGTTTCCTGAAAGTACAGAGTTGGGTAACCGGTTCACATTTTCCCCACATGATTATTTTGTTTTTAATAGTAAAATCAAATTTAATAAAATTTTAAAGTCTAAAAAATGAACTCAAAATAAGTACCAAATATGTTTCCATTGTTATAAAATCATTTTATTCAATTTCCAGGGGCGGTTTGCAAAATCAGTCTTAATATGAGGCTATTAGCGCCACCGTATTTTTCAAAACGGCAAGGAGTAGGTACAAAATTTTTATTAGTGGTACAAATTAGTACAAAATGGATAGTAAATAATTGAATAGCTCTGACTTGATTCTGCCGATTTGGTCCTGCCAGCTTACAAGAGGTCGAGTTTTGCCCAAACAAAATTCGTTCTACGATACGCTTAATAAATCGTAACTTCTGGCGAACATGGAATATAAGTAATAAAAATAAAGTAGACATTCCGAACGGTGGCTCACTGCCAAAAAATCCGTACACTATATTTAACTTTTTGATACTGAACTTATTTCGAAGATACTGAATTTACTGAACTTGGTAGTACTGAACCTATAATGACCATACTGAACTCATACTGACTATACCGACCTCATATTATTGTACCCGTGCTGATCATACTGAACTGTACTGCATAAAACCACTTGCTACGAAATTAGGATTATTACAATATTTTGCTCGAAATGCCCTTCTTCATCATTATTTATGTAATCGTGAACTGTAATAGTCTCGGTATTTATTATACAATTTGGTACGCTTTCTTCGCACGTAGAAACTTTTGGTAAATGATTTTTGCAAATAAATTCATGCCGAGTTTACTTATCTACTCGCTTAGGTAATAAAAAAATTAAGATAAAAATACAACCATTAGGTATAATTTTTTGTTAATAAAAAACATCATCGATGCATTCTCCATAAAAATTGTTCTCAAATTGCAAATTTCACCCCCCCCCCCCCATTCCACTTTTTTGGGGGTGGAAAGGGTGAAAATTGCATGTGTCCGCGGAAAAACGATCATTATTTTTCCCCCCCAACATTTTTTTGTTATTTACAAATTGTCCGTCACCCTTTCCGCTCCCACCACACAAGGATGGAAAAAAAACAATGGCTTATTTGTACAGAAATTGATAACAGTGTTTTATGGAGAAGCCAAAAGTGCAATAAAAATAGGTGTTCCCATTTAAGTTTTCAAAACACACCCCCTCCACTACCCATCTGGATGGAGAGATGTTTACTGAAAGGTTTCAAAAAATAAAAGAACACGTGTTTTTCTTGCAATCGAATGTGTCGATATCGAGATATTGAAGGTTTCCATACTTTTTCGACACCCGGTATATTTATATACCGCAAAATTTCATATGATTAACTTGAATACAACCGCACAATTAGCACAGGAGAAAGCAAATATGCCATGCATGATGTATCTTGAGACGGCGACAAAACAGTGCCCGATTTAGCACGTTGTCAAACGTAAACACCCGAACATCGAACCTACTTAAAATGCACTGAACCAATACTGAACTCCTACTGAATGGTACTGATACTGAATTCACTGAACTCACACTAACGTTGTATTGAACCCAACCCATTGAACTTTTATTGAACATACTGAACTAGTATTAGGTATATGTACATCATATTTAACGAGTGAGCAAAAAAAGAAAATCGATCTTTTTAAATTGCCGAAAGGACTATTATAATGGCTGAATTCATGGTTGCCATTGCCACTTTGTGACTCTCCTATTCCGTGACCAAAAATGGAGATAACTTGGACAAAATTATGCAATAGGGACCGGGCAGATGACGTCATTAACCTATTTTTTTACAGCTCTGAGGGCAAAATTTTTTCTATTCGTAATAGCACAGCCTATACTGTTCGCATGTACAGGTTGCGCGCGTTAAGAGAACGTGAGAGTTGCATTCACAATAATTGTAATTTTAGCCCGCGTAAACTGAAAATACGTGTTTTATGTAGCGTTTGTTTGCCCCCATAGTTGTCAAAGTCAGCTGCTGCACGGACTCTATAGTTTTTCGTTTCGAAATTCCAACATGGGGGTGCCAACTTCGCGCACATGAAATTGCGTTATCGTTGGCAGTACTGCTTTCCATGAGCCAGTTGGCCACTGTTGATCGACTTGGAAACACATAATTTTGTAGGTGTTTGTTGACAAAGCTCTTGTTTTGTAGACAAGTAACACATGTTAATTGGATCGACTTCGCTAAGAATTGCACCACTTCGAATACTTAATGAAAAATGCTAATATGCAAGTCAATTTTGTAATTAAGCGGCGAGCTCCGCTCATTTTTTTTTTATTAATCGAGCCCATATTTTATAATACCCGTTTTTAATAAAATTGAATTGATCGTTTAATTAAAGTTATAATTTTTAAATTACCAATTAAAAGCGTCACGCTATTGCAACTCCGCCCACTGTTATTTTTAAATCGGGTAATTAATATTGTAAAAAGTAACAGCAATTAAAAGTAAATTGATGTTTGTATACCTACCTACGTATTACCAAGTTATAATTTTCGGCAGTAAATTCACGTGCGTTACTATTAAAATAGTACATAGGCAGTATGTATTATAGCGCGCCACAGCTGTAGAAACTTGGGATTATTATTAAAAAATAAATTGGGTTACGACGCGATTTCCACACAATTTTCGTTTACGATAACCCAATAAAAGGCTATCGAAGGAAGAATTATGAGGAATATAGTTTATGATCGGTTTAGGTCGTCGTTTGATAATTGAAATAGAAAAAAGGTTGAGCGGAAATGTGAAAACTTACCGGATGCCGAGCGGCCGCAACAGCTGCCGCTGCCGCTGCGTTCATTCCTGCACTTGGGTACATCGTACGTCAGAAGCCACTCATATTCCCAAGTGATTTTTACACTGCAATCCACACTCACTTATCAAATAAACTACGTAGCGGTGCGCGATGCACTTCACTCTTTTACGGTTTTAAACCGTACCAAAGTCGATTAATATAATAAGTACTTAAACTCGATAGTAATTAATCAAGCGATTGATTAAGAATTTTAAATATAAATACGTTTCAACGAGATAGATCGAGCGATACAACCATTCACCGACACTCTCGACAAACAACTGCCGCTCGATGTTTCCCCTTCCATAGATTCCCTCTGCCCCTCGATCGTCTCGCACACCCAGAACCGCTAACATTCACCTCATACCCTACAAAAAGAAATACCAGCAGCTTAGTACATTCTCTACGAAAAATATCGCAATCACTCAATATTTTGAATGTACTCGGAACAGTAAAAGATATCCAAAAATGTTCTAATAGTTTATTAAAGCGAGCAATTTGGCAAACATTCCGAGATTTATTAGACTTTCGCTCGTTTTAAACACCTCCACCGTGTAACGAAATTGATGTTATATTAATTACCCAACAAAAACAATAAATCGAATAATTTTGAAACAACAAAGTGTCCAAACGGACATTACTCTATTAACTTTTTTTTTTAAAGGTTTATGTCACGAGTCGCATCTCAAACCGCCGTCTCACCGGAATACGAGAGTCATTCGACCTGAACCATTGCCGCACTTTTAAATCGCTTGACAGCCCTCGTCCCCCGAAACGATTTCTGCTTGTTCGCAACAAAAATATAAAAGATAAAAAAACTACCCTCAAAATGGCTGCCTAGCAGAAAGCATCTCATTTTAGTCGAAACAGGGGTTGCAGCTATCTTTGTTCCGTCCACAAGATCCACTTCATCCCCTTTCACCCTTATAAATATGGCGCCCTGATTGCCAGTATAACATACTCGACTTACTCCACGTGGACCGAAAAGCTAGCGACGTTCTTATCCAACTACCGTTCAAATTTTAATACGTAAACCAACCGTCGTTCACGATTTGGAAAACACGCCTGTTTAATGATGACGTCTCCTTTTCATATCGTCTACGCCAATGGTTTCAACCGTTTTCCCAATCGTTTCTCTGGATTCCCCTCCATCGCCTGCTCGCGTTTTGACGTTCGCATCGAGTCCACGTGTACTTTCATGTCTATGATGGTGTCTGCAGGTTGCTGGAAGCAGGGAGTGAACCAGCAAAAATAAAGAGCCCACCAAAAAGTATATATGAGAAAAGATAAAAATCTAGTGGGTCAGGGCGCGGCTCTATTCTAACAGAACAAAAGGTTTCCAGGCCTGCTAAATATAAAACCCGACAGGTTAGCTAGCAATCTTTGCTTTTATACTTTTATATACAATTAATATATTGGATGTCGTTCATTCCGAAGCATTCGTTTACTATCCTTGTATATTGTACTTCTCTTCATAACCGAGATAATTGAAAACAATCAAAAAGTTGCTCCCTAATTTTATAAAGTGCTTATTTGACCGTCGCTCTTTTCTTCCTCGACTACTTTAAATATTAAGGTTTTATAATATAATCGATAACAATGTCTTTATCGAAATCCATTATGTCAAACTGAAATGAGGACAGAAGTGTTTCTGTGTCGTTTAGCGTTTAGACAGCGTTGACTTCCTGTCGGGTGTGGTGAGGGGGGGGAGGGGGAGGAATTTCTTCATACAAGAACGCGCACTAATTATACTTATACAATGAACAATATACGTAACGTGACTCGAAACTAACTGGACAAACTTATAATTTGCAATATGAAGCAATTAGATAAAAAGCTCAAATTATATTCACCACACATTAAATTAACACTTTGCATATTTTAAATAATGTAATATTGTAATGTAATAGTTTTTCGACTTAGGTAGAAATATAAACCTACAAATAATTACCCACCTTGGAACATTCCAGTGGAAAATTGCACCGTTGATTTTTTTTAGTTTCTTGGGCAATACTCTTTTTAATTTAATAATAATCGTATGCGTGCAACGCCAAAAGTATTCATTTATTCACTTTTTTTGCACACTTCTTGCAAGTTTACCTTGTAAGTACTTTTTCTTACAAGACTGCACTAATTTAATGGCCCCTCGGCAAGGCATTATTATACTTTTTTCTTTAGGGAAAACCAGTGCCCAGAGTGAAGTTGGGGCACCAAATTATATTTTTTCAAGTGCCAAACGTTAGTTTTTCGTTTGTTTACCTAACAAAACTATTGGAGCAATTTTTATCAAACAAATTTTATCCGAATCACCATTTATTTATGTGTGATTAGTACACGTAATTTCATCAATTTTACTAAATTTAGCGTGTGTATAGCCTATACCGAAATATAATCGAGAAAATATGATATTTGACGTCAATTTGAGAAACGCCAATCTAATAAATTAAATGACCAGTAAACTAGCTCACAAGTTTCCCGTGTAGGTACTACAATGACATATTAAATAAAATAGTTTTTTGCGTAATAACTCAAAATAAAATAGTTTTTACGTAATAACTCAAAAAATACAAAACAAACATACATATAGTGTGTAGTATAGTTGTAATCAGTAAGCGATTTCTGATTTTCTCCTGCAGTAATATACTTACAGGGTATGTCACAAATATTTTTAATAAGTACTATTTTGTTAATTTCCAGATAGAAAAAAAAGGGAATACATATAGTGTTTAGTATAGTTGTAATCAGAAAACGATTTCTGATTTTCTTCTGAAATAATATACAGGGTATGTCATAAATATGTTTAATATTTTTTTCTATAACGGGAAAAAAGTTTGTCATTCTATCTCTGTTGCGAGGTAACAAAATATCAGTTTATAAAATTACTTTTTTCCCGGAGAAAACATACTTTTTTAACGTATGTTAGTGAAAGTAAAGGTTTCCTTATAGACTACAGGCCCGTGTCAAAAATTGATGGGTCATTTGAACCACCAGGAGACCTATGTAGAACGATAGAAGGGCATAAAATAATAAGATTCAGCACTATGCCGTCACTTGTAAGCTGTCCAACTGAGTACAGGTGAGAATTCAAAAGTACAGGTAGACCGGGTACATTTTGGTTATATATTTTTGTACGGCATTCTTACCATCAATAGATCCATAAAAAATAATGAGAAAACGCGTAATGCCGTACATAAAAAGTGCGCCACCAAGTCGGAAAAATTTTTTATTTTCCGGCGATTTTCAGGGTAAATTTGGTCATTTGATTGTGTACGGCATCGATTCCATATAGTTTCAATACCTCTTCTAATCCATTATTCCGCAACGCCGTACAAAAATCATGCGACAAGGGGAAGAGATCGAGTGTTGCAACCCCCTCTCTTCCGTAGTCCGGGGAGGGGGGGGGGGGTATTTGACACAACATAAAATTAATTTATTCTGAAAGTATTTTATGCATAGATAACATTTTTTCACATGCCGTACATTTTTGTTAGTCCAAAAGTCAGTAGAAGGGGAAAAACTCCAGAAAAATCAATGTAACGAAATGTACCTATTTTAGGGTGATAGTTGGTACGATATTTTTTATACGGCATTCAGATAATTTATTTGAATTTAATGCATTCGTCTATGAAAAGTCAATCCCGTACCAATCTGAAAGTTCATATTAATAAAACAGTAATAAAAATAATAAATACATATAATTATTCATTAAAATACTTCTGTTTTTTAATGTAAATGTTTCATGCGTACGTATATTGCTTTGCTAATTTGTACGTTAAGACTGTGATTATGAAAACACATATTCATGTTACAGAAGATGATAGAGAAGAGAATTCTGACGTCGATGAGGACGTTGATTCCGATGACTATTCCAGATAATGAATAATAATTCCAAAGAGAAACTTTTTTTCTTTTGTAAATATCATTACCTAAACATACATAAAATTTTTCTATAAAATTGTAGTACTTTTTATTTACACGATTAAACAAATTATATCAATGTTTGAAGTATACAGGGTGAATGAGACCACCCGTATTAGTCTTTTATTTAAAGAACGGCGAGTCATAGAGAGGTGGGGTAAAAAAAGTGATTATGAAAGTCATAATAAAGAATCGAATGGTGATATCATTAGGTATTTCTCGGAAAAGTCAGCATTCCTCCAGAAGGCCTCCAACTCCAAAATTTTAAATGGCACCATAAGTCGAAAAAGGTATTAATTGTTTGAAAGATTGTTAAAAAAGAAGAACGTTTTATAGGAAAAATTATTTTATTACTGCCACCCCTTTTAAGTAATATTGGACTAAAGTTATTAAATTTGAAATTCATTGTTAACAAAAAAAGTTGAAAAGTCGACTTTTAAAATCTAGTTACCAATGTTACATGTGTTCAAAATATCTTCCATTTACTGCTAAGCACTGTTGAGCTCTTTTAGGTACACTATCAGTGGCTTTAATAAGTACTTCTTCATTCTTGAAAGGGAGGAACACATGTAGTCATGTAACATTGGTAATTAGATTTTAAAAGTCGGCTTTTCAATGTTTCTTGTTAATAGTGAATTTCAAAATTATTAACTTTAGTCGAATATTACTTAAAAGGGGTGGCAGTAATAAAATAATTTTTCCTATAAAACTTTCTTCTTTTTTAACAATCTTTCAAACAATTAGGTAATACCTTTTTCGACTTATGGTGCCATTTAAAATTTTGGAGTTGGAGGCCTTCTGGAGGAATGCTGACTTTTCCGAGAAATAATGATATCACCATTCGATTTTTTATTATGGCTTTCATATCACTTTTTTTACCCCACCTCTCTACTAACTCTACTAACAAAACTGTTGATACTGAGATTGACAGTTTTCAATTCTTGGATATAATTATGCATACCGTTTTACTTCAGATAGACGGCATAATGATTAATGCACATTATCAATTGTTCTCTTCAAAAAAATGTTAATGCCGTACAGTATCAGATGACCGTAAAGTACCCTTGGAATGGTAGTGTCATTTTCATCCGCCAAAAAATATGGTCTGTCGCATTAAAATGTACGGCATTATTTTTTTCTGATTTATTTACCTGAATACTATTTAAAACAACGATAATATGTAGAAAATTGCTATATGTATTTCATTAATCTACGATTATTTAAACTTTTTAAATAATAAAAAAAATTGCATGTTTTGTATTTCTCTATAATTTTTTTTAGAACAGTTTCTTTTGAACGGCAATATTATAAAACAATTGTTTTTAGCAATGTCATGTTGAAAAAAAAGTTGCCGTACAGGATCAAATAACCTTCCACCTTTATAAATGAAGAATACGATGAAATTAAGATAATTATCGATATACATTCAAATGAACAATCATTTTTTGACGGCATTATTTCTAATAGTACTTTTGAGTGCTAGATAATGTTTTGGAACCGATGCCGCACTTTTTCAAATCACCCCCCCGGACCACGAAAAAGAGGGGGTTGCAACACTCGATCTTTTCCCCTTGTCGCATGATTTTCGTACGGCGTTGCGGAATAATGGATTAGAAGAGGTATTGAAACTGTATGGAATCGATGCCGTACACAATCAAATGACCAAATTTACCCTGAAAGTTTTTTTATAAGCCTTAGTTTTAAATTTCATCAAAATCGGCCTAGTACCTAGTTTAGGTGCCACAGCCGTCACGTACGCTCCCACAGACAAACATTTTTCAAAGATGGTGGTTTGGGACTCAGAGGGACTCAAAACGTCGAGATTCATCAAAATTTCGAGTTCGATTTTTTTTTCGATTACATTAAGTACTTTCCCTATGTGTATTTATATACATTATACACGTGTATGTATGCACAGGAAAGTAAAAATTGTTCACTCGAATGAAATAATTTTAAAGTATGTAGAAAATTACATCTTTGATAAGATATTAATGCAGGATTGGTTCATTTTTGTTCAATAACGACATTGTAATAGGTAGGTAATGAAAAAACATCTGGATGGTTAATGCGCATATCTACTCTTCGCTATATTCCAAACAGTGTTGAGATATGACAAATAAAAACTAAGAAAAATATAACCATTGGGAATATCGAGATTTATAAATTTCAAAAAAATTTTTAAATTTTTTTAAATGGAACCCCCTTTATATTACTGCATATTTGGATTCCTTGGTGAATTTTAGTGCGACTTCATGTATGACACATAGTACCTACCTAACGAATGGTTTAGCTGTAATTTCTCATTTTTAAAAAAAGTAAGTAGATGTCTAAAAAAAATTGCATATCGCAAAACTTAGAGGGCCGTGACTATGCGATGTTACTAAAAAAGTATGAAATGTACTAGCGAAGACCGGACGGTCATATCCGAATTCTTGTTGTGTTCGGAGAAATTATCTTCTACGTCAATTTAGTGCAATTTATAATTTTATACGATTTGCTATCGATGGTAGATATACATATTTTCGAATAATACTTTTCTTGTCTTTTTGAACGAATCACTCTTACTAACTGAAAATTGACCACCATAAAATAAAATTCACTTACCTTTGTCACCGTGGCGCCTCCTCGAGGATCTGTAACATACAAAAAACGCCAAGCACTATTTAAGGGAGTGCAAACAAAGGCATAAACTTACCATGGTGACATTACGGTCACCATTGTCGAATACACAACTTTTCTATTTAGAAAATCGATATCGATTTGCGTATTGTACACTTAAAAAAGTTATAGGGGGATGGTCCCGGTTAGTTCGGTTCCTGCACTGCGACCTTCTTGGTCTATTGTGCTCCCTTTGTCTACCCTTCTAGAATACCTGTATCTTTAACAAGGTCCAGAATATTTTTAGTAGGGTGGTATATGCTAGAGTGCTAGACAGTTAGACACAGAGGGTATTGTACACTCGCTAACACCTTTCTGATCCATTCATCCATCTCATCCAAGCATTGACCAGAGCACGAGTTGCTTAACTTTCAACACTTGTATGGATTGTGTATCCACTCTGCCGTACTGCCGGCCTTTGTACACTTTTACAGCACTTCCGACACCGACACGAACATTAAACTACTAATTTCGCTAAGAAATCAAATGTAGTTTTGCATGATATAAACGTGTGACTAAAATCTTAACCAATCAGGTTATTAGACTACACAGTACACACTGCTATAATGGTTGACGGTATTGAACATGTGTTCATTATGACCGTTACCTACAAATTTATACCTGTTTTTGTAGATAACAAAATAATTATTTTGTGATTCTTTTCGAGAATAAAGTAGTTTCCGTCTAGTTGTCTATATGAACAGTCGTTTACTAGTAAATGCAGTGTAAAAATGTTATTTAAACTTTTAATTAATTGTGTTTTGTGTTCTGTGAGTATAGGACATTGATGGTTAGGATGGGCCAAATACGAATTGTTACCAAGGTATATCTATATAACATAATTTAAGTATGTCAATTGTTTTGCACAAATCGCAAAAAAGCGAAACTAAAACGACCGTTTATCATTTGGAATCTTTTCATTTGCAGATTTGGAGATGCACACACTCTGGTAGCAAAAGGTATGTAAATTTTGTTCACTGGTGGTGGCAATTAGTATAAAAAAGGGAGCAATACCCCAAAAACGGTGAAAGCGTTTGGTATTCCTCGTTGTGATCATTGTAAATATACAAAAGAAAATATTGATGTCGAAATCTATTTATAGGTCGATACATAAATTAGATTTTCAAAATTACTTTACAAAAAATATGTTAACAGCCGAAAAAATTTAATTCCATAAGTATTACCTACTCGAAATAGTTATTTTTGTATCTAGTGTGCGAAATGGTGATCGAGAACTGATTTTTTGAACGAGGCGCAGCCGAGTTAAAAAAATAGCAGAGAAAATCTTTTTTTTTCTTCAATAACTTTCTTTTTCCATTTTTAGAATGATTATTAGTAAAATGGGGGCTCTTATTAATATAACCTAGGGCGCTAATAAGGCATAATCTGCGACTGGTTGTCCAGGTAATATAAAGGCACTGCACTAGACATTACGGTGTATTTTAAATATGATTTCGTGCAGTTGATTAATCTTGGCCTTTTCTTCTGGGAAATGAAGCAGGATATTTTTCTGTATCGAAATCTGATCACGTAGCGTAGCAGCATGGAATAATTAATTTCCATTGATTATATTATTAACGTTACTTGATCTCTTGGAATTCTTCTGAATTAACGCTTTAATTGAGGGTACGTTCAGAAGGTAAAAATGCAAAGATTAGATTGATCTAGTAGTTGAATTATCGAACTTTTGGCAGAATGAAGTACAAGTAATTACAAAAAAATCGCAACGCAAAAACAATTATATAATAAATTATTATTATTATTAATAATTATTAATAATACAATAGAACCCCGGCCGCCCCTTAGGTGGAAAATTGAAATGTACCTTATTTCAATCTCACGTTAAAATAAGTGAGTAGTTGGGTTAAGCATAAAGCACATTTCATATTAATAGGTTTAATACATAACATTTATTTTAATTTTACTTTTTAAAATTGGTACAACATAATAATACAAAGCATAACATAAATGAATAGAAATGCAACTAATGTTTTATTTAAATACATAAATAGGTTGAAATGTTGTATTCGCTAATTAAATAATCTTGGTTTACAAATTTGGCTAAAACCCCAAAACAGCTCTAACAACAATTTGCGGTAATTACTCATTTTAGAAAATAAAAAAACTAAGAAAAATGTTTTTTTTTACAAAACGCTAGGTCGCGGCCTAGTCGGCCTAGTGGTAAATCCGGCACTGTTGTCGACGTGTTATCCGCAAGTAGGAAGGGAAATTAAATAAAATTAAAATTGTGAGATATTGGGGTAGCAGAGGCTAGGATTTAATGTCTGCATTCAGTGAAACGTTATGAGTTTATTTGCAAAATTACGAACCAGTTAAATGTCAAGTAAGTACTGTACATTGTTTTAGTTTTACATCTTTCATGACTACCTACTTGATCATGTGTGACTTGTTGAATCCATCTACAATTTTACATTGGAATCACAGCGTGATTTTCATCATAATATGGCTTCATACCATTCTTCTACTGCGTCGCTCATCTTTAACGCTTGATTCCACGAAACTTTTGAAAAATGTTCTGCTTTGTTCGAAACCATGTGAAATTCCCTCCACGGTCTTCCTCTTAAACCTGTCTTGACCAAATAAGATCTTTCTGGTCCACGTCTCGTTTCTTTTTCACATGCGTTTTCTTGATGAACGGATAAGCCATTGTTTTCTTCGTTTTCAATGTTTTGCAAGTGGTAATGTGGTAACGTCACATTTGACAGTTCTTAGATATACGTAACTTTCTGGTGATTCTTTATGCACAACACGCATATTGAAATTCCTGTAAGAGTTCATCATCAGAACAATTTTTCACAGAAGAATAACAAGTTACGCATAAAGAGAAAGCAAAAAACAAACTAATTTTAATTAGCATTTTCTAACTCTAATTTACCCCATTTTTAATACAATCAATAGATAACGACTCATTAACGAATTGGTTTATTAATACGTAATGACCGAAATGCAAAGATCTTCGATAGCGAAATCATGATAATTTTCTGTGAATGTTATTCCTTGCAACCTGATTTTTTCATGTTAGATATACTAAAATTTTAGTAAAATAAATTTATTATAAGAAATGCATGTCTTAAAGTCTTAAACATATTATATATTAAAGTACGGCAGCTGTCTGTCAAGGCAATTTATTTCTCCACGGCAATTTCAGAGAGACTATAATATAACAACAATTTTAGCAAGCGAACAAAAATACGTTATATTTATATACAGGTTGGGCTCTCTGTAACTAACTTTAAGTCGACATATAGCAGATACTATTTGCAAATTATTATTTTTCTAAACGGTATAGATGATTTTGTTAACCACGACTATAAAACAATAATAAAAACAAGTAATTCCACTAATTTTTTATTTAAAAATGTAACCCAACACATTTTGACGCCATTACAAGGGTAACAGATTGTGACAGATTAAAACGACGAAATAAATAATAATTAAATAATTTATATTAAATAATAAATTAAACCAAACGCATTGGGTTGCATTTTACAATAAAAAATTTGGAGAATTGTCTTTTTATTACTACAATAATTTATACAATATTACAATGAAAATAATTTAGGAAATCTTATTATATTTTCCCTGAAAACAATTACTAATTCGTTGCAATTTTTGATCCAACGCTTCCACACAATCAAGTTCTGAAACGACAGCTTTGAAATCGTCAATAGTGTTTAAAAAATTAAAATTTGCAATAATACTTGCCATACATGTTAAAAAAGGTAGAACAAGCAGCCGAGAGACTTCCTCTTTGTTCGCTGAAAAACGTCGAAATCTGAAAATAAACAATTTGAAATGCACCAGTTAACTTCCTCAAGGTTTCCCAAACACGTGATTTTTTGTACAGTAAACACGCTAAATATAACACTAACGTTATTTTCTACTTATCTGCTTAACAAAACTAAACACTCGACTCTTTACTACATAAGCAATACCAATATTAATCAAACAAAAATCATATTCTTCTATATTAAGGAAATAAACACCAACCTAAAACGTTAAAGTTGGTAACAAATCATCGTTGTATGAAGGCAGCGTTCTTATTTATATTTAAGTAGGTAAAGAAGTCTCGTTTCATTAAATTTAATTGATCACACGAGTGTAAAGTGTTTTAAATTTTGAAGTTCGTTTAAGACGACACTTACACAAAAGCAGAATATTAACGGGAACAGCTTTTCCAAAACTTTGACATTGTTTAACAAATACGATTTACTTCTTTTAGGTTTATTTTTACTTAAGATGATTATTTAAAAATCTTTAGTGGTGGGATCCATGGAGGCGAATTAATAAATTGTAAAATATATCTTGCGGTTTTTAATTTTTAACACACACACACACACACACATACACCCCTATTTATTATAGCATTCATAAAATATTACTATGTATTAGGAGTAAATTCGTTCACTAAATTTGTTCATATCCACTTATTTAAATAATGTCTTATTCCACATTCATTATTCCTATGTAAACTCCATCACAATCTTGAAATGTAAGTTTATATATGTACACTCCATATTTCTGAACTATATGAATAATTTAATTAATGACTTTTTTTTTGGGAGTGGCAACCTTAATGTTAAATTTTGTTGAGTGACTTAATAATCGATTCTGTGATATAGTGTACCTACGTCGTAGATGAAACCTAAATAATTACAATGCGTCTCAGAAGTGGATGGATTTGGATCCAAAGCTTCTTTCAAATAATTTTATGAATTAGTAGATATTTATTTATGACCATTTACTAACCTTTATATTCTTACTGATGTTAATAAGCCACAATATCTAGTTTTTTACGTAGGTAGCTACATTGCGGCATTGTGATAACACAAAAAGTAAAAGCAGAAGCCGAATAAAACTGTTTAAGGAAGAGATCAGGAAGCATTACCTACTGTAGTAGGTCTAATAATACCCTTAACTTATGGTTTATACGTTTAGAAATCACATATTTCTTAGTATATTCCAATAATACAAATTACCAAAAGTTTTAACTTTATTTTTCACGTTTCCTTCATTTGTAGTTCTCTCCTTTCTAATGGAGCATGATACCTGCTTCAAATATTTTTACCATACCGAACTTTCCTATGTTGCGTTTTTTTCTAATAGTTGCTATACCTACATATAGCTTCTTCTCCATTAAACGATTTTAAGCTTGTCGCTATCGGGAATTATATTATTAATTAACTCAACCATACGCAAAATCTTATTCGAATTCGTGAAGTTTCAGTCACGTTGGCCGCCATGAATTGTTTTACTATTGTTCGTTGAGAAAATGAAATGTGCACTTTCTTAAAATGGAGATTTTAATTTCTAGTGGCTTTCTACTCGACTTAACTATGTATATGTTCTTTAACAAGTTTATTCCATAAATGGATCTTATTGAAATTACTACATAAGTATTTTGTATACATTTGCACAACACTATCTACATTCCTCGATTCATTATTACTTTGTAAGGCGTTTGATAGGATACTTTTTTTCTTGATTTTTGTTAAATATCACTTCCTTATTGAACGCCAAGAGAAACAAACCTTATAGGTACTTAGAACTTAACATATAAACTGTATAACTAGTTTTCGGCTTATACCGCGTCGTTATGTTTGTTACACAGTTTGCGTTGAAGGACTTGCCTTGCCTTTTACCTTGTGAGCCAAAACAAGGATTTTTGGGATGATTAATCATCCTCTTAGCTCCCGATGCTGATGAACTGCCTAGGTTTGCCAGGCCTGACTACTGAATGTGGAACCATAGGTTCTGACGTTTCGCAAGGCATTGCAGCTTGCATCTTCAGAGCGATAGTAATGAAGACTTTAGTTACGTTCCCGAATTTACTGTCTCAATCCTGATTGATTGATATTAACATATAAATTTACATTTCCGAACTAAACTGATTAAGATAGCAGTCTACTAGGGTTCTACTTGACAAAATTCACAACATATTTTGTTGTGGTAATTACATTTGTAGCTGTAATCTACTGGTCGTGGGGTCCACAATCCCACTGAAATTTTGAAAAGTTGTTGGACCTTTGCGGCGTCCTAACCAAACGAATATAAAAAATTATCGGATAGTTTTACTAAACATTTTAATTAATCTTTATACAAAAAAATAGTACTCGTACGAACTTTAATAAGGCGTGCTGTCAGCACAGCAGCTTAAAACCGACTCTTTTCTTTTAGGGGTGCTCACTACCAGGACGTCCCCTATTGTCCGATTTGAAGTGCCGTTAGGCGGACTTCTTAGAATTGAAACAAGTTCTCAACATATTTCACAACCTTAAGAGATAATAAAATAGACTTTCTTACTTTCAGTTCTTGTAAGGCCTTGCTTGGTGCAACATAGTACCCGAAACATTGTAATTTGCAATTTGTCTTATAAAAAATAGATTTTAGAAATGAGAGCTCTACTTTACTGTAGCCAGTTGCAATGTGTAAACACAATTTTAAAGCAGTAAATAAACTTTTATCACTCAACCTACTACGTCTTCAGTAAATTATATGTTCTGTTTTGGCTATTCATTTTATATTGAGAAAGAACACCCTTATAGACTAATAAAAATCAATTTTTTTCATTTCCTGTTTTATTCAACTCACTTCATTCGTCACTGTCATTCGAATAGGCTGTAAATACGGTTTTCTTTAAGAAGATGAACAAAGTCGTTCCGATAAAGACAATTTAGAAAACATTTTTATCATTTAGTCATTTTATAATAGAACAATAACAGAATACCTGACCTGAAAACCTTTACAGTTTACAAATGTCGCACAAGGCAAGCTTTGAAGCTTAGATGTATATATCAAATCATTAATAAACGTGAATACGTGAGTAACGGTTTGGTACTTTCCAACGTTCAAAAGAATCTGTCATCTTTAATAAGTTTGTTTAAAAGTATAATTTATAAGAGAAATTCGTTAAAAATTTCAGCAATACGTTAATCAAATATAATGGTGCCCTGCAACTGTATTGCATCCAAATCACAATAACGAACTAATCAACGTTAACGGTCCTCAGTGAAGTTACCAGAAATTTAGAAATTTTTGGAAAGTATCATGCTCAAAATGACAGCGCTTATGGATACACAAATAAATGTGAAAGTGTAGAAAGATCTTTATTTCATTTTCTCGCGTTGCTGTCAAAATATTTTTATTTTGTAGAGTAAAATTTAAAAACATCACACACTACAATTATTTTTTCTGTCATCAAAATATTCAAAAACCGGATAAAAATGAAAAATTAAGGTTTCACATTCCCGAAACTAACTATTTGTTGAACACATTCAATGGAATTTATGCAGCACATTTTAATATAAATTATGAATCATATTTATAGTTTATTATTTATTGGCACTGCAAGAAAACGACAAGTAACAAATTATTAAATGCGGTAGGTATATATGATCAGACATGAAACAAATATTTCACTATTTTAAGTGCACTGGAATAGGCTTTAATTGGAAAAAGCATTTTAAATGAACGATTTAACTACATTTTATTTTAAAAACACTTCATTAGTTAACAGAAATTGAATTAATTTTAATGGATATCGAAGAAAGGTTGCTAACTTCTACCCTTTGTAGTAACACATAACCATTATACATTATGAGAAGATAAATTCAACCAAAGTTACCAGTTTTCCGAAAATAGCCTTAGGTTAATCCAATATAGGTATATAATAACAAATTCATTAATTAAAATTATAAAAGGTACGCGTTAGGTAACAAGTTTTTTTATCGGTATGGAACCTGCGTGTTTCAAACACATATACAATTATTGCGAGGTTAATTATTTTCTGAGTAACAGTACCTAGATTATAACAGATATTAATTAAATTATATTTCAATTTCGATAGGTTTATAAAGAAACCGGTTAAAAAAAGATTGATTATAAAAGTAAAGAAGCAATTACGCTCTAAATTGGCAATTAAAGAAACAAAATTGCAATGGTGACATCATCATGGTATGTAAAGGAAGATTTGGCTTTAATGGATAACTTTAATGAAAGTTGCCTTATGTGACATGAAATAATTAAATCGAAGATAAGATTTATGATAAAGTTTGATTAGACATTCTGCAATTTATTTGGCGTAATAATAATTATGCAAAAAATAATGTTGATTAAAATGCCAAATATTGAACTTATACAATATTATCTTAGTTATGTGTCCTAATAATATTGTGCCGTTACATAAGAGGACAGTAAAAGAGGTTTAACGATATTTATAAAATAATTAAATGAAGTTGCAATCAATATAGTAACTTCTGTACCTAAATTGATGTTGATCTTTGTATATGTATCATTATCGAAATACGTGGAAAAATTATTGAGTTTGTTATATAAATTGTATTCAATTACCCTTAACAAATAAATAGTAACTGTTAATTTCGTTTCTCTATCTCATTAAATATAATTTCAACTCATTTCAATAATCTGTTCAACGATTCTAAATACAAGTTGAATGTAGTATAAAACAATTCATTTCAAAGCACCACTCTAAACCTAAGATATTAAGCATAATTAGAAGAGTGTATTTCTCTGACTTAAAAATATATACAATAATAGTAAGCATCAATGAAAGTTGATGGTATTTATCTATCTTTGAAGAAACCTACTTCCTTTTGGCTTTTATCACTCAAGTTGTTGTGGACATAAAAGACGATTGATGCCTTCACAGAAATAGGTATATTGTAAGCAAAAGATTAAGCTAAACAAATTGACAAATTTAGCATTCAGTTTCCATTTTTAAATCTTACCTGCGTCGTTATTTACATGCAAATGATTGTAACTTTGTAACCCACCTTACCTGAATTTGTTGCCGTCATTTCCTTTTAAGAAATCCTAAACCCAAAAACAACTCAAAACCAAAATATCAACAAAAGTAATTTCAGGATTCCAATTGAATTTATGGTTACTTTTAATGTAATGTTTATCGTAATAACACTAATAACTCTATAATTACTGAAATCTACTTATAAAATAATTATCGATAATTACGTTTAATGCTCCAACAGCAGTTTGAATTTTCTGTGTTTAATGCGTTTATATGCTTCTGTAGGTATATAAATTCACATACATATTTGATATAGGTGAAGGTGGTATGATATACCATGGATAATTCGTAATCTATGACAAAGCTCTTAATCCTATCATTAGAGTATAACTATACTGTTTGATAGTTTTTTTTTGTAAATTGCTAAATATCTTTCAGTTTAAACATATTTTTATTGTAAGTAGATTTTTGAAAACAATATTGGAACTTGAATAATTTATTAAATATTTTATGTGCCGACACTTTCTATTAAAGATCCTTTCTAAAAACCGCAAGTTTTCCAATTCCAATTTTCGATATTTATAGTAATTAAGGTAACTTAATAACGTCTAAGGTCGACAGTGTATATCCCTCGGGCCATAACGCCCGTGGTGCCTTCATAACTTTATGTCATACTTGCAAGAAGTTGAAAGTTAATTAAAACAGATTATCTCATTTAACATCCTTGACCGTACCTACAGCGATGAGGCATAATTTTACATTTGCGATCGTTATAAGCAGGCGTTATAAAAAATAACGCCCGTTGCTATCTAAAATCCGGTTGTCATGTAAAGAGGCGTTATTTAGTCATTAATGTTTCTTGTTTCAGCAGTTGTTATGGTGAAATAATAAGGTAGTATGACATAAAGGCATTTATAGTGTCTGTTAGCATATCACGAGATGAATGACCAATAATTGTACCTACTTACGTGTAATATTTTTGTCAACGAACTTTGTTCGTTACTGGAATCAATATTCCGTCCGTGCGTCCGTGCGTTGCAAGAGATGTGTATTGTCTACAACCGAGTTAAGATATGGATCTTATGTGAAATGTTATGCTGAATCAAGATCTGGTCCCAATTTTTCGATTCTCAAATACTTTTCGAAATATACGACTTTAAAGTCGAAATTTCGAAATTATCAAATTTTGTCTTTTTGATAAGGCCACATTTTTTTTTTACTTTCGTTACTGCGGTATTCGAAGTTCGTTTTATAATCCAGGGATTTCAACTAGTTTATCTCTGTGGTTAGGCGTCATTAGCCTTTATTCCTTTATTACCTGGGTGTTTTTTTTTAATTTCTGCTTGATGGATTTCCTATTGCAGGTAATGAGTGATACAAGTTCTCAAAATAGTACGATAGTACGAAGTACTTAAAATTTTCCCAGGTGGTTAATTGGTTGAAATTAGAAGTATATATAAATAATTTTAAAAATGCAAAAAAGCAATCAGTGAGTCAATCACTATCATCAACACTAACAACAACGGAGGTTAGAACACTTATCAATACGT
The DNA here is from genome assembly GCA_036250285.1 of Pyrocoelia pectoralis. Lineage (NCBI taxonomy): Eukaryota > Metazoa > Arthropoda > Insecta > Coleoptera > Lampyridae > Pyrocoelia > Pyrocoelia pectoralis. The sequence goes on along the minus strand of CM070074.1, from coordinate 82,442,678 downwards.
TTTTTTTGGTATAAGTAGGTATCAATACATAAGTTTACGTTTTATATTAACAATATACTATATGTTTGTTTATACGTATGTGTAAATTTATTTTGTACCTATTAAAAATAATTAAACTGAATTTCGATTCGTGCGATTAGCTGACCAATCTGAGTCTGAGTATTGATAACATTTAAATATAAATAAACAAATTAAAAATAATTTTATTTCCGTAAATAAAAGTAAAATGATGTTGTATATTGGATATTGTCAATATTTGTAATAGTCACATACAAGCAGGTATGTTGTAAAATCACAGATAATAGAAATGTAATAATAATAATATAAATAAAATATACGACAAATATAATTATAGGTACATGTGATATAAATAAATTGAAGAACTTCACAGGTAACCACTAGTAATAACTAGATATTTATCTAGCGCAGATTTAAATTCCGTTACATTAATGGTAATAAGCAGTGGCACACCCAGGATTTTTTTTTCGGGGAGGGTATAGGTATACAAAATCTATGCAACTCTCTTAGACAATAACGTGGTTCATTTGTTAAATAGAAAGTAACCAATAATTACCAATAACAGAATTTACTAATCAGGTGGACATTATAACTTGATTTCGAGTTTTCTTGGCTTTTCGGTTAATTTATTTAATATTTCTTCAGGGGTAGGAGTCATATCTCTGTACAAATGCAAGAGTTAATCCATTTAATCCGCTTTCAGATGAAGAATTTCTTATGTCATTTTTTAGACTGCGGAAAAAGTTCGTTCATTTTCCGCTGTAGATGCAGGTAGAACTGACAGTATAGATAACAATACCTTGGTATTGGGTAAATTAATTGAATCTGAGCAGTATTTTAAGGCAGCTAAACCAATTTTTGGTATTTGGTCCTCCTTCAACCTAACGGGTGCCCTCCACCTGAATTCGAGTTCGATTTTCAACTCATCAAAAGTGCCTGTTCCGTCACCTCTATAGAAAGAAACTAAATTTATAGTTGGCATCTGTAAGACTGGATGGATCTGTCGGCAATAACCCTTGCAATGCTGTTAACACAGTTTTGCGCTTTGAAAACCTTTCTTTACATTTATTTAAAAACCATCCAGTAGATTGAGATGCGGTAGTAATCTTCAGCGCTACCAACATTAACATTACATCTGTTGGTTTGTGTAATAGTAGTGGGCGGATTATTTATGAAAAAGTCGATTTTTCTGCTTTTTTTATCTGAATCTATAATACTATAATGTTATTATAAAAATAAAGTCTTAGTAAATTTCGGGGAGGGTTATAACCCCCCCCCCCCTCTTGGGTGCGCCACTGGTAATAAGTACTTGCAAGAGTTAATAGTTTTGAAAAATTCCCACCTAACTATGATTCGATTCAATGCATGTCGAAATCATTTTTTTAGTGACGGTCCTTTGACTGATGTTCTATTTAAAAAATAAAATTGCCTCAAGAACCTTTCATTTGATTTTTGAATTAATTTTATGCATTATTGAATATTACTGTATATAAAACAGGTATACTTCATTCTGCTTAACCCTGTAAAACTTATTATTAAATCACTGAGGAGTGAGAAACTTCCTTTTGAACGATTTCACCGTTGATACTAAATCTCAATTTATACTGAACAATTTTCTTTCGAGGTAGAAAAACTGTTAACTGATAAACTTACCAATTCACACTCCGGTTAATATAAACAAATATAGCTACTATAATTAGCAAAGTTTAAGCGAAAAAGGATTTTAACGTTGTGTAATTCTACTAAAGATGAAATCCTCTTTTTTATACGTGAATAAATCTTGAAATACGTATACAAATATTCCTATATGTAAATAGCGAATTTAATTTCTTAAAACATATTTATCTTGAAAGATATGAAAAGTAAATATTGATTAAAACCTCGTTTTATATTAAGGAAAAACAAATAAATAAAAGTCTTAAAATTATTTTTCTGTCCAGGTTCCACTATTTCTCTAATATATTTTTTTTTATTTAAAGTAGCAGAGCGTACTAATGTAACAATTTATTTTTGTCATTTTGTAATCATTTATTCAGTATTCGTATTTTATTGTTTAAATACACACAGGTTTTCGTAGATTTATTTGTTTAAGGTTGTGAAATATTACATTGTCTGTTGTAACATTTTTGTTCACGTATTCCTATCACGGAACAGTTTTTCGAGTGCAACGTGATACGAGACTAATATCGAAAAAGTCTGGAACATAACGTAATATTGTGACTTTTAATGAACTAACGTTAATTGTTTTTTAAGTTTTGATTAAACCGCTAGAATAAAGTGTCTTATTTGTATAAGTTCTTATCAGAATTTAATCTTTCCATGTTGATTAGAATTGTTCGGTTATTCTGCCGATGATCTCTGTCGAGTACGAGTTTTCGGTGAGTCGTAAACGCGTGAAAATGGGCAAGTTAAAAGTAGAAAATAGAATGGCGGTAAAAATATGGTTAAAGAATCGGTTATAACGTACGATAGAACATGAATCAAAAAGGAATACAAATATTTTAGGAGGTGACAGAACTTTAAAAAATAATGTCTGCTGAAATACGGAAGATATAGCCACTGAAAGAGGGAAGGGAAAACCCCGTTTCTCTCACCTAAATTTTCAATAGAGCAAACTACCAAATTTTCATGAGAACTGTTATACATGAAATAATTTATTAATGAGCCGGCGACTAAACCGTTGCATTTAGCAAAATGGAGGACAATTTGAACATTCTTGTACCTAGTTTCAGTTATCAACTTTTTAGTAATAACTTTATATTTGATTATTTTATAATAACGACTGCACCTTCAGATTTTGTAACACATGCTATTTTGATGTTACGTTGCATTCTTTTATGTACAGTCTCATTTAAAAACCACATTATTGAAAAATTGGTCATTCTATCGCCTTTAAACAAGAATACCTTTTTTTGTGGGGAAAACTATGGAAATGTGTTCTTTATAAACGATTTTTTTAAAAAGATAAAATAAAACAATTTAGGGTAAGAATGCACCCCATACAACTACACTCCAAAAACTAATTTTTCTTTCGCTTTACTATTAAATCAAATGGTACAATACTCTGAAGTTTTCCTGAAAATATGATAGTTTGTTCCGTTAACAATTTAGGACTGAAAAACGCGTTTTTCCCTTAAATCTTTGAATGGTTATATCTTCCTTATTTCAGAATTTCGGACACTAGTTTATACCTATATCAAATAGATATTATTTTTTAAAGTTCTATCGCCTTTTAAACTAAAGTAAAAACATTGAATCATCACGATTCATAGCAATAGATGTACGGACAACTTCTGCTGCCCAAAAGTGCATGTCACCACAGATGTCTGCAAAGAAATAATAAAAACAGTCCAAATGATGCTCTATAATTTTACTGAAAAAGCTCCCATAACATATGAAAATTAAAGAAAGTGACGCAATAATACATATTTATGCGCATCAATTTTCAAATTAAATAAATGAATAGAGAAACTTAAAACTTCTCACATTTTCAATTTTTTTGTTTTAATATTTTCTTACAAATGTATATCAAGGAGGAAATGTTTACGAGACATGTAGGATAAATGAGACAATTGCGAGCCAATTATTATAAATATAAATAAGGCAGAGAGTGATGTCACCTAATAACAACGAAGTATTTAGTATGTAATTTAATGTAACAAATGAGGTGATAACATAGAATATATGTTGTTTACTTGTTTGATTTTCATCTTTAATGTGTTCACACTTCTTGGTTACACTCTATTTATAATGAAGGAATGTTGTCATACCATGACCCAAATACAATGTACACTTTTCATATATGTAAATGCGAAACCTTTTTTCCAAAATGTGTGAGTGAACTGGTTCACGTGAACTGGTTCACTACGTACTAAACGTCCGCAGCATAATGTGTCGAATAGACACAATGAAGAAAACGTGGTCACGTATGACAATTATGATCCACACACTTTCACATAACAAACCAATGTTTCACAAAAAATTGTTTGCAAGATACTACTGTTTTCCACCCCTACAAAGCGCACAAAGGCACATTATCAAAGAGATTTCAATCGTCGACTTAAATTTTAATTTTTTCCAAACTTTCTTTATGGAACTCCATAATAAACTGTAACAAATAAAAACAGACTCAAATTTTGCAGATGGTTCCAATTTAAATAAGAAGAGGCTCCGATTTTTATAGGAAAATGTTGTGGACTGATGACTTGTGTTTTTCAAATAAAGGTTTGCTTATTAGGAATCACCTCCATTATTATTAGTCAAACACAAATTCCAATTTATTAAGAGATTGAAGAAGGTATCAAATAAGATTCAAGTATTTGGTGTGACATTATAGCGAACACTTTATTAGGACCTGATTTTTCCAATGATAATTTTCCTCGGACCAATACTAAACAATCCTTCATTTTATCTTCTGGAGGTGTATAACAACCTCAAAATAACTTGGAGCATTTTCCGATCAATTACTAAACAACACAACCTTTGATTTACTACTGAAACTAAACATTATCTTATGTGCTGCGTGAAGGAGCATTCATTTCCTATTAGCGTACAGTTAATAATAGACGAATGTGGGTTTTCCGAGTATTGCGTACTTTTTGAGCAGATTTTCTTGGGAAGTTATTTCTGATCATTTCTGTAGAATCTGGGAAGAATAAATTTTGATGAATGTAAGAGCAATCTATCAAACATTCTTTTTGCGACGAATTCAATGTTCAATTTGTTTTTTGAAGTTCCGAAAGCAAAGTTGGGTCTTTTAAATGAAAACGGATGAAAACCATTGTTGGCTATGACTTAAGTAAAAAAAAGTTTTTTGTGCTTTCACTCCTAACATCTTTGTTGTTCGTGGTATTCGGTCATTTATTCCAAATTAAGATACCTATGTAGTTATATTATGGCAAAGTATAACACTCAATAACCAAACTAAAAGTTTAATATACAGGCTGATAACAACATAAGAATTTCATTGAAAAATTCTTAATATTATTGGCTTCCCGCATTATTTTAACGGAATAAATAAAGATTTTAGTAGAGGAAAATTTTCTGCGCTCATCTAAAGTTGTAAAATTGGAAAATTAAAACCCGCATCTTTACAAATATGTGCCATGCCATGAAATATTATAATAATAACAGAAACACATCTGTCGCTGTTGACATTTTTACTGCTCGTATGCATTTCACAGAAGACAAAGTAGAAATGTTCAAATATTTTACGCAGGGAATAGTACTCATCAAAGTGTTTCGTTAATTTGCAATATACAGAACGACAAATTCCAAAACAAATTACAGTGGTGCGCTTAGCACAAAAATTTGTAACTACAGACACACCGATTATTATTAATTGTAAGTGTAATGACGACGCGACGTTTATAATAACGATGAAGGTGAACATTTTGGCTTCAATAGCTTCAAATTCACATTTGGCAAATTATATCTAACGTCGCGTCGGTCTGCATCATAGTCGTGCCACACAAATTCCAATGGCATCAGACACTCCGTGAATCAGATTCTGTTTCGGAGTGATAAAAAAGTGTTGCCAAGTTCGGGGACTTTGTGGAAAATATCTTAGTTACAAATGAAGCAGCATTTGCTTTTTACAACGAACCAACTGTTCAAAAAGGGGGGGCATGGGGGCCATGGCCCCCCTTGGGCCATTTTTTGTTTGATGGTTTCATTCCACTTTCGGAAAAAAATGTGTATGTATGTTGTGGAACGCCTATTGTGATCGCGAATTGAAACATAGCGGCGATCTATCTGTTGCGGAAATGTTTAGAATGTGCGACGCAGACATTAATCCTAATTGTAAACTACCAGTTTTCCAATTAGCATGACTTCTGAAGAGAAGTTTTCGGTGGCTCAGAAGCCACATGACCCAAGATCGTCTCGTGAGACTCGCGTTAATGCATTTTGCATCACTGATACGATGCCTGAAGTGATAGATAGATTCGCGTCAAAAAATCAACGTTGTTACAATAATTATTTAAATTTTCTATTTAGAAATAAGTACTTACCTACATCTGAAAATCTGATTCTTTTAACCCTCTTCTTTTCCCCGGTCAGTACTGAGTACTGCATCGTCGGTACTGGATACCGACCCTAATGAATTCAATATACAATAATTTGAACAATTTTCAAAATTTTTCAAAAAAGGTATGTATGAAACCAAACGATACTGAATTTTAAAAAACCGTCTACGTAAGGGGTTCAAGTCTTATTAGACCGAAAAGAAAAGTTATTGCCCCCCCCCCCCCCCATAGACAATTTCTAGATCCGCCCCTGTCAGAATTGGGGGATCCTAGTATTCCAAAGAAAATAATGTATGATCGGGTCTCTCGATCATTCGCCTAATGAGTTTTTTCCTTGTAAGATTAAAAACTTGTGTTTCGTTTCATTCAATTCTCTGTTTTTTATTGTAAATTTGGTGTGTAAATAACTTTAGAATAAAGCAAATTCAAAAGTTAAGTGGGGCAGAACATTTTTCGCTGCAAAAAAACCTTAAAACATTATTATTATTATAAATCAAAATAAGTCGGATTTTAAATCATTATTAATAAAGAGAGAAATATAATTGACACTTTAAACCCGGTTTCAGGTGGACCGCGTCAGTGAAGTGAATTAACATTGACATAAAATAGAATTTCCTAAATTTTGGAAGTGCAAAGCTAAGAAAACTTCAACGAAAGACATCGTGTGCTATACCATTATCATTTAATGATTTTTGTTGCTCCCGTGAATTAAATGGACTTAACATTACAAAGTGAGGAGACAAATATTCTATTCGAAGATCTTTTTGATACCGTACCGACTCTATGGGGAGAATAACAAAAAGGGAATAAATTACATAGTTGTATATTGGTCTTACATAAATAATCAGTGTCCCATTTCTTCACACCTTTAAAGTACTTCCTTTGCGTAGTATATTTCTGTATTGTATTTTTGGCAGAAGTCTGGAATCTTCAAAAGAGGTTAATATGATCCCATATTCACACATTAAGTCATTAACCATAAGAATTTAAATTGGTAACCCCTAACGAAGACCGAAATATACCATTCTGGTTACTTTTTTGATTTTGAGGTAAGATATTTGATTCTACAAACGAAACACTATTCGGCGTGTACTCCTAATGTCAATTTTTTGTCTGAATTTATATTTTGTGCATCGTAGAAGGAAAACAAAATTTATTAGCCCATCTGGCGCTCTTCTTTCGTCTTCAAAATAATAATTGGTTGTATTAGGAACTTGATCTGCTAACAAATATTTACCAACGCTACATCCTTTTTCCCCCTTTTCGACTGTACCGGAATAAAAATATACACATCAATTGTTGACACACTTTTTAAGTGTAAATACGTCCGAAATAAAGACATTGCCTTATGGAAATATGTATATGAAAACGTTGCACGTTTTCTTTCCTGAAAAAGGTAAGGGATATTGACAAGTTTATATAAAGTTTGAAATTCGAGAAGGTGCGTGTACGTCATAGGCATTTTACATAGTTACAATTGTTATAATAACAATAGTAACTAAGAAAAATGCCTATGACGTACATGCACATTCTCAAAAATCAAACTTTAGATATGAAGTGTAGTATGGTGAGTTTATAGGTCAACCGAACTCTCTGTATGACATTTATCAAAATTGTATTATCATCAGCGAAAGTATTTGAATTTCAAACAAACCCTATTCTTTTTTTTTGACTCATTCAGTGAACCTGCATGTGTGGTCACCATTGATAAGGAAACCAGGGGCTGTTTGTTAACCGAATAAAATTCGTTTTAGTAGTTTTGATTCGTCCGGTGCGGTGTCGGGTACTGCTGTAGTTTAAATGTCCGGACAAGAACTTTACGTTTTTTGAGCGAATTTCCACCAGTTTCTTTGGACAAAAGGCGGTAAGTTCATCCTTGAAATTTTTTTGAAAGTCTATTGGGATAATATTGGCAATTTCCAGATATAATACAATACTCATATGATTAATTACCTACATGTTACCAAAATGAAATTTACTTAATCCTTTTCCAAGGTCTGTTTTAAGAGGGTGCGGAACTACACTACTTAGCACTCTTTGCACATAACACAAAAACGGACTGCTTAAAGAAACATTTTACAGCTGATCATATGATTTAGGATTTAGTGCAGAATGCAAACTTATTTCGGACAGGTTCTCCCCACCCCCCACCCCCCAATATACGTCATTGTTCATATTGGAAATAACAGCTGACGATGGTTTGAGTACCTCTAACGGTTTTTCTAATATCTCCCCCATACTATCTTCAGATATCAGAAATTTATAGGTGCATACGTAGAAGTTCACCAAACAAATTCATATTGGCACTATGTGGATTTCGGAAATGGTAAAAGAAAAAAGAGAATCGGTTAAATTGTTTAATTAAGGGATCTTTTTTGAGGGTATAAATTGGGTACGATTTTTATTTAAAAAGTCCTAGCTTACTACTGTGTACTATTATACGAAACATTTACTCCCATCTTCAGTAATAAAAGTGTATTTAACTTGTAAGAAAATGCCTCATTTCTGTTTTTAATATTAATATCAATGATATTTACAAAAAAAATAAAATGGCATCCAATTTGTACTATGAAACACGCATCCTTTGTTTAAAAGGCTTCTCACTGTGTTGTCATTTGTCACCTTCGAACGATCACAGTAAAATTTCACATACCTAGTAGTCAATTCATAACCGATATGTTATTTTATAAAAGGGAAAAATAAATTTTATGGCACATTCAAATGAATTAGCATTAAAAGATAAGGCACCTAAAACCCGACCAGTATTCAATCCGTGACATTTAATTAATAGATGTATAAATTGTTAATTAGTATAGAATAAAAAATGTGGCTTGTGGGAAGTAATACTAATACCATATGGTCTCCTCTTTTCTCTTTATTAAATGTAGCAACCGTAACAGTAGTCGTTATTCTCGCCTCCCTCAATCCATTACATGAGTTATAAAAGTAATAAAATAAGAGTTCCTTCAATAGAAATCAACATATAATGTAAACCCACTTAATTCGTATATAAAATCATTTTCTGTTGATGAATGGAAAGATTATGAGGTTATATTGGGCAAAGCAAAGAAAGTATGATCAATACTTAATGAATTCGTATTGTGAGTGAAAAATTTGTAATTGGGTTATCTATAGTAGGCTAAGTAAATAAATTTTCTTAAAATTCTTTTATTTTCTTTGGAACAAAAATTGTATTCGTTTTTCGCTGTTATTTTTTATTTCATAATACTAATGCATTCATGGTAAAGTGTACATTATGTGTATATGTGTTGGCGCGTAACCTTATGTTATTTTTAAATTGGCAAATTTAGATTATTTCATTACCACACCAGGCGTATTAAAAATTGAAACATTTAATGTTATTTCTTTTATACATATTTATTTGTAATAATAAAAAGAGAGTAGGTATAAATTATATGCAAATAAATTTTATGCTAATTGAAAGCTTTTAGGCAATTTTATGATTGCGAAATTTCGATTACCTGCAGTATAATCTCTACTCCTTATACAATCGACGTAAAAGTAAATTGTTGTTTATGATTACGAACTAAATATAGGTAGTCTCGATAGAATTTATGATAAAATAAATACTATAGATGCAAATTTCGTGTCAACCTACAAGTTCACGTCATTAAAATTTATGATTATCAAAAAAATACGATTAAGTAGGCTACTTGCATATTTATGATAAATTCTTATGATGTAATTTATATATAAAGTATGGGATAAAGTTGGACTAGTATAAACTTCAAAGGCGAAATGCTATATAATTACTACAAAATATACATAAGCTGGTATTTGATCAAATAACTACTTAAAAGCTACGCTTAATTTAGTTACCTACAAATTAGAATTAGTAAAGATTTTGTGTGTATAACGAAGCGCGAAATGGAAAAAAATTTATATCAATCGAAAAGACGGTTAATGGTTTGTAGAATTTCAATTAAAATTTTTTATGCTCTAAAAAAATTTGGCACAAAAATAAACCGTAGGTTGTTATCTTTATTTCTGCAAGCTTAAAGTACATTAGAAAATGCTAATTCATTAAATTTTATTTAATGATGGGGAATTATGGCAGATATGGTCGTTAATTTTATATGTAGTTAAAACCTTCCAGGCATCATTTGAGTTTTATTTATCCATGTTATTAATAAAGTTCTTACCTAATCTTTAACAATTTACTGGTGTTTCTGCGTACCTACATATTATTATTGTTTTGCCAAAGAAAGATTGTCAGAGCTAATTCCTTATTATTTTATCAATTATTATGGCACTTGTTATTCTTCAATCTTGGAGTTATTATCCTTAATCGTAGTGCAACAGTAGAATTTATTATTGCCACACACATACATTATTTCTGTGGCGGTACAGTATATTCTAAAACTCTTCATTGCTCAGAAAATGCCAATGATTGGATGCATTCATCTTTTTCAACAATGAAGGTATTATATGCAAATTTGTTATCTGGCGGATAATAGCGCAGTTAAGAGCACATAAAGTCATATCCTGCTTGTTTTGTTACCAAGAAGCAATTTTCCCACGTTATGTTACTTTACAAATTACACGAGGAGTCCGACGGTTGTCTAGGAATGACCTGCAATAGTTATAGCCAATTATTGGAGCTGGTGACGTACACCAGCAAGTAGGATTTCTACACGTTAATCGGGTAGGTAAAACTTTGCAATTTTTTATCAAGTGAAGAAACTATAAGGTCATGAAATACTAAACAATTACGTATGTCTGTCCGCGTTGAGTATAATAATTCCTGAAATCTGTAGAACAATCTTCTTGTTACATATTCGTTTCCAACGTTGACGATCATCCCATCTGTATCTTATTAACGGCTACATGGAATAGTTCCGCTGTACCGTTTGAGTTTGAGGCAAGAAATTCTTCATGTTTCAGGGCTCTTATTGTACCGGGTGTCCAAAAACTGTGGAAACGCTTGAATATCTCGAGAACGACAGATCTGATTACAAAAAACACGTATTCCTTTATTTTTTGAAACCTACTCATCAGTCATGGCATGGTACGTAAACAATTAAACATCACTCTCAACCCGCTGGGGCAAGCGGGGGTGAGTTTTGTAAACTTAAATGGGAACACCTATTTTTTATTGTGCACTTTTGCTTTTTCCATAAAAAACTGTTCTCAAATTGCAAATTTCATCCCGACTCTTTGTTTGGGGATGGAAAGAGGGAAAATTGCACATGTCCACAGAAAAACGATCTTTTTTATTTTTTTCCTCCAACATTTTTTTTGTGATTTACAAATTATCAGCCACCCTCTCCGGGTAATATTTACGTATCATGACTGAATAGGTTTCAAAAAACGTTGATGACATTTTAGTTTGTTTTGATGGTTCCATTTTAGCTATTGATGAATTTTTGGATAACATTTACATCCCAACATCAGTTTTACACTAGAAACTGAAACAGGTAGATCAATGAACTGTTTAGATTTGAATATTGAATTCAAAATTTACAGAAACTCACACATACTGTTGCAACGTCAGCAGTTAAATGAGCTTTGCTTGGAAAATTAGGAATTGGAAAATAAAATTTAAAAAATGCGCCTTAGAAAATTTTCCCTTATTTTTAAAAAGCGAAAAATACTTCAGTTAGATTTGACTTGTTACTCTCGCTAAAAAAAACTCCCGGTTTAAATTTTAAGGTCCTGATCACAGCGTTTGAAAACGGTAAAACATTTCATGATGTACTCAATGAAGAATCGACATCAAAGGAACATTAAGTGCAGGTGGGAAACATTGAGAAACATCTGTATCAATGTCTATTGAACGAAGAAAATTAGTAGATGACCAAATGTGGGATCTGGTACGAGTAATAATTGTTGGTACCGTGGCCACGTCAGAATATGGAAGAGGTTTCAATACCACGGAACAGCGAATAGTATGAAAATACCAGTTGGAATAGTTTAATCTTTAATTATTTCCAAAAGCAATTGGTCTCATTATTGTTTGGTCTAACTGCCTTTAGTCATGGAAATAATATAAAGAAGAAGCGCACTTAAAAAGTAATTTGCGAGTTCGTTTATTGAGAAAAGTATGTTTTAATATTTTATTTGTGAACGACTTTTTCCTCGTTTATGAATAAAGCGTAGCATATTTTCACACAATTAACGATGCTAAGTTAACAGTAGTGTTATTAGAATAAGTATAGGTTATTCATTTCTGTTATTATTACTACAAGTCGTGAATGTAATTGTTACGTTGTACTTAATAATTTGTTATTGGTAATGTAATCTTTTACGAAACGACCTTAGGTTATAGCAAATAATATACTATTTTACACTATGCCTTCACAACATTAACATATGTACCGTATAATTTACTTGATATTGATTTTTTTTTTGTAAAAATTAATTACTAAATTTAATTGGGTACACACAAAAAATAACAATGGAAACATAAAATATTTTTAATTCCTAAATTTTAAAATGCAATTAAAGAATTCCTTTTAGATGTTTAGTATGCAAAAAGTTGGCTACTTATAATTTAAATTTCCCTTTTTCTTGTTTTACTTTGTAAAGTTTGCCTCAAGACATCGTTTCAGACGTCGAGACTAACGCTGTCGACTTTTAATTTTCATAAATACCATTGACTTTATTAAAGTCAACGTAAATACTTAAAACGAAGCACCCTTTTATATTATAAGCATTATTATATTTAGTTATTTTATTTATTAGCGAATTTTACGTACAGCTTTCCTTAAAACTTATGTCGTTGACACATTTCTTGCTTTTACCTATTTATGGAACAATCGTCCTGAAAATGATGTGCTAGGGTTATATATTGTGCGGTACAATTAAAGATTACAAATACGAAATCAATCATTTTTGCTACGAAATTTCAAAAAATCCACTTTATTGCACTTGTAAATACAAACTGCTTATATTTCACAATGATATAAAGGCAAGGTTAAAAATGTTGAACCTGGAAAAAACGAGGATAATAGTTGTTTACAAATGTTTACAAAACATTAATGATATCTCTTGTATACAGTTTTGAAATTCTTGCGTGGAAAACATACATGTTTACAAATATAAATAATGTGAATCTCTTCAGAATCTGGTAATTAATGAAAATATCGAAGTGTAGATTCGAAATAAGGTACCAAATTCACAAATTTCCTTTAACCTATGTAAACAAAAACGTCACCTCTTTAATCTGATTTAATTTAAAGCTTAAGTAAGGTTTGTTGATTATGTTAAATGTTAATTTAGAATCAGAATTTCCAATAAAATTGACGCTAATCTAATCGACGTACATTGTAATAGGGCGAGAAATGATGCTATAAGAAAGGTCATTCTAGTTGATCTGTTGCTTAAGAATCCATGATCCCACAATCTGTAAATAATCTACGTTTTTCAAAAGGTTTTTTTAAAGTGGTATTGCTTTTGCTTTTTCAAATTCTATAGGAAATATCCAGCTTCGAAACAAGAATTGGTAACATAGCGTCATAGCACGTTACCTCAGAAATGCTATTGGAACATGTTATATTACTATTGCCACTGGAATATCATCGATTACCAGTGTTCTTCAATTTACTAATTATATCTTCAATTTCATCGTAGCTGTGCTTCTAGTCTTCTCTCTTCTAGTTAACAATATGGGACGGGAGAGATCTAAGACGAAAATAAAGACTGAATTGTTGAGAAAGTGAAAGACCTGTATAAAAGAAGGTTGGTACAAAAGGGTTGAAAAATAATACAGAAATAGATACCCACAACGCATTCTGGGTAAGCATAAACATCCACAACACGCTGTGGGCAGTTTATTTCGGGCAGTGGCCAAGTAGCCGAAATCTTCTGCAACTTAGGCAAGTGACTAAAAATGAAGCACTCACAACATATTGTGGGTATTAGCAAATGCCACAACGCGTTGTGGGTGTTTACATTTTGCGCATTAGCCGAAGCAAACTTGCCAGACCGCCGACGAGCTGTGCAGTCTGTTACACAAAGCAACTCGCGTACTTCACTATCAAACAACTCTTTTATTATCACACTGATTAAATCTCAATAAGTAAATACCGTTAAAAGACTACTCAGCGACTGACTGAGAGGGACGTTCATGTCGAGACAGGAAGCGATAGCGCGAGAAATTTTAATTCGGCTATCGCGCAAAATTAAAACACCCTCAACGCGTTGTGTGTAAATGGCAATGCTCACAACGCGTTGTGGGTATTTCATTTTTACCCACTTGCCGAAGTTGCATGATTTGGCTATTGAGCAAACGACTTTGCCCACAACGCAATGTAGGCAACACGTTGTGGGTATTTGTGCTTACCCAGAACACGTTGTGGGTTATTATTTCGAGCAGTGGGCAAATTCGAGAATTGCGAATAACATACACAAAGCAGCAAGATGAATAAAATAATAGTAATAGGTATGAAGCCAAAGATGCAACCCCTCAAGGATCAGATGATTTGAATACGTACCATCCTATAGCAAATCTAAAAATACAACCACCACCTTTTTTTATTACATCACGGTTTACACTATTAGCATTAGATGAATCCTTTAGTTTAGTGGATCTGGAAAACTTCAATTTTGTTTTTATTTCCTCCCCACGAAGGCGGGTTGAGGACATCAACAGTTGTTGTCATTAGCCCTATACACTTACAAACATCCATGTCTGGAGGTATTTTTATCACCAACCAGTCGGGATTCGAACCCGAGACCGCCAGGTGTAGTTTATTGGTATACCAATGGTACATTCACTATATCATGTACGGTCACAGGAAAACCCTAATCAAACAAAAACCGTGATCAAGCTTATCAGCTTATTTATTAGGTAAAACCTAATAAATTCTTTTGTTTTATTGTTGAATTAATAATAATTGCGTGTAGAAGTTTTTCAGAACGTTAGAAATGAGAGCAGACTTCATAACTGTTTAGAAAATAATGAACGACATTTCGAAAATTTAATAAAATAAAGTACGTTTTACCTTTCACGGTTTCCGCTTGATTTCTCCAAAAGGACCGAAGAAAAGGTCAAGTAGGTATGTAATATTTTTGAAAAGGTAATTGAATGTGCTTTAAAATTATGTGTCACTCAACCCTTCTTTCTGTTTAAATTTTAGGGGATGTTTCCAGCCCCACTAGAGGGTTGATGTACTTTAATCGAAAACTAGCCTACAAAGTGTCCCCTTTAAAAAGTGAAGTGTTTTGTAGATTTTTATACTTTTTATAGAGGCTGAAATATTCAAGGCGGTACGTTTTCACATTGACACACTGTATATAACATAATATAAAAAAAATTCGGGAATTTATAATTGGATCAAGTAAGTAGATAAGACACAGATCTCCCATTTTAAGAATATATTGCTATATTATGAATAGTGTCGTCATTCTTCTTATAGGCACTGTAAGCATCTGCTAGTGAAAATTTTACTACAAAGTGGGTACTTTGCAATTTAAAATACCTGCGTAACAGGTTTTTGGTCAGTATATGAGTTTAACAACTTCAATTTTCAGAGAATTTTAGGTATTTGAAGTACTACTTAATTGGATTTATTTCACTTACGAAACTCAACTGCCAGATTGCAACATTCCGCTATGAATTTATGCAGAACGTGTGACAACTTCAAAAAAGAACGGTTATTCTCTCTAATGTCTGCAAGTCAAATTTTATAATTTTTTCTAATCATTTACTTGCTTCTCCCGCGTTACTGGGTATATGGAATTTCAGTTTGAGGCTTTTAAGGGCGTTAGTTCAATTTTTGGACATACTTCAGTCTTCAGCCGTATTTAACATAGGGGGGGGGGGGCACTTAAGACATAGGTACATGTTCAAAACTCGTATTAATTCCTACTTTGATAGAAATCCGTGAAATATTTATTGGATTTTTTGTGTCGTTGACAATTTTCCTTTTTTTCCTTTTAATTTTTCCTTTTAATGGGACACAACGAGATAACATAACTGTGATTGTTCCGGTGTGAGTTTCTAGTATAATATTCGAATTTGTAGAAATGAGTGTACATAATGTGAATGATGTTAAACAAGCGAAACTTGGCGAATGCAATATCGGAAATAAAAATACATACATACTATTCAATTAATTATTATTATTGATTTCACAAAAGCCATAAAGCTGTGAACTTGACGAAAACGGTTTTAGAAATTTTCCACGGTGGAAAATGTGAAAAGAAGAAGAAAGCAAGCACCAAAGCAACTTTCTTAATAAGCTCGAGTTAATGTGCCTCACTGCTTAATGAGAGGAATTTCGTGCAATTAATATTAAATAATAATGAAATTAAATATTAAATAAATTAATAATAAAACTTATATACTTGAGTGGTAGCCTAAGCGAGCAAGTTGAAAAATGCTCATCCTGATTAAAAGAAATTGCCCAAATACATTCAGATGGATTCAGATCAAAAACCCTTTCTGAAAAAGAGTAGGTAATTTTAAATACAACAGCGTTTTCTTAATAAATATTGAAATCAAAAATACAAACCAAGACATGCAAATTACGAAATGCCAAAAAAAGAATAAAATTACAAAATAGTGAAACGTATTTCGCTGGAAGACAGAATATTATTTATTAGGTACCTACGTTTATTATGTTACAATTGCTACAGAACTCTACGACTACTGCTCTCTTTGAGATCATGTAAGATTTATTCATTCTTCCAGATTTATTTATCAAGAAAATGTCCTTCAAATTACAAAACCAATTTAAACGGTCACTTCCCCGAAGAATGGCTTCGTTTTAAAAACTTTCTGTACCTATACTCTGATTGTAATTGTACAACAAAGATCATTTTACAATCTATCAAAGCTTCATTACAAAAAGAGAGTTTTGCAGCTACTTTTTAAGAGTTTTAGTAACTGTTCCTTGCAAATATTAGAGCTGAGATTATTCGGTTCTAACACGCGTTAGAACTGATTCAAGAAGGAGCATATTAAGTTATGATAAAGTGTTAAAGCAATTTAGTGGAGAGTTTGGATAATGATTTAGTATCTAATAAAAACCACTCATATTTAACGTATAGTTGGTTTTATATTGTTTCGTAGTTAATTATTAATTTTCAACGATAAAGTTTAGGCGCAAAAAATTATTTTTAAGAACTTGTTCAAATGGCAAAAGACCTATCAATATCCATTATCGCCAAAGGGCGCTTCAATGAATTGGAAACGCCCTTCTATTTCTGCGATTAACAATTCGAATGATCGATTTTTACCCCATTTTTAAGGCCGATGTGAGTTTGTAAATATTGTATCGTTCTGTGACGTTTAGGTAAATCTTCCAGATTTAATTCGATCAATCTGCTCGATCTCACAATATACTTTTTGACAATCCACCGCAAACACTTACATACAAATTTTTAAGCCAATACCAAAGGCTAAAGGAAGATAAGATTAACAAAAACGCGCTGTAAAAGTTTAGCTCACTTGAGCAATGACCACTTAAAACGTTTTTCGTATCTATTGGTTCTTCAAAATAAATGCGACTTTTATTAATCTTATTATATTTCCTTATAATATATAAAGTATTTGCGCGTCTACATTCTCAGTTCGTACATAAATAGCACTTTATTTATTTTCACATTTTAGTTAATTTCCTAATGACAGATTAAGTAACGAATTGAGTGTTTTCTTAAATGTATTTATTAACCATAAATCCCTGCTTTAGATAAGATTAACATTTTAAATTGAATTCTTATCTATGATAAAACAATTGTGAAAATGGTAAAAACAAAAATCAATATCATTATTTAATATCAACTGAAGAAGATAATTGATAATAAAATGTTTCAAAATAGGAGGCAAATAAATTAAAAAACCAACCTGCCTCATTCATTTCTATCAGTATGTAGATAGTCTGATAATATCAAGTGGTTATTTAGTTTTATTATGTTCTTGATTATCATAATTATACGGTTTTTATGTTATCAAATTAAATTACCCTCTGGGTTAATGTTTCTTTTAACATTTTAGTTGAGTATTTAATGTTAATTTATAAAATAGTATAAGATTGCATAATTCCAGTTGTATTTGCTGCAATAAATACAACTAAATTGGAGACCGCTGCCAGAAGCGTCCTGAAAGATTAACGATTAAGCGATTTCGAAATATTACTTTGTAATAATTTTGGAATTAATTTACTAGCAAAATTTATTAATTATTTTACTGTCAAATAAAAATTGATAAAAAGAATTTTTTATTGGCCAACCTTATAAGGAAGTTAAAAAACATTTGGTCGACATAAATTTTTGAAGGTGTTACAAGGAATGTTTCGGATGTAAATTTGCTTATCACGTAGGTGAAACTAATTAAGATTTTTATCTACCGCAGTTTTAATGTTATAAACATTTAAATTTGAATATCCCTCTTTTTTAAACATTTTTATCGTGTCATTAAAATGTATCCATTGTACCCTTAGCAAGATGGGTTCGTTTTCGTTGATTTAAAAGTTTCAAATTCGTAACCACAACGCTAAATATCGGTATGATTTACGTGAAAATTTTCGACGTTGTCCCTTGTTTAGGAGATAGGTATTATCAGACTAATTTGTAAAAGTAGACCATTTTCAAAATTTGATAAGAAATTAGCATCCAATAAATACGAAAGTAAATAAGTGAGTGCCACTTAGTACAAATATTTGATTAATGATTAATTAACATTCAATGATTTGATATCTCGCCAAAAGATGTATTTAAAAAGTTACATTAACAATTTATGGCGAGAAAATGGTGTAGTTAGTCAAAACATAATAGGTAAGTCGCTTGATGAAATAAAACGTCCACACTAAATTGGGCATTGAAAATAAGCTTTATACGTTTCCCATGATTCCTGCAAAGGAAACGACATAATTATGGTTTTTTTTGTTGTAACATCAATTTCATATTAACATCAAAGTATTTGTGTACGGTTTATCACGCAGCCTTTTTTGTAAACTTTTATATGTGCTTACATAGCTATATTTGTTTAAAGATAAAATACCTATATCAATAGAAAAGCACTTGTGTTACATCATAATCGATTTAGTGTAACACAATACTAAGTATTAGATACATCACTCATCAAGTAATTGTTTAATTAGATTATTTCCTTTTTGGAACGATTGTGTTACCTTTTAAAGCAAAAAGGCACTTACAGATAGGCTTGAAATATAAACTTTACTGGAGCATTTAAGTGAACAAAAACTGAAGTGCATAATGCAATATTAGACTAGAATATTTTTACTTTTGTATCCATTTTTCCCAATACATTGGTGAATTTATCGATTGAAATTATAGATTGTAAATTTTGTACAGTTCGAGTTTAGATGTTTACCAAAATTATTAGACATAAGGTCATTTAATAAATAATAGTTACGTAGTTATAATATATGGGAGGTAACTTAAATATTGGCTTTGAAAAATGGAAAATATATTTCTCGAATTTTTAAATAGTAAAAATGTGGCGGAATTCTGTAGTGAATGTTAAATAAGAATTAAAGAAATAAAAAAATGATGCACTAAAATGCAAACGATATAAGGTTGATGTGAAATACAAGTGTTTGGTAAAAGATAATAAATGATACAATTTTATAGATTTATAAATATAATAAATAATTTATAATACTATATTAGTTATTTACGATACAAGTGTCGTAACGTATCATTTTACGATACGGGACGGCGGTTTAGTAAACGAGGCCGCAGGCCGAGTTTAATAAGCCGTCGAGTATCGTAAAATGATGTTACGATACGAATATCGTACAACGTTTTATCTACTATTCATAAAATATTGTCAATCGAAGGAAATTTGTAAAAAATTAGAAATAATTTAGTAGGCATATCTGTCATCTGTCACCTTAATAAATGAGTGCGGTAAAATAATTCATTACGATACTCATTTGAGTGTCGTAATGTTGAACTTTATATATGAATAGTAGATAATAGTTATTTACGTAACCAGTTATGAAAAGACTAACTTTATTTGACGAAATGTAATATTTGCCAAATCGAGCGAGCGAAGCGAGCGAGTTTTGCAAATTACATGAGTCAAATAAAATTAGACTTTTTCATAACGTGTTAAGTACAAAACTTTATCTAATTCCGTAATTTTATCTACCTTTTGATTTTTTAATGAGAACATTAATCTGAAATGAAGTAGTTTTAAGTTCATGGTTACTATGGAAACAAACATCGAATTTTGACAATAATTAACCAATTACTTATAGCATAGGCTATAGCCTATGCTTATAGTTTCAAATTGTCAGTTGTGTAATATTATTACATAACTACTTTACATAACTGTGATGAGACAGTTTTGAAAAAGATCACGTTACCTAATTTTAAACAACAACGTAAACTATCACTTTTATTAACGGAATTAGATAAAATATTTTATAAGTGTTCACAACATAATTTTCGGAAAAAAGTTGTCATGTGAAAAAAATGTTACGCTAAGTTAACAAAAAAATTAAATGACTGATTTTTGTTTTTTTTGTTACCCAAGGGCTATTACATGCACTTCAAACACTAAAATAAATACAAATAGTCCACATGGCATGTGCAGGCCAAGCCAAGCGCGTTTTTTTAACATGGCTTACCGAACTTTCTGAAAGTATAGATTATACTTAAATTAATGTATAATAAGAAGAACAGTCTCAAGGCAAAATAATCATTGGGTACCACCAAAGAGAAGACAGCTTGTGTCAAGAAAATTTCGCTACATTCGGTTAATGCGTGTAGATGTAACTAATGTTCGACAAAACAGCTCTTCAGGAAATAATTCGTAAGGCACACTTATAGGTTGTCTGGTACATATCCCCCCATCCCAACATCCACAGTCACCGGCAACAAAAAAAGAACAATCGAATGTACGTAGCCTTCTCCCTCTCATTCTCAAGTATCACAAATAATTCAAGGTAAATAAACAGGAAATATTTTAAGAAAATTATAATAAATAATATAATCAATTTAAGAAAATTATTTAATTTTAGAGATGTACGTATAGCCATGCTGAGCCATCTGCTTTTATAACATTTTAATTTAATTTTAACAATTTCTTGAAAGTTTATATGTCAGTAATTGGTAGGTAAGTAGCAGAATGAGTACCTACTATCGATTTAATTAACAGTTTTAATATATTATAGGATTTTTAAAATCTTATTTTACGAAAATTCCAAAATAACATACATTAACATCTTCAAATTGTAAGGATTTATTATTGACGATAGTACATACATACATTTTTATTAAGGCCTACCCAAATTTCAATAATACGACGGGTTACTATTTATATTTTGAGCATTACAATGAAAAAACAGTAATTTGTCATTGAAAATTGCTTTATTGTTTTTCGAAATATTCTCCTTACCGGGAAACCTAAGATTGAGAAAATGCGGGAGACATTTGGAACATGTTTGGGGGGGAGGGGTGGGGGTCATATTTTTGGGATCAAAATGGGGCATTTTTAGCTATCTATATGAGTGCAAAAATTGATGTCATCGATTAAATTTTAATTTAAACAATTGTTGCTAAAAAATACCTAATTCTTGATTATTTTAATGAAATAGTGAATGAAAACAAGGAAGTGGCCCTGTAAAAACACTCCGTTCGTCAAAAATGCCCTCACGAGTGACAACTTGCAAATTGCGGGAGTTTATCATTGTAATGCGGGTAAGCGGGAGTTCGTACTAAAATGGGGGAAACTCACCCTTTTTGCGGGAGAGTTGGCTGGTATGCTTTTATGATCAACACACTTTTGTATTCGTGCGGAGGTCTGGACACAACGGCCACTGAACATAACGGCCACACAGAATTTAGTATGCCCATATCGGCCACACTGGACACATCGGCCGAACGTGATGTGTGGGCACAACGGCCACCTTGGACGTAACGGCCACAGCTCTTGCTGTACGCCTGTACACGATGGCCACCTTGGACACTACGGCCACATATCAGATACGTAGATTGACACTAAAGCGCTTAGGTTATTTGCAGATTTAGTATTTTTTTTTCAATTGATACAAAACATAATGCTAAACTTAAACGCAGATTGACACTTAAGCGCCTAGGTTATTTGCAGATTTAATATTTTTCTTTCCTATAAATAGAAAACTCCTATTATTTGTGAAATCTTTATCGCAAACATTACCTTACAATTCTGTGTGGCCGTAGTGTCCAAGGTGGCCGTTGTGTCCAGCTAGAGCTGTGACCGTTACGTCCAAGGTGGCCGTTGTGTCCACACATCACGTTTGGCCGATGTGTCCAGTGTGGCCGATATGGGCATACTAAATTCTGTGTGGCCGTTGTGTCCTAGATCCTTCGTGCGAACCATTTGTCACAGTCACCTCCATAACATGCTTTTTGAACGCATCAACGGCTCCTTCTGTTAATTGTTCTCCGCGCAATTAATTCTTGACATTTGAGAACAAGAAGAAGTCATTGGGTACCAAATCTGGACTGTACGACTACGACGGATGACCCATCATTTAAATGTTCAAATAATCGTTTGTTAGACGAGATGTGTGAGAGCTCGCATTGTCGTGATGAACGATCCGACGGCGCTTGTTTGTTTTTCGCATTTCACCGAAGACTTTCGACAAACAAAGGGTTGTGTGCCATTAAGAATTGACCGTTCTACGTTCCTCTAAAGTCTAAAGACACAGTTGCCACATGACCAGTTTTTCCGAAAAAACCGGCAATCATTTATTTCGATGTACATACTTCGAATGCTAACCACTTTTGTTGCATTTTAATCAATACACGCGAATATCTTTTTTTCAAAAAATGTCTCAGTCAAAAGTTTGATAGCTTCGAGGGAGAAAGATGATGTGATGACATTATCAATTCAATTGTAGATGGCGTCACTTTAGAGATTTCATCGTGGCGCTCATTTTTTTAAATGAGAGTGAATTTTTTCTCCAAATGAAAGTTGTAGCTGGCAATAAGACGAATATAACGGTTTTTTGTTTTTTTTAATCGGATCATTTTTCACTGAGTTACAGTGTTTCAAAGTTAATAAATTAAGTAAAAGTTTCCACCCCCATGGTGTACGTTTTTTTTATAACTCCACACCACTCTGCAGGATATTATGTTTCAATTTCAAAGAGCTTAAGGATTAAAAAGGTTAAAATCTTTGAGAAGAGCTTAATTCTTTTCAAAAATCGCAAATGACAGATCCGCTTCTTATGTGGCATTTTAAATGGAGGAACACCTTCATGTCATCCCTACCATCGTGGATTACGATACGATAGATTAGGTAAACTTAATAGTAATAATTAGTGCCCTAATGAACTGCTGGCCAAGTTTAAAAAAACCTTGATAGGTAATTGTTTTTAGGCGGCATCTTAAAAAATGAGAAATATAAAGAGATATTATCAAAATGTATATGAGTAACGGTAGTTGAATTTAAATACAGATTATAATTATTGAATTACACAATCAAGTGGGACATCTTTGTAAACTATAAATGAATTAATTTAAAATTTATTCGACCGAAAAGGTGAAGTGACTGTAGAGCCTGCTATTAGTTAATATTCATGTACAGTTGATCATAAAAAGCTACATTGTGTTGTGGGTATTAGATAACTAGATTAGATTAAACGATAAGAAATATTATAATGTTAACTACCACCACTGTAGGCGTTACGTTGTTACCAGATTTTTAACCTTGTTTTATTCGATCTCAAACATATTTTGTAAATTAAGTATAAATATTTATTTTAAAACTCAATTTAATGTTTTGTACTGTATGTTTGATAGGTATACTATTTCTATTTCTATTATATACCTACTAAATTATTATTTATAATCATTAAAAAATATCCCAAATTTGGATTGTCTATAAAATGTGAAATGATTTTTATTCTTTTTATATAGAATTTCTCTTCATTGCAATAATAGAACCAGATGAGAAACAAATCAATTGATGACAATATACAGGGTGAGTTTTTTTTCATTATTTGTATGGGGATTTCGGAAACCATAAGAGTTACACATTTGCTTAAATGGGGAAAGATTTGCTTCTTTGGCAGACTAATCCAGATACGCTTTTGTTGATTAAAGAAAATGCATGGCTTACTAGATATTTGTAAAAAAGTAAAATTCTCCAAAATCGTTTCAGCCCTTTAATTCGTTTATTTCTAAAGATAGACAAAAATTGTTCAAACACAATTTGTAGATAATTTTGTGCCGAATAACGTCACCGTACTAGTTTTTTAATTTTGCTTACCATTTTGAGGTTATGAAGCAAAGTTGAATTTTTTTAAATGGAAACAATAGTTGGCTATGACGTATTTTAGTAGTGCATTTTTTTCTGATTGTAATGATGTAAGGGTTGTATCACTTATTTTGATAAATAAAGGCACAATACACGTTTTCCTATTATTAGGTTTACAAAAAATCATATCCCGCCATGGAAAACAAAAGAAATTATTATCGATACACATTGTGACACCTTTTCAACATGGAGTTAACAGCTTTTCCAATTTTACGCCCATTTACATCTAATCTGCTAAACGCATTAATAACAACTTCCTGCAGCTCCTGCATCTTTTATTCCTCCAAATACAAAAAAGTCTAAAGGTGTGTCGATAATAATAGTTGTGTACATTTCGAACACTTACTGTAAATTTCTTTTGTTTTCCATGGCAGGATGTGATTTTTGGCAGACCTAATAATAGGAAAACGTGTATTGTGCCTTTATTTATCAAAATAAGTGATTCAACCTTTATATCATTATCATTACAATCAGAAAAAAATGCACTATTAAAATACGTCATAGCCAACTATTGTTTCCATTTAAAAAAATTCAACTTTGCTTCATAACCTCAAAATGGTAAGCAAAATTAAAAAACTAGTACGGTGACGTTATTCAGCACAAAATTATCTACAAACTGTATTTGAACAATTTTTGTCTATCTTTAGAAATAAACGAATTAAAGGGCTGAAACGATTTTGGAGAATTTTACTTTTTTACAAATATCTAGTAAGCCACGCATTTTCTTTAATCAACAAAAGCGTATCTGGATTAGTCTTCCAAAGAAGCAAATCTTTCCCCATTTAAGCAAATGTGTAACTCTTATGGTTTCCGAGATCCCCATACAAATAATGAAAAAAAATTCACCCTGTATGTATACACGTCTTATAGCTTTCAGACACATTTGAAAAGCGTAACGATAGGCATGTAAAGTAAAAGTAAATCTTTGTTACTAAATAATTCGCATCAGTCGAAACTAATTTCCTCGAGACACGTAATCTTTATACCGTATAGATGGACCGAGTCAGCTATGTGGTGGCTGGACGAAAGCAGTGCGTTCCGCGAATATTCATAAATAACTGCATTGACATGAAAGCATTTGAACCAATAAAAATTGAGTTACGGTGGAACATATGTAGTTAAATAATGCGACCACAACATAAAGGACAAGAACAAAAAGTAGTACAAGTCAAGAAACTTAAATATATCAGAACACACATCGAATACTCATGAGGAATAGACGAAGAAAAGAACTAGAAAACTGCGAACTTGAATGGACTAAAAGCAACATTTTTCGGGGAAAAAAAGTGATATTAAGGATAACCAAAGCGGAAGTAGTAGTAGATAAATATACATATAGAACAGTTTATAGAACAGTTAACAAAGAAAACCAACTGTACAAAAAATTCAAGACAACTGGTATGATGGGATAAAATGGTGGATACACGAAACCAGGCTAATAGGAAGAAGCACAAAAAGACAGACTCGGCAGGAGAACCAAGAAACATTACATAGGAAGAAATTAAAAACTTAGTGCAAGATAGGAAGGAATGGAAGTGAAAAATCAAGTCAATTCCCAGTGAATCACTGAGAGGTAGAAGTATGTACGAAGAGCTTTAAATCTAAATATTGAAGTTTTAAATTACTATTTAAATACATTGGAAACGCGGAGCTTTGTTTTTAAGGTTGCGATTTTAGATTTCATCAAAAAGTGGAGTTTGTACGATTGGAAACCTTATAACCTTGAAACTAGAAACCTATAAAGGTTAAAATTTAATATTCAAAACAAAAATGTTGTTGCTTGTAAATTCCAACTTAAAACTTTACCTGCTTAGAACTTGAGACATGAAACTTGAATTGAGAATCAGTCAGAAGCTACAAAAAATTGATACGTGACACTGAAAACTTGATCTGTTATAGAACCTTTGAAATTAGTACTTGAAGTAATTATATTTGAAAGTAAGTACATAACTTCAAAAATGAAAGTCTAATACTTGAAACTTGAAATTAAAATGTAAAAGCTTTTAAAACCCGAACTATAATGTTAGACGATTGAGATTTTGATCTTGAAACGTTGAATATGACTTCAGAACCTGCGTGAGTGTAATTATTTTAATGTTGGAATACGACAGTTCAAGATTTAATTTATAATAGCTTCAATACTAAGGATTGAAATTGAAGGTTTCTATTTAAAGATTCAAGCTTGTACAAAGGAACTTGTAACTAGAAACATGAACTTGAAGTTTAAAAATTAAAACTAACCAATAATTATTGAAGTTTGGAAATCTGAAATTTAAAGCTTGAAAGTTAAGAATTCATCAATCTTAATGTAACTCGAAATTAAAAAAATTAACGACAAAACTTTTAAAGCGTGGTATTTAAAAGTAAAACTTCTTTCATGTTATCTTTTAAGTGATAGCTAACTATCCAAAACTTTTGTAAGAAATCACGATGGTCAAGGATGCTTTTATTTTAAAATATTTATTAAGTTAAGTAAGAACATTTTACAAAAAATATAACATACCGTACCACGATCAGAAATTATTCTTTTCGGTACACTATATGTATTATGTACTTATTAAAATATGACAGAATGTACTTGACAGTTTCTGGACACATTCTTACTTATGTATTACAAGTAAAATTGTGTATTTTAGGAATAAGTAGCTGCATGAGGTATCTGCTTTTGTTAGCCAATCCGGCGGTTATTAGCTGACTTCAAAAAGGCTTAAATCCCATCGGGCATGGATAGACAAAAATGTATCTTTTCTCAAATAACGCTTGTAATTCACGATTAATAAAGTAGGTAGGTACATAAAACCAAACAGCATTTCAATCCACTACGTCGATTCTTCAGTTTCTTTAGCCTCAAGTGATTTACATGCAAACAATTTAACAAATTTGGTGAACCCATCAACCAAAATATGTTTTTCGTTATTCTCTGTTCTTTCCAGGGGGGCTCAAGTAGTCGATGTCGATCGTCTCAAACGGTATATTCCCTTTTGGAATAGAGTGCAGCAATGACATAAACGGCCAAAACTGGTTCATTAACTGTTCCTTGATGCGTTCCAATACATTTAAGTTCTGTCTCGCCAAACTTCAAAATCGCGTTTTTCTTAATTATTTAATTAATACAAAGCAAGAATGTAGTTTACCCTTCTTTTTAACTAATATGTTTTTTAAAAGCTCCATAGAAACATTTTAAATATTTGAAATCGATATAGCTCTCTCAAAAAGTTCTCATGTCAATTAATTAATACAAGTGCATCGTATACTTTCTTCACCTCGTTTGGCCACTCTTATCTCATCGAAGCCTTCATTTCGAACAATTTGGCGCTGCGAATTAGGTTATTGTCTGGAGCCATACAAATTCGAACCATTATGGTCGGGTACTCAGATTTGAAGAAACCACGAGCCCCTGTTAGTTCAGTCGATATCCACTTTTTAACTGGACACTATTTCGAAGTTAATAGAATTTTTACAGGTTGTCTGGGAGTAGGTACTGTAGCATGTCTATCCTAGGTTTTCGACCACCTCGAGGCCCCTGTGCTAACTTGGGGAGGGGGGGGGGAGCAAGAACCTCAAAATTTTAAGCCTTTTCAGATGCCTCATTTTAATAATATAACAAATGCATTTTAAGAAACCCTCTCACACCCAAAAATTCTTACGTTGTACACACAATGCGATGTCTCGCGGTGGAGGAGGGTGGGCTGGCCAAGAGTGTTGTGATTTGTAGTTATTTCCATATTTTCGTGTCTAGTCATCGCCCTACTGTGAATTCCTCTTAACCCATAATCTTGAACATCAATAAACTTAGATCAGGTAGTTTCAAATCAAGAATCAGTAATCAAGAATTAATTAAATTAAAATTTATATACAAAGAAACATAATTATTAAGATCATATGTAATTATAAATATTTAAGATAATTGCAGGTGTTATGTGTACATACGTAGAAATAATTCCAAATAATTAATACATAGTGATCAGGCTACGAAAACATTGGAGCACTTGGGGGCTGCCAGATCTTCCTCATCGTCGTCGTTGTCGGGGTCTACGGGCACGTCTTCCTCTTGTACCTTTGGCGCAGGAGGAAGGGAGGAGGCCAGTGGGATCTTCGCTATCGTCATCTTCATTATAACAATCTTGTTTTATCATAAACATTATTATTTTACTACAACTTTAAAAACAGTCTTCTTTTCTTATCACAAAAAAAGTATTGGAACTGAAATGCTTTTCACAATGCTACACAAAGACACAATGCTCTTCTTATATGCATTTTTACAACATTATCTGAAAAAATATGCTATTTTAGGCATCATAGTATTCAGCCTCAGCTTCAGCATTGTATCTTTAAGATACATGAAAAAATAACTATCTACTAATTATTATGAATTCAGGTAATATTTTAGGATACATCAAAAAGAAACATTCCTATCATTAAATATTACATATACCATATACTATATGTTAATTGGACTCAACTTAACTGAAACCATGCAAATTGTACCTCTCTACTCAAATGTAAGTTGATGCAGCACGTGTTAAAAATGACGAGTTGGAGCAGTCATCAGTAGCTCAAAAATGATAACTGAAAGCGTTTCCCTCCAAATAATCACAACACGTTATTTGTGCAGTTTCCTGGTATCTACATATGATATTTACCAATGTGTACAAACAATAAAAATTAAAATATATTATATCAGTCTTTGTACAAGTGTTCCCAAATATTTATCTAAAAAGATACAACGCTAAATTAAGGGTTAACATAATCAACATGGAGTGACAGTAATAAATAGTTATAGGGCCAAAACCTTCGTTTTTGGCTATTTTTTTTACATTTCAAGAAACTTTGTCTAACTTTGATCGGCTATATCTCGGTTAATATTTATTGGGTCTGAACAAACTAAATTTTAGCAAATTTAATTCTCTACACATTTGTAATGCACTGTGGTACACAAAATATGCTTAGCTTGCGAAACAGTCCGACAATTTTTAGGTTTTTGGCCCTCCCCCAAGTAGCGCAAAGTCCTCGATGTTGAAAACTTACAATAGCCAACCTGTAAAAATTCCATTAACTTCGGAATACTTACCAGCTATACCCCCCCCCATTATATCGACTAGGCTATGTGAGGTCGACATTAATTAAATTTTCGAACAAATTCACTTACTTAGGAGCTGAATAAGGATGAAGTAAGTATATGTACTATTACAGTCAATCAATTATTTCGAACAATGATATTGATCTTTGGGATTAATAAATGCATTATTATTATTATTACCATAGATGAGTAATTCGTCAACATATACCTAAGTATATTCACGGTAAGGTAATCAAAAATAGTTTTAGAAAATAAAGCGAGCTCTTAAAATTCCATTCATAGATTATGGATGAAAAAAAAAAGTTTGACTTAAAATTGCCGAAATGATTGGCTTCCGTGTGAAAAGTTGAGATTCAGACGAAAAACTTATCTATCATTATCTATATTTAGCAGGTTCTTTCTGTAAAGGGGGATCTCAAATTATGACAGAATGTTGGGGGTAAAATGAATGGGATGAAGCAGATGCTGTAGAATACATGCAAAAACCGTGCGCACATCATCAAACGTTGAAGAGATATAAAATGAATGTTCCGTTTATGCGTCGATATTTTGTTCCGTTTCTACAAATTTATCTACGTCTAGCAAATAAACGTTAAAAGGTAACACGTAATCAATAAGTTATAAATATCTCAAACAATCAATTATGGAAAGCAAATTTGTTTTCGTTTATTTGTTCGTGAACCCACTTTAAACGGCCATTTAAAAGGTGTGCCATTTTAAGGTAGATGAACTTTTTTCTTTTATGCGAATTTTATAATACAGTCATAAAATGGCATGAGAAAATGCAGAAGTTGGGAAATTAAGTATATTTTATCGATTAATTTCCACACCTAAAGCTGTTTGTTTAATTGTATTTATGTTTATTACCCTTTACAAATATATAAGATTAGCGCTTTTAACTTGATTGCTTATGGAATATTTCTAAATTAATGAATATCCTCTTGAAAAAATATCTAATATCGTGTTTGTAATTCTAGCTTCTGGCGGTATAAAATGGAAATGCAGATATGATCGATAATTTAGCATTTCCTGTTTTTGGTGTAGCTATCGCGGTACTTATTAAACTATATTAACTATAGTACTTGTTTAGCCCGAACTGTATAATTATAACTGTTCGTGTACTAGAGTGTGCGCTCTTCCTTGGATAACAGTTTGTTCTTTGAATTTTCTGTTTTTGCCTTGAAAATATATGCTCGACTTGTTCTGAAAGGACCAAATACTACTTGCTGTGAACCTATTTTGATGCACTATCTTTATTTTCGCAATTGTTCTTTATGCACCGTCTCCTTTGCTTTTAAAAAAAGAAAGCGCTATAGCTTATCCGTAAGGATAACTGAATACGTGTAGTCCACGTGGACATGATATGAGCTGCCAGTTTTGGCCACCAATACGAAGATAAAGCACCTCCCATTCGGTATTTGGATCCTTTCTCGAAATAAGATAGATAAGGAAAGTGGACGTTATCCTTGTCAAACGAATCATCGACGCGTAGCCACATCTTTGTCGGCAGAGTAGCTAGGATAATGGCAGCCGTTTAATGTATACCCAGTATTGGGGCCCTCACCTTAGCCAACTACTTACATACCCTAGCATGTGTAGGATAGTGTCGACACATATGTATAAGTGAGGCGTGTGTGAAAGTACACTCTGTGGAACAATCGGCCGCCTATTTAATCCCTCGCGTTCACTGTAAACATCTACCCACAAACTTGAACGTCAATATAATTAAGTAAAGCTGGGTACAAGAAACAATTTTAGTAAATACCTTCCATTCATTTTTTTTTTTGCATATTGAATTGTGTGCCCGAAATATAAATAAATATCTATTCCTTTTATTTTCTTACTGTTGAGATTTTGTTGAACAAACATTAGTTTACTGACAACTGCCGCATGTCTACACATTCAACTTTTCTATACAATTCAAACCTTCTATTTACGGAAAATACATACACCAGTTTTATCGAAACGTCAGACTATAAAAAAAAACTTTACGTGACACTTATCTTGGCCTCCGTAAATACGTGATTTGTTTAAACTTATTACTGCAGGTACACGTACTAATTTTTAAGACACTCACCCACCCGACACATGTTTTACGTAGCGTTACCTTAAACGTAGGCTAAGATTAGTGCATAACTTTACAGATAATGACGTAATGAGGTATTTTAATGTTAAGTTAACTACTACAATTACATGCAAACGTAACAGCTGCAACCTAATATTAAAAAAGTTTGTATTAAAATAGCTTTCCGGCGACGACGTTAAAATCAAGTATTAAAGGGCTCCTTAAATGTTTTTTCCGCAGACTTTTCTTGTTAGAAATATTTCCACACTCCGTATTTGAGTTTTAAAAAAGGGGAAAAAAAAAACTTCGACTAAGCTTTGGAGCGAAAACATGGTATTAAAAAATTTGTTATCCTGTTATATTCAAGAATTATAGCTACTTTTGTTATGGCGTGAATTGGTCTTGTATTTCATTCGCTGTGGTCATGCTAAATATTATTAATAACGGTATGGCGTTTCATTCATAATTTGGTAGGTTATCAAACGATTATTCGTAATTGATGTGCACAAATTTCGTCCTTTTTTATTACGAGGTTTTAGAGAAAAAAGGGGCTATAGTTTATATAGTCTTTCGTGATCGTTACTGCTAAAATAAAAATATCTTTGCATCAATAATTAATTATACTTATGTACCTACACTTTCATTGTGAAACTACATGAACAAGGGCGTCGACATAACTTTCATTAGGGAGGGGCAACAAGAAAAGTTTTTTAAATCACTTTTTAACAAAATCTTACATACCTAGTAAAATGAATGTTTGACGAAGATTAGCAGTTCATTTTGCGTACACATTCTATAATAAGTATATTTATTTCGGTTACAGTTTAGTATCCGGGTCCATCCCAATTTCCGGTAAAAATTTTACGAATGATAGGGAGGAGGTCTCTTATAGGAAAAATTACAAAAAATAGTCTCGGAAACGATCCTTTTTTAAAAAAATTTTTGTTTGTTAAACACTTAATTGCAGAGTTACAGTCTACTACTCAATAGGTGGCGTTATAGGTATGAATGTGTTACAGTGACTCTATTACAAACAGTGACGACAAGCGATGTATCAATTTTTATTGGCCGTGGTATATTTTGCATCTTAATGGCGGCCTGGCTGTGTTTACCTTTGATCAGCGTGTGATTTTTATTTGGATTTAGAACGTTGCTAGGATACCATCGTTGAGTTCATAGAAACCCGCCCAAAATTTTGCCTCCTAATGGCGGATGGGTGGAGCTAATCGCTGCTTGTCGTCACTGTTTGTAATAGAGTCACTGTAGAATGTGTTACAGTGACTCTATTACAAACAGTGGCGACAAGCGATGTATCGATTTTGATTGGCCGTGGTATATTTTGCATCTTAATGGCGGCCTGACTGTGTTTACCTTTGATCAGCGTGCGATTTTTATTTGGATTTAGAACGTTGCTAGGATACCACCGTTGAGTTCATAGAAACCCGCCCAAAATGTTGCCTCCTAATGGCGGATGGGTGGAGCTAATCGCTGCTTGTCGTCACTGTTTTGTTTGTAATAGAGTCACTGTAGAATGTGTTATTTGTTTATTGTATATAAACAAAAAACAAAGATAGTATGTATAATGTAAATGCAGTAATTAATATCACATAGGTACTAAAGTAGCAAGATAAAACGGGATGTCGTTTTTATCTTACTGAGTATGGCGGTCGTGGGAGGATTCTGTGTAAAGTAGTAATCAATACATAAAGAAACATGTCTAATTTGTGCCTGAAAAGATTTTACCGAAAGTAATCGTCATCTCAACCTAAGGCACACATCAATGTGTAGAATTTATTCCCATTAGCTTAATATCGCTCCCTCAAGAATTGCTTCTAAATAAGTAAAATAGTGGCATTTACATGGCCTTAGGTATATATACTAGCAGATAACTCGACATAATCGATAACTCAAGAACTTGTAGAATACTCAAAAGGGATGGATAACCTATAAAAGGGAAGTAAAAGTTACCCTCGTTCGGCTGCCCCCCCCCTCCGCCACGCGAGAATTAAAAAAATGATAGCTCTGAATTAGAAGCTATTTATGAGCTTTCAAAATCCGCAAGAATAAAATTTTGAGTTCGTTCCCCTTAACAGGACTTTCAAATTAAGATCCCTTAAGATGATTCTCAGTCATAAAAGGATCCGTTTCTTGATTATTTAACATAGTTCCCTCTGTATGTTTGGCACAAGGGGTGGTTTCCTGCTAGGGGGCTGCACCTCGATAGTCAGTTTATACGTATTTCGAAAGCTCCCAAATCGGAGGATAATATACCGTCATTAAATGATTCGTCTCTCGATTCTTTAACACGGTTCCCTCTTGTGTGTTTGGCACAAGGGGTATTAAAGATATAGATTTAATGGTATTTTTTATGAGTTACCTCTTCGGCGAAACTAGTTTTAGGGTTGTTCTGGGTCTTCTGTTGTTGTTTATAAGAGGGAGGGGGGCGAGTGAACGTTCACCCCCCCCCCCCCACTTTCAAATTAAAATTCCTGCTAAGGGGAACGAGATTAAATTTTATTCTTACAGATTTTGAAAGTTCATAAATAGCTTCTAATTCAGAGCTATCATTTTTTTAATTCTCGCGTGGTGGGGGGGGGGCAGCTGAACGAGGGTATAAAAGTTGCAACTTTTGTCGCGCAAGATTGCTTTCAAAAAAGAACAGTACAAACTCGTAATTGTAAGACAAGCATATGCATAAATATTTGTTGGAAATTATTGACCCATTTCATACGCATGCGTAATAGTATTGCTTGTAAATATCGATCCTTTTTAATGTTACGAAACGGTATTTGAATTCAGAGTCAGTAGATTAATAGAGTACCGCAACCTCCGCCATTTTTAGTTCTTTCCGCGCTTCACTCACTACACGCTCAGTAAAGTAGATGATGTTTTGACTAAATTTTTCGGAATATAATAAAAAAAATACACTTAACGGCACAACAACACGGCATTTTATTAAAAATTATGCACTTCGTAAGTATATTTTATGTACATGGACTAAAAATGGCCGCCAGGGCGGCATTTGTCGCGTCAAAGGCTTGCGGTACTCTATTAATCTACTGACTCTGTTTGAATTTTTATGATAACGCCACCTATAGACAAATACGCCAAGTTTTGCCATTTTCCTCTTATTTGACATTATTTATTTATACGAATTTTCAAACAATTTAGTGACGTGCGGGCATTATGTTATAACTTTTCTTGTCTGGTAATACTCTCTTATAGGGGAACAGTTGAAACGGCTTGGTGCATGGCCCCGGATTTTAAATAATTACCTTTATTTCATTCTAACCTGTAATATTTGAACTAGAGAGAATGAATTTCAGGTTCTTGTCACCGCAGGTGGTGAACTAACAATATTTTCATTAGCTTCACCTACCATAGAAAGAGATGAAAGGTCCGCATCAGTTTAGTATAAGTTCACAAATTAATGAGTCAAATTGTTTGACAGTGGTATTAAAACAATTTTTACTTTATTTAATTTTAGGTATATTTTTTACTTACACTAATTAAAGTAAACAAAATATTAACGAAGCAAACGTTTTAAACTCAAATATACAGGGTGTTTTTTTGGGAGCTTTAGTTAAATGTTTCTGGGAAAGTTGTACAGGTAGCTTTTTGAAAATTTGTACTTAGGGGTTATTCTGAAAGCCGACGACGTGAAATAGTCGGAAGTAGCTAGTAACT
This sequence comes from Pyrocoelia pectoralis, assembly GCA_036250285.1. Taxonomy (NCBI): domain Eukaryota; kingdom Metazoa; phylum Arthropoda; class Insecta; order Coleoptera; family Lampyridae; genus Pyrocoelia; species Pyrocoelia pectoralis. The sequence goes on along the minus strand of CM070074.1, from coordinate 82,407,561 downwards.
TCGTTATTTTAAACGGCAACCTCTACTTTTTATTGCATTTTTGGATTCTCCGTGAAATTTCAATTCCTTTGATACCCACATGTTAATATCTACATACAATGTATGGGTTTTAAGTTATTTTCACTTCACTTCACCTTCGGTAGCAGAAGCTCATCTCAGAAGAAATCTTTACAATTACGAAATTCATGGACGGTAAGTGTCAATAAAATCAAATCAATTCAAAACTTTCTCATCTTCAACGTATGCTCAAAATGGGCGCCTTGTGTAGAGGCCGAAAGAACATTCTCAAAACTGGTGTTAGTAAAATCCAAAATTCGATGTACAATGAGCCAGGGCACGCTGGAATCTTTGTTAATGATGACAGTGGAAGCAGAGAGGTGTAAAAGTGTACCAGTTGTGTTTATTTCTAATAAACTAAATTAAATAAATAAAATAAGTTAGAACTAATAAAATACGAATTAGTGTTAGCTTTTATGAAACGCCAATTAAAATTTTTAACATTAATTTGATTCACGGATCCAATAATGATATTATCTAATATTAAATTTAGGATATCACGTGTATTAGTAGTATTATTAGTTTCAAGTTTGTTTTATAAACGAATAATAAAAATAAATGTAATTTATCAAGTTGACTTGGAGAGTTTTTAATAAACAAAACATTATAAACTGGTTTAAATAAAAAATAATCACTTTTTTAAATAAGACACCAGTGAAAATAAATAAATTTACAAAATGCATATCTCTTAGGAAAAACTTCAATTCTAAACTAATAATAAATGTAAAAAGTAACTAATGAGTTAGAAATATGTAGTTGCTTACTTGCTAACCTACTGCGTTACCATGACAAAATATCAGGAGTGGGTAGTCTACTTTCCTAACAAGACGATCAGATTCGAACACCTTTTTTTTCCTTCCAAAGTGTGCCAATTGTCAAAGTGTAACGTTGACCTAAGAAGTGTAGATTCTTTCAATTCCTAAAATAATTCCAATGGAAGCGATTCTAGATATAATGGTTTCGAAGGATCCTACTTGAGGAGTAATGTAATAGGAAATTAGTTTATCACAATCACTCTTCATAGAGCTCAATGATTCACATAAAATAGGGCAATGTACAGAAGAAAAATGAGTTGACGAAAGATCTTTGAGAAGTTCTAGTTTTAAGATTTTTCGAAAGTCTTGTTCATTATACTACTCCGTGTAAATTTAATTAGAGAATTATTAATGTATATCTTAAACGTGCCCAGTAGTAATCAGATCTTGCCAGAAATAAAGTTAATAAATATTTAAGGACAGAAATCCTTAAAACTTGTATTGTATTTCTACGTTAATTATCGTTTCAGTGTTGATAACTTTTTTTCTGTTATTCACCTAATATCATGAAAATTACTCCCCCTCTTTTATGTTGTGTAAATATCAGACGTGCATTTTAGAAAACCGTCGTGCTTTGTATCATCGTAAAGGTAATTCTTCAATTAGCCTATTTAATATTGTAAAAAAATGCTTTTTGGTCACGTCGTTGATGACATCAACGCAAGGTATGGATAATAATAATAGGTACACCGAAGTTGAAGCAAAAATTACGCATGTATACTTGTACATAATTAATCACGCTCTTCGCGTTCCTTTTAAGGACACTTTCAATTACCTGCTTTGCCATTAGCGTAAATTCTTTCTTATAAAAAAAATCTTCCACCGTCCATAATAACTTTCATACTGTTTTTACAAACATTACGGTTATAAACTTTTCTCTGGTATGTTGCTTTTAGTTTTAATCAAATGATAGACTTTCCTTGATGTACATTATAGTGTAGGTAGTACATATATGCAACACAAATATCTTCGGACGAATAAATATTTTGGAAACTATTATATCATTGGCTATTTACATAGATGCGCAACTAAGTTTCCGGGTTTTACACATGGATGGTGCTATCATCGCATTTAGTCTGGTACCCCATATTGATACTACACTTATGTCAAACAAACTGTCAATCAGATTGTGTTAGTAAAAAGTGTAATATTTATTAAGTGCGTGTGTATTACAGTTATATACTAATGTAAATATTAAAACTAAAAGTATTATGGTGTCTTGTGCTCTACGTAGCTGCAACAGCAGAGATGGCGTGGATAAGAAGGTTTCGACTGGCATAACATTTCATAAGTTAGTGTACAAAATAAAAACAATGTGTAGGGCCGTAATTGGAAAAACCGAAAAGGAGATTGCGATGTTCAAAGACGATTAACATTAATGAGGATCTCGTGAAAAGTGAACAGGACCCGTTATTTTCGAGGGACAAAATACAGTTAAGTGGTGGTGCTTTGTCATTAATTTTAAATAAAGCCACCTTTTAAGCGGAGGGTTAGAATGATTTTTGTTTTTTATAATTTTCCGTAGTCTGGACCTGGTGAGACAGCCATATTGGTACTACACTTAGCCCCGCCCAATACTCCCGTTTTCAGTATACAGCAAAGATGCTTTATAGCATCTCCTTTAGTATCCTTTCTCAAAGCTCTACAAGGCCGTAGACAGAAAAAATATTCGGGGGGGGACCAAATTTTAACAATTACACGCCACCCGATGTACGTAATGTAATTTACATTCGTTTAAGAAATTGTTATTTTCCACTGAGTTTCGGGGGGGGGGGGGGTCTGGCCCCCTTGACCCCCCCCCCCCCGGCTACGGCCTTGTCTGCACATGGGGATACTCACGAGGTAAAGCTGAGAACCAAAGATTTCCGAAATAGATACCCTCCTGTTAAAACTTTTTCAAGAGCAAGCCAACACCATCAGATCAGATACCTCTAAATTAGAATTAGACTAAAGAAGGTAACAAAAAGAAGGATAACCAACGATGGAATGCGAGGAAACCGAAAGATGTGTTACAGAAACAGAACTTCTAACTGAGACAGTAAAGAGAATAAGTGGAACACAAAATATAGAAGAAACAATTTACATTATAAACACAACCATATTCTCGAAACCTCCCCCTCAATTTATTTCTCTTTTTTATGATTCTCGAATAGGTCGATAAATAAGAAGTGAGGTAATGAATGCGATGAATCAAGCGCTACTAGTTTCGACCGTAACCATCTTCAAGCTGTTAATGCAACTGTTTAAGTCATAAATAAGATGAGATATTACTTAGATATCTTATAAAGGGTAATAATGACTTACGAATGTATTAAATTCAACCAATTATATACAAACCTAACAAACCTGTAACGAGATGGCGATGATTAAATATATCTGCAAATTACACGCCCAAAAGAGGAAGATACAGACAGTGACAGTGGTAATGAAGATGTGTAGAGATTATATAGACAGAGGAACCTTTTAACGGCAGTAGAGATTAATCTGTACATATTCAGAAAAAAATTTCCAAGGCGCGTTATGAAATTCACAGTGGAATGAAAATGAATGAAGAAGTAATGTCAGATACACACATGGCATGGTGGTTTTCGCATACAGACCAGAAAAACTGCAAAGAAGTGAATATAGTGGCGAAATATGATCAGGTAATGAACACTAACAAGAGAAAATATGTAGTAAGTAGTAATTTCTAAGAACAGGGATAACTTGAAAGAGGAAAATCATACACGTACCTACTTGAGAACAACTGTCAACAAATAATAATGGGACCATCTCCTAGCAATTAAATCTAGAATACAGAAAGCGGAACGGTCATTTATAGTTAAGTCATAAACACAAAAATCAGATTGTTAACATGCCATTTTTTCAACGTACTGGTAGATGGAGTACAGTTTTGAGCTCCCACCGAAACCACATGTAAGAAAAATCGAAGCTTTAGAGATACGGACCGGACTGACCATATAAAAAGTATTGCCAAAACTGTCTAAAGAAAAGAATAAAATCATTAAAATTATGACACATCATGAGAAATAATCAGTGGTACGATCTGCTTCAATTGATATTGCGAGGGAAGGTGGTGGGTAAATAGGGTCCTGGGCGTCACTTTCTTACCTTAAAAATCTGAGCATCTGGTTCGATAACACTACAAGTAGCCAGTGCCGGATTAACATATTGAGGAGCCACAAGCACAACATCGTGATGGGGCCCCTCTAAAATGCCCCCCCCCCCCTTCCAAAAGACAAATTACTTAATGAGAAAAAAAATGAAGTACAATTGGAACATAAATTTAAAGAAACTATCTATTTTAACACGCACACGCACGAGACCGTTGCTACTCTTTTCTAAGTAACCATTGCTTTGCGATTCTTGTAGTAACATTTAGTTTTACGTTTATTCTTTTAGTCGCGAAGCTATGGCGGCGCGGGGCCCCTGAGCGTGGGGGCCTCAAGCATTTGCTTGTTGGCAGGGCTGGGCAAAATACATGCACTAACGTATTTCAAATACAAATTACAAAATATTCGTAGAAAGGTATGTGAAATACAAAATACAAGATACTTTTAATTATTTTTTAAAAATACAAAATACAAATACAATATTTGAAATACAAAAATACATATACAGGATCTTTCGATTTCAATTTCGTCGGGCTTCTATATAGTACCTACCGAGACTAAAAAGTTAGAAGTTTCAATCAAACGCAGTTGTTACTTATTGTTAAGGACGCATTTCAGGAAAATATTTTAACATATACAGAGTGCTTCACTAACCTGTGACAAACAAACAAAAATTTTTTTAATGGAACCCCCTATAACTTTACATGTTGAGAACCTCCTTGGACCCCTTTACCTATTCCTAAAATATTACGGCTTTTAATCGAATAGTTTAGCAGCAAATAATTATTTCTTAAAAGAAATGTAATTTTCATTACTTTCTCTTAAGGCACGGCACGGCATAACATAAATTCAACTTTCATGTCAAATTTGGATTCAATTCTTGTTGTAGATGGTTGTCAGATGTTCTGATTTAATTTATGATGTTTCATGTGTTATACAGGATGTTCTAATTTATCTTACAATTTTTAGAAAATTCAAATGCTAACTTTTTACATGAAACACCATGTATATCACTGCTTGATCGATAAAGAATTAAAATACGAACATTTTTTGTAATCATCCGAATGAATTAATAAAATTGTTTCATACATAGGAAACTGAAAAGCCGTAATATTTTAGGAGGTTCTCAACATGTAAAATTATAGAAAGGACTCCGTTATTTAAAAAAATTGTTGTTTGTTTGTCACAAGTTATTGAAGCAAAATATGTTCCTGAAATTCGCCCTTAACAATAATTAACAACTGCGTTTGAATGAAGCTTCTGTAGATACATATACATATGTTTTCATTAAGGTTTCCACGGATGTATATTCTGTTTGTATTTTCTTCTGGAATTTCTCCGTGTTGGTTTTTGTGTAGAAAATGTCTACGTTTCGATTCCATCTGTAGAATCTTTATCAAGACGTTTTTATTAATTCTGAAGTTTATCAAAATTTAATTTAAGGTCTGTTGATTTTTAAAATATCAGTTGTTATCAACAGATCGTTGTAAGCGAGCTTGACGTCGTGTAAGGACCTAAATTTCTTTGAATGTTTGTAGTTGGAAGGTTAATATTGCTTACAGATAAATTTGGAGAATTTTTGATTCGAATAGTTGGTGTTGGAATTTTGTGTATGATAGATCTCCAAATGGTTGGTAATCGTTGACCATCATCTCTTTTATTCATTGAATTCGGCCTCTTTTCAATTTCAATAGCTTCCCTAATTATTCTTTTTTCTAATGTGGTTGCCGGATGTAAAAGTTTGATGTCATTGGTATCAATTTTGTGGCCAGTTTGGATTACATGTGTAGCTAATGATGAAGACATATTTTTTTGCTTAATGGCTAATTTGTGTTCATTAGCTCTAGCAGATATCCTTCTGTTACTTTGGCCTACGTATGATTGCGAGCAATCACAACATTGAATCTCATAAACACCTTGGCTTTCTCCGGGAATTGTGTCTTTTGGAGTACGAATAAATTGTGATAGGGTTTTAAAAGGCTTGAAAACCACTCTGAACTCATTTTTGGGAAATTTTCTGGCAATTTTGTCAGTGACGCCTTTTAGGTAAGGTAAAATTAACACTCTTCGGTCGTCATTTACGTTATTTTTCTCAGAATTTTTGTGGCGAAGATTCTTCCTAATGATGTTGTTAATTTGATGTAATTTATAACCATTTTGTTGTAAGATTATCTTTAGGTTATTTAACTCGTAATTTTGATTTTGTTTTTCTGTTAGACGTAGTGACCTTACAATTAATGTTTCCATAACGGAATTTAGTTGTGTAGGATGATGATGGGAGTTGGCGTTCAAGTACCGATTCGTATGTGTAGGTTTTCTATAAACACTGTAATTAAAGTTGTTATCATTGTTCCTTGTTATCAGTAAATCCAGGAATGGTAAAGAATTATTAGTTTCTATTTCCATTGTAAACTGGATACTGTTATTAATGCCGTTTAAGTGCGATAGAAATCCGTTTAAATCTTGTAAACCATGTGGCCAAATTATAAAAATATCATCAACATATCTAAACCAACATTTTGGTTTTAGGTCAGCTGTCTCTAAAGCTTTGGTTTCAAAGTCATCCATATAGATGTTTGCTATTGCAGGGGAAAGTGGAGAACCCATAGGAGCGCCTTCAATTTGTTTATAAAATGTCTTGTTATACATGAAATAGGTGGATTCCATGCAATGTTTAATTAGTTTTATTGTGTCAGAATCTATTTTGTGTTTATTTTGAAGGATTTCTATGGTGGCTGCAATTGGGACTTTTGTAAAAAATGATGTTACATCGAAACTTACGAGTATGTCTTGATTATGAAATTGTTCTTGTTTAAGCTTATCTAGGAAATCAAATGAATTTTTGATGTAGGACTTTGAATTTTCACATATTGGTTGAATCTTAAATGCCAAATAACGTGCCAGTTTATGTGTTGGAGAGTTGAAAGCGCTTACAATTTGTCTCAGTGGCCAGGTGTTCCCTTTGTGTATTTTTGGAAGACCATATATTTTAGGAACTCTGCTACTTTTTTCTCGCGGTATGATGGTTTTCTTTATATCATCCGGTATAGTTGTTGAATTGATAATTGTTTTGGTTTTCTTCTCCAAGTACGTGGTAGGATCTGATTTATTCATTTTGTATTCGGGAGAATTTATTTTTTCCAGAAGAAAATACAAACAGAATATACATATGTATATCTACACAAGATCATTATTTGCTGTGCATAAAATTCCGAACGAAATTTTAAAACCTGTCGCAACATTACGGTGGGCAAAATACATACATTAATGTATTTCAAATACAAAATTCAAAATACTCATAAGAGAGTATTTGAAATACAAAATACAAAATACTTTCGGGGAAAATCATTAAATACAAAATACAAAATACAAATGTATTTCAAATACTGTAATTTCAATACAAGTATTTTGTGACTGCCCACCCCTGCTTGTTGGTAAATCCGGCCCTGCAAGTAGCAGAAGCAGAAGTTCCACTAGAGGGATGTAGACTCATCGGATTTATTATAGGGTTTGGAAACAACGGTGGAAAGCGTGAAAATAGAGTAAAACTGGAAATTGCATGCAAACGTAGAGGTTTGAAAGTCAATTGATAATTTATTTTAGATACGGTTTTCAGGAGATCATCTAGCGGATAATGGGGTAACCAAAAAATTTGTTCTGCAGTTCCGCGGTGAAAGTAAACGTGGTAAACGTTAGGACAAGTCTGTAGTTCAAGACAGTGGTACGGTCGCTCAGTCATACTGCAGTACTCTTTTGCTATACTGCAGTACTCTTTTGCGATTTACAGAAAGCTTTCGACTGCGTCTCCTGGGAGATATTAGTAGCAAAGTTAAAGTATTATAAATTTTGTCCTAGGAGCACAAGTTTAATTAAGAGTTATTTAAGCGATCGCCCAGCTATTGTAAACTATGCAAATACATCCTCTAAAATATATAAAGCAACCTGCGGAGTACCACAAGGCTCAGTGCTTGGGCCCACTCTGTTCCTGATCTACATAAATGATATAAAAGTGTGTATCCCAAACACTGAACTATATGTGTACGCTGATGATACAGTGCTAACGGTGTCAGATCATGCACTTCGAAATGTGGAAAATAACATTAAACTTGCCCAGGATGATTTAAACAACTGGTTTCTAGCTAATAAATTTAGCTTAAATGAAACTAAAACACATAAGATGATCTTTAGTCTTCGCAATATGGATTCAGTCACTCAGAAGGAATGCACTAGATTGTTGGGAGTATCGGTCGATCCAAAACTAACACGGCACGAACACGTGAAGGTGGTAGCAGCCACTGTATCCAAACAAATCTTTGTATTAAGAAACATAGCAAAATTTACTGATAGATCAGTTGCTTTAACCTCGTTTCATACATTAGTAATGCCCTACCTAACGTATGCCATTACAGCTTGGGGTCATTCCCCAGCCGCTGCACATTTATTCGGTCTACAACGTAGAGCAATTCGAATAGTTGCAGGATTGCCATATGATCACGACTGTCAAAAAGCGTTTCTGACACTGGGTGTGTTAACAATACCAGCAATATATGTGTTGGAATGCATATTACTTACCATGAAAAACACTAAACAATACGCCACGCATGAAATGACACATGAACATAATACAAGGAATAGAAGCAATATTATAATTGATTTTAAACGGGTGTACAAGGCTAGAACAGCTTTTAATTATTACGGGCCTAAATTTATTAATAAGTTACCTAACGTTATAAAAGAGTTGCCTACAAATAAGCTTAAAACCGCAATGAAAAGATTCCTAGTAAAAAACCCTTTATATAAAGTAGACCACTATTTCTCCTTACATTTCCATATATCTGATTTTAATCTAAATATAATATAATTAAAGTATAAGCCTACATATATTGTGATATAAGTAGTACCTAGATGTACCTACCTAGTTTATTTTTTAAGACGAATGTAATACTTTATGTATTTAACACGAAATAAAACTATCTATCTATGTCATTGTTTTTGGTAAAAATTCTTGTATCAAAAAAATATCTGTGTTAAGTGTGTTGCCGATTTTAATCCCTATGGCCTATACTATAGTGTAGCATTGGTGATCTTATTTATTTAATGAGACAATATATATGTTGTCTGTGGTTTGAGGTACCTACTTTAAAGGCTTATGTTCATTTATCTGAAAAAAGTATCAAATTTCAGCATTTTACAAAGCTAATCAAGTACTAAAGTTTTAATGTAATTTGTAAACTCTCTAGTCTAGATCTTTATAAGTAAACCTACTTTATATCACGTACAACAGCTCTGGATTGTTAAAGATATACCTACAGCTTATACTTAGCTTGAGATATTCAATTAAGTGTCTTCTATTTATATTACCTTCAACTGTCTGCATTTGGAATGAATAAAGAAACTTAAATACGAGTACTTAGACAAGGTATAACCTTATCATTTTTGATTATTCTTCCAAATCTAGATGATTACTTATAAAAAATTTTTGGCCGAACAGAAAATTATTAGTATTTTCAGCTTTAATTTTATTCTACAGCTACAAACGTAAGATGCAGGTATCGGAGTGTGGGAAATCGCAAAATGTCACATTCAATTATCACAAGCCATATTCCCGAAGTACCTCATCCCAGGAAACGGTCGTTTAACCTTTACCAGAAAAAGATATTATTCTCGTACGTGATCCTTGTGATAATCAGCAATAATTTGTGCTTACTTTGTTCAGCGAGAACCATTTGACATTCCGAGTGGAGGAATATTAAAAAAAAATTAAACGCTTATTTACGATTCAATGAAGCAATGACATGAAGTGACGTATCCAGAATGAGTTCTGGGAATAATGTCCCTAGTTATTATTGCTGTATTGCTTTGCGGTTGGAGGAATGAATTATTAATTATCTTTGATCGTTCATATTGTTTATTAAAAAGAACTGGTACAACATCAAGAATGTTAAAGCGTAAGAACATATTTAATGCGATGAAATAGACGTCAGAAGTAAGACAGAATGTAGCTTTATCGAATTTTATTTCTTTTAGAAAACAAGTTGTGAGTGCAACTGAAATTCTAACATTGATTCAAGGAAAGGCGATGTAGAGCTGCAGATTCAAGAGTAATCTAGAAACTCATTAATATCACATCAGCTCTTCTATTAAGATGGAACGACAGCGGTATACATCCAACCGACAATTTCTTGTAACTATGGCAATAAAATATCTTGAACACAAATTAAATTCTATAAACAAAATAAAAAATCTATTTATCCTTTAACGTAACCATTCAATTTCAAGTTAAATTTTCCGGTATGCGTAATATAATAGACTGGTAAATTTATATCGTATAATAATATGCACTCCATGTCGAATAAGGAAGTCAATTCTTTCTTCTATACCGCAGAGTATTCTGAAAATGTGAATGCTAGAATGAACTTGGATAATGCGATAATCAAGCGGTGGCTGAAGCTCGATGGTAATGGAGATCAGAACGTGGCCAGGCTGCAAATTTGTGTTGGTCCGCTAAGTCATTCCAAACACGAACGCTCGTAGAACCGCATCCCGTCATTCCGTGGAGAATGACAGAGGGAACAAACCACTAGAGAATATAAAATTATAAAGCTCCATTCCGTTGTTGGCGCTTCAGATAATAAATTTAGTAAGTTTCGTAGAGGCGAAAATAAGTTTAGATTTTCGCCAAAATTTTGATTAAACTGTATTACTTCTGCTCAACAGAGTGGAAAAATTACATGTAATATTAGAAAAATTCTCGAATACATTCTTGCTATTATATTTATGCGTATAATTCCTACCAATCAGACGGAAAAATGAGTTAAAAAACTAGCGAATTTTTCATTGTTTAACTTTTTCTCTGTTAACTTTCATCGCCGACAAACAAACTGAAATACTCGAATGGCTTGTATTTTTAATGAACCGTTAGCTAATACATCCAATGCGGGTTTTGTTTATTCTTCATTCAGACTGTACGTAGCTTTGTTTTTAATGAATCTATTATTTGAAGGTTAGCAATCCCTTCTGTTTTATAAAAGTTACGATACACACAATGGTTAAATAATTATGTAGGTCCACCACTGCATCTCTTTTAATCGTAAGTTATATTGAAAGATATTAATCTTCAGTTAGACAAATAAAATTATCACACACGTTTAGGTACTTACTATGCAAATAATAATGAACATAATAGTGATTGAGATATATTTGGATTCGTCTTGTTTTTAATAAAATCGACGTGTAATGTAGCTAATGTTAAATTAATCAAGTCCTAGTCTTTTCTTATACGAGCAGAGAATCATATCATTTGGCCCGCCTAGTCATTGTTTTATTTTTTATTTTATTTTAGAAGACTTTGGTAGACACAAAAGAAAAATCTATTGAATGCAACTTTAATTATTGTAATTTGAAACATTCATGTTAACATTTTATACTGGCACTAATATTAGAAAACTAGAAAGATGCACAGAACACTAAATTTAATAATGTAACATTATAGTGTCAATAGTGTGTAGTAGTTGTAGTGTAGTAGTGTTAAAAAACTTGTTTTTACATCTGAAATTAAAGTAATTACATTTTGATAAAAAAGGCGAATTGTTTCATCACCTAAACAAGTTGTATGTATTTTTTTGCTTTTTGCGTATAGTTGTACACGTTCATACTGGATTCCTGCAGGCCACAAACTACCCAAAGCGTCGTTAAAAAATCCAGTAATTGTTAAATGGTTTACTTTTTCTAACACTTTCATTGTCAGCAAGTATGATTTCACCCTGTCATCTTCCATCCCAATACTCCAAATATAAAAATTGCAACATACCTTTGCTCGATATCTGTTGTTTCATCTAGTGCTAGTGTAACCCAAATATTGTTGTTGCCTACTGTCTTCATTCGCAAATGGTGAGACGTAGTAGTTGTAAATAATTATTTCTAATAATGGACTCATCGGGAGCATTCTGGGTGGTGTATATTTCCAAAAAAGACTTTAAAGCTTCGCCTCACATAAATCATTATAAAATAGTATTTTTTTCTTGGTCCTGGTTTAGACACAGTGTGCATTAATAATTGTTGTTTGTTTTCATTTTGTTTAGGTAATATAATAGGCAATTTGTTGTTAGGAATCCTTTACCTGTGCAAAATTTGCATCTATTTTACAAACAGAATTTTCGAAAAGGTTACCTTTGATTTTATTTAGAAATTACTGCAAAACATGTAGTTTAATAACGCAAGTTTGAAAATATGACAATTTTCGTAACGTTTAATGCGAAATATCCTTACTTTTTTCAAAAACGTGAAATATGGTAATAGACCCTCAATACGTAAAAAAGTGCCCTTCAGCAGAAAAAATTATGGCTATTATGTTTTGGGACGTTCAAGGTCTTATTGTGGTTGATTTTTTAAGGGAAAGGCGCACCTTAGTATTGCCAAGTTCTTTCAGAGCGTGTTAAATCAGGCAGCGTTTCGAGCAAGAAGACGGAAGCAAACCATAAGCTGCACGATTCGCCTCCACGACAACGCTCGCCCACATTTTTCTCATTTGACGTTTGCAGATTTGCATTGGAAACCTCTTTTCGTTCCATTTGTTTGGACCACTTCCGGTATAAATTTGAACACTCTTCGTTCATCAATAAATTATCAGCAAATACAACAATGTAAATGAGTTTTGCATTTTATACAGGAAATTCATAACTTTGCCTTTTTCAACAATTTGGGTGCATAATTCTATAAATTGCTGCCAATAATTGTTACCAATTAAATTTTATTATTCTATACTGTATATCTTCTAATAGCGATATAAATGAAGTACTTTTAAATCAAAAAACATGAAAAAGAACTAACAATTTTGTTCTAAACGCGTCCTAATTTCTAGAACGTCTAGTAATAGGCAAGTAAAACAAAGCCCTATGCAATGTTTAACTAAGTTAAACGACTTTGTGCCACTACATAAACATTAGTATGGAGTATGACAATCTCGCAAGTTGGTGTTGTTCCTTGTACAAATATTAGGTAGGCTTGGGTTAATAATGTGTCAAGGAATGTATAAACCTTTGATTATAAAGTATAATAATAAACAAAACAGAATATACGGTGTATAATCCATAATCTTAGATACTCATGTAGTCATGTAGCATTACAAAATTTGTGCACAATTTTCATGTGAATAAAATTTCTTTTATATGTACGTACAAATGTACTATGTCACGATTACGTGTTGAAAAAGTAAAATATCTACTGAAAATTAATTTAAGATGTAAGATTTTCACAAAAAGTTTCATAACTGTTAAACCTCCTACTGTGTTAAATTTCTAGAATTATACAATCTACTTATATGTACCTACTTAGGTACATTTTTTCTTATACAGTGAGCGGCTAAATTATGGAACAAATTCATTATTTTGCAAAACAATTTATTTCAGATAAAAATCCTGAAATAGGTCGATTTTTAATTTTAAATACCGATTTTTTAAATAATATGCGAACAGCTTATTGCTAATAATTTTTAACAGTAGTAGTAGCAAAGTCTGAAACCGAAAAATAAAAAAAAAATAAAAAAATAAAAAAATAAAATAATAATTAATTGACCAACTATGCCATTACTGAATACCGTATTAAAAGACCTTTCAAATGAGTTATTACAAGACCACATTTCAATTTAAAAAAATTAACAATTACGTGACAACGTCAAAACTGGTGAAAACTGGCAGAATGGGCAGATAGGTTAAGATGGCGGGCTCGTGGGCCGTAGTTAATGTACCTATTAGAAGAATAAACATAATTTACATAATTTTGGTTAATTTGCTTATTGATTGTATACTACATATACTACAATAATTTTCATTCCATTCTGAGTTAGTTGTCAGAAACACCATACGTGCAGGAAAATAAAACTTCCAAAACAATTAGTCGATTATTCTTCACTGAAAATATAAAAATCGTTATATTACCATTGAATGCAGACAGATATTTACAAATAGAAATTGAATAGATTGCCAAAATCCCAAAAATAAGGTCGTTTTTTATTTGTAGGAATTCATTTTGAAAATTCGGGTTAAAAGTACTTACTAACCAAAAGTAATACAGTTACAAAGCCATTTAATTGATTTGCAGTTGATCATTGTATATTATTTTTAAATTTTGAAGTAAAATTATAACAATAATTTTAAATCCAGATTCGAGTTATTTTATTCCGTAGCCAACGTTACAGCTACTTTGTACTATCCTGCTAGTGCTAATCCATCCGCCATCTTTAAAACAACCCTAACCACAAACTTAAAGCACAGAATAAAGAAATCGTCTTTATTCTGTGCTTAAAGTATACAAGTTTTCTCGCTTTCCCTTAATCCCATTTATAAGCTGATGCATTTCAAAAGTCATACAAAATATTAAAAGTAACTACATATAACAAATGATGACATTATGCATTTTCTTTCGTCAGTATAAAAACGTTTGAATGGAATTATGATTCAGCGCATTAGTGAAACAACTAACATGAGACAGGTTTCTAACAAAAAGGCTAAGAATTAATTGTACAACACTACTTTGCCAGTATGTCTCGTGGAAAAATTTTGTGTTTAGAAGAAAAATTCACGTACTTGCACGACAGTGTTACTACCACTACAAGAAGTTGAAAATAGTGCCAATAATCGTTCTGCAGATAGCGTTCAATTTTTGTGCCACAATTAGGAGAAGAGTCGGAATTATGTCCAGATATCTTTATGATATTTCAATTAACCTGTTATCGTTATCATTCTGAACCATTTCTCCATAGAGATCTATCATTTTACGACTTTCCGTGCTGTTCAAGGCTCCCATAACTACCAGTTCTCTTGTATTTCCGATTTCTGTAATTTCAAGGAGCTCGTTTTTGTAGGTGTATGGTTCATCGTCATTGATTGCATAACTATCAAGTATAGTAACAGACCTTTAATTTATCTTCATGTTGACTCATATTATATTTTCGTTTATTACTTCAGTAAGTGATTTAAGGGATACTCCTCTTTTTGTTTTTTCGTGTTTTGAAATTCCACTAAACGTGTGTACATCACTATTTATTATTTCTGCAGTAGTCGCTTTCTTTTTTGTTTCGGTTAAAATAACTTTGTATATATTTAGTTTGGTAACTTCTTAAATTATTTCTTCCATCTTTCAGCTGGTACTCTGTACCGGTTTTCGTCGATTTTCATTTGTTCCATGCGAGATTCCAAAGTAACTATTAGGTTTTTTTGTAGATTATTAAGGATCTTCAGATGCTTTATAACTTTGTACTGTTGCCTGTCTGTCCGTCCGTCCGTCCGTCTTGTTAGAAGCAACCTTAAAGATTAAGGACTCTACGTCAACAGGGACAAAAGTTACGGGGGTTTGTTTGGATCAGGAACAATAAAATATAGGCTGACAAAGTTTTATAATTAGTTATAAATAATTCATTCTCTAAATTAAGTGTCGACTTCGAATTTTTGCTAGATCATATAGCTTATGGTCCGTGGATATGCAACTATTCATTCATTCATTGGCCCAGGCCAAAAGTTATGGAGCAAAATTTACCCAAAATCGTGGAAAAATGCCAAGATGCATCCCGAATGGGGAAATTTCATGCATTTTAGGCTACCACATGGTTTTTGACCAAGGCATGTCAGAATTGTTATTTATGGACTAGGTAGGTACGTTATTAAAATGTAGAAACCCGTTACATCTCTGCCCAGTTCGCAATAAGTGTCTTTTATTTGTTTTTGATGATTACATGGATTTTAACAAAAATTTGTCAGAAATCGTTACTTATGCACGCACCAATTTCGTTCGAAAAGTGTATTGCATTGCATAAATGAAATCATACATTTTAGACTATCATGCAAATTTTACCTAAGCGATCGAAGTTAAAGGGTTAAAATAAATGGTCATCAAAATAAGTGTTGGTAACGCTGAGGATCCTTCGATATTCCGTTGTATCGGTTTATTTCTTTCTACAAGTGATAGGGAATCAGCCTTACGTCATGTGGGAGGGTTTTCTTCCTTTAGATTGGTTACGTTCCTCCGCCTTCCAGATACATTCTGTTCGTCGTTGACGTTTTTTCACCAGTAATCTTACTCAGGGTATTATCGCCCGGGCTAGATCTAACCCTATTGTTTTGTCGAGGTTTACTGATCGGACTCCTATAGTGGAGTTTAAAATATTTAAAAACCTACGCAAATATACATATAAAAAATTCTACATGTGCCGATGTGTATCCAAAGATTGCAAAGTATAAAAATAAAGAATAAACAAAACGGTAAAATTAAAAAAAAATAAAAATACTCAAAATAATTAGTAAAAACTTATAAAAAGTGTGGAAAATTTTATAATTGAGATTGTGAAGAAGAGAACCACTGCAAAATTACACTAACAGTACTTGGTCTAACGAACATTTTTTTTCCAAATTCAATTAAAACATTAACGGAAACTAGCACAATAAAAATTATTAATTAGAAACGACAGTGGCCATCGAAGAACAATGGTTTTTGTTACTATACTTGTAGAAGGAGTGTTACGTTAACATACTGGCCTTTCATAACTTAATTGGATAAAAAAATAAACTTTTCGTAACACAATTTTATACGTTCGATGTTTGCGAATAAAGCGTTTACTTTCTATTAGATTGTTTGGCAAATGTGTATGATTTATTATGCCCAATAACTAATAATATGATTTACAGTATCTAATAAATGATTTGTGACTTGACATTTTTCATAATTTGAAAGTGCAATTGGCAAATAAGTATCTATTACATATTTTATGATATGTGTCAATTATTTCGATGTAATAATAATTCCTTTTGGTGTTAAACATTCTATCTTCGTTTGTTTACAAATCAAACTGCAACTAATGATTTTTCTAATAGACTTTTTAAAGAAGTTTGGGCTTTTTTGAGCGAAATAACTACATTATACTACCGTTTTAGAATTTGATGGCGCGGTGGTTGAAAAACACAGGAAGAGTGGTTTGATGACATTATTACTGGATGATGAAATGATCAAACCGTGCAACTTTGTAATACAACAGTTATATACGTGTATATGTACCTATAAAAAGTGACTTTGTTTACAATAAATCATTATTTTCATATTAGTAGTGGTAAATTAATGAACGAGAGAACAATCGGTTCCCATAATGATCAACCACGTTTTCCGTATTAATTAAAATCGAAAGACTATCATGACGATTTTAAGTGAATAAATAGAATAATCTTATTAGCGCAGTAATGGTATGAGCGAGTACATGAACGGCAGCTTTTCATTGAAGGTGGTAAACCCATGAAAGGCAGATGTACGCGAGCGCTTAAATTTGGCCGAGCTAAACGAAAAGGGAGCGTTAATTAAGATTTTAATTACTACAGCCCGAGCTTACATCACGAGTTGGCTTGTAATTGCCTGTCTAATTGCCATGCAGCTATCGTAGATATGCTTGGAACAGTCCGCTGTGAATTAGCTCGCCTTTTAATAATTGTTAAAAAGTACTTTTGACACGAAAGTTCTCCTTTAGATTTCCAAGTCTTCTTTATAAATATCATTTTTAGGTAGTTTATTATACTTTACGTACTTTTCTAGCTGTTTAGATTGCAAGAGGAGTGGTTTAGTCACGTTTATCAATATAAAACTTAATTTTAAGGTGTAATTAATATTGACGTTTAATTAACGAGTTATACAACTCAAATATTATTTTAAGCAGGTATATGTATATAACAATAATCGTTACGTACTCAATAGTTTAAATTTAAACCCATATGTATTTGAAACTTTTGTTGATGAACAATTATTTTTGCCAATATAAGAAATTGTAGTTCTACACCACTAATAAAATTTGATTGGCATTGCATTAAAGCTTCATTACAAATAAAAAATAATCGATATTGTGTTTATTTTCTAGCTCTTGATGTGTTATACAATGCAGAATGAAAAATCGGTATGAAAAGTGTGTTGATTTTAGCCAAAGGCTAAATAAAAAATCAATATTTTGTGAATAATTCGAATAACACGTGCTTTAGTTTTTCAATTTAATCCTTTTTAACTTTTAAGGCTCCTAAGGAGAGCTCTGCAATTCATGTTGCTAAAATGGTTATAAAATGGCCATTTTGGACGTAATCATCTAACAAAAATTAAAAAAACGATGCATAGGTCAAATTCTATGTAGCATAGTGATCAATGAATGTAAACCTTCTGGTTTCAAATTAAATGTTACAATCTTGGTCGAAAGTTGCGTAAATGTAGTACCTCTCTTTCAGAACTTTCGACCAAGATTGTAACTTAAATATTTAATTTGAAACCAGAAGGTTTACATTAATTGATCACTATGCTACATAGAATTTGACCTATGCATCGTTTTTTAATTTTTGTTAGATGATTACGTCCAAAATGGCCATTTTACCAATATGAACTACAGAGCTCTCCTTAGGAGCCTTAAGATACGACTTTAAACATGTTATGGTGTGCAATTTTTCAGACGGGAATAGAGGTAGCGCTACTAAGTCTGAAAAACAAGACCATTTTGACAGATAAATCTATAACAGCAATCTCTAGCTCTGTTTGAGACACATGGAGGACGTTCATTTTTGATATTGACACCTAACCGTTTTAAAGTGCGAATATGTATTTTTCAAGTTCTTTAAAATTGAGCATCGGCACACCCCCCCCCCCCCCCCCCCCCTAATTAAAAAATACGGTCACCATTACTTTTCCTGCGCGAAGGTTGAGAACGATTTTTTTGATTTCAGAGATTGTGGATGCTTCCACTGCATACTTTGTGATTATAAAGAATTATGGAATTCCAACGCTGATAGCGAACGTCTGGGAAAGTTCTCTAAAACGCCTATTTGTGCGTAAAGCTGCCTAAGATTTTCATCTGATGCAGCAACACGTGCATGTCCAGAACGGATCAAATCTTGAGTGGATTTTGTTCCTTGCCGAATTTTCTGCACCTTTCAACCACTGCCGTATGAGAATAACTCTATTCACCATATAAGGTTTTCTCGTATAACTTTTCATTGGTGGACAACCCTCAGTTGCCAAAAACTGAATAAGAGCACTTTTTTGGATGGATTTTTCGATCATGGATGCACTTTTATACTTCAATAACAGTGATTACAAAAGAATTAAATTCAAATAATTTTGATAAATCCGTCATTATAGATGCCTCAGATGTGCGATAACTCTTTTCAGAAGCAGGCAATATTTATTGTTTCTTCAATTTATTCCAATTTGCTCAAGTTTCATGTCATTATCTTGTGAAACAATACAATGATCCGGATTATAATCTTTTCGCCATATCGACGAATGGAATGTTTTACGGTCTTTCGCATCAAAAATCAGGTGAAGATTATTTATTTCTATCTAATATGATACTAAATTTAATCCATATCCATATGTATTACTTTTCGTACCTAGGTCCATAAGTTATGGTGACAATTAAAATCTCCAACATATATTATGGGATGGTGGAAAAATCCAGGAAAATCTACAGGCCACCTCATATTCTTCCACTTTTATAACTAAAAAAAAAAGGTACCAAATAATATCTATTTCGTTAATAACTATTTCGTTATTTGTTTAATGAATTGGAACGCCATGTACAGGACTGTTAATATTTTCAATGAAATTACAGCCTTTACAGCCTGTGATTTGAGCAGAAATAAAAATGTCACATTGACGTGATGATAAACATAAAATAAAATATAATGCAGTATTTAGATCCTAGGTACCTAATACGTTATACAAGTTGAAATGATTCTAAATCAAAAATTTGAGATGTACGTTACCGTATTAAAAATGTAACATAAATTTTGCACCCTATTTAAAAAACCTTTATATTCTCGTATAGATACTTTACGAAAAAATTTCATTTCGCAGAAAGGGCTAATTTACGTTTTGCATATGCGGTTAATTTTTCATCACAAATCTTGTAACCATGCTTACATGTTTGTGTTTCTTCAACTTTGGCAAGAAATTTAGACGTTAGGTTTTACTTCAGAGTAGTTCTTATTCTACGAAAATAATTATACGAGGTGTTGAAGGATCATATGCACGAAAATTTAGTCAAAACGCCCTTCTTTTCTTTTCAATTTGACACGGTTTTTGCAGTTTTCTCAATAGAAAACCAGAAATGATTTTAAACACGTCGTATTCAACATTCAGGAAAGATTTTCAACGCATTAGATGAAGTTTTATGATTCAAATTGTCTAACGATTTGATGACGAAATATTTAATTTAAATGCCATTTTAACATCCATTCTTTAATGCATTTGCGCCGTAAATCCGCATGACATGTACCGTATTCGATTAGGTGACGCAATTAATTTAAATTATTAAATAGTGTCGAACGTAACGTAAAGGAAACTCATTATGGCTATCGTTCTTCAAATGTTACAGCGTGAAATTACAGCATAAATAGTGAAAGTTGTCCCACGTTTTAGTAATGTAAAAATACATTTTTGAGCCCCGGAATTAAATATGAGATCCAACGTGCACGCCTTTCCTGCTTTATTTCACAAACGCAATAAAAAGGAAAATTCAGAGAGCAATAAACGAACCGATAAACGATGGGAAACCGATCCCATCTGGCTTTAACCCCATTTCAAATTATTCGAATACCGTGATCCCTTAAAAATAAACATCGCATGTAAAATGTTGCTCAATAAACAACGTATAACGTTAAACGCATGCAATTCGTGTATGTGCATTAGCTAAAACCGGGATTTTGTTGTTTGTAGTTTAGCAAACAGTACAAAAATAATGACGTCGTATGTATTCAAAATTTATGCAAATTTAAACCCGAAAAAGCCCAATGAAATATTGATATGTACAACTTTTGTATTTAAGCGTATTGAATTACAGAAATCCTCTAAAAAGAGCAGTGCCACAATTAATGTTATGCCTTTATTAATTTATGTTCTGTTTTTTAATTTGCGAACAGAGAAAATCCGATGGTCTATTGTTGGCGGTTAACAGACCGAACGTGTAATTAACATTAAATTAGTAATAATTATGTACTTAATAATTGAAATGTAAATATTCAAATGCTTGATGGGCCTTGAGCTTTGTGTTCCATGTAACATGCATAAAAACAGGGATAACCAAAAATAGTTTCTTCCTTACTCCGTACTGTTTACAGTAATATTATAAACTCATAAAAAATTCCAATTAAATCAATCCGTTAAAAATGATAAAAAGAACACCTTGATCTAGTAGTCGTTAGCAATTTGATTATTATTAATTAATTCATTATCAAGCTCGCCTTCCTTAACCGCAAATTAAAACTTTAAGAAAATCTTCGGTGTTTACTTTAATAAAAAATGCGTGCGTTTATGTAAAATACATACTTAAATAATTTAGTGGAATTATAATAACTTCCTATTTGCGTATTGTATTTGACCAATTAAGCTTGTTTAATACTTTAATTGCGTAGATTCTCTGCACTATTTTATGAAATTGTCTAGCGTTTCTATATCATTATCTCGAGAAAGTAGTTTTAAGTCATACTGTGACCAAAAAACTACAAATTATTAATATTGGTTTGGAGTAATAGACCATGATATTTCAAACAAAATTATTTAATTAACTTGAATTATAAGTAAGAATCATTGCAATAATAAATGCTCACTCCTAATGAGCGCACTTTGATTACCATAAAAATTGTGAAGGAATGAATACATGAATATAATAACAATCAAAGATAATTAGAAATAATGAATAATTATGTGGTATAATTACATTTAAAAAAAAAGAAAAGAAAATGTAGTGGAAAGAATAATTAAATAATAATCGTTATCGGAAAGTTTGTTCAAATTTCAATTTCCTATTTAAGAAGAAACTTCTCTACAAGAGAATTTATTGAAGCTGAAAAGTTTCCGCGTTACAAACAATAAACAATCCCGTTGAGTTGATAAACGTGATGGGATATAAAAGTTCCGGTGCCGGTTCGGAGTCCGGAACTTGAGTCGTTTTTGGGAGCCAGCAGCTAGGAAGTTTACGGTGCGGTTACTTACAGTGGTTCAGTAAGATTTATAACCTCAATTATAGTAAGTATTCCTTGTAATTTTACTTCCACTGATAATATGACTTGTAAATATATTTGGTTTGCTTACATCGGAATTTTTAACCACATAATTACATGTCTGTTTTAAAATTTTAAATTCAATTAGCAGAATCAATTACACGAGATACAGAAAAAAAATCTTATCTTAATGACGCTTTTGCGTTTTTCGTTTACAGCTAATGTTTTATTCATGAAAATAACTTTGGAATAATTAAATTATTAGCCATGATGAGCATGCTACCTACCTATGAATGAATTAAGACATATTAAGTCGTTATTATTATGAAAAACGTTCTCACAATTTCTAATGGTCTCATGACCAATTAAGTACCAAATTAAAGGTTTTATTTAATTGACACAATCTCATGCTTACGATATTTTCTAATTGCACAAAAATCTTGCTGTTGAGCTGCAATAATAATTTCTTTAATGAATATTTCATTATCTTTCATTATAACTTAACTTCCCACCAAGCGATCGCCTACTTTCTATATTAAAACTAATCTTAATCTAAAATCGGGTATAATTTAATGGTGAAAAAATTAATGAATGCTTTCAAATAAAACACCGATCTTAAACATCTCGAGTCAATTTTTATAAATATCCAACGCATATAGGTACTTCGTAAAAATAAAAATCTCTACACTTTTAACAGGTATTATTTTTATTACTTTTTCCGTTTAAAACAATAAATTATGAGTAGGTAATTATTTATTAGAATAAGTTACTCTTTGTTGCTGATTGTTTATGTTATGAACTTATGACTTACATATTTTGGTGTTTCTTTTCTATGTATACATAAGGCTGGTGCCTTCGTTAATCTTACAATCATTTTTGTTTTATTTTATGTAGTTCACTCTTTTATTTATTACCTACAGTAAAGTGGAGAAACCCTCCTCATAGGTAGGCGATCTTTCAAAACGATTCTTTCAAAAAGTAACCTAGAAACTTTTCCAAATATCTGTGATAATGAATTTTCATATGTTACTCCTTTATAATTATGTGTTCAATTTTATCACTTACAGCAGAACTTCTTTGTAGATGATAACAGATTTTTATTGAATGACTTACTACATCAACAACTTGTTTTTTTTTTTTTTTTTTTAGTATATAAGCCTACCACGCTCATAAAATCAGCGCTGCACAAGACAATCAAGTTTCACTACAAAACAGAAAACATTACAAATATTAACACTCTCCCTGTAATTTTACTGTCCTTGTCCTCAACCGAAACTACTCTTTAGTCATTTCAGTCCGATTTTCTTCAGCAGAAGCTTGAAACGAACGCGATCCAATGGCTTTGTAAACATATCTGCGAGTTGAAATTCACCTGGCGTATAATTCACCTCCAAATCACCTTCCTCCAAACGCTCTCGGATGAAATGATAACGAATATCGATATGCTTGGATCTTTTGTGAAATTCCGGGTTTTTGGACAACTTCACCGCACCAACATTATCGATGTAAAGCATTGGCTTGCACTCTCGATTACCAATTTCCTTAAAAAGTCTCTTCAGCCAGATGACTTCCTGGGCTGCTTGACTTCCGGCGACATACTCAGCTTCAGTTGTAGACAGAGCAATTGAACGCTGCCTCTGACTCATCCAAGTTATAGCAGTATCTCCGTACAAGCACACAACTCCAGTGGTAGACCTCCTCGTTTTATCATCTCCAGCATAATCTGCATCGCTGTAGGCTATCAGCCCTTGACCTTTATGATAATTAAGTCCCATGTTAATTGTTCCTTTAATGTAGCGTAAAATTCGCTTCACTGCTTCCCAGTGTCCAACTTAGGGATCACACAAAGCTTGTGAGACTGTGTTAACTGCATAAGCAATATCCGGTCTAGTTGCAATAGCTAAGTACATCAGGCTTCCGACTGCACTCCTGTAAGGCACTTCCGATTCAAGACTTGCTCCCTCAGCTGCTTCCTTTGCTGACCACCCTTTCTCCATAGGCGTAGTCATCGGTTTCGAATCCGCCATGTTGAATTTGCCCAACACCTTTTGAGCGTAAACCGATTGACAGATGAAGATTTCCCCATTTTCCTTTTGTTGAATTTGCACACCCAGAAAGTTGCCAACTTCTTCAAAAGCGATGTGAAACTTTCGCTCCATTTTTTTTAGCAGCTTCAAAATCTCTGCATTACTCGATCCTGCCATTAATCCATCATCGACATACAGTGTGACTCATTTAGAATGGAAACACCCATGTAAAATCTGAAGTTATTTACCGATTTTAACCATTTTTTTTTTTAAATGTCAATTAACGAAACGTCTACCTCGGGACAAAATTTTAAATGTTTATTCCAATTTTCAGGGCATACTACGATAACTTTTTCGTGCTCAAAATGGAGAATTCTTATTAGCGATTTGTTTATAAAAATAGTTATTTACGATACAAGTGTCGTAACGTATCATTTTACAATACGAGACGGCGGTTTAATAAACGAGGCCGCAGGCCGAGTTTAATAAGCCGTCGAGTATCGTAAAATGATGTTACGATACGAATATCGTACAACGTTTTATCTACTATTCATAAAATATTGTTAATCGAAAGAAATTTGTAAAAAATTAGAAATAATTTAGTAGGCATATCTGTCATCTGTCACCTTAATAAATGAGTGCGGTAAAATAGTTCATTACGATACTCATTTGAGTGTCGTAATGTTGAACTTTATATATGAATAGTAGATAAAAATATCTACGCCACTAAATTTAGAATGCTTCCAAATAGCTGTCACCAAAATTTTACAAAAATATATTTATTAATAACAAAGTTATGACAACTTAAAGTTCGAAAACTTTCTACGCTAACAGTTACAAAACAACACCCTGTATCAATAGATGGCCATTGAAATTAATTAATAATTCTTAAATTAAACTATTAAAACCATCAGTGGAGAAAAAAATATTGAAAGTAACGTAATATTTAATAAAAGTAACGGAATCGCGCGATTGAGTAAATAAAGACCTAACATTTCCATTTAAATCTTAGTTACCATGGAAATTATGTTACTGTTTAACCAGGTTTAACTTAACAGTTATGATAGATTTTTATTAAATATTACGTTACTTTAAATATTTTTTTCTCCACTGATGGTTTAAATAGTTTAATTTAAGCATTATTAACATAATTTCAATGGCCATCTATTGATACAGGGTGTTGTTTTGTAACTGTTAGCGTAGAAAGTTTTCGAACTTTAAGTTGTCATAACTTTGTTATTAAAAAATATATTTTTGTAAAATTTTGGTGACAGCTATTTGGAAGCATTCTGAATCTAGTGGCGTAGATATTTTTTTTATAAACAAATCGCTAATAAGAATTCTCCATTTTGAGCACGAAAAAGTTATCGTAGTATGCCCTGAAAATTGGAATAAACATTTAAAATTTTGTCCCGAGGTAGACGTTTCGTTAATTGACATTTTAAAAAAAAAATGGTTAAAATCGGTAAGTAACTTCAGATTTTACATGGGTGTTTCCATTCTAAATGAGTCACACTGTATAAAGTGATGATTAATTTTTTTTTTTTTTTAGTATGCACGAAAACATTGGTCTGCCCCACTTTGTTTTAATCCGGATTTCTCCAAAAACTTAGCAAACTTCCGGTTCCAGCACCTCGAAGCTTGTTTTAGTCCGTATAAACTCTTGTTTAACTTGCAAACACGATCCGTTCCATCCTCAAAACCTTCAGGTTGAAGCATGTAGATTTCTTCCTCGAGTTTACCGTACAAAAATGCGGTTTTCACGTCAAATTGTGCTAAAATCAGGTTCTCCTCTGCTGCAACCGCCAGAACCGATCTCACTGAATCAAACCTTGCAACTGGTGCAAACGTTTCATCGTAGTCAACTCCCGGTTTCTGCATAAACCCCTTTGCAACTAATCTGCTTTTGTATCTTGCCACCGACCCATCCAAATTGTGCTTGACCCTATGCACCCATTTGTTGGTAATTGGTTTGCGACCTTCTGGTAACTCAACTAAATCCCATGTGTGATTTTCCATGTGTGACTTCATCTCATCTGTCATTGCTTCTTTCCACTCTGGTGATTCAAGCGCTTCCGCAGCTGTGATCGGCTCATTGATGCACTCAGCTACCATCGCATAAACACCGTACCTTGCTGGCATTTTGATCTTTGACCTATCACGAAGTTTTGGAAATGATTCCTTTTCCTCACTGTCACTTCCGCTTTCACCGTCAGCTTCAACTTCAATTTCAACTTCTGTAATACTCGGTGTGATCACTTCCGGTTTGAAATTGACATTTCTGCTCAGCGTCACTTTCCTCATTTCCGGAATCCAAACGCGATAACCATCGTGATTGTCGCAATAACCAATCAGAATTCCCTTCTGACTTTTCCTTTCAAAATTGTGACGTTTGACTTCCGGTACATGTACGAAACATTCCGTTCCGAATTTCCTCAGATGTGTAACCTTGACGTTCTTGCCCAACCACAACTCTAAGGGGGACTTACCAGCTTTGCCCGTAGGTCCACATCTGTTCAAGATGTAAGCAGCGGTATTCACCGCTTCAGCCCAAAGTCCACTTTCCAGAATTGGCTCCACGGAATGCATTAGCGTTCTAGCCATCTCAGCTATTGTCCGATTCTCCCTTTCAGCGCCGCCATTCTGCTCCGGTGTGTAGGCCATCGTAACTCGATGTTTGAATCCCTTCTTCTGCGCAAGCTTTCTCATTTGTTGGTTGACATTTTCCGTTCCACCATCTGAAATCAGTTCCTGTATTTTGATACCAACCGTTTCCGCTTCGTTGACAAAACTTTCCAGACTATCAAAAGTATCTGACTTGTACTTGATCGGGTAGACTTGTCGGTACTTGCTGTAGTCGTCTTTGATGCATGCCCAAAATCTTGCACCACCAACTGACGTAACATCCATTGGTCCAACAACATCTAAGTGAATCCTCTCTCCCGGCTTAGTAGCACGTTCGTCACGTGATCTGAAACTCAACCGATGCTGTTTCCCGAGTTGACACGGCTCGCAGAAAAACTCGTTGATTTTACACTCGATCCCTTTAGCCTTCAGAAATTTGAGCACATGTTGCTTATCCTGATGACCCAGCCTTTCATGCCATAATTGCAGCGTCTCCGGCACCTTATTAACAACTTGTGCACTGACCTTCTCATTCGGCATTACGACTTTCATATCCAACAGGAACATTCCATGATGCAATTTTCCAGTTAATTTGACCTTGCCATCCTTTGACACAGTACATCCCGTTTTACCACCATAAAAGTCCAAATTTTTTAAAGCAATTGATCCAACTGAAAACAAGTTGCTTTTCAGTTCCGGTACATACCATGCTCCTCTTAGCTCACCTGGCAACCATTTTCCCTCGATTAGTCGAGTAATCTTTATGGTTCCAGTGCCAACGATTTTAAGCGTCTTTCCGTCACCAATGTAAACTTCATGAGCATTGTCAACAAGTTTGAATTCGTCGAACCATTCCCGTCTAGGCGTCATGTGCTCGCTAGCACCCGAATCAGCAAACCAAACGTCGTTCGAATTCTGAGCGCTCAGAACACTCAGAAACGCTTGTGTGTTTTCCGGTCCACCTTTTTTAGTTTTGACATCACCTGCACCGTTCTTTGATCGACATTCAAATTGATAGTGACCCTTCTTTCCGCACTTGTAGCACGTAGAATTAGCTCGTTTCTCCTTTGCCTTCTCACTCTGCGCTCCACTTCGGTTAACACCAGCATTCCCTCTGCTAGTGCCGCCATCACCCGATGTGGTATTTGACGTTCTATACTGTTGCCGTCGCTCAGTATAAAGTGCACTCGAATCCGCAGTTTCGCCGCTTTCCTTCTTACTGTTCAACTCAACACTGCATAGCTGCTCCGCTAGCTTATTCAACGTCCAGTTCTTCTTCTCTGTCAAATTAAGCGCGTTTATGAAGTGAACGTATTCAGCTGGTAATGCATCTAACAACCGACCAATCAGCAGACTCTCAGGTAGCTCGACATTGTCTTCCTTCAACGTTTCATTTTTGACATCGGCCCAACATACCTTGAATCTAGCGATAAGACTCACGATCGATTCACCAGTTTCCATTTTCAAGTTAAAAAAATCCTTGAATAGTCGTTGTTGACGCTGTGTTGACTTTTGTTCGTAAAGTCCTTCCAGTACTCCCCACATACTACGAGCTGTTTTACACGTCAGCAACTGCTGTTGCAGCGACTGACTCACGTTGTTGTAGACGGACATCTTGGCTAGGTTCTCAGCTTTCTTCGCTTTGTTCCTCAGCTCTTCATTCGCCCCTTGAGATAGTTCTCCCGTTAGATCTTTTGACAATGCTTCTTCAGCATTTGCAGCAGCCAAGTATAACTCAATCTGCATTTTCCATACATTCCAATTTTCGGCACCCTCCAGCTTGTAAATCGCAACGTTCATTTTATCCATCGTTCAACGTAGTTTAGACAGTAAAATAAACAGTTCAATCGATCACAAACAGTATTTTGTTGCTCAAAAATTATCACTTGAAAAATTCGATTTTCTCACTTTAATCAGTCTATCATCACATAAAGCACAGTTTAGTACGTACCTGGGCCCATAACCTGTTCAATTTTATCACTTACAGCAGAACTTCTTTGTAGATGATAACAGATTTTTATTGAATGACTTACTACATCAACAACTTGTTTTTTTTTTTTTTTTTAGTATATAAGCCTACCACGCTCATAAAATCAGCGCTGCACAAGACAATCAATTTTCACTACAAAACAGAAAACATTACAAATATTAACATTATGCCATTCCAGAGATTGTTTTTAGTTCAAAATTGTGAATACCTTTTAGTGCTTTTTGAATGATTTTACTATTTTTACATACTGAATGTACAGTCATATTGCACTCACAGTATAATTCAGTGCTTGCAGTATAACGTATGGGACATAAGTTTTGAACAAAAAGTTCAAAATGTTGTACAAGCTTGAAATTTTCAACAATATCTACGGTTACTCAAACGTGAAATTGTTCAGAGATCAAAATGCTAGCCAGGCAACAATTTATAGAGCAATAAGAAATTGGAGAAGGTATGGCTTGCATTAATTTGCCGAAAACTGGAAGACCTCATGTTTTCACACAAAACAGGACCAATGGACTAGTAGAAAGTGCTCAAAACAGTATTGGAATTTCTAGTCGAAAGCTAAGTCGCCGTTTTGGAGTTTTCTGGAACACCGTGCGAATGATTTTGACCATTTTCGAAAAAATACAACCCATGCACAACTCGAAAGAATACCCGGATGTTGTAGGCGTAGGAATTTTGTGAGAAACCGCATGAAACAAGGAATGATGAAAAATATCGCATTCAGAAATGAAGGGCTACGATGGATTTTACACCCATGTTGAAAACTGTTTAAATGAAGTGCAATTTAAAGCAAAGGCGAAATTTCCTGACAAAGTAGTTCTAGTCTGGTTTTTTTTCAGAGCAGAACCTGTGTATGCCGAGCTTTATACCCACATATACTTACCAAAACTGCTTAATTTTGTTAATACCAATCATCAGAACGACGATATAATACTTGCTTCGTGCACAAAAAAAATGGTTTTATACAGGGTGTCCCAGGTTTAATGATCAGGACTTTGAGAAGTTCGTTGAATAAGAGCTATTAGAAAAGGAAGCGCTTGCAATTTTCAGTCCAGAAGTCTCATCACATTTGTTCGGACGTAAATTTACTCTATATACCTCACAAATCGTTGACCGTAATTTTTGGGTCCAAAAGAAGGTATTCCATAAATGACAGCTAAGAATTTAAAAATGAGGCTTTACAGTGGAGTGGGCACGACTATGGTATACATTATATTTGAGGGGTAGCAACTAAATTGCTATTTAATTCAAAGTAATCTTACCACAAAACCATAAAAATGTTATGATATTAGAATTTCAAAGATACAAACTGAAATGAAATTTCCAAGAAGATATTTATGATTAAGACCCAGAAATGTTCACCTTCTTATCAATGACAAATATGAGAAATGACGTACAAGGCCTAAATAATGCATTTACTTCTAAAATATTACACCAGGTATATGTTTAACCTACACTACATTGAAGACAATAGTACATGATAAACATGTAATATATAATATTTACAAATGCAAAGCCAGTTGACGAATGGTATACGTGACAAAGTCATAATACACAAAGTTGGCCGATTTAAGTGATGTTTTATTAGTTTTGTACAGTTTTCTTTAAAATTATGGTTTGTAGACTCATTTTCACTTGAGATGTTTGACATACTAACCAATTTAGTGTTGACATAGCACATTTTTGGGATACCGTTTAGATTGATATACATATAGAAACAAAAAATCTGAGTAAATAATAAAAAGTAGAACAATTAACTATTTCGTGTTTGAATTTATACAGAGTGATGGTTCGGACAACACATCGTAGGGATTTCAATGCAAAATTCTTAAAAATGTATTAAGTTTTTTTGCACCATCAACGAAATTAGTTTTCAATTCCCTAGAACATCACACTATGGGACCCTTTGGGCAAATTAACTGAAAAACGTTCCCAACAACCTCTTTAGTAACAAGCTCCAGCTGCTGCCGAAGTTGCGAGGGACAATTTTTTATTATTAGAATCATCAGAAGTTCTTTTTATTAAGATTTTAGTTATCCAATTTTTGGAAACGATGAAAATGACGAATAAACTAATATGTACCCTTA
This sequence comes from Pyrocoelia pectoralis, assembly GCA_036250285.1. Classification (NCBI taxonomy): domain Eukaryota; kingdom Metazoa; phylum Arthropoda; class Insecta; order Coleoptera; family Lampyridae; genus Pyrocoelia; species Pyrocoelia pectoralis. The sequence continues at coordinate 82,376,833 of CM070074.1, read as the reverse complement.
CCTAATGAATACATATTTATTGTGAAATAATTTGGAGAGCCAATAGAATTTTGCGTTAAAATCCCTATGCGATACGTTATCCAAGTCACCACTCTGTATATACATTTTTGGAAAGCGAAAGTATCACCTGTACCTGTATCGACTTTGTTTGTCAGCATCGAACTATACCTATCAAGAACTTTGTTTATCACAAGCTTCAGGCATAGATGAATAAATAAAGCTTTTAACATACGACCGGGTAAGATTTATTTAATTGCGTTTAGTTTATATATAATTAAATTAAATTGTGTATCAAATGTAGATTGCACTAAATATGTTATTGGTGCAAATTAAGTAAGAAAAACACCTGCCATCATAAAACGTTGCAGCAGGTATATCCGCATTTGACTTATTTCAATAACAACTGCCAGCTGAAGGATTAAAGTCTTTTAACATTTCTTTAAAATTCTTCGTTTATCGGTACATTTTTATTGGGATTAATGATATTTCTTCTAAAAATTAAGTCTGTGTATCCGTCCTGCAATGTGCAAAAACTGGCTCCGGATGCAATTCATCACAGACAAGATCCGTCGTAGTAGATATACTGGTAGCGAATATTAATTTTGGTGATGTAATACTTACCAGCTTTAAGCAGTTTGGTTAAATCCGAAAATATGTAAATCATGCTTACATTCAACAAATGCGAACTTGAGGAGACTTAAGTTCGGTTGCTAACAAAAAAAGAAGAAGAGTATTAAATGAAGCGGTCCAAAATGAAGTTCTTGTTGAATTTTCAATGAATCCTATATTATCAATTCCTCAAGCAGCTTTCACGTGAATCAATTAGTAGACTGTTAAAATCTTATCCCTTTAAATGGATATTACTCAACAACCATGGCGACGATTCCGATAGATGAATTGATTTTTGTGAAAATATGAAGGAAAGGATTATACCTGATTAAAAATATTGGAGTGTTAAAAATACTCACACATTCAGAGAAAAGCATACTCAATATCAGAAGAAATTAAAGTTTGGACGGGAATGTTGGTCCTCTCTTTATAGAGGGAAATTTAGTGGGTATATTTGCACTGATATCCTAAACAATTTTATCAAACCTTATAGTTGAAGTGGAAAATCAAAGAGAAAATTTGTGTATTACTGTTTACAACACAACGTCAACTACTTTGAACATTTAGGTACCAAGTAAAGTATTTTTTGAAATTAAATAAATTAATGAGTTTTCTTGTCTAAAATGTTTTAAATAAATTGCAGTTCTGCTGTTAAAAAGCATTTTGGGAATCATATATCTCGAGTAGGGGAAATGCCAGAAATCGGGCAGAAAACTAGGTACCCTTAATCACTTACATAATAAATAAACCATATCAATTTCAATATACATAAAAAATACCTAAATATGTTTTGTAGAACAATTTAGGCAATTTCGGTAGGCCGGGGTGCATTCATCCACCTATATCGGGTATATACCAAAATGGTACCTATCAATTCTTCTAAAAAAATAATTCGTTTTTCAGGTATTCCTCGAAGGTGAATTTTAAATATCAGTAGGGACGAAATACATATAGGGAAAGCCAAACAAACTTGCGTGCACGTCATCAATGACGTATTTCCATGTCTTTTGTGGCAAAGTTTCCATCGCTAAGTGTATCATTAAATATGTAAAAAAAACAGCTCTAAAAGCAATGCAATTAATATAAGACTTTTGAGATGAAAATGTATGTGCACAAGCTTGTTTTTGTTGGCTTTAGACGCTTCTCAATGTAAAATGTTGTGATAAAATTTTAATCAACAGACCAGTAAGTAACGACGTAAATCTAGCCACTGTCAGGGAATGGTGCTGTGTTGCCGTCTTTTATTCATCGATATTTTGAGGTTACGGATGACAGTAGTATTCTGACAGGCATATTTAATTGATTTTTGTCGTCAACAATTTGTAATAGTAATTAATATTTATTTGTGGTTAAATAAGAAATATTTGCTGGGACATTAAATGTTTCCTGATCACTTTGACAATACTGTAAATGTAAACGTCATCAAACGCTGATGACGTGCACGCAACTTATACCCTGTTCAAGTCACCAGCCGTTGCACGTCATAGCTTAAAACTTACTAAATCAATGACGTGTAATCAGCGTTGTCAAATGTACGTGTTGTCAGACTGACGTTTTTAGGTTAGGAACAAATAGATAATAGGTGTTTTCTTTTTGCATTTTGTGGCACACTTAAATCACCTCTGTCAATACACACCATTCGTTTTATAAAAATAATTTGACTCAGTTCTCAATAACCCTATTCGTTTTAAAAGCTTTATTTAAGTTTTGTATTAACCTGAGGCAGAAATGTCTACATGACGCAAGGTGCTTCAATCACGTGATAATTGTGCATTTGCCTAACCCTGTGGCACATCTGTGGCGATGCAAAAAGAAAACACCTACTGTATACCTATGTAATAATAAAATACAACAACTAATGTAGACATAAACAATATAAGAGTACTGCAGATAAGTACTGTTTTTAGTAAGGCAATTTAAAAAAAATAGCTTAAGTGCGTACCGGTGAATTTAACAAAGTATAGATGAAAATAATATCAAACAAGAAATGAATGGCTATTTTATTCGTGCTTTCTTTGTCGGAGGAGCTTCGAGAGTTCATGTATAAAGAGATCAACGTTAAAAAATCGAATAAAGAAAATCAAGCAAAAAAACCAAAGGAGAATATTTGCGTGAAAATTTACAAAATTTGAATGACTCTAGTAATGAGAGTGACTAAGGAATAAGGTTCACACAAATAGGCGAGTATTTACCAACAGAACAAGAATTAGATGTAAAAGCATATATACTAAGCGGTGCTCTGATCTAAATTATGGACTTATACAGGGTGTTTTTTTGGGAGCTTTAGTTAGACGTTTCTGGGAAAGTTTTATAGGTAGATTTTTGAAAATCTGTATTTAGGGGTTACTCAAAAAGCCGAATCAATGTAAAATATTTTCAAAATGGCAGCACTTCCGGAAATGCCGGAAGTAGCTACCAACTTCGTTATTTTAACTAGCAACCCCTATTTTTTATTGCATTTTTGGATTCTACGTGAAATTTCATAGCTTTTGATACCAACATGTCAATATCTACAAGTTATGGTTTTTAAGTTATTTCCATTTATTTAAAAAAAATGGCGGATGCAGACGGTACTTTAAGAATTCATTGCTTGAAAACGGTTGTAGCTATGGACAGCGAGTTTTCACCAGCGCATAGAGGAAGAATAGGGCTTTTTTTTGGTGTACTTAAAAAAAGTTATGTTGCGTACGACGTCACCTATGAGGCTCCAAATTTAAGAAAATTCAAAGACTGAAAACTAATTTTTTTTAAATGAAATGATCATTTTCTTACTATTGCATTTGATAGAGAATCAAAATGGGAATATTTTGGTATTACATGTTCCTATTCCTATCTTTAATAGTTTGTGACTTATTCTCATTTCATTGCAATGATACCATTTTTCTCGGATTTTTTAGTAGTTGGCCATGACCTTATGGCAAACGAATTTTAAACCAATCAATCCGTCACCTGTTAATTTCAAATCAATTTAAAACCTTGTCTTCTTCAACACATGTTCCAAACACAAACTCTTTTTCGTAAATATTCTCATGTGGAGTATTGTATGACTTGTGATTCAGTATTGAGCATATTCTTGTAGAGACAGCTTTCCTATTGCAGGAACAACAATATTGCGTAAAATTTCCAAATAACGTTCTGTATTCAAATTTTCTGGATAAATGTGGAAACACAAAATATTGTTATTTTTAAACGCACAAAGTACAATAAAACTCCAGCACTCTTGAAAGTGTACATCTCCATTCAAACAAGAATTTTAATGGCACCAGCAATGCGAATTATGGCGATTAAATTTTTACTAAATTTGGCCTCGTCTGATCAAGTAATGTTCCCCAAAAAATATTCCTGGTTCCTTAACATTAGCTATTCGTAAAACTCTGTAGGTGAGGGAGTACAAAGCTTCCAAAATTCAAACAATTTCATTCCAGTGTTCAGATGGTACGTTCACTAGGACGCGGTCTTTCTGGATATCTCTCAAAGAACGTATGACAGGCATGTGATGCGATTCTGTTCATTTCACCATAAATAACAATTAGATTCCAAAAATCTTAATGTGTAAAACCATTGCGAGCTATTTTTCATTTTTTTCGAAAAATTGAAAAACTTATGTTAACCCATTACAGGTGATGGTTTAGCATAATGATTTGTTCAAAATTCGATGGCCATGGTCCATGTCATGGTCAACTACTACAAAGAATTTGAAAAAAAATGGTATCAATGCGATGAAATGAGAATAAGTCAGAAACTATTAAAGATAGGGATAGGAACATGTAATACCAAAATGTGCCCATTTTTACTCTCTATCAAATTCAATAGTAAGAAAATGGTCATTTCATTTAAAAAATCTGAGTTTTCAGTCTTTGAATTTTCTTAAATTTGGAGCCTCATAGGTGACGTCGTACGCAATATAACTTTTTTTTAAGTACACCAAAAGAAACCCCTATTCTTCCTTTAAGCGCTGGTGAGTGGTGAAAACTCGTTTGCCATAGCTATAACCGTTTTCAAGTACCTAACGAATTCTTAAAGTACTGTCTGCATCCGCCATTTTTTTTAAATAAATGAAAATAACTTAAAAACCAGAACTTGTAGATATTGACATGTTGGTATCAAAGGTTATGAAATTTCACGTAGAATCCAACAATGCAATAAAAAATAGGGGTTGCTATTTAAAATAACGAAGTTGGTAGCTACTTACGGCATTTCCGGAAGTGCTGCTATTTTGAAAATATTTTAGATCGATTCAGCTTTCAGAGTAACCCCCAAGTACACATTTTCAGAAACCTACCTATACAATTTTCCCAGAAACGTCTAACTAAAGCTTTCAAAAAAACACCCTGTATATGTACACGTTCAAAAGTTGGTATATTTAGTATACTACTGGTTGCACCAAACTGGCACCAAAGCAGGCAAGCAACGAACTGATGGAGCCGAAGTTTTATACCCAATACTTTCTTTGAGGAAACCGGAAAGCACCAGCTTAAGCAGGAGTACCTACAACGTTTAATAAGTTTAAGGTGGATGAGTTATTTGAAAACCTCCAAAAAGTGTCAACACGCTTCAAAATTACTCTAGAAGGTATCTTTAATCTTGATGAGACCGGGGTCACCATTATGATAAAACCAGCAAAAGTTGTCGACACCACAGAAAAAGACAAGGTAAGTTAGATAAAGAAGTTGAATATATCAGATCAGAAACAATGATTTTAAGTGATAAAAAAAACTTGCCAGTTACTCCCTCTTGCCGTAGTTATAAAAAAACCTGTTAAAATTGCACCAGACGTTTTACGAAAACCGTAAGAAAAGTACCTGTCCTAACCAAAAGCACTCCAGAGGTTGGAATTAATTGGATAAGAAAAATAAAATAAAAAGAAAGGCGTTAAACGAAATATTTTTATGTTTTTCCAAACTTGATACTATTTTCCATATTTTAGTCATTTGTTTATGGGTGGTGGAAAGCTCTCCTCTTTAAGATCGGATGATGGGGAGTGTTCGGCCATTTGCAACTACATAATTTTTTATGGCGTTTTCTTTGTTTTAAACAATTATTTTTATTTACAAAAATACATTTCGTGGCCGAATTATCCCCTCTTTGAATGAATTGTAAAATATACTTACTAGGTGTAACCAAACATTAGTAATGGTTTATGGGTGAAGCCTAATTTAATTCTAAGCGCTTGAAATGGTACTAAAAAAATTTAATTGGTCTCACATACTCATGGTAAAATAAAGTAGGTGTTGTTCGAGCTGTAGTTGACTTATTGCAACATGCTTAAACAATCCCTTTTGTAAATGTTTTTCCATTAAGGTACTACAGTCTAAACAAGCTATAAATGTTAACATATTAACAAACAATAAAGTAACCGATCGTAGTTTAACCGTTTCACGGTTTCAGCCCACAATAGGTAAGAAAAATTGAAGCGAAGCTTGTAATTTATAACATAGTTCCAGCTGTAAGTAGTTAATAGTTTCAAAGTTCGAAGAAATGCAAAATGCGTTTTATTTATGACTTTGGTACGGTTGAGTAATTTATCTTTTTATTGGTTTCTCATTTCTGTATGATATAGATTTATGTAGACATTTAAAAATGTAATTTAACTGAAATTTTTTCATTAGGAATTTAAATTTATTTTTGTGAAAATGCTATTTCAGAATGTAAATTATTTCCAATTATGGTGTTGTATATCATTAACATTTCAAAAATGTTCTTAAAACTTCATCGCTCTACTTTTGATGTTTTATAGCCCAATAAAATACAGCCTTACGTGTCACACATGTTAACGACTGCTATTAAACTGGAAATATTTTGTAATCAATTTTTATGCAGCTATAAGATCACATCATCCAATAAGATTAAGTGCAATTTTCTAACTTTAAAATTGGACCGCTTTAGTACCTTATACCTACCATTAATTTCGTGTTAACTTTTTTCTATAAACTTTATTCGAGCGTCAGAGTTTTGCGTATCATTCACACGTATAATTTGCATTCCAATTTAGTAAACGCCGATAAATATATGCAACCGGATCTTGATAATGATTAGATTTTTTGTACATATCTTATACAAACCGGAATGTTAGGGGAAAACCGATTTAATGCCTTGCAATTAACTTAATAAATCATTTTTAGCAATTTCACTCGCCAGCACCATTTTCTTAATGTTAATGGTTTCTGTTTTCTCCTACCTGACTACTTCTTTTCCTTAATTTCTTACCATAAACAAATCCTAAACACACAAAACTATTTTCATAACTTTACGTTAGCATATTATAAGACGCTTTTCTTATACATATAATTGAAAAAGTACTTCCTCCTTAATTTTAAGATGGGCGCTGTTCAATCATCCTTCAGGTTTTCCATGAAAATTTTGGAATGGATCTCAGGATCTGTACCTACCTTCAATTCTATTAAGGTAGTACCTCCGCGAAATGATTTATGACAGAATTTGTTCAAACTTGACGTATATACGTTATTAAATACGTTATCCAAACATCTGTGGAGTTTAAATGAGGTTTACCGTCCCTAAGTCGAGATATTTACACTTAAAATTGGCATAATTGACATATATGATATAACCTATATACAAAAAAACACCGCCCACGTAGCACATATCTTTCAAAGGCGTCCCAAAGACATTCTAAGGACTTCTATATGTCCACATAAGTCCCCAGGACATCCGAAAGACATTCTGGGAACTTCTAAATGTCCGCATAAGTCCACAGGACATCTCTTACAGATCTCGTGTTATGTGGGCGCTGACACATTATCAATTTTACTGCCAAACTAAAGGTCAGAATTTAATAAAAAACTAGAGAATGCTAGAGAGGGATTATACGAAAATTGTGAAAAAATTTGAGAATTGTTTACCGTTTACTATGAAGATATAGCCTTGAGAAACATGACGTTTTTGGTAATAGGTGTTTTGTTTTTGCACGTTGTGGTAGACCTAATAGACCGAGAGCCAGCAACGTATTTTGAGTTGTCATTTCAAAAGTCATGAAAAGTCACTCAGTGAATCTCTAATATCTGCTGAAAAATAAAAGTTACTTCTGCCAACCCACTCCGGTCGGGTTGTACTACCCTAAATTTTCAAAAGGGGTAAGAAATAAGGCTCAATGTAGTTATAGTATCAGTCATGAAATTTCAGGAGGTTATTCTCACTTATATTCTGGATTTATCAGCATGTTGACAGAACATTTCCCCCCTCACCTAATTGCTGACAGAACGCCCTAAAGTCTAAGTATAAGTACATAAAACTACATTTACAAAGAGGGTAACAAATAAAGGTTCAATATGGTTAAAGTATCAGTCATGAAATTTCAGGAGGTTATTCTCACTTATATTTTGGATTTATGAGAATGTTGACAGAACATTTCCCCCCTCACCTAATTGCTGACAGAACGCCCTAAAGTCTAAGTATAAGTATATAAAACTACATTTACAAAGAGGGTAACAAATAAAGGTTCAATATGATTAAAGTATCAGTCATGAAATTTCAGGAGGTTATTCTCACTTAAATTCTGGATTTATCAGCATGTTGACAGAACATTTCCCCCCTCACCTAATTGCTGACAGAACGCCCTAAAGTCTAAGTATAAGTACATAAAACTACATTTACAAAGAGGGTAACAAATAAAGGTTCAATATGGTTACAGTATCAGTCATGAAATTTCAGGATGTTATTCTCACTTAAATTCTGGATTTATCAGCATGTTGACAGAACATTTCCCCCCTCACCTAATTGCTGACAGAACGCCCTAAAGTCTAAGTATAAGTATATAAAACTACATTTACAAAGAGGGTAACAAATAAAGGTTCAATATGATTAAAGTATCAGTCATGAAATTTCAGGAGGTTATTCTCACTTAAATTCTGGATTTATCAGCATGTTGACAGAACATTTCCCCCCTCACCTAATTGCTGACAGAACGCCCTAAAGTCTAAGTATAAGTACATAAAACTACATTTACAAAGAGGGTAACAAATAAAGGTTCAATATGGTTAAAGTATCAGTCATGAAATTTCAGGAGGTTATTCTCACTTAAATTCTGGATTTATCAGCATGTTGACAGAAAATTTCACCCCTCACCTAATTGCTGACAGAACGCCCTAAAGTCTAAGTATAAGTACATAAAACTACATTTACAAAGAGGGTAACAAATAAAGGTTCAATATGGTTAAAGTATCAGTCATCAAATTTCAGGAGGTTATTCTCACTTAAATTCTGGATTTATGAGAATGTTGACAGAACATTCCCCCCCCCCCCTCCCCCTCCCCTCTTAATTGCTGACAGAACGCTGTAATCTCTAGGTATACGTATATAAAACTAAAAGTCCTGACTGACATATCAACGCCCAGCCCATACCCCTGGACCTAGATGGCTGAAATTTGACACAGAGGTTGCTTTTATGATGTAGACAAGGGATAAGGCCGGATATTTCAAAATTTAACCCCTAAGGGGTTAAAATAGGGGATGAAAGTTTGTATTTTAAGTTAAATCCATAAAAATTGGTATACCTATGACCTTTCGGTTAGAAATTGAAAGACGTGTTTCAGGATTTTTTGAAATTCAACACCTAAGGGGGTAAAATGGGGATGAATTTATTTCTACTTTTCTACGAAGCGTGGTATTTCCACAATCAATTGCAACAAATGAACAAACTCCCCTCAGTTACAATTTATTTCTGCCAAATCGTAACGTTACTATTTTTGTGGTAATTTTCTGTAGGTAATTGCAGAAAAATTTGAGCCAACAACGTATTTCGAGAAATCCTAAAATACGTCTTTCTTAACTTGTAACAGAAGGTCCAAATTCCAATTTTTATGTATGTACCTTAAAAAATGACGAATTTCCATGTAAAGCTTTATCCCCATTTTACCCCCTTAGGTGTTGAATTTCAACAAATCCTGAAACACGTCTTTCAATTTCTAACCGAAAGGCCATATACCAATTTTTTATGGATTTAACTTAAAGAATCACGAAGTTCCATATAAACTTTCATCCCCTATTTTACCCCCTTAGGGGTTGAATTTCGAAAATTCCTGAATCACGCCTGTCTTAATTTCTAACCGAAAGGTCATATACCAATTTTTATGGATTTAACTTAAAATACAAACTTTCATCCCCTATTTTAACCCCTTAGGGGTTGAATTTTGAAATATCCGGCCTTATCCCTTGTCTACATCATAAAACCAACCTCTGTGTCAAATTTCAGCCATCTAGATCCAGGGGTATGGGCTGGGCGTTGATATGTCAGTCAGGACTTTTAGTTTTATATACGTATACCTAGAGATTACAGCGTTCTGTCAGCAATTAAGAGGAGGGGGAAATGTTCTGTCAACATTCTCATAAATCCAGAATTTAAGTGAGAATAACCTCCTGAAATTTCATTACTGATACTTTAACCATATTGAACCTTTATTTGTTACCCTCTTTGTAAATGTAGTTTTATGTACTTATACTTAGACTTTAGGGCGTTCTGTCAGCAATTAGGTGAGGGGAGAAATGTTCTGTCAACATGCTGATAAATCCAGAATATAAGTGAGAATAACCTCCTAAAATTTGATGACTGATACTTTAACCATATTGAACCTTTATTTGTTACCCTCTTTGTAAATGTAGTTTTATATACTTATACTTAGACTTTAGGGCGTTCTGTCAGCAATTAGGTGAGGGGGGAAATGTTCTGTCAACATGCTGATAAATCCAGAATTTGAGTGAGAATAACCTCCTGAAATTTCATGACTGATACTTTAACCATATTGAACCTTTATTTGTTACCCTCTTTGTAAATGTAGTTTTATATACTTATACTTAGACTTTAAGGCGTTCTGTCAGCAATTAGGTGAGGGGGGAAATGTTCTGTCAACATGCTGATAAATCCAAAATATAAGTGAGAATAACCTCCTGAAATTTCATGACTGATACTTTAACCATATTGAACCTTTATTTGTTACCCTCTTTGTAAATGTAGTTTTATGTACTTATACTTAGACTTTAGGGCGTTCTGTCAGCAATTAGGTGAGGGGGGAAATGTTCTGTCAACATGCTGATAAATCCAGAATTTGAGTGAGAATAACCTCCTGAAATTTCATGACTGATACTTTAACCATATTGAACCTTTATTTGTTACCCTCTTTGTAAATGTAGTTTTATATACTTATACTTAGACTTTAAGGCGTTCTGTCAGCAATTAGGTGAGGGGGGAAATGTTCTGTCAACATGCTGATAAATCCAGAATTTGAGTGAGAATAACCTCCTGAAATTTCATGACTGATACTTTAACCATATTGAACCTTTATTTGTTACCCTCTTTGTAAATGTAGTTTTATATACTTATACTTAGACTTTAGGGCGTTCTGTCAGCAATTAGGTGAGGGGGGAAATGTTCTGTCAACATGCTGATAAATCCAGAATTTGAGTGAGAATAACCTCCTGAAATTTCATGACTGATACTTTAACCATATTGAACCTTTATTTGTTACCCTCTTTGTAAATGTAGTTTTATATACTTATACTTAGACTTTAAGGCGTTCTGTCAGCAATTAGGTGAGGGGGGAAATGTTCTGTCAACATGCTGATAAATCCAGAATTTAAGTGAGAATAACCTCCTGAAATTTCATGACTGATACTTTAACCATATTGAACCTTTATTTGTTACCCTCTTTGTAAATGTAGTTTTATATACTTATACTTAGACTTTAGGGCGTTCTGTCAGCAATTAGGTGAGGGGGGAAATGTTCTGTCAACATGCTGATAAATCCAGAATTTGAGTGAGAATAACCTCCTGAAATTTCATGACTGATACTTTAACCATATTGAACCTTTATTTGTTACCCTCTTTGTAAATGTAGTTTTATATACTTATACTTAGACTTTAAGGCGTTCTGTCAGCAATTAGGTGAGGGGGGAAATGTTCTGTCAACATGCTGATAAATCCAGAATTTAAGTGAGAATAACCTCCTGAAATTTCATGACTGATACTTTAACCATATTGAACCTTTATTTGTTACCCTCTTTGTAAATGTAGTTTTATATACTTATACTTAGACTTTAGGGCGTTCTGTCAGCAATTAGGTGAGGGGGGAAATGTTCTGTCAACATGCTGATAAATCCAGAATATAAGTGAGAATAACCTCCTGAAATTTCATGACTGATACTATAACTACATTGAGCCTTATTTTTTACCCCTTTTGAAAATTTAGGGTAGTACAACCCGACCGGAGTGGGTTGGCAGAAGTAACTTTTATTTTTCAGCAGATATTAGAGATTCACTGAGTGACTTTTCATGACTATTGAAATGACAACTCAAAATACGTTGCTGGCTCTCCGTCTATAAGTCACTAAGTCAGCTCTGTCAATAACACACCATTCGTTTTATAAAAATAATTTGACTCAGTTTTCAATAACCCTATTCGTTTTAAAAGTTTTATTTAAGTTTTATATTAACCTGAGGCAGAAATGTCTACATGACGCAAGGCACTTTAATCACGTGATGATTGTAACTTTACCTAACCCCGTGGCGATGCAAAAAGAAAACACCTATTATTAGATATGTTTATAGTACAGTCAATTTAAACACAAAAATATACAAACATTGCAAAAATTCCTATGTTAGGTTTGCTTTTTTCATGGTGTTAGGTTCGGTCCCAGTAGTAAATACTCCATTTTGCAACTTGCAACTTTGCAAAACTTGTGGAAACTGGGGGGGGGGGGGCACCAAAAACCGCGATTTTTTCGGACTTTTTTAAGTTTTAGCCTCGTAGATCAAAAACTATGAGTTGTAGTGCAAAGAATATGATTATCTTTTTTAAACTGGACTAAATTTTCTACCATTTGAGCCTAACCGGAAGTCTGTAAGTATAATAGTTTCCGAGATACAGCTCTTCAAAAATAGGCATTTTCCCTAAATCTGTTTTTAACGTATCATCCATGATTCGAGCCAGATATTGCCACAACGACGTGCCCTACGACCGTTGTCATGGAGGAAAAAATTGTAGGACATTTTATCACCTTTTATTTAAGCATAGATGCATTCCTGTAGGCCTAACAGTTCTCGAGAAAAAGACGGAAAACCGGAAAACAGTGAAATCGCTACGACTCCACATATATGTAATAGCATTAATATGATTAGAAGACATTTTGTGATTATTCTTATTTAGCCTAGCGAACGAACGCTCAAAAAGGGCTAGTAGACAGACTTTTTGATCCTAAAGATTTTATTTCTGGGATGTGTTTGGTGATGATTACACGAAAAGTAGCGTAACAAAATGTGCGGATTTGTTTGGTTTTCCGTTTACATCTCTTGAACAGGCCATTGTAGTGAGAAATGGCTAATTATAAAAAAAAGCTGATTAAATTTTCTACAAGTTTGCTTCTATGCGTTTTTTCTCTATCTCTATCCGTTGAAGAGATATTCGCTGTCCAGAATTGACATTTTTTTTTAAAATCGCTTTTACACGACGTTTTTCGGCAAATATTGTGTCCTAGCTCCTAAAGTATTGGGTTTATAGCAAAAACTGCTGAAATAAAAGTTGTAGACCATAAAATTTCCTATAAAATACATATACCGTTTAATATTTTATCTCAAATAGATTAGATGTTATAGTTATTTAAAAAAAACGTTGAGTTCAAGATGGAATAGAGGGCACTAGAGAACAAGTAATTTTGTGGGAGGTTTGGAGCTAAATCTGATATGTGAGTTTTAAATACAGATTACCTGCATCCTTAGCCAAACAATTTCAGTCTTATCCGCCACCATGTTTAATGGTCTCTAGTCTTTTCTAAATACATTTATGATAGGGTTAATGTTTGACGAAAAGAACAAAAGTATTTTCTCAAGGCAGCTTTTATTTTATAATTGGCCATTTTCCACTACGATCGCCTATTCAAGAGATACAAAGGGAAAACTTAACAAATCCGCAAATTTTTTTACGCTACGGAGTTAGCTCATACGGTAGGGCCGGGGACTTTTCGTATAATTATCACCAAACACCTTCAAACACATCTTAGAAATCAAATCATTAGGATCAAAAAGTCTGTCTACAAGCCCTTTTTGAGCGTTCGTTAGGCTAAATAAGGCTAACTAAGAATAAGAATCAGAAAATGTCTTCTAATCATACAATGCTATTACATATATGTGGAGGATTTCACTGTTTTCCGGTTTTCCGTCTTTTTCTCGAGAACCGTTAGGCCCACAGGAATGCATCTATGCTTAAATAAAAGGTGATAAAATGTCCTACAATTTTTTTCTCCGTGACAAGAGTCGTAGGGCACGTCGTTATGGCAATATCTGGCTCGAAACATGGATGATACGTTGAAAAAAGATTTTGGGAAAAATTGCCTATTTTTGAAGAGCTGTATCTCGGAAACTATTATACTTACAGACTTCCGGTTAGGCTCAAATTGTAGCAAATTTAGTCTAGTTTAAAGAAGATAATCATATTCTTTGCACTACAACTCGTAGTTTTTGAGCTACGAGGCTAGAACTGAAAAAAGTCCGAAAAAATCGCGGTTTTTGGCGCGCCCCCCAGTTTCCACAAGTTTTTCGAAGTTGCAAAATTGAGTATTTACTACTGGGACTGAACCTAACAACATAAAAAAGTCAAACCTAATATAGGATTTTTTGCAATGTTCATGTTTAAAATGACTGGACTATTAGGGAAGCGAATGATTGCATACGCAATCTGTTCCATGACAACGCGGACAGTCCTAACAAAAAGTGCACTTCCACTGACGTGACAAAAATGGTTAATAATAGAAGTTACTATGGTTACATGGGACGAAACTTTTGGTTGAGATTGTCGCGGAGGAACTACCTTAAGGAGGGGTTCAATTGTCCTAAGTAATAAAAATTTCATAATCGTACTCCCATATAAAAGCCATGTTAAAATTGGACTTTGGCATGCATTTCTGGACAACTCGCTCTGATCATAGTTTTGCTCCGATCATGGAGTTTGTCTAAAAATTACCCTAAGAACATGCCACGACTCACATGCCTAGTTTTAACAAAACGTATAATGTTTCAAGCTGTCTAGGATGTGTAAAAGTGGGACAGATACTGTTTTCTTGCGATATTTTGCGATTCTTTCAAAGTTACAATAGAAATAGCATGCCCCAATGCGATATTGATAGGCATAACTGCCGTGAGGGTTCATTGGGGTCATTTTCAGATATAAAAGTCAACAATCCGACCAACACAGTGGTCACAGCGAGTTTTCCAATCCCCACCCAGGAGATTAATTCCAGTAAAGTAAAGTTGAAGGGAATCGTGTATTACACAGACGGCTCCAAAACCACTAAGGCCGTTGTCCCCAGTGGCATACCGACACAGTTGGGGGCCTGGGGCGGCACTAGATGAGGGGGCCTATATATATTTTGTCGGCCTGAACTATTGTGAACTACCTAGTATACGTCCACGTCAGCCACAGCGGGCGAGTCGATTTGTTTCTCGTGGTGAAGGGGTGACAGCGGACAGACACTAAAATCTTTAACCTAAGTTGTGTGAGATATGGGGTAGCAGAGCTAGCAATAAATATTCTAAATACAATGAAAACGTGAAAACTTTAATAGCGAAAACTGGTGAAAACTATCAACTTATTGAATTGTCAAAATTCATATATCGTCACTAGACTTCTTGATTCACAATGATGTGACTCGTTATACAATCTCATATTCTAACACTCCCCCTCGAGTCGCAACGTGGTCTTTATCATAATGATTTTATTTTGTTGGATATATCTTCATACCATTCTTCTGCAGTTAATACACTCTCGGCATTTGAAAAATTTCCTGTTTCTTTCGGAACCATATGATATTCCTTTCGCGGTCTTCCTCTCAAACCTGTCTTTACTAAATACGGTCTTCCTGGTTCACGTTTCATTTCTTCTTCATATGTGTTTTCTTGAGAAACTGGTAAGTCATTGTTTTCTTCATTTGTAATATTTTGTTCTTCTACTTCTTCAATTTCTTCAATTTTTGATAAATCTTTATTCAATTCTGAAATATTTTGCTCGTTATCTTCAATAAATTCTACGTACTGATTTACTACATTGTTGTTATCTTCCAAGAACTTAACGTCTCTTGTAATTTCCACTTTTCTCTCTTTCACCAACCAGACTCTATATCCCTTGGTTTGTTCAAAGTAACCCAGAAATTTTCCTTCTTTACATCTGGCATCGAATTTCCCTTTTCCAGGTCCTTTATGTAAACAAAACACCTTACATCCAAATTCTTTAAAATTGCTTACATCTGGTTTCTTGCCATTCCAGACTTCATAAGGAGTTTTCCCATTTAAACTCTTTGATGGGCAGCGATTACGAATGTAATTAGCACAATTTACAGCTTCAGCCCAAAAAGATGGTGGTAAGCCGGATTGAATCAGTAAGCAACGTGCAGTGCTGACAAGAGTACGATTCTTTCTCTCTGCTGTACCGTTTTGTTCCGGGCAGTAGGGAGTTGACAAACGTCGTACGATTCCGAGTTGGCTTAAAATTCTGTCCATTTCCTCGTTCTTGAATTCCGTACCGTTGTCTGACTGAAAACATTTTACTTTCCTGTCTTTTTGATTTTCTACTTGCTTTATGAATTCCCTCGTTACCCTAGGAACTTCGCTTTTAGACTTGATAAAACGTACCTCACACCAACGTGAACAGTCATCTATAAATTCGACGTAGTATCTGGCTTTTCCATTTGATTCCAACCTCATGGGTCCACAAACGTCTGAATGAACAATTTCCAATAGCTCAGTTACTCTTTCTGACTGTTTAGGATACGGTTTACTTGTCATTTTCCCTAAACAACAAATGTCACATTGCGGATTGACGTGTCCATTAATATTTTCAATTTTTATGCCACTAAAAACACCTTTACGTACACCTTCTCTGATGGCTTCAAAATTTAGATGCCCTAGGCGGCGGTGCCACAACATTAAATTGCTGGAAGTGACAATAGAAGAGAAAACACTACTTCCGTTTTTGTTGTTAGTATTCTTCGTGTTTGCATTCACGTAGTATAGATCACCAACTCGATCTGCGGTTATTTTGACGCTACCATTCTTGTCCATAATCAATGCCTTATCCTTTTGAAACAGAACATCGTAACCTTTGTTGGTTATTTTCCCTACGGACATCAGGTTAGCTCGCAAATCAGGTACGAGTAAAACATCACTAAGATTAACGTTTATAAGATTTCCCGGTGTATTCAGGGTGACTGAACCCTTACCAATTATTTCTGTTGATGAATCATTGGCAAGATTCAATTGTTCACGTGCACAATCGTTGAGTTTATTAAAATTCAGGCTGTCTTTACATAAATGAGAAGTCGCGCCACTGTCCAAGCACCACTTAATTTCTCTATTCATTGAACCACCCGTAAAAACTTCAGTCAAAAGACTAATATTTTCCGAACAATTTTCACTCGCAGACGATGTAGAGTTATTACTATTCACTCCTCTACATTCCGACGCTTTGTGTCCAACTTTATGACAACGATGACACCGATACCTAAAATATTCTTTGGTATTTTTATTCGCATTTTTATCTTCATTTCGAAACTTCTTTTCCATTTTTGGACGTCGCCACTTATTCGCATAAAGTGCATTACCGACAGAACTGCAATCACGTGAATCGTTATTTCGCGCGTCGCTCTCTTCAATTATTTTAATTCGAAGAGCATCTACGGACGGTAATTCGTCACGCGTTTCTATCGCACATCGAAAATTTTCAAACGATCCCGGTAAACTATACAAAAGCATTATGGCAAGTAAGTCCGTATTAATGTCAACTGTCATTTCAATCAATTTGTCAACAGTATCGAAAAATCTATTTAAATGTTCACGAACATCACGCCCCTCTTCCATTTTTTGTAATGTTAGTTGCTTCAGTAACGTCGCTTTCCTCGCAGGACCCTTAGATTAATAAATACAATCTAATTTTTCCCAAATATCGCGAGCAGTAGCACATCCCTTAATTTGTTTAAGCTCGGACGGACAAATAGATAAAATGATTTCTGACTTTGCTTTTCCATCACGTTTCACCCACATTTCGACTTCCTTCTCCTTCTCGGGAATAGACGGAGGCCTAGGTGAACTTCCATCGACGGCTGACCATAAGTCGAGTTTTACTAGAAGTGCTTCCATTTGTATCTTCCACGTGTCATAGTTTTCTTTGTTCAAAAATTCAACACGCGTCGCGTTCGTATAATTCATCATATTTTTATATATATGATTTCTGTATTCACGTTCAAAAATATTTAATCGAATTCACGCTCAAACTTTCAAATTCACTATAGTAGGGGAGCCCAAGCGGGGATTTTGCGCGTTACTCGAGCGCGTCAGAAAATCATATGGGGAGAAACCTTGCACCCTGTAATGTACCCCTACCATATATGAACCTTTAATATAGGGGCGTGCGTTGAGGGCACCCGATCAGATTAGTAAAAAAAAATCGATCCTCAGAAAAACTCGAGCGCGTCAGATTAAGACAAGGTAAGTTAAGTACATGCAGAACAGTGTACATTTCAATAATCTGACGATTTGAACCTGGCATAAGAAAATGGCCGAGTCACAAAGTTGTAAAAAAAAACGTCACCTCGAAATATTCGAGCGCGATTGAATTTTTTTTTATTTTGAAGGAAATCCTTTAAGGATTACGGAAATAATATAATCTGACGATTTTCATGGGGCAATGTAGTTAAAACCATCAATAAAGCGTAGAGCGTACAACTGCTGAGAACCATGATACAAATCATGGCTGAGAACTGTGTGTGACTGTGTATTTTGTTTCCACTCCGTGTCTCTCTTTCCTTCTCACTCTTTCTCTAACTCTCACTCTCTCGCACCGTCTCCACACTACCGTCTGTCGCCATGATGCCATTTCAGCTGATCACAATAACGTGTTCGTCACAAACCACATATAACTTTAAGTTAAGGTAAACATTCCAAATCATAGATGGCACTGAGGAGCCCATACTGGCTCTGCATAGTATCTGCTTTACCGATACACCCGTTGCTAATGGTTGCCATTACTGCCAAGCATTGAACTATACGCTATAAGCAACTGGAAGGGAAACGGACGATTTCAATGCATTGTAGGCGTTGAAGCTGACAAAGACAGATGCGGAATGGGTACTTATGTCGCTTTCTAGCTTGTTGCGGTAGTAGAGCAGACGAGAGAGATAACTGACGCAACATATTTTTTTTATCTGTCACCTGCATTTTATGCTCCGTGTCATCGTTTGTATGACGTTGCGTGCAAAAGAAAAAGATAGAGATACCCATTCGTTTGGCTTCAGTGTTACTATGCGCGTTTCCTTTCCAGTTGCGTATAGCGTACAGTTCAATGCTGTCAAGTCCATCGTCCATGTGCGTTTTGTGTGTTTGTCGAGAACTTTGCTTAGATCTTCTTGTTATTCTGTTTATTGTTATTGTTGTTTATTTGTTTGTTGTTATTTGTTGGGATTTTATTGTGTCGAGGAAGAGCAGTTGTTATCGAAAGGAACAGCACTTACTTGCCATAATTGTAGTTTACTAAACATGATAGAAGTTACATGAATTGAATAAAAACTCTCCAGGGGCGTTGAATATTAAACAAAATGGTGAAGATTAAATGTTGTGTACCCAATTGTACATCAGATGTACAAACATATCATCATCATCATCATCCATTCCCAAACCCAAATAAGGAGTTACATACTTAGATTCCAAGCATGGACTCAAGCCATAAATAATAACCACGAGTTATTACATTAATTAATTAATTAAATATCTACATATGAGCACGAATTTTAGTAAAAGCAACGGTATTTTGTAAACTATATTATGCTTTTTTGTGAATGTCAAGAATATTTTTTGTAATAAACAGCATTTTTATTTAATCTTTTTATGCTTAGAATAAGTTGTTGGTTTTCATTTAAAGTATAAAGATATAGTTTTTTAACTTTTAGTAAATAAAGTGACTTTTACAAAAGAGTATAGGTAATTACACTCTTTATTTTTAATACCTACAAACATGATCTCTTAAGGAGAAATTGTTTTAAAATTCCCGCCTATAGTTAGTATTCCAAAAACAAGAGACGCTCGCGACTGTCACCAAAATAAATTATATACGCGCGTCAGTTGAGTGATTTGCGGTGTTCGTTTTTGTAGATTGTGATTTAAATTAATTAGTGAGGTACAATAATGAGTGATGTTAGTGTGAAGTGTGTATTTTGTGGACAAGAAACTTGTGGAAAAATTATAAAATTTACACCGGAAACATTACAAAAATGCATGACGATTTTTGAGTATCGTCAAGTGAAACCGGTTCGAAGAAAGTGTAGCAACGCTTATGCTACAGCCGAAATTTCTGATGAAACATCCCTAAACGATGGCTATCACACACAATGCTATAAACTTTTTACAGTCATAAAAATACCATCCGATTTTCGAAGGCAAAATGAAATTACACCGGAAAGTGCACAGAAATGTGATGATGCACCAGAACTTGCTGAAGAAAGTCCCGAATTATCAATTCCTGGCACTTCCACGACAACTCAGGCTGCTGGTACAACAATAGACGAGTAATAATAAAGAATGAACAGACTTTTTAATGTAAAAATAATTGATTTCTTTATTTTTAGCTTATTAATACTTGACTTGATGGATTGTGATGATCAGGTTCATGTTGATGAACCGGTCACTAATGAAGATTTGTTACTCAGGGAATGCTTTATTTGCAAAAAATCACGGAAACGACAGCATGGCCGTAATGTGCCATTAGCAGTCAATAAATTGCGAACAATTGAATTGCTGAAAAGTGCCGCACAACCGAACACAATGACATCGACATGTTGGAAAAAATCAGTTCCGTTTCTGATAGTTCTAAAATTTCCTACCATAAATGTTGCAAAGATTTATACTTGCGTGAAATTAATAAAAAAGAAGAAAGTGATTTTGTTAAAAAACGAAAGGCTTCAAACACAAGTTATGATTTACTATGCGAAATTTTGGAGGAATACGTTGTCAGAAAAAACGAATGCCTGTTTTTTGATCATGTAAAGAAAGAATACCACAGATTACTAGTTGAACAATGCAAGTTATTATCTGCATCCATAAACAGCACTTCATTTTCAGATCGTCACTTAGAAAGAAAGTTAATGGAGACTTTTGCGAAGAAGATCAAGATTATTTATGCTGAAAAAAAGAAGTTTCTTGCTCCGTTTTCAGTCAATATTGTTACTTATAGTGATTTATTTAAAACCATGTCAATGAAAGAAACAATTCGTTCAGTTGCAGCACAACTTCGAGAAGAAATTCTAAATTCTACGACAACGAAATTGCCTGAAGACTGCACTGCTGAAGATTTAATTAAAGGTGAATGTGATTATGTGCCAGACCTTTTAACGTGCTTTTTGGAAACATTTGTTTTGGGCAATGTTTCCCATTTATCAAGGAAAAAACGTGAAATAAGACAAAATAATAACGATCTTGCAATTTTTTCTATCGGACAAGATCTGATATACGCTGCTTCCAGCCATAAAATCAAAACTTCCAAGCATATTACTTTGGGTCTGGCAGTAAAAAGCTTATGTAACAGCAAAAAAATAATCAACTTATTATCTAAATATGGGCACTGTTGCTCGTATACTACATTAGAAGAATTAGAGACCGAATTAACTTTTTCTACGGCAAACAGTACTTACGTGTGTCCTGAAGATATTTTACGTCGTCCGGATTTAAATACGGCAGTAGCCTTTGATAACTTCGATCGCTTTGTTGAAACCCTGAATGGCAAAGATACTCTTCACGACACGGTGGGGATAATTTTTCAAAACATGGTTCAAAATGAAGATGCGATGCCTGTCATACTTCCAACTGCGGGTGAAATTCCAAATGTACCTCCTAATGAAACTCTACACAGCAATATTTCAGAATCTACGCTTCCGACACCAAGAAACCGAAAACGCCGAGCCTTTGACGAAATTACTTTCGAAATGCGCCCATTCACTAAAAAATTAAAAATAGCCACTTGGAATCAGCTTGACATTTCCGCACTCAATGAAGATCCTGAAAATTTAACGACAGCTAAACAATTGGATGTTATGTGGATGTTGTCGCATAAGCTCAATATACCTGATACTCCAATGTGGGTTGGATATCACAGTAAAATTGTAATTGATCATTCACCCGTTCAAAACATTTCGTATCTTACTCCCATAAACGACTCTCCTACTAATCATTCTACAGTTTTGAAAACTTTAAGATTGAGCCAAGACATTGCAAATGAATGTAAAGCTCCATACATTCAGGTCACATATGATTTAGCTATAGCTCGAACGAGTTATTGCATCCAAACCCAAGAATCTCCAAAATTCGACAACATTTTTATTCACATGGGAGCCTTCCATATCGAAATGGCTTTTTTTAAAGCAGTTGGCACTTTTATTGAAGAATGCGGACTTACCAATATCATGAGTGAATCTGACCTGATTGCTGAAGGTTCAGTTTCAGGTTTTATTGCCGGGAAAAATTATAATAGGTGTAAAAGATTACATCCTATTATGGCGTTATCACTGCAGAAATTTCACTTTCATTCTTTTTTGGAAAACAAAAATTTGACAGTCGAAGAATCTGTAATTGCATATCTCACCACTTTCTCGCAACATCAAGATAACTCGCCTCAAGTACAGCATACAGAAACACAAAATCTACTTCAGTTGTATGATCAATATACAGCAGAGACTTTAGAAGGCAAGCACGGTAAAACGGCCCAATTTTATGCTATGTATATTGATTTTATAAATCTTTACCATTTACTTATTAGAAGTATTAGAGTTGGAGATTTAGATCTATACATTTATGCCCTTGGAAAAATTGTGTGTTTATTTTTTTACTTTAATCAGCAAAATTACAGCCGGTGGCTATTGTTTTACTTAAATCAACTACAACATGTAGACGACACACATCCAGGTCTCCGAGCGGAAATGGCAAAAGGCTCGTTTGGTATTAGAAGAACCAATAAACCTTTCTCGCGGATCCCGGTTGATTTGACGTTAGAGCAAACCATCAATGGTGAAGCAGCACGTCGGCTCACGGGAATCGTGAATCTGACGAGCTCTATTTCTGCCAGACAACGTTGGGCGCGAAATCACGGAGCTCGAACTAGAATAATTTCACACGTTTTAAGTCGTGCAGGGATGAGTAACAGTCATGAAGACGTCGCCGCAGACCTACATCCCGATAGACTCAAGAAACATCGGGAGGCAATTGAAGCTTTCGTCCATAGCATCGAACAAACCACTAGCCCATTCTCTTCTTCTATAGATAAAGATCAACTGTATAATATCTCTACTGGGCAGGCTACTACTCCAGAAGTAGCAAATTGCTTGCTAAGAACTGTCTCGTCTGGAATATTTCTCCGCGATCAGTTCATAACAGAATGCAATATGGATGCGGGTAGATTTCACAAATCGCTGAAGAAAAATCCGATACAGACTTTTGCAAGTTTAAAGAAGAAAAAGGCAATGAAGATTGCACAAAAAGTACATGAGGTGAAACTACAGCGGGATTTATTCGGTAGATTATTAGCTCTATCTCTGGATACTAACCTAAATCTTGAAAAAGTACTGTGTTTCCCAATAACACCAGTTCCGCTATCACTATGCCATATAGATGGTTCGATGAATAAAACTACAAAATCGGTATTGGTTCAAGAATTAGAAAAAAGAATTGAAGATATGGAACAACCGCCACACCAGTTAGATTGTCTTATTATAGATGGCTTCTTCTTTTTGAATACTTTTAAACAAATGCCGCGCAGTTTTGGAGATTTGTCGAAGAAGATTTTGCAATCTCTTGTGAATACTTCAGGAAGTCGTGTAGCCATTGTATTTGATCGTTACTTCACACCTTCGATAAAAGATTGTGAACATACTCTTCGAGGCAATACGGATGACAAAGATTTCTATATAGCTGGTCCCCAACAAACCAGAACTTCTGACTTCTCAAAAGAATTAAAAAACATCAAGTTCAAAGAAGCGTTGGTTAGATTTCTTATCGAGCATTGGGCTAACCAGGAGATGAAATCGATAATTGGTAACAAAACAATATTTCTGAATCACGATTCGTGTTACGTATATTCTGTTATCGATAATAAAGTATCGCGAACCATTGATTATGAACTGTCATGTCCCGATCATGAAGAAGCGGATACAAAAGCTGTATTTTTTGCTTGTCAAATGAAAGAAGACTCCACTATTGCCATCAGAACTTCTGATACAGATATCGTTGTAATTATGTTAGCCAACATGGAACATATTAAAGCATCGGTAAGAATCTGGATTGATCTCGGAGTAGGTAATGCACGACGATATATCGACATTTCCGCTCTTTCTGCTAAATTAGGCCTACTTGTTTCACAAGCACTACCAGCTCTGCATGCGCTAACGGGATGTGATTACAACGCCGCTTTTTATAGACGAGGCAAAAAAAGGCCTTTAGACATTTTAATGGGATCTTTAACTTTTCAAAAAACATTTGCAAACTTGGGATCTGAATCTTATGATATTGAAGAATTATCTCTTACCATGGAATCTTTTATCTGCCATTTGTATGGATTAAAAAAACTAGCTGATGTCAACCGTGCTAGGATGGAAATATTCAATAAAACATATAAAGTATCAGATACGTCCCAGCCCTTCTCATTAAACGTACGTAATTACGACGCTTGTAATTTGCCACCTTGCCAATCAGAGCTACGACAACATTTATTGCGAACTAGATACATCGCATGCTTGTGGAGAAATGCGCACTGTCGTATTGTTACTGAGATGCCACCAACAGACTGCGGGTGGAAAAATATCGATGGAAAACTAGAGCCCACTTGGTTCGTTGGTAACCAACTTCCACAGGCATACGAAGATATTGTCATAACATCTGACATTCTAGGAGGCATTTTAGATCCGGGTACGTTTTCTTTTTAATAATAGATATAATATAAAATAAATAAAAGATTGTAAAGTATCATAACATAACCATTCTTGCTTGCAGAAACACGAGATGACGAGGAAATTGATGAAATGGAAAGAAACTTCGAAGAGGAATCATCCAGTGACGATGAAGATTAACACACATATTTTGAAAATTGTTTTTTAATGTTTTATCAATAAAATAATGATAGAATTTTCCATATATATTGTTTTTATTACATCCAGAAATTAAAAAAAAAACGGAAAAAAAGGAAATTTTTTTTTCAAATTGTCAGATTAACAGTATTCCTTCATATAATTGTCAGATTATCATTTAGGACGACTAGGACATCAAGGTGAACCGTTTGTATAAAAATCTGACGCGCTCGAGTATTTCAAGGTCACGTTTTTTTTTTACATTTTCAAAAATCGGTCATGACTGTTGGTCGCGCCCAAATCGTCAGTCATTTGAATAGGACATTTTTTTGAGTTCACTTAACATTCGCTCTGAATATCTGACGCGCTCGAATAACTTTTTTTTTTTTTTTTTTTGGAGCCCCTTTTTACGGCCACCCGCCACTGACTAATCGTCAGATTAATATCTCTCGGTTATCAGAAAGACATAGTGCGTATACACTATAAATGTCTGACGCGCTCGAGTATTTCCATGTGACTGTTTTTTTTTACATTTTTGAAAATTTGTCCACGCTCTCCGCCCCACAAAAATGGCAAACGTAACATAAACTTTTTTTCGTTTTCGGACCTAATCTTCACAATGCAATAGGTCCCCATGACGCTTTAGTAACTACCGATTTAGCATCTCCGGCTCCCCTACTACTACAATATATCTGGGCCGATAACCTGTGAGATATGGGGTAGCAGAGCTAGCAATAAATATTCTAAATACAATGAAAACGTGAAAACTTTAATAGCGAAAACTGGTGAAAACTATCAACTTATTGAATTGTCAAAATTCATATATCGTCACTAGACTTCTTGATTCACAATGATGTGACTCGTTATACAATCTCATATTCTAACAAGTTGAATTCGTAAATAATTATACAAATAGAAAACATTTTCACGATTAAAAGTATTTTATTACAGTAAAACCTCTATAAACCGGAACCATATGGTACAAAATTTGTTTCCGCCTTAAACGGAAATCTGTTTATGGTGGAAACTTATCTTTATAAAACCAAAATAATTTCTATTTTAGGTATATACAGGGTGTCTCAAGTTTAATAATCAGAACGTTGACATTTTGTAGAAAAACAGATTTTAAGGTGGGTTGCTCCTATAAATACAGGTCCTAAAATTCTTTGTTTCTGAGATACAGGGCATTAAAATTGTCTAAAAAATAAAGTTTTGATTTATTTATTTCCGAGTTTATTTCCGAACTGTGGAAAATATTCAAACCAAAATTGGCACACAAGATACATGGACAGAGGGTCATAAGATTGAATAACATGAATTTTTTTTAATCAACCAGTTGCGGAAATATGGGTAATCCGTTCTACTAATTTGATAAATAAAAAGAGTACGGCTCTGAATTAAATATTCTCAATGTCTTTTTCGATAGAGCATTCAATTCTTAACAAAAAATGACTTTTGACTTTTTTCGGTTCTGTTACCGTCCGGCCGCAAACTATATTTTTGTCATTTATTTCACGAAAAACGTATTTTGGTTGTGTACAAAAACGATGGCTGCCATGGATCTTATGACCCTCTGTCCGTATCTTGTGTGCCAATTTTAGTTTGAATATTTTCCACAGTTCGGAAATAAACTCGGAAATAAATAAATAAAAACTTTATTTTTTAGAAAATTTTAACACCCTGTATCTCAGAGAAAGAGAGTTTTAGGACCTATGTTTATAGGAGCAACCCACGTTGAAATGTGATTTTCTACAAAATGCCAAAGTCGTGATCATTCAACTCGGGACACCCTGTATACTAATCATGTACAGTATGTATGTACTTAAAAAATCTGTGTGAAACGGTTGTCGTTAATAAATTAAACTTTTTTAAAACAGTTTTCTATTTTTGATTATTTTGCACATTTTTAAAAACTGCTTTTTCCAATTTTTTTACAACTGGACAAAAGAGTCGTTTCCTGTACTGAAAAAACGGGACTAACACAAACATTGGTAATACGCAGGCTTCCTTCTTACTCTAACTCAGGGTCCACCCGTCCACCTTAGACAGTTTTTAACTGTATTTAGAACAAGTATAAGCAGTTGTCTAACATTCGGGGGCCTATAACGACGTAGGACCTGGGCCGATTTTTTATTATTGAAAAAATAAAATAAAGTATTTTCATATTTGGGGGCCTATGCCAACACGGGGCCTAGGGCGGACCGCCCCCACCGCCCCACCCTCGGTACGCCACTGGTTGTCCCACCAAAGCGGAGCAACAGCGACACGACAGCGACACGATTTCGACATGACACAAGCAGGCGACATGGAGTTGTCCCACCAAAGCAACGTGTTTTCTACATTAAATTCCTGTTCATTATGTTTCCCAATGAAATTCATTTTCCTTTTCGTTAAACCACCGCACATGCAGCTACAGTGTCGCTTCGCAACTGACCTGTCGAGTCGCTCGGCAACAAGAAGCCGACACGCAGCTTGGATGTTTCTCTATCGGAGCGTTGGTGTGTGTACGGTGCATAGAAACCATGGGTTAAACATGAAAGATACACGCTAGCGACATCATGTAGCTGTCGCGTCGCTGTTGCTCCGCTTTGGTGGGACAACGGCCTAAGAGCACTTACATTTGAAAACATTGTGTATTGATAAAGTTGATTGCTGACCAAAAGGTATTTGAAAATTGAATTCTTCCTTCAGAGTTTTCATTTCGGATATTATGAACTTTTACATATTTATATTGGTTTTCTCAACGGTAACACAATAGAACAAAATAACAATAGCAAATGAGCAGATGATACAGACATCAGAAATGCGGTTTCTGAGAAGAGCAGCAGGTTACGCACGAATAGATAGGAAAAGGAACACGTATATAAGAAGAGAATTAGGAGGGCGCAGCGTTAACGAAATAATAAATGAATATCGACGTAATTGGAAGGAACATATCGAGAGAATTCACGAAAACAGAATACCCAAGCCAAGAGGATATGGAAATACAGAGCACAAGGAAAACGATGAGCAGGGAGACCACTGAAAAGATGGCAAGACCAGGAGTCAAGGTCGTAACATGCGATGAACCTAATATATGAAGTAAGAAGAGGAAAAAGTATATTTTTAAAAACCAGCAGTCACGATGAGCAATTCTAGTCCTAGTCTTGTAATGGAAGATAAGTTGAACATGACTTTTTAAATTGTTTCGGTTTAAATGCTGTACATTTACCTACATAAATACATATACATATGTAAGGTAGGTATGTCAAAATGTGTCCAATATTGTAAATTTTATTCATGTTATGATAAATTAGACTAGCAAAATTGCGCGCATCGTCACCTTCTTCTATTGCACAATGCTTGAATAATATCTTAATCATTCAAAAAAAGTCTTATACTAGTAAGTAAACTGGGTGGAATAATTAGGATGTCAACAGCAGTTTGAAGGATAAGTTATTTACGCCCACTTGTCTGTAAAAAGGTGTTTATGGTATAAAAAACATTTGGTGTCCTTTAAAATGTAATTCTGAAGTTTCTTTTTTATTTAAAAGATTATTTATCCGACATAAGCGTCAGAATTTCCACAAATTTGTGGCCGGATACTTTACGCAACAGGTTTCCTATAAACCAAACTTTTAAGTAGTGTAACTCAAACTGCTTGTTTATTACAGAAAACTACGCTGAGGGTTCTTTAATAAATGAGGGCGCGATTTGATTAAGTGTTAATAAAAGCGATACGCGTCTTATATTACAAAAAAAAAGACGCTCATCTGATATTTAATTTAGATCATAAAAGGATCGACATCGAAGTAACGATTTTAATCCCATTTATTACCAAATGCAATATTTTCCATTAGCATATAATGGTGTGTGTTAATACAATATTTCATGTGGGAACAATATCCGTTATACACAATTTATCGTTAATTTTATTCAGGTACACGATTTCAACAGATATTAAAATATGCGATTGTTCACTTTAATTTACAATTTAAATTACGTTCCAAATTCCAAGAGAATTTGAGTAGTTGTTGAAATGAAAAATATTTACCCAAATCATTACATTACGCTGTGAATGTAATGGAGATATTATGGTTAAATAAAGCATACAATTTATGCAATTTCTGCTTTATTGTGTATTTTGGAGCAATTTAAATAAAAGAGTTGCAATTTCTGTTATATACTTATTCAATTATAAATATTCAAGTGGTTGATGATGCTATCCCATTTAGCCTCAATTAAATAAGTTTTCACGTTATTGTACGCAGCACACCACAACGTTCACTTTAACGAGAATTTCAAATACGGAGTAATTTATCAAACACTTACTTCCAACTAGTAGTTGTGGTAGAGAGAATGAAGATTTAAGGACTAATTAGCGTCCGTAGTTGAGTTGCTCGGATGGTCAGTTCACACCCTCAATTATCAAGCGTACTATAATGACCACACAAGGGATAGTTAACATTAGCCTCACAGCTTTAACTTAAACAGCGCTGTATCTGAGTGTATATAATTATTTTATTTCTAACTCTACGGAAAATCCATTTACACTACATAGTTACGTTCTATTTCAGTTTTATTTTCCATTTATTTAATGTTCACACACAATGTGTGGGATTAAAAATTGATTGCACCATACCATGCAAAATAAAAAGCTCCTATTTCATAAAATTTTTTGTATATAAGTAGCTTTAACCATTGAATAAAATATCTTTGACTCAACGCTTTATATTAACTTAATATATGTAGTGAATAGTTCAAATTTGGTGACCTTACTTTTGATGTTTTTACTGTGTGAATGTATAACACTTAAAAATGCACACAATAGTTGAATCAAAACGGTTTTTATTTTTAGAGAATATCAACGAGGAATTACAAACATTTGCCTATTATTTAATACGATAGCCAGTAGTTAAAATTTTTAATCACAGTTTGACTATTTCGGTCATTTACATCACCAGTACCTACTTAATAAATATTTACAGTTAAAAAGCTCTCAACTCAATTCTCCAGTTTCTCGGAATGTCTTCTTTAATTTCTTGTGGTGGTGCATGTTTTGTTTTTATTCATTTTCCCTTATTTTTATTGGTCCTAATATTATTCGGAATACTTTCCTTTCTAATATCCTAAAATCCTCCTCTTGTTTCTTCATCATACTCATTGTTTCGGTAGCATACATTATTATGGGTCGAATTATTGTTGCCTTTGATATGTGTGAAACGTCTTCCACGAACCACGAAAGAAGCTGCTCACGCAAGAAGAGCGACGAATGGTAAGTAATCACTATATAATAACCGAAAGATGTGTATATGTGTCTGTTGCTGTGCACTTTTCCGACAGTCGCCGAATCCTGACGAATGCGGATGTGATATTTTAAAACCAAAGCTATTATAAATTTATAACCTACAAATTAATGCTACAATTTAGATACCTCCGCAAACCACGTAAATATTTGCACTAATTTTTTTCAAAGTAAGTTTTAAACATTTTAGTATAAAAGTCCGTCATCTTATTCAAGCGGTATTTGTGTCTAAATATTACTTAGAAAATACGTTCAAAATTTCCTTATGGAGATTATGTGTAAAATAGAATTCGCTATTTGTGCTAATTTTTGGGTGAAAATTTTGTGTAAACATGCAGAGTTTGTCTGTCCGAGGTCCTTAACCCATTTTGAACATTAAAACAATGCCAGAAAGTATTTTCGCGAAAATTTTCAAAATGACAAGTATCGGAAACTTTTTCTCGGTAACATGGAAATTTAATTATTTCAAGTTGAAAAGTTATTCAAATGATGAAAAATGATTCTATTATACCTCGCGTTAACATTTTCATCGTTAAAATGATGTAAAAAGTAGTAACAGCATTCATCGTAGACTAATTTATGTGTACCGATACCTTCTTTCGGTATGTATATGTTTGTGTGCTTATTTCGAATTTAGAGATTTTGAACGATGGACAATGTTGTAGGTAACATAATATAGTCGTATGTTTTCACCGAGAAAAATGCTTTTGTCTACATATTTAACTTAATATTTATTGATGAAAGTAGGTGGCAAGTGTATTGTTACGTTACACTATACCAAAGAGAATACCTATACTTTGTCCTTTGACTATACTTCTAAATATACAACTTATATTGTAATTAAGAGGAAGTAAAATCCATATTTACTGCTGTACATATACGTGTAAATGAGGCCTTTAGTTAGTGAAATAAACAAAAATTTGAAACTGTTTAAGGTAGAGAAGGTCTTTCTATAAAACAGATGTTATGAAACGTTAGACCAGCTTCTATTTGTACATTTTATGTTTTATGGTATTTTTAGTTTTATTATTAATAGTTAAAGATGAATGTTAAAACGTTCTCCCTAAGGCCATTCGTATTCCCAAAAAGCTGCCAGTGTCCAAATTGAGTTCTTTTACATTCAAAATTCATTCTAAACTATCCTTGTGAAGTTCACACGGAATTTGTTATATTTTCGTTAATTTTTGGGCAAAGACTATGTGCAAAGACGTAAGATTAACATTGTGAAAGGGCCATTATGTATTTTTGGTCTCAAATCTATTCCAAAAAGTTTACATTTTACATTTTTTTTAATAATTGGTAAATTTTACTATAGGTAGGAACGTTTTTTTCTTTTTTCAAGCCAGCTCAACAAGGTGTGATATTTTAAACAAAAGCCATTACAACCTACAATCGCAGATACCCCCCCCCCCCAAAGCACGCAAAACGCGAGAATCGCGTGTACCCCCGTTTATACTGTACATATTGGTTCAAAATTTTCCTTTTTCCATAAAAATAAAACCAAGAGTTTTTCGTTTCTTTATGGTCAAATGTCGATGTCATCATGGATGAAAATGTCCAAGCTGTAACTCCTCAAGATGTCTTTCTCACCAACGGAAGGAATAAAATGAGTCTCATTCGCCTGCTTTCAACACCCTTTGAAGAGGGAACAGATTCATAGTGTTGACTGCTCTTGACGTTGTCGCCGATGGAAAAGAAGACGGGTGTGGTTTACCAAATTACGGATGTCGCACGTTTACTCATTGCACTTACTCCTGATCACATGGATGTTCATTTCCAAGAGTGGAAGATGACGAAACATGAACAACTCTATCCCCTTTATACATGCGGCTACTGGTAATACCTAATAACACAACAGCAGCAATTTTCAAAATGGGCAAGATTAAGCCATTTAAAAAGTTGCAAAAGGACACAAATCTACAGCGTGAAGCGGAAGTGTTTTTATAGAAACTAGATTTTTTACGTGATGTTCCCCTCATACATACTTCTTTGAACTTTAATTTTCTTTTTGTCAGGTCCAAGCGTGTAAAGCCTCCAACTCAATTGAGATGGCAAGGCAAGAAGAGAACTGTTTCCAGTTACCAACAAGGTAATAAAAGAAAAATTCGCAGACTCCTCGATTTCCTTCAAACACTTTGGTCAATGTAGGTAAATAGAATTAAATTCTTTCTAATAAAAGCCCACACAAAATGATTGTTAAAAACAGTCATTCAGTGTGTTATTACTGTTATCAGTCTATGGATAAGGGATTGTATGGATATGTATATGGAGTGAGGGAAAGGTCGGAAGCAAAGGCTCAAAAAGAAACAAGAAATAATAATGAGATGACCATAAATAGGTTATTATCTCTTATTATCTGAGCACCTCATTCGGAAAATCACTCTAAATAGAGTAGTTCTCATTGGCGACTATTGCGGAATGTAGCCTAATTCAAAGTCATTTACACCAGGTTTTGAAATAGTCCTGTGGTTTTGTTATATTACGTAGTATTTTATAATATAAATAACCATTTTTACATAAATAAATGAGAAATCTTTAGACGAGTATCATATTTTCATATTTTTCTACGACAAAACACAAATTCGTAGAAATTTTTCTAGTGGTAGGATATACCACTCGTACATAGATCCAAAACTGTTATTAATGTAAAGTAGTATCCCGCATTCAAAAATAACAGAACTTCTCCTTGCAGGAAACACTTTAACGCTATTGGTCTCGGTTTTATACATGTAGATGTTCCAGCTAAATGCCAGGTTTTTCTAGAATTTTCTTGTATCCCACTTCGGAGGGTTGGGGACTTTTAGTATGTTCATCTTTAAATGTCCCTAAACGCATTTTTTCATGTCTGGTCCTTCTAATTCTAAATTTCCGAATTACACTTTAATTGCACTGGACTATACAGGTTGTCTGGTCGCATGAAGATATTAACACAATGTAATTAATGTGTTAGCAACGGAGGCGCGTCAACATATGAAATAAATTGTTTAGTGAACGTCCTTTGTTATAGCGTCAATGATCTTAGCTTAGATCTTGAAACTTTCAATCAAATTATTACAACAAAACTGACTAATATTAGTGACAAATTTCATCCCATTTTTCATATTCATACTCTTGGTCTTGTATTATTTTGTTGGAGATTATACATGATTAATTTAAGATAAACTTTGAATTTTTTTCAGTATATCTAGTAATTTATAACGTGTGAAGTCAAATTATCAGACAACAGGAAAAATTTGTAATAGATAAGTAATACTCATACGTTTATTGACGTACTTATTTTTATAGAACATTACAATATAAAAACCACGAACTTTTATAACGGATATAATTCATACCCACATGATATAAAAAATGTGAAATCATTAAAAAGTGATCATGTTGAAGATATAGTCATAGCGATATCCTCATCATCTACAAAGCGAGAGCTATAAGAGGTTCAAGAGGGTATTGAATTGAAGCATTATCTCGCATAGAGAAACTGAAGTGCTTGATATGTTTGCATGTAGTACACATCTATCGTCAATCTATTTTAATTTATAAATTCGACGACGAAAATTAATTAAGGCATTAAATTAGGATGGTTCCTTTTATTACCTAAATCATATTATGGAAAAGGAAAATACAAATACTTCGTTTTTTGAGATAAAATACAGATTAAATTTTCGGTAATAGATGTACCTCAAATTATTTTATAAAAGTGAATTAACTGAGCCAAAAGAGCAAAAAAAAACAAACATTTGAATGCTGCAGTATAAATATAAATCAGGATTCCATGACGTCCCTGAACGAAAGAAGGCTTTGTGCGTGGAGAAAATCTTGATATGTTTGTCAGGTTTTATCGGATCAAGTGGGTTGCTTCGGGATTTAGGGTGAAGAGTGTGAGAAACTCGTTGGGGAATAGATGAGGGTTATAGGAATACCTTGACGATGTGGAAGATAAAAAGCGTGAAAAGTGTAAGTTGAGAAACGACGTACTTACATTCTAAAGATTCTTTTTTGTACTTGTTGACCTACAAATTTAAATGAAATGTAAACTTACAAAGTCAATATTGAAGGGTGTATATTAATAAATTTTATGAAGCAATTAAATACGTTCTAATGCTTGCTGAAGATTATACTATTTAGAGTAAGTAAATGTTTGTAATTAAAACAAACGCTGAGATACTTGAAAAATAGGGTTTTATGTTTCCATTTCCATTCTAGAAACATTACATTTACCACAAAACTCATACCTTATTATAAATACGCTGTTTTCGTAACAGATAAAAGGAAAAGTACACATGCGTTGACGTCAGCGTGGAGAAAACTGCGACATTTTAAATTGCACGTATTTGTCTACAAGTTGTATTACTAATGTCTGCGCTCTAACGAGGTTTAAAAACATAATGTTGGTATTACAGAAGAAATACCTCTCAAATGTATACTGTGTATTTATTAACCATGAATATACGTTATTAAGCTACCAAACAACAGTTAATGATATGAAAAATAAAGTCTTCAAAAATGTTTTTACATACTCTGACGTGCACGTTAAAACTCTTTATAAGGAAAATGTACCATACAACATTTCTAGTACCCATTCAGTATAATGTTTTGCTCATATTCTTTAAGCCAAATCCTTTTATCGATAAATTTGTATTCTAAACAACAACCCAAAACAAATACATGTACGGTTAACGTTTAAATTAATTAACATTCTTTAATTAAATTGCCTTTTGAGGATTATACAGTCAACATTCTAAAACAAACTATGCAGCCATATTTATGTTATGAAACTGAAAACAGAAACGAGCATCATAGTCGAGGAAATAAAGCACTAAAATAAGCCAAACCTACCAAATTTTTGTAGTAAGACGGATTGAGATGGGGTTTTTTGCATTCGCTTTCTAAATTTAATAGAAAACTTTGTACCTACTTTTCATTATGTTTTTTTTCAAAATTGCATTTGTGCAGTCGAAAATGCATCCTGAAAAATGCATTTTCATAGAAAAAATTCATAACTTCGTTATAAGCTTCTAGAATCGACTCAATTCGGGTTCAGGGGGGTTTTCGAGGTCGCTGATTCCGAATATGACCTCCAAATTGCCTCACCGCCCACCTGCAGCTCAGGATGGCTGAGCAACGTCATCCCCGAAGCTTTTTCTGAAATTCACTCTCAAATGATTCTAGACATCTCATACGAAGTTTGTTTGGGCTTCTGATTCCAAATCAGGCATCGGCAACCGTCCCCCGCGTACCTGTTGCCCCACATCCGGGCATCAACGTCATCAAGTTTCAAGACTATAGGGAACCGAAAATTGTTTCCGGGGTTTTTTGGGTAGCTTAGGTCGAATGTGGCACCAGATACCTACTTGCTAACCGACACCTGGTGCATCGCACCGCGGCGACATCAACGTCATCCTCTGGAGTTTCACTAAAATTTCAAGCCTAGTGAACCGAAAATAATTTGTAATTGCTAGGACGGAGTTCTTCCAGGACCTCTATCCGGACCTGACCAGCCGTGCATGGTACATAACCCGCCTGCAGAGGCGGATTCCAAAGTTCTCCACGAGATTTTGAAACTACTCTAACTACCAGCCTTATATTAGGAGTTTTACATACAAATTTAATCTGTAATAAAAGGAACAAATTAAATTAAATTTAATTTAAACTAAATATTTATAATATTAACTTCATATATTTGGATGATAATGTTATTAAACAAAACTTACATTTTTTATATATATCTCAATTTTATTTCACAAAATGAAAATGTCCACATCTATTCAAATGTTCCATTATAAGTTTTACCTCATGATTTCCTGATATGATGAAACAATCATTAGAATGAAAGCATTTGAGCGAAAATTTCAAGCGAAACTCCAGAGGATGACGTTGATGCCGCCGCGGCGTGGTGCACCAGGTATCCGTTAGAAAGTATCCGGGACCAGATTCGATCTGAGCGACCCAAAAAAACCCGGAAACAATTTTCGGTTCCCTATAGGCTTGAAACTTCAGTGAAACTCAAGAGGATGACGTTGATGCTCGGATGCGGGGCACCAGGTACGCGGGGGGACGGTTTTCAATGCCTGTTTTGGAATCAGCAACCCTAAAAACCCTCGGATGAGATGTCTAGAATCATTTGAGCGTGAATTTCAGAAAAAGCTTCGGAGATGACGTTGCTCAGCCATCCTGAGCTCCAGGTGGGCGGTGAGGCAATTTGGAGGTCATATTCGGGATGAGCGACCTCGAAAACCCCCTTCCTTGTACCCGAATTGAGTCGATTCTAGAAGCTTATAACGAAGTTATGAATTTTTTCTATGAAAATGCATTTTTCAGGATGCATTTTCGACTGCACAAATTCAATTTCGAAAAAAAAACATGATGAAAAGTAGGTGCAAAGTTTCCTATTAAATTTAGGAAGCGAATGCAAAAAATCCCATCTCAATCCGTCTTACTACAAAAATTTGGTAGGCTCAGTGCTTTATTTCCTCGACTATCAGAGGTGTGCGTAAGAGCATGTTATCAACCTTTTTCTTGTATAGGTAGCATTATTATATTTATTATATTTATTATTATTCAATCTTATGACCCTTTGTCCATGTACCTTGTGCGCCAATTTTGGTTTGAATATTCTCCACAGTTCGGAAATAAATAAATAAAACCTTTATTTTTTAGACAATTGTAACGCCCTGTATCTCAGAAACAAAGAATTTTAGGATCTATGTTTATAAGAGCAGCCCACCTTAAAATGTGTTTTTCTACAAAATGTCGAAGTCCCGATCATTAAACCTGGGACACCCTGTATATTACCTAGAAATAATAGGAAATCGTTAAGTGGATATTATGTTCTAGATATAATGTTACCGTTACACTTCCATAATCTATAAGTACTCCACAGATATTAACTTAATTCTTCCAATAAATCAACTGAAAGACGCATTAAATAAACGCAAAGCTTCACAATTCTAGAGACAAACCATGTTATATAGATGTATACTAGTAACAAAAAACCATTGAACTGTATGCTAAAGCAACTGGAAAGGAAAGGCGCATAAGTAACACTGAAGCCCAACATGTAGGGAGCTTGATCTTTTTCTTTCGTACGCAACGTTATACAAACGATGACAGGGAGCGATGCGGCAGTTATCTCTCTCATCTGCTTAACTACCTCGGTAAGCTAGAAGGCGACAGAAACACCTACTTCGCATTGTATTTGTCAGCTTCAACGCCTATAATGCATTGCAATCGCCCGTATCCCTTCCAGTTGCTTATAGCATACAGTTCAATGCAAAAAACGTGTTGGACAGGTTCATTCAGTGTATGTAACATTGCTAATAAAGGAAAAGTATCTTGGTAACTTTGGAAGAAACAGATTGTGATTCGAATTTATACGTTATAGTTTATCTAACGGAAAGTTTCTTCCATTTTTTTCCGTGTGCTACTTTTAACCACTGATACATTTAGTTAATTTTTTGTTTAAACGGCAGTGAATGTGTTATTCAATTACTAAGAATAATCGTTAGATTATTATTACATACTTTTTTTTATTATAACATCCAAAATCTTCCTTGGTACAAAATAACAGTCAGTATTTCGTTTTTTGTGATATAATAACTGTTTCATGCAGGCCAATTTTGAAAAATTTCAAGCTAAAAACAACCCACATTCAGCTCTTTTATCAGATTTATTAATCATTAGTCACTTGGGTATATTCTGCATCAATTTGTGACGTGGTCGTGCCCGAAAAAGTATCAATAAAATAATTAAATAAAAGCACATCGTTCAAAGGACCCTTGGAATTAGTTTTCAGCAACGGGAGGAGATGAAGAGGTGAACTTAGTGCAATGATCTTTTTTAACTGGATGAATATAGGGTTATAGCAACTTAGTAATTGGCATTCTATCAGCGAGATTACATCTTTAAATAGAGATAATAGCCGATCTGATAGCAAAGAGTTTCAAAAAAGTGAAAGTAGGAGGTTTCTAATTGTATAAAAAACGTAATCACCAAAGGTTCAGAGAATCACTCCCTCCTCCTACTCTTAGTACTAATCTTGTCTTAGGAACAGAAGTCTTGAGGAACAGAATAACAACAGTAAGCAAAAAGTGAGAGGGAAGCGTTGTACCATTTTTGGATAAGCTTTTCTAATTGTTTCTCTAAATCAACCTTATCACTTAAAATGATTTCAATTTGAATATTTACATATTTGAAAATCTTGTTCTGCATTGCGAATGGTGACATCTTTACATAATCTTCTCCGACTATTTTTATTATACGATATTTTTACACATTTTCACCGTCTCTAATTCAGTATCGTTGTTAGGCTTGCCTGCGGTAAAAACTTTATCTGTCATTATTGTATGTGCTTGTTCTTGAAGACGTTCTTTAATTAACGGTTTCATGTCAGTAAAACTTAGTCGTATCATTAGAACGTCATTTAACACATTACTTTGACTGAAGTGTTTGGTAGTGTCTCAAATTCAGAAGAAATATCGGCACAGTAGTGGTGTAAAGAGAAATATGTAAATTTAATATATTTCCAATTTATTAAAGTCTGAACACTGTTTAAATATTGTTTTGGGAACTGTTCTGTACGCCTTTACATTTCGTCCATTGTTCAAAGAACATCGTACAGGGAATTCGCGTCGTGACAGCGTAACGGGTTTTTACTGCAGCGCTTCTCTAAGCGCTAGAACTGTTTATAAAGGTGTCAAAATTATGCCTATTAAACATAATCAACTTTTAAACTATAATTTAGAAAGATTCCAAGTTGTAAGAACTTTCAATTCCTAAGATGTTCCTAGGACAGTAAAGGGATACCCAGCATGGATGGAAGACTCCAAAATAAGAGACCATAATTTAACAATATCTGGACATAAGAGAAATAATACATTTTTAGGTTTTCAAGATTGATAAAATTGTAGAGCAGGCGCAAATTTAGTTTTTTGAACAAACTTAGCACATGTGCTTTAAATTGTCGGTTTAGGTTGATATAGGCCCCAGGAATTTGACACAACTGGCTTTGGAATTGAGTTCGATGTAAATGATGTTCGGGATTTGCCCTATTTTGAATAGCATTACCTCAGTTTTCTTTTCGTTTAAATCATCATCTCCTGCCTTGACAACTGCAAGTGGTATTCGACACTATATAGGAAGTGTCGTCATCTGCAAAGAGAACAGGCCGATAACCTGCGGAAGATGGTAGATATAATACGAGAAACAAAGGTTACAATATAGAACGCCGCGCCCGCAGTAGCAGTAGTTTGTGGAGTTTTACATTTTTCAATTGGTTCACTGAATTTCAGCGTGATGACATATTTTGTCAAGGTTCTGGGGCCGGGACACTACGCCGAATGCCCACAACGCCAACACGATTTTTTTATGGCCCATATCGTCGACTAGGGACACTACGCCGACGGACACTACGCCGACAGTGCCCACATCGTCGACAAGTGTACCACAAGGGACACAACGCCGACCATGCCCACATCGCCGACGGACACTACGCCGACAGTACCCACATCGTCGACAAGTATACAAGGGACACTTCGCCGAATTTTTATTTTAATTGCAGAATGCAAAATGCAAAACTTAAACGTAGATTGCCACTAAAGCGCCTAGGTTATTTGCAGGTTGAGTAAGTATATTTTTTTTCAATTGATACTTTTTCATAGTCAAGTGCAACATTTAATTACGCAAATAAGTTTAAAAATAATGATATTACGTTAGGTAATGTTTTAACGTTCAAACCATATCCAACTTTTTTAATTCAAAATTTGAAAAAATCTATAAATACATAATTCCATTTTAAAGAGATTTACGAATTTCTAAACTTATCAAAACAACAAACATTAGTGTCCTAATTCCTAATTTGACAGTAATACTTCTTTATCTGCTACTCGAAATCGACTCTGCAATTACCCATTTGAGCCCATTGTACTCATTTGAGTACACTTTGCCAAAAGTCATATTAAAACGTAATTGATTGAAAATTAATATAATTATCCTACTAAATAGTTGTATGGACATGTGAGGAGTTACATTTTCCAAATCTTTTATATAAAAAAAATTCTATTGTACAGAATAATTTTTTGAAATTGGCTGTGCAGGATGTTGTTTTCTGTGTGTTACTTTTTTTTTTAAAAACAGTTGTAATTCCGCTTTGAAAATGGTCTAAATTTTTCTAGCAGGTTATCAGGTAATTGTATTATGGGTTTTTTTTGTTTTTATGTGATTTGGTTGCTTACATAAAAAAATATGTGAGTTCAAGTTTGTGTGTACTCATTTGAGTACAATGGCATTATAACGTCGTTCTTTACTTATCAAATATTACTTTCAATTCATTTGTAAATTGTCCACATTACTTTCTAATTTTGAAATTATTTATTCTATTCCTAATCAATCGCAATAGATACCACAACTTGAAAAAATATTTTCATTTGTGCAACAATGAAGAAATTGACAAGACCGATAAAATGACAAAGGTGCGTCCTTTGATGAAACAACTGAATAGAAATTTTCTTCAGTGGGGCATCTTCCATGAGAAGTTATCCATTGATGAGGATGAGGCCATGGTAAAGTGGGTCTATATCACAACGGCCACTGATCATAACGGCCACCCCGGTTTTTGCTATTTCATAACGGCCACCTTGATCACTACGGCCACTAATATTATTTGATCATAACGTGAACAAGGTGGCCGTTATGATCAAATAGTATTAGGGGCCGTTGTGATCACAGGTGGCCGTTATGAGATAACAATAACCTAGGTGGCCGTTATGATCAAATAGTATTAGGGGCCGTTGTGATCATAGGTGGCCGTTATGAAATAACAATAACCTAGGTGGCCGTTATGATCAAATAGTATTAGGGGCCGTTGTGATCATAGGTGGCCGTTATGAAATAACAATAACCTAGGTGGCCGTTGTGATCAGGTCCCCGTAAAGTATTTTGGACATCATTCGTCCAAACAATTCATTCGTGGTAAACCGATGCGATTAGGGTACAAAGATTTGATGCTTTGCAGCTCCACCGAGTATTGCTACCAATTTGACACTTACTGTGGGGCCAAACAAAATCACAACAATTCTGATTTACCACTAGGATCATTTTTTTGTTTGTAGTGCTGCAAAATGAAACAATTTTGTGTGATATACTTTTTTTATCAACCGACTATAGCCACACTGTAACGCAGTTGTAATCCCATTGTACTCATTTGAGTACACCTATTTTTTATGCAATCCAGTAACAATTTTTTTTTATTTCAATGTAGAACGCTTACTAGTTCACTAAAGAATCCAAAAACCAAAAAGAAATTAAAAATTTATTTAAAAAAAATGCGTGGGATCAAATGGGTTAAAATGGCCGGCATTGTGCCCACAGAGAAAAATTCGGCGAAGTGTCCCTTGTACACTTGTCGACGATGTGGGCACTGTCGGTGTAGTGTCCGTCGGCGTAGTGTCCCTAGTCGGCGATATGGGCCATCAAAAAAGCGTGTCGGCGTTGTGGGCATTCGGCGTAGTGTCATATGCCTAAGGTTCTCCGTTAACTTATGTGCGCGAAATGATTGAGGTGCGATCGCAGCATCCTTAGGCATTGACATGTAAATATTTTATATAAAAGATTTTGGAAGATCCTTGGAATTTCAAGAAATTCATCTCCACTCGTTAGAATTTAGTCTATAGCATTGTTACTGGTATGATATGTTGTACGAGTAACACATATTTAAATTCGGTTTTGATCAGAGTCGCCAATAGCTGAAATTTTTTCATCCCCTCGGAATAAGCTCAAAAATCACCGAAATATCATTGACTGTAATTAAAATGAGAGCTAAAAATGAATTGCATTTAAAAATGAATATAAAACGAATCATTATCTACGTTATAATTAATTTAGGTTACTGTTTCCAATATCTGCATGCATGCCATGATACAAGCATGCAATGTAAATGAAATATGTATACGTAACACAAATTGGTATTCGTATTATAGTGAATGTAACATAACATAAACAAAACGAATGTCTGTTTTATTACAAAACTTTTCAATATCTCTGCATTTGTTCATTGACATGGAATAAACATCATATTTCGAGCATTCGCCCTATATTGGCTTTCGCGCTGATAAACTGAAAAATATTAATGCAATTGGATTTGAATTCATTAGAGCGGGAAGGATTTCTATTAAATTAAACACATAATAACAAGGGGAATTTTCGTTAACTTAATTCTTTCCATTGGCAATAGGCGTTCCCTTTTATGCCCAAAGGCAATATGACATTCGCACGCGTGATTTATTTAAATGGAAATATTAAACCCTTTTTCTGATCACATTTATACCTCGCTTATTTTGAATGACGGTAGATTTATTTTCGAATAGTATTTTGTTTACTTTGGGTGTTTTTTTTGGATAGACGCTGCGCATTCGATCATTAGCCGTGTAGGTCTTGCCATTTTTTGTTTTATGGCTAATGTACAACACAAAAATTCATAATGTGTTGCACTGACATAATGGGTGGGCAGAAGTATGTCTACGGTTATAAAATTACCTGTTAATTTTTGCGTGTAGTATATGTGAGGTGTGCGTGTGAAGACCGTATCGAAAAAAACGCCCGAAGGATAATTATCGTTTTTGTTTTTTGACAACTTCTTCGCATAATAATCTAATAATTTGCGGTATACATTCCAGATTTATAGAATGCAGAAGGGAGGAAGTGTAATTAACAACGTTCGCAGGTATGAACGGCGATACTTTTAAAATTCTACAGGCGATCCAATTACCATTACGAAATTGGTTTAGCCACACTATTTGCATTAATTTTGATTTAAGTTGTAACAAAGACTATCGGAAGGATAGTAATTATTTTATTTAGTTACGGTTCGTTTTATCAATTACTTTCAAACCTCGTGATTAACTTACTTGTATAATAATTGACCTACTCGTAATAGAACTTATACAGGGTGTTTTTTTGGGAGCTTTAGTTAGACGTTTCTGGGAAAGTTTTATAGGTCGATTTTTGAAAATTTGTAGTTAAGGGTTACTCAAAAAGCCGAATCGATGTAAAATATTTTCAAAATGGCAGCATTTTCGGAAATGCCGGAAGTAACTACCAACTTCGATATTTTAAATAGCAACCCCTATTTTTGTTGCATTTTTGGATTCTACGTGAAATTTCATAACTTTTGATACCAACATGTCATCTACAAGTTATGGTTTTTAAGTTATTTTCATTTATTTAAAAAAAATGGCGGATGCGGACGGTACTTTAAGAATTCATTACTTGAAAACGGTTGTAGCTATGGCAACCGAGTTTTCACCAGCGCATAGAGGTAGAATAGGGCTTTCTTTTGGTGTACTTGAAAAAAAGTTATGTTGCGTACGACGTCACCTATGAGGCTCCAAATTTAAGAAAATTCAAAGACTGAAATCTCAATTTTTTTAAATGAAATGACCATTTTCTTACTATTGCATTTGATACAGAATCAAAATGGGCATATTTTGGTATTACATGTTCCTATCCCTATCTTTAATAGTTTCTGACTTATTCTCATTTCATTGCAATGATACAATTTTTTTCGGATTTTTTAGTAGTTGGCCATGACCTTATGGCAAACGAATTTTAAACCAATCAATCCGTCACCTGTTAGTTTCAAATCAATTTAAAACCTTGTCTTCTTCAACACATGCTCAAAATGAGCGCCTTCATGTTCCAAACAGAAACTCTTTTTCGTAAATGTTCTCGTGTGGAGTATTGTATGACTTGTGATTCAGTATTGAACATATTCTTGCAGAGGCAGCTCTTCTGTTGCAGGAACAACAATATTGCGTAAAAGTTCCAAATAACGTTCTGTATTCAAATTTTCTGGTTATATGTGGAAACACAAAATATTGTTATTTTTAAACGCACAAAGTACAATAAAACTCCAGCACTCTTGAAAGTGTACATCTCCATTCAAACAAGAATTTTAATGGCACCAGCAATGCGAATTATGGCGATTAAATTTTTACTAAATTTGACCTCGTCTGACCAAGTAATGTTCCCCAAAAAATATTCCTGGTTCCTTAACATTAGCTATTCGTAAAACTCTTACTGTAGGTAAGGTGGTACAAAGCTTTCAAAATTCAAACAATTTCATTCGGATGGTACGTTCACTAGGACGCGGTCTTTCTGGATATCTCTCAATGAACGTATGACAAGCATGTGACGCGATTCTGTTCATTTCACCATAAATAACAATTAGATTCCAAAAATCTTAATATGTAAAACCATTGCGAACCATTTTTTTCGATTATTGAAAAACTTATGTTAACCTATTATAGGTGACGGTTTAGTATCACTTGATTTGTTCAAAATTCGATTGCCATGGTCCATGTCATGGTCGACTACTACAAAAAATTCGAAAA
Source organism: Pyrocoelia pectoralis (assembly GCA_036250285.1). Lineage (NCBI taxonomy): Eukaryota > Metazoa > Arthropoda > Insecta > Coleoptera > Lampyridae > Pyrocoelia > Pyrocoelia pectoralis. The sequence goes on along the minus strand of CM070074.1, from coordinate 82,332,463 downwards.
AAATGGTATCAATGCGATGAAATGAGAATAAGTCAGAAACTATTAAAGATAGGGATAGGAACATGTAATACCAAAATATGTCCATTTTTATTCTGTATCAAATGCAATAGTAAGAAAATGGTCATTTCATTTAAAAATCTGAGTTTTCAGTCTTTGAATTTTCTTAAATTTGGAGCATCATAGGTGACGTCGTACGCAACATAACTTTTTTTTTAAGTACACCAAAAGAAAGCCCTATTCTTCCTCTATGTGTTGGTGAAAACTCGGTTGCCATAGCTACAACCGTTTTCAAGTAATGAATTCTTAAAGTACCGTCTGCCATTTTTTTTAAATAAATGAAAATAACTTAAAAACCATAACTTGTAGATATTGACATGTTGGTATCAAAGGTTATGAAATTTCACTTAGAATCCAAAAATGCAATAAAAAATAGGGGTTGCTATTTAAAATAACGAAGTTGGTAGCAACTTCCGATATTTCCGGAAGTGCTGCCATTTTGAAAATATTTTAGATCGATTCGGCTTTCAGAGTAACCCCCAAGTACACATTTTCAGAAACCTACCTATACAACTTTCCCAGAAACGTCTAACTAAAGCTCCCAAAAAACACCCTGTATACATTAGCTTTTTTTAACGGAACTTTATAATCCTTTAAGGTTTAAGTCAACGCCGATTTTTAATAAACAGTATATAAAGTCATCAGTATGATAGACATGTCAACAGTATTGTCATATGGATTAAAACGAAATAGAATAACATACGAAATGGAAGACAATAAATGACAGATGTCTTGGTTGCAACATCGTAACTTTATTTATGATGCTGCCAACTTGTAAAATTATTTTACTCTAGAATATTACCTTTAATGACAATCCTAAAAATTAGTATTACCAATTACATTGGTACTGTTTTACGTCATATGTCACGTGCAACGCTTTTAGGATTGCCACGACTATACTTAGATTTAAATATGTTGTATTATTTCGTCGAATGTGCATTACTTCTATACTTAGTTTATATGTCATGTTATGTGATTAATTTCAAGCTTTTTTTTGTGTACTCTGCAATTGTAAATCAGTATAATCTTCAGATGACAATTTTTGGTCTTTTGAGTCGTACAGTAATTTTTAACTTTTTAATAATGTACGTATACGTATCCTTTTTGCATATATTCCACCAATAAAATTCCCTCGCTTCCCTAAAAATCTAAGACCATAAATTGGGGGTTTGCCTTTTTTAGTAGTGGCCTTGTTAAGCGAGTCCCAATGATGTATGGTCACGTCAATACGCGTACATTTCTAGTATGTACAACTTGTTCAGAAGCAAGGAATTTTAGTGTCCAATATGTCGACATCTTACTCATTCTTAAATAATTATAAAATTTGTTGCTTCAAATATCTTCTACACTTTGAGTCACGTTGTATGTATTCTCTGTTCCATCAAAATTACTTAGACTAAATTTAATTATGTAATATGATATGGGGAATATTTTTCGTATATAGCCATCCTTCCAAGGATATGTTTTGTTACATTTCTCTCTTCATTCAACAACTTCCTGCACTTCGTTGTTTTCGTTTTAAGTCGCTCATTTTCTAAATAGGTAATCGAAAATGTGTTGCATATGCAATAGTTATTTCAACAACTAAAGAAGAAAGTTATCCTTTTTTCAACTCGAGATTGATGTTTGATACATGAACGTAGCGAGTTTGTCAATTGAATGAGATTTGAAAAAACACTTTTTCTCGTGTTTTACACAAAAGTTATTCTAAAACTGCAAGTAACCAAAAAAAAGAGAGAAAAATGTAACTTTTTCCACTAATTTTACAAAATAAGATACTACTTTCCATGGCAGTTTTAGAAAATGCTAATTTTCATTGTGCTAAAAATCTTCAAATTTTGTAAATATCAAAAACTGCTGGAAATTACGAGAAAAACTAAAATCAGCAGGTAACGTTGGAAAATGATTGGTTTTTAAATTCATGTACTCATAAAGGTAAGTAGGTACTTGTTTTTTCGTTATTTTCTCCTAAGGGAAAAAAAGCAACCCAGCGTCATCTCAAACTGAAGAATTATTTATAATACATCAATATGGAAAAGCAATTATTTACGATTTTGTAACTATTTTCCTTCATTTATCTTTAGCACAGCTTTTGGTACGGTTGAAAACAGACACGAAACGAGTACCCCTGTAAATGAGTCAAAAATTTTTACAATCTCTTCCACCTGTTTATGGACAGACGAGGAGTTTTGTTTTAAAAAATTCATTGGTGTTCTATGTGTAAAGTGTGTCCAATATTTGACACTTTTGTGGAGTATCTCCGTTATTAGCAAAGATATTGTGTGTTCAATCTTTTCGTTATTGAGCTAGAGGGTTATTTTGAAATTCTTCAATTTTCTGACACCCCTACATCACAGCTATTACCTATACAGTTTTCTAAAAAACTAAGAACACTTTTAATGTAGTATTTTTTGTGTACAATTTGAAAATCGTATTGGTTTTATATTTATTTTTATTTTTATAAGAATCAAAGTGGTCTTTTTTTTAATAGAGCATTCTGTATAATTTATACACTATTCAACTCATTTCATTTCTGACGTTTCACAAATATATAGTACTACGCATTTATTTTTAAAACTTTCTTAATTTATTATGTTGATGGATAGAGTTTGATTTTTCTGCCAATTATACTTTATTTTTCAAAATAAAAAATACATTTATTGGTTCCGACGACAACGTTTTGCCGATAATCGGTTTTATCAAGTCTCTTGATTAAATAAAATTTTATTAATAAACTTAAGTCATAAAACTGCATGTAAGCGTTGAGTGAAAAATATAATGTAAGGTATTAAGTTAGATGCAATTTATTACATTATTCCATAAATAACAAAACAAGAAAAATAAATAATAATAATAAAATCACCCTTTAGCTTAAGGATGGGGATGGTGATGAAAATTTTATTAACGGCATTTGACGTTTTACGAAATGCCCAATATTGCAAGGACTGTATTGTATACATCTCACAATAGTGTCGAAAATTGAACACGCTGTGTATTCTGTGGAAGTAAGTTTCACATGCGAACAAACAAATTTCCAAACCACCTCATTTTTGCAATCCTTCATTGAAATTATGATAAACTTAAGTAGGTAATAAGTAGATACTTATACATTAGTCGTTTTAATGTATTTAAGTGCAATTTTATTGCACTTAAGTGCTGTAACTGTGGCAACCTAGGAAATATAAAATTTGCACAAGCAACTTAAAGTAGTTCTAAAGAAAAATTTAACTGAATCTCAAACAGAAAAATTAGATATTTGTTTTGAAAGAAACCGTGTTTTAAGTACAGGGAAACAAGAGAAACGCATTTAAATAATTAAATAACGTCGAGTTGAGAAATTTCGTAAAAACTTTTCCTCGAAATTTCTTAATTCGTTCATCATCAATACTATACCCCTTCAACTTTATTTGCGTCAAAAGGTTTGTGCAGTAATCAACTCGATGAACTACCATTTTCGACAAAATTATTAATAAGGTAATGGCTTTATGAGAAAAGCGTCATACGCATAGTGCGGTTCAACAATTAAAAGGGGAATCTGACAAATCCTTGTCTTTAAAACGAGCTTTTTCCCACTCTCGTAAGTAAAAGGTAACATTTCCGGTAAATTAAGCGAAGCATTCGCAACCATTTCCAAGCTTTAAGGAAACCTTTTACTTCACTTTATATCAAGTACCTATACCTACGTTGAATTGTTCCGGGCATTTAACCCGGACGCAAACAATTTGTTGTTCGAGTTGTATTAATTTTTTGATTAAATTTGAACAACGTCATTTAATTCATACCTCATTTACGAAATGTAATCTACAAAATGTAAACAGTTCACTCCCCATTTATTTCCAGATTACAACCATTTCGTGCTCAACATTGTATTTAACACAATTCAAAGCTTTAAATCGAAAATTCCTGTATTTACACGAATTATATTGTTAGTACAGGCGTAAAGCAGTCTGCAGCGTAGTTATACGAACGTAAATAACGGAGGACATTTGGAAAATACAACATATGCATATACAATGCTATAATGTAACCACAAACCCTATTCGAGCGGTTGACCGTGATACGGGTTTCCTGCTGCTGTGGTTCACCATTAACTTTACCAACATTTATTTATACATACGATGCGAAATCAACTATAAAATTTACTCATAAGAGTTTTGACCTTTCCCTTACGTACGTATATAATACCATCCCTCTATTATTTGTTATCTATCCATATATACCTTCTACACGTTTTCTAACTTTCCTATCAAATTCCTGTAAACAGCTGGCTTCACAAGCAATATATTCGATATATTGCAGGATAAAATAAGATTATACCAACCTTTACGTGCCTTGAGAGAAAATTTCTCTACTCCACTTAATTTTCCTGAAGGGAATTTCCAGACCTCCGCGCGATAAAGTCTGTAGGTGATTGGAATGTTGATTAGGTGGGGAAAAAGATCGAAGTATCCCCTTAGGGATTTTACACCATCGAACGTCTTGGAAAGGTATATTAATATTTTATAACCCTTATAAGTTTATGAACTTGTAAATTAAGAGACGGAAGACGAGGAAACAAGATACGATAGGAATATCACTTTTCCCTATCAAAAGATTTCCTTACGAAATATTTGGGAAAGTAAAAGCTTTGACGTTACTCAATTGAATTACCATTCAAGAGAAATTGTTAATTCCACGTAATTAGGAGAGTTACTAAAATTTTAATATTTTCTTTATTTACTGTATTACACGCTTCACTCTGAGTAACGGGGTGACATATTTCAATATAAACCCCGAGTTGTAGGCCATAAAAGCTTCATTTTTAATCCACTCGTACCGTTGGATGGGGTAATTTAAATTACAAAGCGAGTTTGCAGATGATGCTATTATAAAAAGCGCCAACCAGGGGGACCATCATAATCCAATTAGTATTCAATGCGAACGACGCACCACCATATACAGCGCGAAGTTTTCAAATTAAAAGTTCGCCGACTGTACGAGCCAAACCAACCGACCGCGATAATGTGATTTTTGCTCATGTTTGAACAGCTATTGATTTATGTATGACATGAAAATCCACCGGTGCGAAAAATTGTACGTGATGTACAAACAAATATGTACCATTGAGTTGAAAATTACAATACGGTTATTGTGTCATATTAACAACCACATAAGCATTCGTTTAAGACCCGCCACAATTATCTACTTTTATTTATCGGTTTGTCGTTTCCAGAATAAGGTAGTATTACTGCTCTAATACTTAATCATTTTACAATTGATTCCACGCATCCCTGACCGATTTCGATAAATCCGAAAAGAATGGCGTGACAGATTTTCGACTTATTTTATTTCTAATCTATTTGATATTATGGCCTCTGCTATATTGGTTATAGATTATAGAAACAACTTTGTTAAATGGAGATCGTTTGTTAAAGTTAAATAAAGAGCAACAATACATTAGGTTAACCACTTACTTTATCGTTGATGATATACAGCAAATTCCCCAACTAAAATAGACCACAAACATTGATATACATTGAAGTAAAAAGGTCCATGGAGAAAAAAGGTGCATCTTTTCTCCCAGTATTTGAAGGAATAATTGATAACAAAGTGTAGACTGCAATCAAAAAATGGCGTAATTGTGCCCATTTTGTAAATTGGTAAGGTAACAAAGAAAAAATAATAAAGATTCATCATTATCTCTCCTTTTAACTATTGATGGCTATATGTAGCTTTCTATCAAAATTCAGAAAAGGAGATTATTTAAAGAGGTATAACAAAATTATCGATTCTTTCCGTAATATTTTCATACACAGCTCGTATCCTGACCTGGCCAAGAAGAGGAAGTTGTTTTATAGTCAATTTTTTGAACTACACTCCGCTAACTTTTTAATGGTTTGATTTCTATTTTTATGCATTTTGTTCATAATAGTTAAGCACACAAATTCTGCTATTGGAAACCTGGTGAATTCGTATCAAAGCCAAAAATGTTGCGTCCAAACTTATCTATAAATCTATGTATTTGGAAGATAAAAAAAAAGGATAATCAATTCCGGTTGAAACCTATGAAAATAAAATCTAAAGACGGCCATTCGTGGAACAAGGGCTGGAAGAAGTGAAAGGAGATCACGTGCCTCGCCGTGGTGGCTGTCTAAAGATGCTTATATTAAGAGCGGAAGGAAGACGGGTGATAATCAAGTCCGGAAAATGTAAAGAACTGTTGCACTCTTTTTCAATGGTAAATTTCAGATTAGGATGCAATTGGTTGACAAGTTGAAAGAGGTCACCTCTGAAGATGACAAAAATGTAGTTTGGACGATTATATTGGAAAAGAAGATTTTTTCGAGGTGAAAATTTCCTCCAATAGTGGCGACAAATTGTTCCCCATGGGTAAATCTGTGAGTTGGAAATAAGTTTTATTGTTGAAATTGAAGGTACTACTGTTCACACAATCTTTGAAGGAACTTAATCAAAAGTAAGCAAATACGAAGAAGAAAGGAGGTCGGTGATAATGTCAAGACGTTGATTGAAAAGGACACTGTGAAACATGTCTTCTGTGGTGAAACGATGAGCTATAATCAAAGGAAACAAGAAGGTCATTAGGATGGACTTAAAATTTGTTTATGTCTTGAGCAAAAGTGATGGAATTATTATCGAGTGTTGAAAATTAACATGTAAAGAAGATTTAAAGTTGATACTGGTGGCAATGAAATCATCGGATGAGAGAAAATTCTTCACTTTCTGAATGAATCATTTTTGTTAAGCATGACGAACGTGTTGCCTTTATCAGCTTTGGCTATTATGATATCTTCACTTTTAATTTTTTTTCGAATTTGTATGAGTGTATTCGAATTATATCGAGTTTCGACATTTTTTGGGGTAATTACGATATCTTTAAGCTTCTGTTGGCTAATGATTGATTTTTGTCTCCTTTATTATCTAATTTATGAATGTACATACCATCTGAGATGGATTCAATTAATTTTCGAAATTAATGTATTACGAAAAGAAAAGAAAAGAGATCAAATTTTTAACTACATACTTAGGTATTTTAATAATTGTCGTATAATATGTTTATTTGTGCTACACGAAAATGATCAAACTTTTTTTAATCAAATATAATGTTTACTAATAGAGATAAAGTCACTGTAATAGAGATTAGTTCCTTGTTCCACTCAGAGCGAACTAACCCCAAGCTGATCCTCGAACTGAACCAAACACGAGGTTCAGTTCGTAGGTTCGCTTAGCTGTTGTTGGAAAGATTTTGTTGAACCATTTCATATTAAGCTGCTAAGTACATTGAATTCTGTATTTTTGCAGAAATATTTAGCGCACATTTTTAATTGGGCGCACATTGTATATTTTCTTACCATGTCTCGTACATCAAGTGAGGTCAAACTAGTTCATTTATATTCTAAGGGTCAAACAGAACTTTATAACGAAGTTCGCGGATAATCAATTACCTAAAACATTCGAAAGTAAGAATGCTAGAACATAAGAAAATGTTGATAATATTACAGTTATACTACCTATATTCAGAAATGGGATCTTTACAATACTTAAATCTTGAGCAAAGAGGTTTAAGAGTTATATATTTTAGAACCGAAGGAAAGTCAAAGTAGAGTAATAGCATTTGTTTCAAATAAAATTAATTTTTGCAAATTACTGCTTTTAGTCGTTTGTATGTGTTTCAACACCTGTTTAAATATTTAATATCGTGTATATGTTTTTGATATACGTGTGAATTTTAAAAGGGGTCCCCTACGTGAACATATTGTATAAGGGGAAATACATACTTTCAAAAGTACAGATGCACATATGCTCATGTTTAATGAAAATTAACACCTTCATGAGAACAAAAGTATTCTTAGCAGCTGACAGGAGTATTTTTAATGATTAGTTGCAATATTTGCAACAGGAAAAAAATACCGTTTGTATGTAAAGGTAAACTATAAAAGGTCTCTTGAGGTAGGAGGTACAGGAGGCATACAGCATACTTTGAGGTCTAATTAAAATAGTGTTCACCTTAATTTAGATGCGAATTTTCAAATGAGCCAAAATGTGATGGAAAAATCTATAAATTACACACAGAGATCATTTTCCTCTAATAGTGAACGTATTGTAATACATAATTACAAATTACATCTTTTTCTTTTCTTTATTTAACAGCAAAATACAACGAAGCAATTGACAATATTGCGCATCTCAACATTAGGGTGGAGTAATGCAGTGCTCAAATTACACGGCAAATTGATATGTTTAAACTGAGCGTCAGAAAATGGAATGTGAATCATTGTCCAAATTTGAGACACATAATGTTGTAAGTCATAAGTTTTTTGTACACTATTTTTCATTCTAACTTCACAAAAAGTTAAGTATGTACATCCCTTAGAAATAAATTTCTAGATTTTCAAATCTCTAAATTCATGTCATTCATTACTCGGAAATCCGAATTTGTAATTATAGTAAATAGCCTATGAAATTCGGTTATCTACATTAATCCCTGTGAACTAAAATGTTTACTACCACCACAGAAAAAATATTTCCTCTGTACTCTATACACTCTATAAATTTATTTATTTGTTTATAAGAGTCATGTACCACGCCTCAAGGCATTTACATTTATCAATAATTCGCAAACTAGATTACAAACTACATACATACTAACAATAGGTAAACTACAGAAATACAAACAACAAATTACTGTTCCATCTTATAACTGTAGTGATGGAAGTCATCATGATTGTAAAACGCATTCCGTAACAAAAAAGTCTTTATTCTGGATTTAAATTGTTTTGCACTTGCCGATCTGATAGACAACGGAATGCAATTGAATAAAGATTGGGATTGATAAACTAAGCCATTTTGAGTGGTGGTAAGCCTGCAGAACAGTTGATATTCGCATAAAAAATAGCACACGATTTGAAGCTTTGCAACTTATTCACTGGTTTTCAAGGTCTCAAAGCAAAATCGTTATCAAGACATCATTTAATCCTAAAATAGAAAACCCTGCCACGTGATATGATATAAATATAAAACGAAAGTCGGTAATGAGCTAAATTGTGCTTAGCATCTTTCAGCACTTTTGTTTCTGAAAAATTAGATCCCACCTTGCGCGATAATTGTACTCCTACAGATACTCTCATTTCATTCAAACTAATTTATTAAAAGAAAAATTTAATATATATGTAATAGTAATAATGTAACATGCTCATCGTGTAACTGACGTAAATAGTTCCACAAATTTCGATTACAAAGGAATCAGTTTAATGCCGGGAGTATTTTTTAATTGTAACAGAACTCCAAATAAAGAAAACCAGAAGTTTTTGATTTCGTAGATGTGTTCGTAGGTACGTTGAGAGCAATCGATAGTTTGAATTTACAGAAATGAAATTAAAATTAAAATTGTTCAGACGGTGAACACTTATTAGTTACTAGCAGACCTGGCGAACTTCGTACCGCCAATAAAAGTTGTATGAACTTCCAAAGGTATTATTGCTACATTAGAGCTTTTTATTTATTTATTTATTTATTTATTTATTTCAAACGGGACACGCCCAAACTAGAAAAACATGTACAATGAAATACATAATATACATTAAAATTATTTCAAATGTAATTTAAATAATTTCACATTTATTTTTAATTGTTTCGAAAATTCGTGACCATTTATCTGTTGTAATATCACAATCAGCACATAGTGTATTAAAATTATTACAAATAATATTTAAAGGACTCTTTTTTAATATGTTTGTTCTTGAGAACATTGTATAAAAGAATAAAGATTTTCGGGAATATCTTTGGGGTACATTGATGTTTATTTTTTCTAATAATTGTGGACAATTAATTTTGTTTCTTATTAAATTGAACAAGAATTTAGTACTCATTATAATTCTTCTAGTCTTTAGTGAAATCAAGTTATAGTTAACAAGAGCTGTAGAATATTGAAAATCATGTTGCGGATAAAGTCCTGAGGATAGATATGTTAAATATTTCAAAAACCTTTTTTGAATTGATTCCAGATAATTAAGATGAGTATTGTATACAGGATACCAAATTAGTGATCCATATTCCAATACACTACGTACAAAAGCACAGTATAATACAATTAAACAATGGGTCTCGGTAAAATCCCTACAGTTTCTGTAAATTGTAGGTAATGATGGTGGTATGTATACAACAAAGATGAGATATATTAGTTCGTCAAAAAAAAGTTTAACGCCTACAATATCTATTGTTGGGACACATTTATGTATTGTTGATAAGTTCAAAATCTGATGTTTAATGTTTTGGCTAAGTAATAACATTGCGCTTTTGTTTACAATGTATACTATAATAAAAACAAAACTCCATAACAAAACATGGTAATTTTGAAACCCATAAGGGCGAAGCCCTAAAATCCTAGGACTTATTTCTCACCTTTTAAACCTTCCTTGTACTTCTACAAATATTTTAAAACCAAAATTAGCCAAATAGATTCAGCCGTTTTCGAGTTTTTATGAGATACACAAACGTTAATTCGTTTTTTATATGTATGTATATAAATATGTAAAACGTCATCCCTTAATTTGGAACCCATAGAGGGTAACTTTTGAAAAAAGGTGAAATACGTGTCTCATGGATTTCAATACAGGTACTTTTGAGCAATTTTTAGATTTCCATCTGCCCCCGTTACCGAGATCGCTTCAACCATTTTAAAATTTAAACCCTTATTGTGACCCACTTCGGAGACGAATTTCGAAAATTATCATTAGGGAAAGGTTCACTGAAAATTTCAAGTTTCTAGGTTCATTGGTTTAGCCTGAGCGTTAATAGATCAGTGAGTGAGTCAGTGAATCAGTCAGTCATCACTTTATCCTTTTATATGTATATTTATGTATGTAGAGATTATTGTAGAATTAATTATCTCTTTGTGGACTTTTTTTTACTTTGTTTTATTAAAAGCTACAATTGGAAACTAAACATTACCTACCAAAACAAGTAGCAATATTTATTTTTGTTTGTTTTATTAACGCCATCATGCATGACTACCTATAAAATAAAATAATTAATTGGAGAAAATTGTAGACTATTAAGAAAGTTTTAAAAATAAATTAAAAATTAATTACGTAATTTTAAAAAGCTCAAAATAAGACGAGTTGAATAGTTTATAAATATACACAATTTTAATTCGTACCTTAAAAGTATAAGAACCTTGGATAAAGTCAATACACAGAAAATTGCATTAAAAACGATTCTTACTTTTTTAATAAACTACCTACGGCCAAGGAGAGTGCCAAAAAATAGATTTTCAAAATCACTATGCAGCTCAAAAACGGGGGGTGGCCATGGAAACCTTATTAACGGCATTTTACGTTTCACAAAAAAAGTAGCAGAGTATTGAGGAATCCGCATACTTCCATCGTTGTTAATAACGGAACGGTGTTTTTGAGGATAGCGATGCCCAAAATATTTTCAACTTCTATGAGAAAACAACCCAACGTATTGTGACGATGATAAATAATTAAATTTGACGGTTTTGCTCATGGGGAATAGTATGATAATTCGCTTCACGCCAGTCTTCTAATAGAACTAAAATGTTTGTTTCCAAAATTTGTCTTCTGTTTTTTGAGAATTGTGATTCACTTATAGCGAATTTATTAGTACAAGCATTGACTTTAAGTCAATGGTACAAGATGTGCTATTCCTTGCACTTCCATTCGGCTGTCCATTTCTATTGTTTTGAAATAATCGAAGAATTTTTCTACTGAGGGTGAAGCTTTCTATTTCTATGCCATATTAAGCCGTATTTCGAAAAAAATACCATGTACGTAATAATTGTACTTTGTTTTACATACGAAGTATTTATACTATGCGGAATATTTAAATTCGCCGCAAGCAAATTCCGTGACATCATGGTCGAAAATAAAAATAAGGAAAAGATATAAGCTTGGTAAAAAAAATAATTAGCGGGTCATTCAGGAAAGATGATAGGATACTTTTTTGTCCATTAAGTCATAAAAAAATAATATGTTTAAAGTTATACCCGTTGAAAAATATCCTCTCTTAAAACAGTTAACAAATGTCACTAATGTTGTAAAATATTTGCATATTTAGAGTGTAGTCGTATAAATTTAGTAAATTAATTCCCGAATTAAAGAGGTGCAGGAAATTGGTAATTAATAAGACAAACTTAATAGCCTAGAGTTCATTTACAATCAAATTAAAAAATCACATATCACACTTTTATGACCGTATAATTGTACAAAGACAAAGTCATTGACATCACTAGATGAAATTGGAAACATTTTTTGTGTTCGCACATCATTTAAGATCCTTGTATCATCCGCCAATTAAAATTTTACAAATGATTTACGTGTTTTAAACATTTTTATTTACTGTAAAAATTGCCCTCAATTTCTGTTGTGCTAAAATGCAGTTATAATTTTTTACTAGTTATGTCTAGACGATAATGGGTTACTGAATTCAAATTTATTTTGAAAGTTCTTTTAAATTATACAACTCGTCATTTTCAGGTATTAATTACTACCCTCCGTTGTAAATTGCTGAAGGATTTCTAATTTTCATTTAAAGTGCACATCCCACATAGTTTATAAAACTTTTAAAGAAAGAATTGAAAAAAATAACTATTTCTTCATGCAAAGGGTGTCAAACTTTTTATTAAAGATATTGATTAGGTCACTATCAGAGTAAAAAGTTTAGACGCCTCACTTTAAACGTTTATTTTAAAAAAAACTATTGGGCCAATTATTACCAAACAAATTTTATCTGAATTACTTACGAATTTCATAATTTTTATGGAATTTAGCGAAATATGTTTTAGAAAACACGATTTCTCACGTCAATTTGAGACACGTCAATCTTTAAGGATTTATTAATAAAAAACTATTCACTGGAATGCAATAGTTCGTAAGTATGTAACTAAGTACATCTTTGATAAGATGTTAACGCAGGATTAATTTCTTTTTTTGTTCAATAACAACACTGTAATATTGAAAAAACTTCCAACTGGTTAATTTTCAAACTCTTCGCCGTGTTCTAAAAATTGTTACGGCATGTGATAAATAAAAACTAAGAACAATACGATTTCTGCATACGCCAATGGATGAATCAGATAGCTAATATCTTAATTATTCCATGAAGTTGAATAGGGTAGTGGTGTCAATACGTATCCGTCTTTCCATATTCTGGGTGTTCCTCTATCTCTCTTCTTAGTGGACACTATTGCCACTGTTTTGGTCTTTAATGTTTATGTGAATCTTGTTTTGAGCGTTTCTGTAAATTTCCATGTTCTGGTTTGTTTCGCGAATAATACAATTGTTACGACAAGAATTGAGAATTGTAACACAATTTATAAATAGGTATTGCACCAGTAAGCTCAGTTATATGGACGATTGGGCGTGGATTAGTAAGGATGAGAGAAAGTGAGTTGTATCTGTTATAAGCAGGATGAGTAACGAATACTCAATAGAGAAAATGGGCGCCACGCAAGTTCTAAAGATAATAGCTAAAATTGAGAGTATGAGCTGCGAAGATAGTCTCAATGATGAGTAAACTTAGTAATCTGAAAGAGAAATATGGCAATGGAGCAATAATAGAATAAAAATTAATTTGACGAGAATATAATATGTACACAAATAACTATAATATAAAGTAATTGTTCAAAATAAAAATAAATAAATGCATGTAATTGGATAATAATCAAAAATGGTAGTGACTCACTCAATGGTGATAATACTAATTAGAGATCCGCTTTACCTTTTCAAGTAGCGTTGCAAAAAAACTACTCGTAGAGAATTACGTTAGCATGAAAATTAAATATTTCCAGCATAATATCGTAGTAAGCCAAGTAAGTAAGTAATAAAAATAAGGTACCTGTGTATAATGTTCGGTGGAGATCCCTTTGCAAAGTCTGCCGAAGCGATGTGATCTAAATAAAGAAAATTAGTACAAATCGGACCAGAAATAATGGTTCGGTCCCCAACTACGAGAATACATACTTAATTACACACGATTCACTTGAAGGATCGGATACTGAGCATAAGTTAGCAAAAGAGTTTGAATTTATCAGCAGTTAAAAGTTAAGGTAAAAGGGAGTAACTAATACAATTTTACGTACAAGTCAATTAACGCAAACAAAATAATATTTAACTTGAAGTAATAAAAGTATTAACTGAAGAGCAAATTTAGTTAGAATGAGGTATTTACAAAAATGAATGACGTCACAAAAATATTTAAGTTAATTGTTAAGCAATTTACTAAAACAAATAATTTCGGTAAGGTAAAGTATCCACAAATTAAATTATTTAAAGTTAATTTAAAGGAAAATAAAGGTAAAGTAATTTATAAGGAAGCAGAAAAGGTAAATGAAGTTTGTAGTCTTCGATGAAGTTGAGAAAATGGCGGCGAGTTGTCAATGCAGAAATCGATGTTACCGGCCCAAAAATGGTAGTTGACAGGATCAACCATACGGTAAACGGGAAGCGATACGTTGAACGCTAGGCTATGCGTTGAACACTAGGCCATTCGTTGAACGCTAGGACAATAATTATGAGAAATTAGAGACGAGAAGTTGAAGGAAATGACGTAATTTTGAAGATAGTAAACGAATAAGTACATACCCAATGAGTTTTAATCACTGACGCCAAGTACACTTGAAAACGATTCTCAGATGCGACACATAATAATTGTATTAAAACCGTAATTGTACACGTTTGGAAGTGGTAGAAATAAGCAGGTGGTTTCTCCACAACCAATTAGTTGATGAAATTTCACTTATAACTTATAACCGTTTTATATAACGTAAAATTAAAGAAATTTGTGAAGATTTCTCAGCACAAAAATGGAGCGTCTGCACCGTTTGAGAACTCGAAAGGAAGTCTCTTTGACCAGTAAAAGTAAACCTAAGGGGCTTAAGAAGTAAAAAGAGATAGTAGAGAGTGAATGACGTTAAAAGGAGAGAGATGAGTAGCACGCCGGAAACGAGGTTCGAGGCTATTACGAGATTAAGAAAATATTTCAACCAATTAGAAAATTAAGAATTTATATTAAAAAGTGAAGTGTTGCGCCACCTAGTGCACAATTAGGTAGGGTCTATAATATCGATCACAACTAAATACTAAACCATAGAATATACACATATCATAACAGAATGTCGTCTGCGTAAATCAACTTGGTTAGGTCGATTTATTATATTTTCCAGGACTCCACTTCGTATTTAGTTCTTGTTCTTTTTACGCTTCTTTTATAGTCGCATCAAGTACCAGTGTGAACAACCTTATCTTACACGTTGTATAGTTGTACACTTTGTATGTCTCTGAGTTCTGCTTTACTCCTCTTCGTGTCAGTGTTTTCGTTACATCGTTCTTCTTTACTTTGTCAAAGATTTTTTCCATGTAGCAAAGATGTACCTCTTTTGCTTCTCTTATTGCCTTTCCTAAATTACCTGTTATGTATTTAAACTGATGTATAGAGCTTTATTTCCGCATAAACAGCCAAAGGTTGCATTCACATTATTTCCATGACCAATTTTCCTGTTGAACCACCAATGTGTTAATGCATAAACGCCGACAAAGGTAAGTTACCTACATATTGAGTGCTTCTGAAAACGAGAATTCAGAAATGGCTTTTTTTGATAACGCTATCATGTTCTTGAAACTAATCTATTTTTCGTAGTCAGTATTATGACTTTGTATTTGATATACCTACTTATAGCACATTTCCATTACATGCGAAACTATTTCGTAACGTGAGAAATTCAACATGAAAAGGGTTAAATCAATTTTAAAGTAATAAAATAAATTATTATTAATTTTTTAATGCAAATGGTCGCAAGATTTGGGCCATACAATAAAACATCTTCTAATCATTCTGAATCAGGGAACTGAAGACGCCAACGCTTCGAAGAAGATAAAATTTTTCTATTAATTTCCTTCTGCTTTTTATATTTTGTGTTACAGTACCTTTCCTCCATATTTTATGAGAGCATCCATTGGCACTTTTTTGATACCGTAAACGGCGTTTATAATTGATTGGGTGGGGAAAAAGAAATCCATTATTTTTTCGGCAGATGGCTGCAGTGATCGATATATTATAAATATTTTATTTACAGCAGTCACAGTTTTCACTCTTTTTAATGGATTTCAATGTCATTATGTAATAATATGGTGCTCAATTCATTCTTTTACATTAATAATAACGAGGATAATGTTTATGTAAACAATGTTGTTAGAAACATTTAAGCGCTGTTCTCTATTTCTGTTATTATTACTTGCATCTATTTGAATACTATTCGTGTGTACCTATATGTGTTTCGTTTCTTTTATTGTACGAAGCGCGGAGAGTAATCAGTACTTCGCATTTATTAAAATGATTTCAACCGTAATTTAAATACACACGGCGTCGAAAGTACGTCGACATCGTTATTTTTTCTTTCATTTGACAGCATATAGCCTTATTTGTTAAAGAATTCGTAACGTCGGTTATAACTTATAAGGCGGAAATGCGAGATTAGTGAAAATGTAAGGCTAATGCATCATGTATGCCCGAATACATTCATACCAAATGTAGCGCTTGTTCGAATCCCTGGAAAATGCTTTCATTTTAGTATATAAATATTAAAGTTAAAAATTCGGTTAATAGAAGCAGTAAAATAACAAGAGATTTCCTGAAGGATGTGAAATGAATTGAGATTCTAAAAGGAAAAATTTCAAAGCACGTTTCTCTTTGAACATATATGATTTTAGATAGAATAAAATATTGCGCTATGAATCACATTAATATTAATGAGTCTTGTAATGTTCATACATATAAATGATAAAATTACGTTTAGGAAAATATTTATAAATAAAATTTTTGAGGTTTTTTTAAAGGTAGTACAAGTCGTAATTCCCCGCAGGTTTCTAGTCCAATTTGTGAAAAATCCTGAATCTGAAACTCTACACATCATGCCAACAACGTAAGGAGAGCACGTGCAAACGAATCCAAATAACTGAAAGTATCCCACGGGAAATGATTTCTCGAAAACCAAAAGCTGTATCACGTTAAGAGTTCGGGTCCGAGAGTGGTAGAAAGCAAGTATTTCAGGCGTTCGAAATGAAAACAGTAAACTGAAGGCCACGTTAGAATCGAGCAGTGTAAAAGCGGTGAGGGAAACGGGAATTATGTAGGATGAGTGCTCTTCCCGGGATTGAAGTAAGCGAGGCGATGCTTTCCTTCGCCTTTTTATAAACCTGAAGGCAGCGCTGCATGAATAACAAAAGATCTCCACAGGGAACCGACAATCCGCTCGCTCTCCAAGTTTTATGCAAATTTTAACGGTAAGTATATTCGTGGAAAATTTTGCCTGCAGTAGGTTTTTAATGCTAATTTTGCGGTATATCATTATTATTATTATGCTTTAGAGAATTTCTTAAGATCATTTTCGCCGATGTTGGAAAATATGTTATATTTCACCTAAAATATACGCCACTTTTCAGTAAAATAAAAAAGGGATAAATTTGCATACATATGTGCGGCATTAGCTTTAAGAGAGTTTGAATCTAATTTCAGTTTCTCGCTTTGCTACTTCGTAACAAACGTCTCGGTCTCGTAACAAACCACATTCAATAAATACATTTAACTTATACCTATTTTGAACAAGAAGTACATACGTAGTTTCATTCTTAAGACGTAAATCATCGATAAACTTACGGAAATTAAATAAGAAAAGGACGTGGCGCTTGAATTCCCTTCAATGACATCATGTTTCGGTATAAATGGTCCGTGTAAGAAATGCGATATTGTGTTGAATAATAATTAATTCAATTTATCGAATCCATAAAGAGTAATATTATCAGAAAAGTAATTCCACAGAAAACTATATTGGGACCAAAACTGGATTGACAACTACGGTTTTCCACTGTTGTTTGTAATGCTCAAGTTGCTAGCTAAATCCTATTCGTAGTCCTTCTTGACATATACATCAAATTATATTTCTGTATCTCCGTTATTATTTGCTGTTTGAATTAATACCCAACAAATACTTTAACTGTTTTAAAAAATTCTGCAACACTTCAAAAAGCTTTGCTTCGTTTTGAGCACGCTACCAATGAGTATAACTAGTTCAAACGCTTAAAGGAACTGGACTTCTCTAAAGTAGGTACCACTTCCAAGCCTAGAAATGAATTAAAACTGGATGATATGGTAGGTACCACCTGTATTGACTTAAAAATGTCCTCCATAGTCGGATGAGAATGCAACGTTACGTTCGTGAAAGAGACAACAGGCCAGTCTGAACATTTTGAAGGAAGGAAGGAAGTGGTCAAAAGTGCGGTCACAAGATGAATCAGAAAGATTACCACTTACCACTTACCACCCAAAGTGCATCCGCAGTTCCCCTTCTGTACGAAATCACCTGCATTAGTTCCAACATTATGGCGGAGTTGCTGTTGATTCAATTTATCATTATTAAATTTTGTTACGTATTTCCTGCGCTTTTTTACAAATACACCACTGATAAAGATTACGAATTATCAAAAGTGGGCAAATTGCAGTAGCGTATTTAACGGGCGTGCGAGTCGTGCGGCGTACGAAGAGGAATTAATGATAATAAATAATAAATAAGTAAGTAAGTGAAACAAAAAATAAGAGGCGATAAAAAAATGAGACTGTAACAAATTGATTCAAGAAGGTTATAAACATAAAATTTTGTGGTTTTTCCATCATATAATAATTAGACCTTTTTTACCACCTAAATAATGTGGCTCTCCATACTATTACACGACGAGGCCCTGAACCCTAAATACGCCACTGGCAAGTTCACACATATGTATATGAAAAATATTCTGCTCGTCGAACTCCCCAAGTCCGTGTTTTAATATTTTGATCTTTTACCCCTTGAAAACAGGAAATGACCATCATCAGGTCAATGGTGATAAACCACCCCAGAGTCATGTGTGAGACTCGTGCAAAATTTCAGCCCTCCAGCTCTTATGGATTTCGAGTCTATTCGCGTCATAGAAAAGTGACGTACGGACGAACGGACCGACATGCACGTGCGCAATTTTTATAGCCAAAAATCTTACTTTGGGTCAAGGGTTCATATAATTCGCAAAAAAACCGATTTCTGATATTCAACTTTATATATTAGATATAACGAAAAAGTATTACTACATAAAGGTTATAATTTTTCCAATGTTCTTACTAATCGTAAATCAATAGTGGAAAAATATAATTATTTTGTCGACTACGTTCTTTTCATAATTGTTTTCCTAAAGAAATAACTAATCTTCTAAAGTATTAAAGACCGCTTACATCAATTTATTGAAAGAATTTGTCTGAAAAATAAAGTATTAATGTCGTAAATCACATCGATTCGTTTCAAATTTAATATAGAAATCTACCGTACTTTTGAAACATAGCTTACACCCACTTTCCTTTCAATGCGGCTTTGGTGTTCGAAAACCTCTCGGAAAACACACATTTGTTATTCCGCTTCAACGAACATATTTCAATTTTATTCTTTGATTTTGACATACGCAGATATATAAATTTCTTAAATTAGTGTTTCCTGCAGTACTTTTTCTTAAAATCACAAAAAACCTTTGAAGTAATCGGCTTTTGCTGTGTCAATTGTGTATGTTGCGTTCCCCATTGTGTTCTTTAAGAGTTCTTAAGGGTACTTCAAAGAAAATACAGAACTCCGTGCTAAAAGCCAAAACGTACTCAGAAATCTTAATCGACGTTCTTCGCATAGCTACTTCAGGAAGTGGCAAGGATCTGTTCGCGGTTGTCATGCCGACGAGGAGGGCTACGTTCTGCTTCACTGCATCGCTTTTGAAGAATAATCATGAAATACGAGGGTGCAGACGTACACTCTATTTTGTTCCATTTACCCGTATAAAACGCGAGCAGTCGCCCGTATATTTTCTCGAGTAGTTTTCGAATTTCGTTAAGATAATGGAAAATTATATTACACGAATGTGAATTTGAATTCCCTACCAAACTACTAATTAAATTAAGTGAAGTATTTGAAATGCATTCAATTTAGGAAAAAAAAACTTTTACAAAGTACTTCTTGAGTTAATACTCACTTTTCTTTGAACTTTTCTTTCTACGTTCTCGTTAATTTAATGAAATTAACTTAGCGTTATGTATAACGTACTTTATTTAAATTTCCAATTTAAAAGGAATACGTGACGCTTACGGTTACAATTATATGTTAAAGCATTAGTAATGAAACTTTAAGTAGCTGGAATTAGTGGCGACTATAAAACTTTTACGTCCTTTAATTTTTTCCTTCCTTTTGTTGGACAGACTATGTTCGTGGGAGACGCAAACCAATTGTTAAGGTAATAAAAGTTAATTGATTTTGAAAGGATATTTTTGACGACAGAGATTCCTATGTTAAAAATTTTTTGACTGACTTTATTACTGAGAAATGGTCATTTTCGCTTTGTTATTAAACCGGTTGATGGTAGTAATTTGTTCGCTTTTAATTTGTTTTGCGTTCAACCGAAAATTATATAGCTAAGTGCGTTTATTTAGTGCTGCACTAAAGTTATTTCATTTGATCCAGTGTAGACATAATACAATTGCTTTGTGTGGCTTATGGTGTGACCGATTTTAATGAAGCATTCTTGGATTTAATTTATAAAGCAAAAAGGTAACCCACTCGTAAGCTTGCCGCCTCGTGTAAAAGTGGAACGTAGGCGTGCTCTGATGGAGATATTAATTTATTAGTAGGTTCGTAATGGTTTTTCTCGCGACCTTACGTTGCTTTCAAACACTTTGTAATGATATACTCTAGACATTTTAAAGATTAAGAAAATTACATTTTCTTTATCGGATTTTAGATTTAAATTTCAATTGACAATAATTATACTTTATTTTATTATGTACACGTACTTCGGGACGAGAATGTAAGCAAAATGGGGGATAGGACACGACTGTACATTTTACAAAGGACAAAACGCACATAGACGTCTAGCAGATTAATGTGTCTCCACACTATAATCTTAAACACCTCTGTAGAATAAAGTGTCACGAGATAAATCGACGTAATCCACTTCGCTACACTATTTCGGTTGCTAATATTTTGAACACGTATTTAAATGAAAACACTTTCTTATAATAAATTTAAAGCTCTCGAAACATTATTTGTGCTAACAGAAACCATGTACTTGCTACTTGTATATGACTATACAGGGTTCATATTTATCTACCTATTACCTTTTTTGTCAATAAACTCATAGTCGGAGTAGCATATGGAACGTTCGTCCGTCACATTTCGTATCCACATTTAGTATTCCACATTTCGTCTCCCGGGAATTTCGTACCCGGTAAGTTCGTGTCCCCCACATATTGTCGCCGAGATATTTCGAATCGCCACGTCTCAGGGGTTTAAAATTTTAAAGAAAAATGGAAATTACGACACATAGCTCCTTATCGTTTTTAGTATTTTTCATACTATTTTTTTTATTTCGCATGAATTTACTCTAAAATTTTTAATAAATAAAGATAATAAAATTGTATTAGTGATTTTTTTAAAAGTATGTTGGCCATTCTGACATTTGACAATTCAAATTTATAACGTTTAGGCATATATCCAAATTAACTGTGATGTAAAGTAAAATAGTCTTGTTCGGTTGACAATTAGTGTTGCAAACTTAAAAAAAAATTAAATTCCTGTAGGTAACAGTACGGAAACAGAGCTTCTTTCCGTCTTCGGTCAATGTATGTGTCTTCAAAGTACTTTGCGATTACCATGGCATCTTCTGGAAATTGTCCGCATAAGGTTTTGAAAGCGTCGGCCACGTTCTCAGGACGAACAAATGCTAAATGCCGGAATCATGCGAACAAATTGATAATAATCTTGCTCGTAACGAGCCTAAGCTACAGAAATAAATTTACCATAAGCATGCTGACGGCGTCACATGAAACTAGCAGCTACTTCTATTGATTTCTAGAAATTCCTGTTGAAAAGCTTGCATCGCGACGTGTTCAAAGTCAGTCATCAATTGAGTAGGTCGCAGACCCACTTGAATACACATAACTTCTTGAAGAAGTTTAACGTACCTTGCTCTTGTCTTATTTGGGAGCAGAGCGTACACAACAGGAATGATTGCATTATATCGCACCACATGCAGAGTGCAAATCTTTTCAAAAAGAGCAGGAGCAGTGGTGAAAGTTTCATCAGCAAGCCACTCTCTGCTTTCTACCAAGAGCAATAGATTTGATGGTGTAGACAAAATTATCATTCGATCAGAAGGCAGTGTAGCTTTTGAATCGTACATTAGAGATCGACAGCGATTTCTCTATACTCCTAAAATTCACAGTCACAGTAAGCAAAAATTTTGGTAGGTACATTTTTAAGAATGAAACAAAAATATAGGAATGCATCTTTGACTGTACTTGAGGCGGAATGAGGTCTTCTACATGCGTAGGGAGAGCATGCATATTTCCCCTATTTCAGGCATTCCGGATGATTCTTTTAAGTGAACCATTTCGGGGAGCAAAACGGCGATGTCCACGTGGGTCTCGGCGGCAATAGTTGCCAAATTCGTTGTGGTGGTTCATGAGTTGATACCGTACGTTCCCTTGCATCATTTCAAAAACAACTTAATTACCTATTGTAAATACATTCCAACCTATGTAGTTCGTAATGATAAATTACAAATAATTGTTCTCATCAAAACCTACCCTAATTCGGTATCTATTGCAAGCGAAACCAATTCAACACCAGATAATATGTGTCGTAATTAAACCCCTAAGACTTGACGATTTGAAATTTCCTGGGGACGAAATGCGGAGTACGAAATGTGACGGCCAAACGTTCCATAAACCTAAATCAAAATCTAAAGGAGTCAGATTTGGTGACTCTGCAGGCCAAACGGCAGTACCACCGTGACCAATCAGGCGTCATTCAAACAACTCATTTAAATATAACACCAAAAAATGGAGTGGGATCCCATCGTGTTAAAGCTCTCTTTCCCTATTGAAAGAGTAAGAAAAAGAAAAGTAATTGAAAAGCTCAAACATTTAACTTCCTTCAACTCATATTTGATCGTTCTGAGCAAATTACTGAATGTATTTTCTTACTTGGCAGCTTTCCAGCTTTCATATATGACAGTTCGTGCCAGAATTACGAGCAACACATCTTGATCGTGCACATTAATCCATAGATTACTTGTAAACCGCCTTTTGTTAAAATGTCGCTCAAAGTATTAACTGGATTTTACGAATACCCCTTCACGGAGCGAGTTTATAAATTTCTGTACCTAATACGCCTTGTCTACGAGATTTAGAGATTTCATAAAGAATTGATTTGTAAATACATATAGGTTATTATTCATACATAAAGGTGGGCAGTGAATTTTAATTATGAAAGTTAATTATAAAGAAAACTTAAGACGCAAATCAAATTTCAATTTCTAAAAAATATATTATCCCTACGAATGGGTAAACTAAGAATGAACAAGTTAAAACAGCGAGTTCTTCAAGCAAATACAGAGATTAGGGAAATGAGTAATTGGGAAAAGCCTGGACGCACGGAAAGTTCGCTTGGGGTAATTGAGAGAGATTAAGGGATCGGGTGCGCGGCATAAACACAACCCACCATAATGCAGACCGGTTTTCAATTGAGGCCATAGAATAATTAATATAGACTCTTACTGCCGCTGACTATTAGCAGCTTTTAATGTAGTGGTAATTGGGAATCGCTTTAAGTAGGGCATTGAATTCAAAATTGGTATAAAGTTACTAATATTAAGTCGTGCCGTAGCCTCCAAATAATTTTAACATTACTTCCATCCTTTCGACTCGCCTATTTGGTACGTAAATAAGGTGTTAGAAGTTTTTAACATGTACCTAGTTTTTATTAGTTAATAAGAGGGGAAGGTTATTAATTAATCGGTAGTATGTAAATGTAATGTTTTACTGTGAGAGAATAATAATATCATCAGACTAGATCTTTCGTATTAACACTTTACTCTTTAGTAACCTAGTGTAACAATATGGGCATTTCATCATTTCTCATACCAATAAATTTTGCTTTAAGTGTAAGTACAGCCGTTGTGCTAAGAGGATTTAAGAAATTCGTTTCTGTGAATACGTTTAAAACACTCTCAAATATTTAAGACAACGTGGAAAGTCTCGACTAATAACAAACTTCCAGTTTTCGTTGTTGTTCCTTTCTTAATCTTTCCAATAACTTTAATCCCTTATAAAATATTCTGCTATCTTGTTCGCAAAATGGCATACAGCAGCAGTTTCACCGTTCTTAAATTTTCTGCTCCTTAAGAGATTTTTTTGAGATTTGGAAACACAAAATAGTGGATAGATAAATCTCCATTGTTAGACGGAAGGTTAGTCAGTAATGGCAGGTTTAAAATTTTTTCGTTAACAGTTTTTTATCCATTTTTGAACAATTTTGAGAATTCGCAAATAGTTAGTTGTCTTGGAAGTGCAATCTCCATATACAGCCAAAATTTCTTCAATATCATTTTTCGATTTTTTCTTTGTTTTGTAATGACTTTTATGACAACAGTAAAATCGGTAATTTAACCGAGCCTTAGTATTTCATAACTTTAGGAAGCTTAGCATAAAACTTAAGAAAACTTCACTCAAAAATTAATTCAATAGCACATGCCTCAAACAACACCTGACTCCCAACTACATTCAACTCAACACCAAAAATACCTCCAGCATCGCTAGATTAGCATTGGAAATCCGTAAGACCCACTGGCTCAAGAAAGAATTAAACCATTGGTACAGTTACAGAGATGAACCCTATAACTCGTTTGACAAAAATATCACAACATCAATCCCCCTCACTCTAAACTTAACCATCCTCCAATATTCATAACTTCAATTCTAACAATTTCACCTTTTACAATAGAACTATCAATTTAAGCCAGAAACCCTTTAGTGCCGAAGAGATGAGCCTCTTGAGCTTCGGCTTAAAGCACAACTCCCATAGTTTGAATCAGGATTTAATTGATTAATTTAAACTAGAAGCGGAAGTTATTCTGCATCACAATTCTCACATACCCAAAATCCAAAATCTCAGGGCTATTTCTTCCGAAAAATTAAAGAAGTTAAACCTGCCGGTATCAATAATA
Organism: Pyrocoelia pectoralis; assembly: GCA_036250285.1. NCBI lineage: Eukaryota > Metazoa > Arthropoda > Insecta > Coleoptera > Lampyridae > Pyrocoelia > Pyrocoelia pectoralis. Next base: position 82,307,327 of record CM070074.1, on the reverse strand, counting down.
ATTAAGATTCTCAAAGGGTTAATTGCCAAGCTGTCTCGTTTGCACTAAAGCAGACAAGGGTAATTCCATAGTCTGTTATTTTAGATAAATCTTATTATGTTACCAAAGTAGAAGAATTTCTTAATTCCAATGATTTTCTGATTACCAATGTTAATTTCAAGCAATTTATCAAACAGATCAAGCATTTCATCCCTGAACACCGAGACCTTCTTAAAACTCATTTCGACTTTAACCACTACAGGTTGTTACTTATGAAGTCCTCATTCTCCCACTAAATTTGATTATTAATAAATGTTATTTATGGGGAAAGTTTTGTGAATCCTTACTACTTATTATCATTACTTCTACTTGAGGTTTAGATGATATTGCAGTATACGTTGTAGGTGGTTGACAGTGTTTCTTTTACTTGATGGCCAAATTCGTAAACCATCATATCGTTAATATGGTGAGTCTGGTCTCTTTTCTATTTCTATAGTTACTCGTGTAATCCTCTTCTTTGTTCTTTTTCTTGGTATCTGTGCCGGTATCTAAATGATGTGTTCCTTGAATTCACATATTACTTGATTTTCATCTGCTACTTGGTTTTTTGTGAAACGTAGGAAGGGGGTGGGGGAATTGTTAGGTTTCAAAACAGTTCTAAATTAGTTTTTAGATTTCTAGCCTATTATATTTATGACAACTTTTAGATACGGCAAAACAAGCAATTTCTTGGGTTCATCTTGTTTCATTTTTATTATACATACATATATGTAGATACATATCGAAAGTACAATGTTTCCTATTTATACACAAGTACCATGTACTTAATACTTAAGAAGTTCACCAATTTTCCGTTTTACAGTTGAGTGAAAGTGGTTTTACGAACTTTTTCGTTAATTTTCAGAGCAAGTTCACGGTCAATGTTTGTTCCTCCACTTTTGCACAGGTCACACCACTGAGTAACAGTAACATCTTTGTACATAAACTGGAAACTCATTTTCTGTGATACTTTTGGTTCGGGACTTTCATTTTCGATTATTACAAGTGCCACCTGTTCTTCTCACTCTACATCCAATCGAATCAAATACACCTGGCAGTGAAACATAAATGATGCTTGTTGATTTTGCTCGAGAAGGGTGGACTCTATCAAAATACAAATATTTTCTCAGCCACCTCATGCGTCTCCCTTATCTAATGTACCTACCTACTTGTAACTTGTAACCCTTTAGTGTCGAAAGTCATTGAATATTAAAATTAGATAGAATTAATACATTTATAATGAATTATTATATAACCAAAGTTTATAATTGCAAATACGTAATACTTGTTGTAAAACTTGGTAAGATCCCGAATAAACCAATTTTTACATAAATGCTGTGTATATAAATAACCGAAATACGAATAATGTGTATTCAATACCTTTAATAACTCGCTTTAAAAAACTCTACTGTGTTTGATATTGACACAAGGTTTATTTATTCAGTGTTGATGATATTAATGTTACCATTATAATGACACTTTGTATTTTGCGTATTAGGACGCTGTACAAATAATAGATGAGCATATGTGTCGGGTATTAATAATTACACCACTTTTTAGTTTACTCGTTTCCCCTTCCCCTTATTTTGTATTAAAACAAAAGCCAACATGAAATAATTTTTGGAGGGGAGAAAATGGTTCGATATACATTAACAACAATTTAACCTTTATTTTCAATCGACTTCATTAACTTTAAAGGTAAACTTAATATCACAACCAGTAAAGAATGCACCTACATCATCGATACCGATAATAGTAGTTTTAATATGGCTTATATACTCCATAGCTTTTTCATTGGGTTTATGTGGAAGACAATCGTTGGTACGCCAACATTCTAAACCTCACCCCAAGGTTACCATCTCAATACAACATAATGGTTAATAAAGAATTTATTATTATTATTATCTAGCTAAATAATTTGTTTATTTTGCCTCCATGTATAAAATATCGTCATTAAAGTAAATACTGGGTGCTTTTTATTAGCTCGTCTTAACGTTGATTACCGAACACGATGACACTCTGTATCTTTAACAATGAAGCATTATCGGACATATTGTGTTTATATGAACTTTTCGGCTTAAAATCACTTAAAGAATAACCCCTTGAAGTTTGGCCACATACTTAAAAAACACCCGGTATGTAAGTAAAAACTTTCCTGAATCAACTAACACTCACACTCACACTCAGACATACCATTAATGGAAGTCGTTTTGCTTTAACCGTAACTTTGTATATGAAATAAATAAATAAATAAATATTATTAAATGACCAAGAAAACGGTGTGATTTATAAAGTTATTTTAAGAATGGATTCAAAATTCTTATTCGTTTTCTGGAACATGTGAAAAAACCTATTTTCTTTATTTATGGATATAATTAAAAATTTAAAATTTTTTTTTGATACGATTAATAATTAGGAATCTAATACAATCGCAAGCGCTTTTCAAAATTAATATTATTTGATTATTTCTGTAAAATAGCTATATCGGTATTTATGAATACTATTCCCTTAAATTTCTTTAGATGGCAGCCATAGTTTGTAAAGAGATGGGAAGGAGTAAGTTTTATGATATATTTGCTAATCAAATTGTAGGTGTGACTCCTTCCCACTCATTTTTAAAACAGGCCGCCTCAAGTAAATTGGGGGAAAACTAGAAGAAAACTGGGGGAGAACTTTTAAAAAGGAGAGCAGACAAGAAAAAGGAGCTTGTCTCGAGTATTTTGGTAGTTTGCCTAGTTTGCTCCAGTTCAAATTTATTACCGTTATTTTCTAGTTTCCGATTTCCGTTATACCGTCCTGAAAACCTTATTTTGTATTTTCCATTTAGACTCCTGATACATTTACCTGTAAACCGTATATTTCACGAATCCGTTCACCTGTTTATCCCGGTGTAAAACTCCTGTGGGTGACGTCCCTTGTGTGAGTACTCACCTGTGGGTAGAAAACCGTTTTTAGTTCTATTTTTAGGGTAAGTCCGTTTATTTTTTCTTTTCTTTATTAATTATATTTTGATTCACCGTTACATTTGTACTGAACATTTAAGACACCGGTAGTTCGGAATAACCTGAGCTACCGTTGACAACTTTATTTGTGTAAAATTTCATTCACTCAGCATTCAACCGTTACTTTAGTTATTGTTTGATACTTTGCTCCAGTAAAACACAGGCCTAAATAGCAATTATTTCGATAAAAAGGTTTGTGGTACTCCGTTTTGTGGTATAACCGGAGTGCGAATTTTTCAACCCCGTTATATCGTACTGTAATATAGCAGGAGATTTTCCGAAGCTAATTACATAAAAGGGAATAATTACATAAACTGTCTGCATCTTGAATTAGTTCCTTTAGGCAACAACAAAAGGGCTAATTTAACTTGTAGTAGTTTACGTAAGAGCTCTTAAGCAGTGGCGCCGGGTTTTTAAGATCTACATGGGGGCAAGGGGCAGCAGCACTACAGGAAAAGCTCCTCTTTTAAAATCATAAGGAGCAACGGTGTAGGTATTTTTGAAACATCAAGATAAAAAAACTACTTTATTGCAGTTTCATTTTTATTCATAGAAGACAAAATTTTGGAAAAACATCTAAACTGCATAAAA